>CM065486.1:37126759-38326759 GCA_032873175.1 Leptopilina drosophilae | reverse complement strand
TCACTTTCTTCCTTTTTTGCCTCTCATTTAGTTTCTGAATTTTTTCTATTTTAATTTTTCCTTTCTATTATTACTACTTCTCTACCTTTTATTTTAGTTTTTAATTTATTTTTCATTCAATTTTCTTATTTTGTTTTCGTTTTAATCTCCTTCACTATTTAATTTTTATTTTTATACTTATATTTTTTATTTATATTCTAAATTTTTTATTTATTTTCATACTTTCATTTTTTTTATTTCTATTTTTACTTTTTTTATTTACATTTATTTGAAAATTCATCTTTCTTATTTTTTTGTCTCGATTTCATTTGTTGTCTACTTTTTTTTCATTACAATTTTTGCTCTGTTTATTTTTCTGACTTATTTAATTGTTTTTTTTTGCTTTTAGCAAAATAATTACTTAGGAACGAACTATTGATGATTTTTATTCCGATATGAGAAACAGAAAACCTCGTCATTCTAGAGGAAGCTGGAAGTGAATTTTAATTCCGATATGAAAAAAAATAAAATCTCTTATTCAAGAAGATTTTTATTCCGATATGAAAAACAAGAGTGTTCTACGCGAAGCGGACAACGAAAAACTTCTAACTGAAAAAACTATTTTTAAAATACTATAATTTCAGATAAAGTGCATGAAGTAAAAGAAAAAAATTAGTTTTCTTTAACAGTTTTTTTAATTTGATGAATTTTAATTTTTTCAAATAGATCAATTTTCATTAAAGAAAGTAAAGAAATAAAAGTTTAAATTTTTTTTCAAAGATCTTGGATCAATTAAAAAGGGAATTTTTTGAATGGATTAAAAATAGTTTAATATGAGTGACGGAATGACATTGAAAAAATAAAATTTCGATTAATTGTTATTGACGTTTTTTTTGTTCTAAGTTTTGGTTGTTCGCTTGGGGTAGAATGGTCTAAAACACAAAATATCTCATTCTAGAGAATTCGGGGGGTTGATTTTTTTTCCGATATGACAAATACAAAATTTATCCTAAAGGATTGTTTTGGCTGATTACTATTCCGATATGACAAACACAAAATTTAACCTAAAAGATCATTTTGGCTGATTACTATTCCGATATGACAAACAAAAAATTGAATCTAAAAGATCATTTTGGCTGATTACTATTCCGATATGAAAAACACAAAATTTATCTTAAAGGATCCTATTGGTGATTTTTATTCCGATATGACAAACACAAAATTGATCCTAAAGGATCGTTTTGGCTAATTACTATTCCGATATGACAAACACAAAATCTATCCTAAAGGATTCTATTGGTTGATTTTTATTCCGATATGATTTAGTAATTAAGCATAATTTTTTTTACTTAAAACTTTTCGTATTTTTTTCTGCTTTTTTTATTATAGGAAAAAGGAATATAAAGCAAATTTTACATTATTTAAAAGTAAAAATCTATTATGTTTGTAATTTCTTGCAATTTTATTAATTCTAGAGTAAATTTTTCAAATTTTAAAGTTAACTTCACTAATTGTATTTGAAATTTATACTCGAAAATTGTAAAATTTACTTCGGTAGTGAAAAATTTGGAAAAATGCACAGAAATTCGTAACTATTAATGCTTTTTATTTTCAATACAGTAAAAATTATTTTACTCTTTTTTCCGCGTAAATAAAGTTAATTTCTAGATTGTTTTCTTTTTGTTTTTATTTTGTTTTCAGTTTGTTTTTATTTTAATTTTTCTTATATTTTAATTAATTATCTTTCTGTATATTCTGAACTTCTTTTTCAATTTTTTCCTTCTTTTTTTTCTTTTTACACTGAAAAAGTATTTTCTTCTTGCATCCATTTTATTTTTATTTATTTATATTTTATCCTTTATTTCGTATATTTTTCGTTAAAATTGATCCTTTGTTTCAATTTTATATTTTTTTGTTATTTTCATTCTTTTTTTTACATATTTTTTTTTGGTTTAAAATGAACTTTTTGTTTTATTTTTTATTTATATTCTTATTTTCATTTTATACATTTATATTATAAATAATTCTTTACTTGCATTTCTCCAATTTATTTATATTTTTGTTGATTTTTTCGTTTATATTTTTCCTTAAAAAAATATTCTTGGCTTTCATTTTTTTCAATTTTTGAAATATTTTGATTGTTTTTCCGTTTATAGATTTCTTTAAAACATGACGATTTACTTAAATTTTTTATTTATTTTTTTGATTTTTGATTGCTTTTCGTTAAAAAAATTATTCATTGCTTATTATATTCGTATTTCTGTTTCTGATATTTTCTTTTTTTACTTTAAAGATTTTTCTTTCCACATTTTATTGCTTTTTCCGTATTTCTTTCTCACTTTCTTTAAAAATTTTTCTTTGTTTTTTCTTTTTTAAAACCATGTTTTTCATAATTTATGTTTTCTTGTCTTTTTGACATTTTTTCTGTTTTTTCATTTCTTTTTCTCGAAAATAAGATTTTTTGCGTTGGTTCTTGATTTTTTCTATTTATTCTTTGAGTTTTTTTTCTTCTACGTTCTCTCATTTCTTTTATTTTTTTGCTTCTATCTAAGAAAAAATTATTTTTGCTTTTTTAAGCTTTTCATTACTTTTTTACTTAAAAAAAAAATTGTACATTTAATTGTTTAATATTTTAATTTTTTTTCTTTGTTCTTTTCTTTTAAAATTAGCACAACCGAGACACTGGCGGATAGAAGAAAGCAATTAGGAGAATTGGAGAGAAAAATTCCCGCCACTCAGAAGAGTATCGCCGAAGTAGAACGGAAATTAGTTGATTTAAAAACTCTCGAGGCAGAAGCAACGCAAAAATTACGTGCAAAAAGAGTGCAATTTGACGATCAAAAATCATCAATGCAAGCGAGTCGTTCGCGTAATCGTGTTCTCGACGCGCTTATGAGTGAAAAACGCAATGGCCGTTTAAAGGGTATTTTCGGTCGTCTCGGCGATCTGGGAGCAATTGACTCCAAATACGATGTGGCAATATCAACAGCTTGCGGTCCCCTCGATAATATTGTCGTCGATACAGTGACCACCGCGGAAATGTGCATAAAATATCTCCGCGATAATGAACTTGGACGCGCGACATTTATACCCCTCGAGAAGCAACAGCGTTTCGCGCAACAATGTCGTCAGAGAATTCAAACACCCGAACAAGTTCCGCGATTATTCGATCTGATTCAAGTTGAAGATGAACGTGTACTTCCGGCATTTTTCTACTCGTTGCAAAATACACTCGTCGCCGACGATTTAGATCAAGCGACAAGAATTGCCTACGGTTCGCAACGTCATCGCGTCGTCACGCTTAGAGGCGAATTAATCGAACTCGCCGGAACGATGAGCGGCGGTGGTCGAACGTCCCTTCGCGGTCGAATGGGTCAACGAGTCGTGAGAAACGAGCCCAGCGACACCGACATCCAACAATTACAAGCCGAACTCGATCAACTCTTCGCCAATCTCAATCAGCTGAAAATGGAGCAAAATCCCCTCGAAGGCCAGCAGCAAACCCTCTTGAAAGCCCTCCGCGAAATGGAAGTCACTCGCGACAGATTCAAACTCGAAGTCAAGAATCTCTCCGAACAGGAACCAATTCTACAACAACAACTCAAGGAACAGGAGAAGAAGACCAAAAATTCAGTGGCGAATCCCCAGCGCGTCAAGGAACTGACCAAGAGCGTCGAAAGTGCCGAACAACGTCTCCTAACCGCCGAGGAGACTTCAAGTTCCACCGAAGAGAAAGTTGCCAAAATAAATCAAGAAATCGACACAATTGCCGGTAATCGTGTGAAAGTGCAACAGAAAAAAATCGCCGACCTCACCAAAACAATCGACAAGGCGAATGGCGAAATAGTCCGTCTCAACGTCGCGATAAAAACCGCCGCCCGAAACACCACCAAAACAGAACAAAGAATCGCCACTCTAGAAACTGATGTCACCAATTGTGAACAAAGAATCCTCGCCGCCAAGCAAGAGAAGGAAAAATTCGAAGAAATCGGCAAACAACTACTCAAGGATCTCAAGGACCTAAACGAACTCCTTCAAGAGCGCGATGAAGCAACAACCGAACAGAAGGAAGCCCTCTCTGTTCTCCAAACCAGCGAGAGTGAACTGAAATCCAAAAAAATAGACTTCGATCAAAAAATAAGCGAACTAAAGAAGAAGATTCTAGAAATCGGTAGTAAAATACCAGAATATGGTAAGAAAATTCGCGGATTGAAACTACACGCAATTCCCGAAAGTGAACAAGAGGAATTAATCGAACCAACCCAGGAGGAATTGGAAAACATGGACGAGAAGATAATTCAACAAAATTTGCAACGAGCGAAGGAAAAATTACCGGAGGAAATACCGAATATGCAGTACATTAAGGACTATCAGGAGAAGGATCGTTTATATCTGGAGAGAGCGGCCGAACTCGATGCTATAACAACCGAGAGGAATAATCTTCGTGATATTTACGATGGCGCCAAGAGACGACGAATGGAAGAATTTCGCAATGGTTTCAAAATAATAACGACAAAATTAAAGGAAATGTATCAAATGATAACTCTGGGTGGTGACGCCGAATTGGAACTTGTCGACTCTCTAGATCCTTTCAGCGAGGGCATTGTCTTCAGTGTACGTCCTCCGAAGAAGTCTTGGAAAAATATCAGCAACTTGAGTGGCGGTGAGAAGACACTGAGCTCTCTGGCTCTGATCTTTGCCCTCCATCACTATAAGCCGACGCCATTTTACTTTATGGACGAAATTGACGCCGCTTTGGACTTTAAGAATGTGTCAATTGTCGGCAATTATATAAAGGAACGAACGAAGAATGCACAGTTTATTGTGATATCGTTGCGATTCAATATGTTTGAATTGGCGAATTATTTGGTTGGTATTTATAAGACTTATAATTGTACCAAGTGCGCGACATTGGAGGTGAATAAGGCGTATAAGACTTTTGGAATAACACCGCCGGTGCAATTGAATAATTTGACGCAGCAGAAGAATCGTTATTTGACGCAGTCGCAGAAAATGAGTCAGCCATCGATTAATGAACAGGATTTATTGAAGACTAATGATGGATTACAACAACAGGCGGCGACATGCTCGGATCATAATGACATGGAGGAGAATTGTGACAAACCGGATAATAATGCTGTCACTAAGTAAGAAAATATTCTTTTTCTTCTTCCAAAAAAAGGGGAAAAAAATTGACCATAGTGATGCATAGCGATTAGAGTTGAGATGAACATTGATCGTCTTTTGTTGAACTACTGTAGTTACATTTTGAAATGAAATATTTGAATTATAATCTGGAAGTAGATTTCAATTCTGATATGACGTGCAGAAAATTTATCCATCTAAAGGAAGAATCCTTTAGATGGACAAATTTTGTGATAGATTTTTATTTTGATATGATAACAACAAAATTGATCTTAAAGGATCCTCTTGGTGATTTTTATTCCGATATGACAAATACAAAATTTATCCTAAGGGATTGTTTTGGTTGATTACTATTCCGATATGACAAACACAAAATTGATCTTAAAGGATCCTCTTGGTGATTTTTATTCCGATATGACAAATACAAAATTTATCCTAAGGGATTGTTTTGGTTGATTACTATTCCGATATGACAAACACAAAATTGATCTTAAAGGATCCTCTTGGTGATTTTTATTCCGATATGACAAACACAAAATTTATCCTAAAGGATCATTTTGGCTGATTACTATTCCGATATGAAAAACACAAAATTTATCCTAAAGGATCATTTTGGCTGATTACTATTCCGATATGAAAAACACAAAATTTATCCTAAAGCAGGGTTGACATAGGTCAGGGAAAAGTCACATTTTAATTTCAATCTGGTTAAAATTAGTTTCAATTTGAAAAACTTTAACGTAATTCATTGAAAAAATTCAACGTTCTCAATAAATATCAAAATGAAAAATCATTTTCAAAAATTTTCATAAAATTTCGAAAATTCAATTATTTTCAACAAAAAAAATCTCTATACTTTAATTATCTTTCTAAATATTAAAATTCATCGTTAAAATTCAATAATATTCAGGAATTTTAATAAAATGTATTGTAAAATTTAACGATTTTCTTAAAGAACTTTATTCATCACAAGAATTTAATTTTTTACCAAAAATTTGAATAAAATTCATGTCAAAAGTTCAATTTTCAAAAATTTTTCTTCAATAGTTTTCAATATTTTACAATTTTCATAAAATTTTCCAAAATAATTAAATTATTAGACAAAAATTTTTATGAAATTCTACACAAAAATTTATTTTCCAAAGAATAAAATTTCACATGAATTAATTTATTTGAAATTAAAATAGAATTTTGTATAAATTGTTCAAGAACATCAATTGTTTGTAAATTTGGCAGTAAATTTTTCGCAGTAATTCAATTATTTTCAAAAGTAATAAAATTCAATTCTTTTCAAAAACTTTAATAAAATTCATGGCAAAATTTCAAATATTTTTAAAAATTGTTCTAAATTCAGTAAATTGTGTAACATATTTATTTAGTATTTTAATTAAAATTCCCAAAAGAATTCAATTATTTAAAAACAATTTTGACAAAATTATTCATTAATATTAAAATATTTTCTAAAATAATGAAACTTTCACTGTAACTTAATTATCAAAAATAGAATTTGCATGAATTTTTTCGAAAAAAATAATTTATTTCAAACTTTTTTTTTATAAAATACTTCGCATTAATTCAATTATTTTTAGAATTAATAAAACTCATTGCAGAATGTAAATTATTTTTAATACAATTTTAATCAAATGTCTCTAAAAATGTAACTATTCTCAAAAATTTTATTAAAATTCGTCGAAAGAATTTAATTCTTTGAAAATTTGTTAATAAAATTACGTAGGAGAATTCACTTTCTAGAAATATTTAAATAATCAAGGAATTAATAATTACTAAATAAATAAAATAAAATTATTAATTATTAATTAATTAATGAACGTTTGTATTTAAATAATTGAATTTCCATAGAATTTTCTAGAAAAAAATTTATTTACAAATTAATTTCATTTAACGTTTTAGATAATAGTTGAATTTTGGAAATGTTACTAATAAAATTGCAGTTTTTAGAAATAATTAAATTTTGTAAAGGTTTCAGAAGGAAAATCTTGAAAAATCTGAATTTTTTATCCGTTTAATTAAAAATTCTATGGAACTAATTTTTTTCAAAAAGCATGATCGCAATATTTTAAAATTATTTCAAGTTTTCATTTTCTAATGTATATTTAATAGAAAAATTTCCGAATAATTCATGAAATTGCATAAAATTGAATTGCAAAAAAAAATGGATTTGGAAATTCTCAAAGAACTTTAGCAAAAATTACTAAAAACAATTGATTTAAAGATAAATTTTTTTTCAAACTTGTAGAAAATAATAATTGAATTGAAATGATAATAAGTTGTTGAATTTTGAAAAGGATTGAGTTTGAATTTTTGAAAATCTTTTAATTCACATGGAAAAATAATATTGATTGATAAATATTTATTTAAAAATGAAGTTATTGATGTTTATGAATAATTTTCCAATTAAAGAAATTCGTAAATGTAATAGAAAATTTTTTGAGTATCTAATATAGTTTTTTTGTTATAAACTACAGATTTCCATAAGACGAACAATAATCTCGTATCGTTATGCACCACTAATCAGTCAAAAGTAATAAATTGACGAATAAGAAGAAGGGTTGAAAAATTATAAATTAGAATTGGATTTTAAAAATGTGAAATATAATTCAGAGTCTTGAAAGAGATTCCTATATATGATTGTTTTAAAAGAAATTCTGATACAGATATTATTATCTTAAGAAGATTCCTATTCCGATATCAGTATTTTTAGACGACTCAGATTCTAATGTAATTACTTTATAAAGATTTTAATTCCGAAATTAGTTCTTCAATCTATATCAGGACAGTGTCACTAAATTTTTTGACGATTAAATAGGAAACTAATGTTTATTATTTGTTTTTAAAATTTTTCCTTATTGAGAAAAAATAAATTTTTTAAGATGTAGAATTTTATTCTTCGACTATTGTCAAACTGCTGTCCGATACTAAAATAAAATTACTAATATTCGAATCAGAGTTAGTAAAATTTTAAAATGCAATAAACTGAAAGCAATTTTGAGTAAGAATCTCTATTGTTAAATAACAAAAATATAAATTTAAAATTGGATTTTTAAGATGTGAAATTATATAAAATACAGAAGAGAAGCGACTAAGAGCCGAGAAAGTAATTAAGATGGTTATTTTATTTTTACAGTTTCTTTAACTCATTAATTACGAATTTGATGATAGTTTTTGAAAATTAAAAATGGCGGATTCAATATGGCGGTCGAATTATTTGAAAATATTTAAAAACACTTAAAATTTGTTACTAAGGATTTTCGGGGTCGCTGATTACGAATCTGATGTTCGTTTTTCAAAATTCAAAATGGCGAATCCAATATGGCGGTCGAATTTTTAAAAATTTATATAATATACGTTTAAAATTTTTTGTAAGTTTTGAGGAAATTCTTAATTAGTAAATTATTGAAAAATAAAAAGTCCCATCTACAATAATTTCTCGTCTCTTAAAACAGTCTGTCCTTGTTTTCTTAAATTGAAAAGGCAATTAATAATTTTAGTTTAGAGTAGATATTTTTTTGCAATAAATTTATATTTTAGAGTTAATTTTTTATAATAATAATATTAATAATAATGTAAAATAAGATGCTGGTAAAAATGAAAAAAATGGGTAATAATTTTAAAATCCTCGTCCCTTAGACTTAGTGCGTAAGGCGTAAGACTCGAGACGTAAAAATTATGACTTAAGACACGACTAAGAACTTAACGTTATTATCTTTTTTTCAAATTAATAAATAATTGACACTTGTTACTAAAGAAAAATCCCATTAATTGAATATAAAGTTATAAATTAATGCTTTTTTTATATTTTGAATTTCTATTTGATTGAAAGTTAAAAATAATAAAAGTAGAAAAAACGTATTTTACAGTTTACCGGATCTCGAATTGTGTCCAACGCCACGAAGAATTTCCGAGGGACGAGAGAGGAGATCACTCTCCTTAAGTGAATTATCCGAAGGTGACAATGAAGAAAATTCTTTTATTAATAAAACAGATGAAGTTGAAGAACCAACGCCGAAAAAACGACGATTACAACGTAAGAGAACACGTTAACATTAAATATAAATAAATATATATATATAAATAAATAAATAAATAAATAATATGAAAATTAGAAAAAAATAGTTGACTGTAATTACGAAAAGAAAAAAAAAATATTAAATATATATATTTTTTTAAAGTTTAATTTCATGTAACTTTTTTTCTAATTCTGTTAAAAACAATAGTTTATTGTAATAATTAAACGACTATACTATTTTAGAGTATTAAAAAATCATTTAAAAAAAAAATTTATTTTTCTTCTTTGAATAAATGTAAAATAGGAAAAATGAAAATAAGTGCTCTTTTAAAATACTAACGTCCAACGGATATTTTTTATACTATGAAATGATAAAGTTATTGTATTTAGAAATATTAATAATGTAAATGAATAATATGATTTAAATGCTATGAAAATAGAAAATATTAATTTTTATAATATTATAAACATTAATTGTAATAAATAATAATAGACATTAGAGAATAAAAAGAAACAGTTATTTTATTGTATATTATTTCTACCTTTAACCGAAAAAAAATCCACTCATGTTTTGTTGAATTTAGGAGTAAAAAAAATTAATTTTAGAGAAATTCAAAATAGCGGAATATTTTTTATTATGAATATTAGAATCGACTTTAAATTTGTCATGATAAATAAGTTAATAAGGTGTAATTTCAGGTCATATTAAAATCTGCTATCAAATTTGTAATCAGAAACTCCAAAAACCTCCGGGTACCGAGTTTCAAGCGAATTTTACTAGTTTTTTAAAAATACAACCTCCATATTGGATCCGCCATTTTGAATTTTGAAAAACTAACAACAAACTTGTAATCAGCGACCCCGAAAACCCCCGAGTAACAAATTTTTAGGCGTTTTGAAATATTTTCAAACAATTCGACCGCCATATTGAATCCGCCATTTTGAATTTTCAAAAACTAATACCATATTCGTAATCAGCGATCTTGAAAACCCCTGAGTATGGAATTTCAAGCAAATTCAAACGTTTTTTCTCAAAATCGTCCGCCATATTGAATCCGCCATTTTGAATTTTGAAAAACTAACATTAAATTCGTAATCTCTGACTCCAAAAACCCCTGAGTATGAAATTTCAAGCAAATGCAAACGTTTTTTCTCAAAATCGTCCGCCATATTGATCCGCCATTTTGAATTTTGGAAAACTAACATTAAATTCGTAATCTCTGACTCCAAAAACCCCTGAGTATCAAATTTCAAGCAAATTTAAACTTTTTTCTAAAAATCGTTCGCCATATTGAATCCGCCATTTTGAATTTTGAAAATCTGACTTTAAATTCGTATTTAGATTCAATAAATACGATTTTGATGAAATAAGTACAATGTTTAGAAAATTTTTAATTTCACTTCGAGTGTAACTTGGTCTATGTTTAGATCCAATATGGCGGACGAATTTCTGAAAAAATGATAATTCGTTTGCAAAAAAAAAAAAATTGTCGGATTATACAAATTCAAAATGGCGGACGAAATATGGCTTTTAAAATACTAAAATATATTAGAATTCGCATTAAATTTTGTTTTTATTATAGGTTCTTGGAGTGACTTAATTACGAATGTGGCATTTTTCAATATTCAAAATGGCGGATTTAATATGGTGGTCGAATTTTCAAAAGAAACATTAAGATTCAATTTAAATTTTCTTGGAGCTTGCAAATTAAAATTTTATTTACTACTTAAGAAGGCTTTTACAATCGATTAATAAGAATTGACAAAAAAAATACAAAATTCAAAATGGTGGATCCAATATGGCGGTTGAATTCTTTGAAAATTTTTAAAAATGCTTAAAATTTGTTACTCGGGGGTTTTCGGGGTCGCTGATTCCGAATCTGATGTTCGTTTTGTAAAATTCAAAATGGCGGATTCAATATGGCGGACAATTTTGTAAAAATTTCACGTATTCGCCTGATACTTAGTACTCGGGGGTTTTTAAGGTCGCTGATTACGAATCTGATGTTAGTTTTTGAAAATTCAAAATGGCGGATCCAATATGGTGGTCGAATTGTTTGAAAATATTTCAAAACGCCTAAAAATTTGTTACTTGGGGGTTTTTGGGGTCGCTGATTACGAATTTGATGTTATTTTTTCAAAATTCAAAATGGTGGATCCAATATGGCGACTAAATTTTTGAAAATTCTACGAATTCGCTTGAAATTTGTTACTTGGGGGTTTTTGAGTCGTTATTGATTACGAATTTTGTTAATGTTTTATTTTTTAAACTAATTTAACATTTGAATATAAATATTCAATTTTATCGTTATTTAAATGAAAATAAATAAAAATAAAAAATCTGTTATATTCTATAAATAAAATTTTTTTTCTATTTAAAAAAATTTTTTCTGATCACATTTAAAAAAAAATTTGCTTTCGCGGTTATTTTCTCAAAAAAAAAACTTTTTCTTTCAACTATTTAAAAAAATCATTTTTTCATATTTATTTTTTTCAAAAAAAAAAAAAAATGTATACAATTATTTTTTGCACTTTAACGGAAACGATAGATTTTCCACTATAAGGCTATGTGAGCGCGTGAGATTAGACGTATATCAAACGGTGTGCTGTAAAAGTAGTGGGGGTCTTGCAATATTCAAGCGCTCTGGTAAAAAGAGGGGCACGACTTATAAACACTTGAATCATCAAAAAATTGTGTTTTCAATGTAAAATGAGCGTAACAAAAGTGCAAGAAATATGTCCATACACTGGACCTCCCACTCCACCAGGTAAGTTGTTTATAAACAATTTTTTTATTTCTAATAAAATAATTAAAAAAAAAATTTTTTCCAATTTTTTGTATTTGAAAAAATTCTTTTCGATAAAATTTGTAAATATTTTTTTTTCTTTTAGATTTACGATAGTTATTTTGAAATTAATAACAATAATAAAAATAATAAATAAACAAAATAAATATAAAATGTGAATGAAAAATAAATATCCAAAGAAATAAATGAAAAAAGTAAATAAATAAAATAAACAATAACAATAAAAATAATTCATAATAAATAATAATAATAATAATAAATAATAATAATAATAATAATAATAATAACAATAATAAATAATAAATAATAAATAATAATAATAAATAGTAAAATAATAATAATAATAATAATAATAATAATAATAATAATAATAATAGTAATTATTATAATAATAATAAATAGTAAAAAAATAATAATAATAAATAGTAAAAAAAAAATAATAATAATAATCACAAAATACGAAGGAAAGATTTTAAAGAATATTTTAAAGCGAAAACTTTTTTATGTAACAACAATAGAAAGATAATAATTTCCGTTTTTTTAACGAAATAATAATTGATAATAATAATACTTTTTTTTTGAAAGAAAAAGAAAATTAGTTTCTTTTTAAAGTTGTTTCAAAGTTGTTTTAAAAAAAATCTATTTGTAAAATATTTTATTACTATTTTTTAAGTGTAAAAAATTTTTGTTTATTTCTTGCACTATATTTTATCTGTATTACTTTTTGCATTTAAAGTTTTGTAACTGTGTTTTTTTTGCGTTTAATTATTATCTATTTAAAAGGTGAACAATAAATTTTTGTACTAAATAATTGTTTACATAATTTTCAGTGTACACTGAATATTTTTGTTTTGTTTATTAAAAATTTGCAAAATTTCAAAATTTTCTTCATTCTATGAATTTTTATTTCTCAAATGAGAGGCAAAAATAATTTTGTTAATAATCGCCAAGTAGAAAATATGTTTATAAGATTTTTATCATTCCTCTGATAATAATGATGAACAGGGAAAATATTTTCTACATAATATTTAGTTTATGTTTTTTTTTTCATATTTTTCATAGCAATTTTTTTCGCGAATTTTTTTAAAAATTAAATTCTTAAATAGTAATGAATGAATTATTAAATTTTCAAATTTTAATTGTTTTATAACTTTTTAATTTTTTAACTTTTTAACTTCTTAATTTTTTAACTTTTTAACTTTTTAATTTTTAATTTTTAAATTTTTTAATTAATATTATTAATAGTAAAATTAATTTACTTAGACAATTTATTTAAATATATTTATTATTCGTTAATTGCGGAACTAATTTAAAAATTTTTTTTTATTCATTTTCTTTCTTTTTATACTAATTTTGAATTGTACACTTTTTATTAAACTTTAAATTAAAAAAGAAATTGTAAAACTTATATAGATAAAAACTTGAAAAACAACTATTTTTCTATTTTTAATTATTTATGTTTTAAAATTAAATGTGTTTTAAAAATTATTTTCGATAATTAAAATTTTTTTGGGTTTTAATTAATAATTATTATTTATTAAAGAAAAAGAAAAATTGAAATTGAAATAAAATTGTTTTATTAAAAGAGAAATAATTTTTTAAAAACTATTTTTCTCTTAAAAAACAAAATTTTTGTCTAAAAATCATTGTCTGATGTTTAAACAATTTTTTTTTCTCACAAACGTTTATACGATTGTAAAATAGATAATTGCTTATGGACCGTGTGGTTACGTAGACGAAAACATGAAAATTATTAAGTATTACCCTTGAAATTCACGGCCAGGAAAGTCCCGCGAATAATAATCTATTGACTTTTATTCATTTTCTTTATAATTGATATCAATTTTTAAACTATAAAACTTTCCAAGTAATTGACTCGATTTAATGCTATTTAAAATCTTCCGCAAAAAAATGCAGAAATGATTCTGATAAGCAAATAAAATTATCGGAGTGTTAATTAGTTAATGTAATAGTTAATTAACTAAATTATGTTCGTAATTTACAATAATTTAAAATAAATAAATTAATAATAAATTAATAAACTTAATATTTATAATTGTTAATTAAAATTAATTATATAATAATATTAATAATAATCAAAAAAATTATTAAAACTTTCTAAATTAAAATTATTAAATTATTTAAAAATTCGAGTAACAATTTAATTATTTTAAATGAATAAATTAATTATTTTAAATAAAGAATTTAATTACTTAATGTATTAAATAATTAGATGATTAATCATTAATTGATTAGATATTTTACGAACTGTAAAATTGAAGAACTCTATTTGATACTTTAATGAGTTATGTAAATCACTAATTATCTAATTAATCAACTAATTAGACAATTACTCAAGTCAATTATTACCTGATTATATAATTAATTATCTAAATAATTAATTAACTAATTATTATCTACTTATTATCTAATTAATTACTTAATAAATTAACCAATTCTTATCTAATTGATTATTCTTTAATTAATTGTCTGATTAATTAACTAATTATTATGTAATTAATTAAATAATTATTACCTATTAATTGCCAAATTTATAAACTAATTATTACGTAATTAATTACCTAATTAATTATATAATTATTATCTAATTTTTATCTAATTAATTGCCTAATTAATTAACTAATTAATTAACTAATTAATTAACTAATTATTATTCAATTAATTACCTAATTAATTTACTAAATATTATGTCATTAGTTACTTAATTTGTTAATGAAGTATTATCTAATTAATTATTTAATCGCTTAATTCATTTTGTTAATTAATTATTAACCAATTAATTATTTAATCGCTGAATTCGTTTTGTTAATTAATTAATTAGATAATAAATTAGGTAATTATTTAATAAATTAGTTAATTATTAATTATTCAATTACCTAAATAGTTAATTAATATTTCCTTATCGAATATGTCATTTATTTTAATAGATTTCTCGCACTAAAAGTAAAGTAACTAATTTTGAATTTGTATTTAATTTTTGTTTTCTTGAACAATAATTATAAAAACGTTTTTTTTCTTTTTTTTCTTTAAAGAAATATGTTAAACGCGTGTTATTTTCCAGGAATTATATATATATGAAAAATAATTATAACTATTAGAAAAGAATTTCATTGGAAAAATAATTTTTGTAAAAATTAACGAAGAGAAAAAAAGAAGAAAAAAAGTTTTTCGGTTTTATGAACTGTGGAAATATTGTTTAAAGCCCTTGAAATATAATTTTCTAGATTTCTCTAGGAAATTGATAATTGGGTCACTATTACAGGGACTAAATGTGTAATTATACCATTTACTTAAAATCAAAATACAACTGTTATAATTAATATTAATTATAGAAAAAAAATGTAATAATTGTCAATTTTTTTAATTTAACGTCTAATTTTTTTTTTCCTTTTTGCATTTAATTACCGGAAAAATAAGTTGCATGCTAATTTTGAGATTTATTTTTAATAAATAAATTTTTGTTCGTTTATTGCTTGAAAGAAAATTAATTTATTAGATAAATAAACAAATTAAGGGGGAAATAAGCAAAATAAACAAATAAAACAATCAAATTAGTTAGATAATAAAAAAACAAAGAAACAAAAAATAAAAACACAAACAAATAATTTTACTATATAAACAAATGAATGAAAATTATTAAATTAATAAGTAAATAAACAACAATAGAAATAAAAAAATTAGTAAATTAATAATTCATAAAAAACAAATAAATATGAGAAGAATAATTTAACAAAAACAAAAAAGTAAAATTTAACAAACAAATGAATAATTATTTAAATAAATAAAAAAATGTAGTAAATAAACAAAATAAGACACATAAATAAATAAACGAAATAAAACAATTATTAAAAATTGATCAATTTAACAACAAAAATAAATGTATAAATAAATGATTAAGCAAGTAAACAAACAATAAACAATTAAATAAACAAATTAATAAATTAATCAAAATACAAATAAAAAAAATTACTTTCAATTAATTAATTAATTATTATTACTTAATTGTTATTAATTGTTATTAATTAATTGTTATTAATTATTATTAATTAATTGTTATTAATTATTATTAATTAATTGTTATTAATTATTATTAGTTAATTGTTATTAATTTTTATTAATTAATTGTTATTAATTATTATTAATTATTATTAATTAATTGTTATCAATTATTATTAATTAATTGTTATTAATTAATTGTTATTAATTATTAATTGACAGTAATATTTACCTATTAAAAATTAATTAGTAATTTGTTTAATAATTCTTAAGTTCATGAATTTAAATTAATTAATTACTTAAATTAATTAAAATTTTTTATTTATCATTTAATTTTCATATTTAATCTTTTTGAATTTTACTAATCAATTTAATTTATGTCTTCTAAATTTTTTTTAATGATAAAAATAAGTTTTGAATAATTTGTTTATAATTTGTATTATTATTTATAGTTGTGAATATTTGTTTATGCAAAATTAATGAATTTTTTCTTATCAGTATCAATGAAAAGTGCTGAATAAGGTAAAACAATTGAAATTTTTACTTTAAAGTAGAAAAAAAATCCAATTTCCGGAAATTCACATCCTGTTCTATTTCCGTATTTATTTATAATATTTATTCACTTTTTTTATTTGCAAATTGAAAGTATAATGACTTTTAAGTACATTCTTGTGAAGGAAAAAAAAAGAATTCCTATAATATACAGAAGAAACTTGACAGTGTGAAAAAAATTGATAAATAAATAATTAATAAATAAAATCGAAGCAAAAAAAGAGAACAAAACAATAAAAAAAATTCTAAATTTAAAAAAGTAAATATTATTTTACTAAAGGAGAAATTTTTTTTTTGATAAAATGACAATTTAATTAGAAAAGATTCTTTTTATATGAGAGATGATAAAAAAAAAAGTTTCTAATTGTACCTAATTGCAAATTATAATAGTAAAATATGTGACTCTCGTATGTCATAAAATAAAAATTATTCCTCGACATATACAATATTGTATAAAATTTATAATAATGGATATAAATTAATTTATTATTCCAATACGCGTTACTTGGAACTAGGAAATGTTTATGGCCAGTTTACTTATCTATAATTTCTTTTGTTTTTTCTGATAGTAATATAAGAAATAAATGGTTAATACTTATTACTGTGTGTATATGTATAGTAGTAAATAGTCATAAAAATATTTTTCTAAGTACTATTATCGAGTAAATAATAAATTGTCATTATTTTTGAAAAAAAAATTTTTGATTTTAATAACTATGAGACCTGATTTTATGAATTTTTTGGTACTAAAATGAATAGAAATAAATTAAAATTGTACTATAGAGGTACTAACAAAAATTATTCTCGAAATTCTTTTTCTGAATTGAAATTTTTTTATTTTATAGTTTACACTTTATTTTAAATTTATTAATTTTATATTTATTATTATTATTATTATTATTATTATTATTATTATTATTATTATTATTATTATTATTATTAATTATTATTACTATTTATTTCGTAGTATTTTAATTAATTTATATAATTTCAAGTGGTACTATTTTCACGTACTGAAGATTTTTCACAAATTTTATTAATGATATCGTTAGTTAAGACAATGATCTTTTTAATTTTTCGGTACTGATATAGAAGTGACTAAATTTTGACGGTACTACAAGTGTACTACACATTCTTTATAAATATATTGTTCTTTGGTGACTAATAGTACTAAAGAATTTGAAAAATCAGTTTCTTAATTACTGATAATAACTTTGAATCCTTGTAGTACCAACAACTGTTATGTCAAATTATTTTAGTACCGAATTCGAAAAAATAATTCTTTAACCTTTAATAACGTTCTATCGCCCTTGTAGTACTGCTCAAAATTACTTAAATTTGTTTTAGTACCAAATAACTCGGGAAATTGGCTTGAAAAATATAGAACTTTCTACCCTTGTAGTACTGGTCAAATTAACTTAAAACTGTTTCAGTACCACATAATTCGAAAGATCGGCTACTATAGCAATTTTGACGCTTTCTACCCTTGTAGTATCGCTCATTGTTACGTAATATACTTTCAGTACCGGATAATTCTAAAGAACAAGTTTTAAATAATCGATAACGATAATGTGCTATTGTAGTACCGGTGGCTGTTTGAAAAAATTGTTTCAGTATCGAAGAATTCAAAAGTACCGGTTTTTAGTCAATGAGAACGATTTTTTTCCTTGTAGTACTGTTCAATTTTACTCAAAATTGTTTTAGTACTGCCAAGATCGAAATGTCGGGCACTGAAGTAATTTTAACGCTTTTTACCCTTGTAGTACCTATCAGTGTTAGTTAAAATTGTTTCGGTACTACAAAATTCGAAAAATCGGTAAACAAAATAATTTTAACGATTTTTCCCTTGTAGTACAGTTCAATGTTACTTAAAATTGTTTCGGTACTACAAAATTCGAAAGATCGGTAAAAAAATTAATTTTAACGATTTTTCCCTTGTAGTACAGTTCAATGTTACTTAAAATTGTTTCAGTACTACGAAATTCGAAAGATCGATTACTAAACTAATTTTTACGATTTTTCCCTTGTAGTACCGGTCAAATTAACTTAAAACTGTTTCAGTACCACATAATTCGAAAGATCAGTTACTGAAGTAATAATAACGCTTTCTATCCTTGTAGTACGGTTCAAAATTACTTGAAACTTTTTCAGTACCCCAAAATTCGAAATGTGAGAATTTAAACTATCGTTAGCAACTCTAAAATTTAGATATAGTCCCCATTTACTTCAAATAGTACCATTTTTAAAATTCTAGAAACAGAATAATTACTTTTTTAATTAAAAAGTAAAAACCTTATTTAAAAAAAACTGTATTGAACGTGCCGATACTAAAATTCGTACCCTTGTAGTACCGAGAAATTTTACTAAAAATTGTTTCAGTACCAAATAATTCGAAAGATTAACTTTTAAACTATCGATTGCATTTGCAAAAACAAGGTAAAGTCTCCATTCTTTCAATACAGTACCAGTGGAATATTTTTCATACGTACGAGATAATAAAAGAGTACTTACGAAATTTTTGTATGTATATAAATGGAAAAAAAAATTAGTAAAGAATGTGTCGATATGAAAGTCAAGGTCAAAAGATGAAGAATAAAGTAGATTGGCGTTTTCTTGTTTTGCAACAGTAGTTTCATTTTTTCAGTCATTTGGATAATTTCGCTCACTACAAAAAAAAAAGGAAAACAAAAAATGGAAAATGAAAATACTTATCTTTTAAGGAGTTTAACTAATTTTTCCGTATCAGGTGGTTTGGGAAAACGTCATCTTCAAGTTTTCCTCTTATTTCTGGGAATGACTATCTCCTATGGACTACGAGTCAGTATGTCAGTTGCGATTGTTGCCATGACTGATAATTCAACAATCGATTCCAATTTCGAGGTGAGGGTTAAACTTTAAACATTATGTATAATTTTAATAAAAACTTAAAATTTACATTAGAAATTAAAATCTATAGTAAAAATTATCATTTAAAATAAAAAAAAAATACAAATTTAGAATAAAAACTACAAATTTAGAATAAAAAATAAAATTTAAAATAAAAAATAAAATTTAGAATAAAAAATAAAATTTAGAATAAAAATAAAAATTTAGAATGAAGATTAAAATTTTTTTAAAAAAAATTTTTTTTCTAGATATTCAAATGGGACTCGTCGATAAAGTCAATGGTATTGAGTTCATTTTTTTGGGGTTATACAGTGACGCAAATACCGGCAGGTTATGTGGCGGGAATATGGAGCGCTCAACGATTAGTTTCAATAGGAATATTTTTCTGTGGAATATTAACACTTTTAATTCCAATTGTCAGTTCACATGGCGGTTGGATAGCCGCCTGTATATGCCGAGTGGGAATGGGCCTTTGTCAAGGTTGTCTTTTGCCCTCGACGCAAACTCTACTCGCAAAATGGGTGCCACCCAATGAAAGAGCACGATTAGGTGAGTCGAAAATGACAACAAAAAAACAGCAAAATTTATTGTAGAAACGGCATAAAATTATATTGTAGAATTACCTTAAAGTATTATTATTAAAGGCTGTAGTAAGTTTTATCAACTACCCAACCCTGTAGACAAGTGTAATTTTTTTTTGTAGAATACAATAAATAATATTGTAGAAGTACCTTAAAGAATTATTACTAAAGATCGTGGTGAGTTTTGTCAACTACCCAACCCTGTTGACAAGGAGAAAATTTATTGTAGAAGTACCTTAAATAATTGTTATTAAAGGATGTAGTGAGTTTAATCAACTACCCAACCCTGTTGACAAGTAGAAATTTTGGTAAAATTTTATTGTAGAAGTACCTTAAAGAATTACTATTAATGGGCGTAGTAATTTTCGCCATCTGTCCAACCCTGTTGATAAACGAAAATTTTACTGTAGAAGTACCTTGAAGAAATATTTTTAAAGATCGTAGAAAGTTATTTGTCAACTGCTCAACCCTGTTAAAAAGGGAAAATTCTATTTGTGGAATATAATAAATTGCAGAAGTACCGTAAAGAATTATTACTCAAGATCGTAAGTTTTTTTTAACTGCCTAACCCTGTTGACAATTTAAAATTTTATTGTAAAAGTACCTTAGAGAAATATTTTTAAATTAATAAATAATAAATAATTAATAATAATTAATAATTAATTATTAATTATTAATTAATTAATAAATAATTAATAAATAATTAATAAATAATTAATATTTTTAAATGTCAACAGCGGAACCATGCTGACATGTGAAAATTTTACTGAAGATAGAAAATATATTAAATTGTATTGTAGAAGTACCTTTAATACTAGTAAGTTGCCAAATGGGTTCATTTTTTTAGCTGCCCAACCTTGCTTATTGAAATCTCCGATTTAACAAGGTTCGGCAGTTAGTTAAAATTTTTTTTTAATATCTTCCAGCAGGGTTGGGTAGTTGACGGAAAAAAATAAGGTATTTGTCAACTTACGAAAATTTTAGAGAGAGAAAAACTTGTTTTTAATGTGCTTTTACAGTCTCTATTTATCGCCGTAAAAATAAAATTCACTATCAAACGTAAGTTTAGAACTATGCGCAAATTTGGAATTTGTCGAACCACAAAAAATGTTATTGTAGAATAAGCATAATGTTGCGCTCGTATATTTTTCACAAACAATTTTATTCGTCTAGCTAAAAAAAAGAAGTTATTGTAGAGTTAGAATTGACAAGAAACAAAAAACAGTATCAAAATTGTGAGCGCAGCTTAATGTCGGTAAATGTCGGTGCAGATTCCTGTAATACTTTTTTTTTGCATTTTTCAATTTTTGGTCTTATAAAAATGACTTAAAAAGAAGGTTAAAAATTGATTTTTTTATTTATAATGTTCATTATTTTCAGGTACCTTTGCCTATGCTGGGGGACAATTTGGCACAGTTGTGACGATGCCAATTTCCGGTTTTTTGGCTGGGTCCTCGATAGGTTGGCCGAGTATTTTCTATATATTTGGTTCAATTGCATTGTTGTGGTCGATTTCTTTCTATTTTATGGGCTTCGACAGTCCCGTTCTGCATCCAAGTATTTCGCAAGGCGAAAAATTGTACATTCAAGGCAGTTTGGGCGAAATGACGGAGAAAACAAAACTTGACGTGAGTATGGTAAATTCTACCATAAGGTTAGGTATTTTTTAAGTTTAGGCCCTTAATAAAATTGACAAAAAAAATAAAAATTTAAAAAAATTAAAATTTTGTTGTATTTTTTTTATTAAAATTTAGCTTATTAATTTTTCGGCTCTTCAAAAACTCTCTTGTATAATCTTTGGGTTCTGCCTTTTAATACAACAAAAACTATCATTATAAAATTTACAAAGAAAAGAAAATTTAAAAAAATTTAAAATTTAAATTTTATTAAGGTTTAGCTTAATTATTTTTCGGCTCTTCAAAAACTTTCTTCTTATATAATCTTTGGCTTCTGCCTTTTAATATAAAAATAAAATACCCTTAATAAAATTTACAAAAAAATGAAAATTTCTGATATTTTTAGTTTTTTTCTGAATTTTTTAGTATTTTTTCATTACATAATTATTTTTGGTTAAAATTATTTTTAATTAAAAACTACCATTATTAAATTTATCCTAATTAAATTTACAAAAAAAAATGAAAATTTACATCATTAAAATTTAAAATTAAATTAATTATAAATTATTATTATTATTATTATTATTATTATTATATTATTATTATTTTTTTTATTAATTTTAAATTTCGAATTTTTTTATGGGACTTTGAATAATAATATTAATAATTTATGGGATCTTCAAGAACACGATATTTTTTTGGGTCTCCGTCTTTTTGGTAAAAAAAACAACCCTTATAAATTTTACGAAAAAACGAAAATTTCTGAAATTAAAAATTTTTGTTAATATTTTATTACAAGACCTTCTTAAAATTTTAAATTTTTTACTTTTTTAACAACGTCAGACAACTTAATGGAATTGTCGAAAAATGTTTCTTTTTAAAAAACTAATAATTAGAAAAAAAATGCAAATAAAAATAACACTTTTTCTATTTTTAGAAATCGGAGACACCGTGGAAGGAAATATTTACATCGATACCAATGTGGGCATTGATAATAGTCCACTGTGGACAAAATTGGGGTTATTGGATGCTCCTAACCGAAATGCCAAGTTACATGAAGAATATTTTAAAATTCAACATAGAAGAGGTAGTAAAGAAATTTATTTGTGACGCACGAAAGGGACCTTAGAAGCAATTCACTTTAAGGTTATGTTAGTGTTCCTTTTTTTGGATTAAAGAACACTTGTTACTTTTTGCAAACTAAAATCAGTGTTTTTTAATTTTTTAGTTGTAAAAAAGATTTAAACATCGACAATTCTCATTGCGGGATGAAATTTTTTTTGTTTTTTCATTTTAAAAATTACAAACATAACCTATTTTTTTTTGCTTCTAAGGCCCCTTTCTTCAGATCGTCAACACATTTCGATATTATTTCCATTATTTTTATTACGAAATATTTTTATTATGAAAAAAAGTAAATATTTTAACTTTGTAATCTATATACACAAGTACGACGAAAATATATAGTTCAATGGAATACAGCTTCGTCATTGAAGATAATTTATATTATAAACTTGACCCTTAACACACGATGAAAGGAAAATTTCTTTCATTGTGAAAGAAAATGTCATGGGGGTCAATTTGTGTACACAAAATGATTCTGTCTATGTAATTGCAATTGTATATAAATCAAATTAATGTTTGAAGAGAGATAATTCAATTTATAAAACTTTTGTGTATTTCGTATATACATATATAGATAACTAGGCAATTGGTTCAATAATCCACTGCTCAAGTGCGCAGGTGATAATTACATGATTACCGGAGATATTTTTTTAATTCTCTGTTTATCAAATCTGATACGAACTATGAGTTACGATTCATCACCATTTTTATAGAAGCGAAAAAAATTTCTCTTTGGTTTTTAACTGAAGAAAGGTACTAAAAATTGCCACTTGATTTGGATGATGATGATGATGAGGAAAAATAATTGCTATAACTTTTTTTTCCCAGTATTTCGAAATTAGGAAAAGATAAGAGTAGAATGCAAAATATCGGAAATCTAATCGTTTTTATGTTTAAAGACCGAATTTGAGGATTTATGAAGTGACAAATGCTGACAAGATTAGAGAAATACGGACACTAGACACAGTGGGTAATTGGGTAATTGACGACTTGGTGACGTAATTGATGATATTACTGTATTGAGAAAGTGATTGTAATTTTGATATTAATGCCTGTTATCATGATTCTCTTTTTGATTGGTGGTAGGATAATGAGAGAATGGTGTGATGATGATGAAAAATGGAAATTCTGGACTGTTTAATGATTGGAGGGAATATCACTATGATTCCTGATAAGTAGCATCTAATGTCATGGTATTTTAGCTAATTTCTACCATCATTATGGATGACCCACTGTGGTTGATTTTATCATCACTATGATTCCTCGCAAGTAGCCACAGTCATCATAGTTTTTCAACTAATTGCTACCATCATCAAGGATGACCCACTATGTTTGACTTTAAAAGCTTTACTGAAAACAGAATTGCAACTGACTTGACTCGTCTGGATGATTGTACTTCTTTCTTCGAACTTTAGTACAACAATCTATTAAAAATTTGTTAGCCACTAAATTCCCTTTGGAACTGTTTGGTCTTAGAAGCATTACTGAAAACAGAATTGCAACTGACTTGACTCGTCTTGATGATTGTACTTCTTTCTTCGAACTTTAATACAACAATCTTAAGGATTAAAAATTTGTTAGCCACTAAATTCCCTTTGGAACTGTTTGGTCTTAGAAGCATTACTGAAAACAGAATTGCAACTGACTTGACTCGTCTTGATGATTGTACTTCTTTCTTCGAACTTTAATACAACAATCTTAAGGATTAAAAATTTGTTAGCCACTAAATTCCCTTTGGAACTGTTTGGTCTTAGAAGCATTACTGAAAACAGAATTGCAACTGACTTGACTCGTCTTGATGATTCTGTTCCTTCCTTCAATCTTCTTTCACACTGATCTGAAACCTTTTTTAAAAAATTTGTTGACAAACATTGTTGACAAACTTTGTTGACCACCTAAATCCCCGTCACCTAAATCTTTGTCACTTTCTTGATTTTAGTAGCATTATTGAAAACAGAATTGCAACCGGTTTGCCTTGTCCGGATGGTTGTAGTTCTTCCATCGAACTTCTCGACAATAATCTTTAGGTTTGAAACTTTTTTTGCCACACAAATTCTTTTGGCACTTGTTGATATTCGAAGCATTGCTGAAAACAAAACTGCAACTGGCTTGGCTCGTCTTGATGATTGTGTTTCTTCCGTCGAACACTAGTTTGAAAAACTTTGTTGTAAAGTTTGTTGCAAAACTTTGTTGTAAAGTTTTTGCAAAACTTTGTTGACCACCTCAATTCCTTTGGAACTGTTAATATTGGAAGCATTACCGAAAACAGACTTGCAAACTGGCTTGACTCCTCTTGATGACAACAGAATGTTATTAATGATCGAGCCATCCTTAACTCCGGGTTAATAGTGATTCTTTTGATCCAAGGGTATGTTATTGATAACTATGGGGATTACTGAAGATCGTCTGTAGTAATAAGAACCAAATGGGTTCCTTTAGAACAAAATGGGATCCTTTAGCACCAAATGGTATCCTTTAGGACTAAATGGTATCCTTTAGGACCAATTAGGATACTTTAGCACCAATTAGGATACTCTAGCACCAATGAGGCTAATTTAGACCCAATTAGGCTAATTTAGAACCACACCCAACAAATATTTGTACCACTCCAAAAAATATTCACACAATATTCATACTCCAACAAATATTTGTACCACTCCAAAAAAAAAAAATCTAATCCATCC
The DNA here is from genome assembly GCA_032873175.1 of Leptopilina drosophilae. NCBI lineage: Eukaryota > Metazoa > Arthropoda > Insecta > Hymenoptera > Figitidae > Leptopilina > Leptopilina drosophilae. The sequence continues at coordinate 38,301,340 of CM065486.1, read as the reverse complement.
TCTCATTTTTTCAGAGTGGCGTGACGTCTGCACTTCCATACTTGGCCATGTGGCTCCTGAGCTTTCCGGCGAGTTGGCTCTCGGATTTTGCCCTAAAGAAAGGGGCCAGTATTGGAACAACACGAAAAGTCTGCAACACCATTGCCCATTGGGGGCCCGGTTTGGCACTATTGGGCCTTTGCTTTGTACCAACTGATCTCAATAATAAAACAATACCAGTACTGATTCTCGTCGTGTCAGTTGGACTCAATGCCGGTTCACTGTGCGGCTTTCAAATAAATCACATCGATCTCAGTCCAAATTATGCCGGAACAATGATGTCCATTACAAATTGCATTGCATCCGTTATTGCAATTATTGCGCCGATTATCGTTGGGGAGATTGTTCGTGATGAGGTAAGTCTTTTCCTATTTGCAAATCTTCATAATAAAATCAGGTGCTTATCGTTAGCAAAAAAGCAAAAAGAAAAAAAAAATGTTTTTGATACCAGTTAGGAACGTGAGTCCTAGACTAGGTCTAGATGGCTGCAATTTTGTAACAATTATTTATAATTACAATTATTAATAATCACAATTATTAATTATCACAATTATTAATAATTACAATTATTAATTATCACAATTATTAATAATTACAATTATTAATAATCACAATTATTAACACGGTAAATCGTTAGGTATTAAAATAACACCAAAATGGGTTAAAATAACACTAAATTGGATTATTTTAATCCTTTTTGGTGTTATTTTAATACCTAACGATTTACCGTGAATAATTAATAATAATAATAATTAATTAGTTAATAATAATAATAATAATAATTAATTAGTTAATAATAATAATAATTAATTAGTTAATAATAATAATAATTAATTAGTTAATAATAATAATTAATTAGTTAATAATAATAATTAATTAGTTAATAATAATAATTAATTAGTTAATAATAATAATAATTAATTAGTTAATAATAATAATAATTAATTAGTTAATAATAATAATAATTAATTAATCATTAATAATGAATTACAACTATTAATAATTTCTCAATTTTCAGACTGATCAACATTCATGGCACATTGTATTTTACATATCGACGTTTATTTACTTTGCGGGCAATTTGATATTCATTATTTTTGGAAGAGCGGACATTCAATGGTGGAACGATCCAATTGAAGTGAAAGCAAGAAAGGAGGGAAAAAGTAAAAACAATTTGGAGATGTATGAAAAAAAAGTTGAAAATTAACCTTTCTCTCAATCCTCTTGATTTTTGGAAATTTGTTTGTGAAATTGCAATTGAGATTCTGGAAAGTACATTGGACGATGAGTTTTTACGGTGTCTTCTGCCTTTTTCAAGTCTTCAGTTGTCAAAAAAAAAAAAAAAAATTTCTTTTGTTATATTTTGATGAAATTTGCATTGTATCAATGCCGGAATATTTATTCTGTCTGTACATATTTACCGAACTGTTATTAAAAATTCTCTTGTTTTTTAATAATTCTTGTGTTTTATTTTCGTAGAAATGGTAATTTTATTATTATTATTATTATTATTATTATTGTTATTAATTTTTAATAATTTCTAATTTTCAGACTGATCTTAATAAATTACAACCATTTTAAAAAAAAATATTATTATTGTTATTATTATTATTATTATTATTATTATTATTATTCTTTTTATGGTATTATTATTATTATTATTATTATTATTATTATTATTATTATTCTTTTTATGGTATTATTATTATTATTATTAATATTATTACTATTATTATTATTTATGATAATCACAAATTTCAATTTTTAAGATATTTAAATTAATAAATTAATAAATTATTAAATTAATAATTGTTTTAAAAAAATATAGTTTAGAAAAAAAGTTAAAAAATAAATTTCTAAAAAGCATTGTATGATTTCATCGTGATCCTAAAATCAAAAATTTTTTTCAATTATTTAATGTTTAAAATTCTTTAAATAGTTTAAATAAAAAAAGAAATTCATTTATAAACTAAAATGTCATTATTACAATTTTTTCACGTATCAATTTTTTTTATGAAGTATTATTTTTTCTTTAGAAAAAAATCACGTTTTTAAATTATTAATTATTTTGGCATTTCTTATTGTTCTCTTACTTAAATGTCTGACAAATTTATTTAAAATTTTGAAAAATAAATAATTTGCTCTTAAAAATGTATTGAAAACAATAAAATTTTTTATTTTGTTAAAAAATTTTTTTTTATTTCAATTGAACTTTTTACTTATAAGTTTGTTAATAAATAAATAATAAAAAGAATAAATAATAATGCATAAATAAATATTTTTCAAAATGTTTCGTTTAGTGAATTAATCGGTAATTAAAAATAAATGTTAAAAATATTAAGAGCTTGGGCTAAAAGTTTTTGTTAAATTAATTTTTTCTATTTGCTAAAAATTCTAAATAAATTTTTTCTATTTGCTAAAAATTCAAAATAAATTTTTTTCTATTTGGTAAAAAAATTCTAAATATATTTTTTCTTTTTGCTCAAAAAAATTCTAAATAAATTTTTTCTATTTGCTAAAAAAATTCTAAATAAATTTTTTCTATTTGCTAAAAAATTCTAAATAAATTTTTTCTATTTACTAAAAAAATTCTAAATAAATTTTTTTTGTTTGCTAAAAAAGTTCTAAATATATTTTTTTTCCAAAAAAAATTCTAAATTAATTTTTTGTCTTTGCTAAAAGAATTCTAAATAAATTTTTTCTGTTTGGTAAAAAAATTCTGAATACATTTTTTCTATTTGCTAAAAATTCTAAATACATTTTTTCTGTTTGCTAAGAAAATTCTAAACATATTTTTTCTATTTGCTCAAAAAAATTCTAAATATATTTTTTCTGTTTGCTAAGAAAATTCTAAATACATTTTTTCTATTTGCTCAAAAAAATTCTAAATAAATTTTTTCTGTTTGGTAAAAAAATTCTAAATACATTTTTTTTATTTGCTCAAAAAGTTCTAAATAAATTTTTTTCTATTTGCTAAAAATTCTAAATAAATTTTTTCTGTTTGCTAAGAAAATTCTAAATAAATTTTTCTGTTTGCAAAAAAAATTCTAAATAAATTTTTTCTGTTTGCTAAGAAAATTCTAAATACATTTTTTCTATTTATTAAAAAAATTCAAAATAATTTTTTTTTCTTTTCTATTATTAAATCTTTAAATAAACATTTTTTCACTTGTCAGTAATTATTGTACGATTTTAGAAGTGATTTTTGCTGAATTATTTCGCTTTGGTACGTAATCCCTAGACTAGGTCTTTTTGCACTTCGCCTCTATGCGAGAGGACAAGTATGTAAATTTCCAAAAATTCAAAATTTTCTTTAAAAGAAACGAAAAATTGATTCAAAATACAATTCAATTCTTTTTTTTCCTCACATTCTGTGATTAAGTCTCTCACTTAAATTCTGCAGTGAAAATGAAAAATTAAATCAAAATCTAAGGGTGAAAATATTGAAACATATATAAGTGTGTAACAAAAAAAAATTGTTTTAATTATTGTTTTTGTTTATTTTGATTTTTTTTCTCTCTTTTTCGTGAAAATAAATTTATTCAGGTATGATGCGTAAGTCTGGAGTATTACAGGGTCATATCACGTTTTACAAGGCTCATAAGAGGGGATCCACGCATTTGAAGTCTTTGACATAAAACTGTGGTCACTTGTTCGATGTCTCGCAGTCGTTAAGAAGCATTATTTTCTTTAATAGAATTATTATTATTATTTTTTTTCTTCTTATAAATTGATTGTTGACGAGAAAAAAAAAAGTTTTTTCATTTCTCGTCAAAAATGACGACACAATCGAGAAGGGTTTCGTCCCGGCGAATTTCCATTTCGGAAAAAATGAAAACACCATTACACAAACCAAAAGGTAATTTTATTAAAAAAAAAATTTTTCTTTGATTTAAAAAAATTTTTTTGTTTAAAAAAAATTGTATTTCTTTTTTTGTTTAAAAAAAATTGTATTTCTTTTTTTTATTTAAACAAAATTGTATTTCTTTTTTTTGTTTAAAAAAAAAATTTTTTTTGATTTATTTCGTATTTCTTTTTTTAATAAAAAAATTTTGTTTTGTTTAAATTCTTTATTTTACTTTTTATACTTATATCTTTGTATTTAAATTTTATCCTATTTTATTTAGTTTTAAAGAAATTAATCAAATATTAAAAATATGTTTTAAAAAATTTATACCGAAATTTTACCGAAGTTAAAAATATTTTTTAGGTTTTCAAATTGAAAAAAATGTATTATTTTTTTCAAAAGAGTTTTTCTAAAAGAGATTAAAAAATTCTATTAAATAAATAGTTTGAGAAAATTGGAAAATTTCGAGTAGTTTAAACAAACATTTTTTTTTTCATTTAAAATATTGAAAATAAAATCATTTTGTTTTTTTTTACACTTTTTTTTTCCTTTCTTATTGCAGAAGAAAATTAATATTTAATTAAAACAAAGTAATAAAAAATTTTATTTGTTTTTAAAAGACATATAAAAAAAATTTTTTATTTGGAAAATTTTTTCACAAAAAAACTATTCAACTTTTAAGAAAAATGTTATTTTCAGTTATAAATAAACAAATTCAGCAAAATTGATGAATATGCGTGTAAAAATTTAAATAAATAAATAAAATATTTTTTTTTCATGTAAAAAAAAGCACGTGCGGTGATTTGTTAATTGGGTGAGAAATTGTTTTTTATCAATTAAGAAGACGTCAGTGTTCGATAGGCTGCACGTGATTAATTGTAAAATTTTAATTAAAAATATTGCCATTTGCAATGCGTACAATATAAAAATAGATTTTCTTGAAATTTTGTAAATTCGCTTAAAACACGAAATAATCTTATCAACAACGAAAAAAAAGAGAGAAAGAAAAAAAAAATTATGATGCATTGAAACAATAATTTTCAATAATTTTCATAATTTGTGCGATAACAATTAAATCTTAATGACGAAAATTTTTCCGATTACAATTATCTAATTATTATTACATTAATTTAATTTATTGTTTTTTTTTATTTTTTTTTGTTCATTGAGTTCTTACATAATTTTATTTCTTTACTATTTATTTGAATATTTAATTTTCTATTTGTGAAATTTGAAAAAAAAATTTTTTTGTTACTTAACTTTTGTTTTTTTTTTTTAATATTGTCGTTGAAAATAATTTGAAAATTCGAAATAAAATAAAATGGAAATTTATGTATTTCTAGTAAAGGGAAGTTATTTATTGTTTAAATAAAATAAATCTTTTTTTTGACCCTCTACATAAATAAATTAAAAATTGTACTAAAAATCATTAAAAAAAGTCATTTTAAAAATTATTTTATAAATACTTTGAATAAAATAAATTCGTTTATAGAAAAAAAAATGTAATGTCAATTATAGAGATGAGATTAGAGGAAAAATAAAAAAAATCAATGTCAATTAAAAGTGGAATTGAAAATTTGTCAGATTAAAAAGTCATTGTTTGCTTGTCTGTAAAACTTCTGGTCTTTGATGTTTGTGAAATCTTATCGATTGTGAGACATTCCAATCACTGTTTCTCACCTGAAAACAAATGATTGTTCTCTACGCTTTTTCAATTTTCACTTACTCCACTTTAATTAAAAATACTTTCTATAAAAGAAAATTAATTAAAAAGAAAAATTTTTTAAAAAGTAATAAAATAAATTATAAAAAAAATAATAAAATAAATTATAAAAAAATAATAAAATAAATTTAAAAAAATAATATGAATTATAAAAAAATAGCAAAATAAATTATAAAAAAATAGTAAAATAAATTATAAAAAAATAATAAAATAAATTATAAAAAAATAATAAAATAGATTATAAAAAAAACATTAAATAAATTATTAAAAAAACATTAAATAAAAATCAAAAAATAAGATAGAAAAAAGTAGAATTAAATATTAATAATAGAAAAAATAAATATTGAAAAATTAATTTTAAAAATTCGAAAAATAAAATTAAATTATAGAAAAGAAAAAAAAATCTTTGAAAAAGAATTTCAAATAATTAAAGAATTAATGGATAACGAAATTTTTTAAATTTACTAAACAAAAATTTTGTGAAATATAATTTAAAAGTAAAATTCAAATAAATTACGAAATGGTATTTTAAAAAAATTAAATTTAAAAAAGCGAATTTAAAAAAATACGAACTTAAAAAATGCAACTAAATAAATTAGAAAATAGTAATTTTCGAAAATAAGACTAAAAATAAAATTGAAAAATAATTGAATTAGAAACTATTAACTTTCGAAAACAAAAAATTAGAAATAAAATTTTGAAAAAAATGTTATTGACAATATTGAAAAAACTTTTTTTTTATATTTTGTAAATTTATTTAAAAATATATTTGCGACTAATTTAATTTTTCTAATATTCCCACCTTTTTCTGTTATATTTTAAAAATAGAATTTTTGTTAAAATAAAAAAATGGTTTTTTTTAATGAAAATTTTTAAAAAATTCTTTTACTTTTTAAAAAAATGTTATAAAAAAAATTTTGTTTTGAATATTTTCTAAATTTATTTTAAAATATATTTACTACTAATTTAATTTTTCTAATATTTACACCTTTTTCTTAAAGTTTTAAAAATAGACTTTTTTTTTTAATAAAAAGAAAACTAACAAATTTTTTTTTAATGAAAATTTTTTAAAAAATTCTTTTATTTTTAAAAACAAGAAATACGTGTGTATGTTAATTTGTTTGGGTTTTTCTTTTAAGTGCAATAAAACTGCAAACAATTTATCAACTATTACGAGAGAAATATTGTAAATAGGCTATAAAAAAAAAATTTCTGTTCTCAGCTCTGTTTGGTTGTAGACACATTCAAGTCCTCTTAATGACTGGAGGATACTTTTGTTGTTATGTGATAAGGGTCTCAATGTCTGTTGCCATTGAAGCAATGACAGACAAGACATCAAATTCAGACTTTGAGGTATTGATTTTAATTTTTTTTAAAATAACTTTAAAGAACAGTTGTTTTATTTTTTTTTAATTTTATTTTTTAGTTAAAAAAAATCAATTTTTAAAAATTTATTTTTTAGTTAAAAAATTCAAATTTAAAAATTTATTTTTTTGTTAAAAAATTCATTTTTTAAAATTTTATTTTTTAGTTAAAAAATTCAATTTTTAAAAATTTATTTTTTAGTTAAAAAATTCAAATTTAAAATTTTATTTTTTAGTTAAAAAATTCAATTTTTTAAATTTTATTCTTTAGTTAAAAAATTCCAAATTTTAATTTTCATTTAATAAAATAAACATTGTTTTATAATTTTAGAAATAAATGATATTCCTAACTAATTTTTTTCTTTTCTTTTTTAATTTTCATTAACTTCAAAAAAAGAAATTTTTTTTATTTTAAGTTACAAGTTGTTTTCAATTTGATTGTAAGTTATTTTTACAATTCGTTTCATTTTTTTAAAAATTTAATTCCAAATTGTGATAATTTTATAATAAGTTTATTTTTTAGTTCAAAAATTAAATTTTTTTAATTTTACTTTTTAGTTAAAAAAATTCATTTTTCATTTTTTTCAATTCATTTTTCAAAATTCATTTTTTAGTTAAAAAATTCCAAATTTTCATTTTCATTTAATAAAATAAACATTGTTATAATATTTTTAGAAATAAATAATATTCCTAATTTATTTTTTCTTTTACTTTTTAAATTTTCATTAACTTTAAAAAAAAGAATTTTTTTTTTATTTTAAGTTACAAGTTGTTTTCAATTTGATTGTAAGTTATTTTTATAATTCGTTTTATTTTTTTTTTAATTTTATTCCAAATTGTTATAATTTTATAATGCAATTTATTGATATAATTTTTTATTTTTATAATTTAGTAAAGTAGTTTTTTAATTTTATATTTAGTTTTATAGTTTCAAATATATAAAAAATTTTTTAACTTTATAATGAAGAATATAATTTTTTAATTTTATAATTTTTTATTTTTATAATTTAGTAAAGTAGTTTTTTAATTTTATATTTAGTTTTATAGTTTCAAATATAAAAATTTTTTTAACTTCATAATGAAGAATATAATTTTTTAATTTTATAATTATTAACATAATTTTTTTATTTTATAATGATGAATATAATTTTTTAACTTTATATAATTATAAATATAATTTAATATAATTTTTCAAACTTTATAATAATGAATACAGTTTTTTTAATTTTATAATTATTAATACATAATTTTTTTTTTATAATTTATACCCCTTAATCTTCTGTCTATTCAAGGGGGGGGGGGGGACGTTACGCTCTAAAATCGTCAACTTTGACGACTGGCGGGAACTTTGAAAACTAATTTAAAAAACTCTAGAGCGACATTAAGTCAGCTTTTTCAGAGGCTTTTATTATTATTATTTAATTATAAATTTCTGTCAAAAGTAAAATATGATTAATTAATAATTTTTTTTTTTATTTCAAAGACATTCGAGTGGAGTGAGGCCAATAAAAATGTGGTGTTGAGCTCATTTTTTTGGGGTTATATTTGGACTCAAATTCCTGGTGGACTCGTTGCACAAAGATGGGGTGCGAAGAGAATTTATGGTACGTGCATGGGAGTGTGCGCACTGGTGACATTATTGGTGCCAGTTGCTGCTTTTCACGGTGGATGGCAGGCCGTTTGTGCATGTCGGGTAATTTCTGGTTTTTGCCAGGGTGTCGTGCCTCCGATTCTTCATAATCTTTGTGCCAAATGGGTGCCATTTCCAGAGCGCGGAACACTGAGTAAGAGAATCAAAAAAAAAAAAATTTTTCTTTTTATAAGGGTATTTTTACAATTTTGAAAAATAACAAAATGTTCCTTAAATTTTTGAAATTAGTAATTTAGATAAAATTTAGTTAATTTTAATTTTTTGTAAATTGGAAAAGTTTCATTAATGGAAATTAATGGAAAAATGTGTCATTGATTTTAATTTTTTCCATTTAGAAAAGTTTCATTAATTTTAATTTTTTTAATTTAGAAAAATTTCATTGATTTTAATTTTTTCAATTAGGAAAAGTTTTATTAATTTTAAATTTTTCAATTAAGAAAAATTTCATCAATATTAAATTTTTCAATTAAGAAAAATTTCATCAATATTATTTTTTTCCACTTTGAAAAATTTCATTAATTTTAATTTCTTCAATTTAGAAAAATGTCATTAATTGAAATTTAGAAAAATGGCATTAATTTAAATTTTTGAAATTTAATTTCAAATTTAATTAAAAATTGAAAAAAAAAATTAAAAAACAATTAGAATTTTGCAAATGTTTCGAAAATATCAAATAGTCGAAAAATTAACATTTCTAAAAATTATGTATCTGGACGGTATCTAGGAAAATTTTACAAAAATTTATTAAAAACTTTATTCATTTTTTTTCTATTATTATTTATTTTATTAATACTCTTGACATTAATGAAAATTCTTTTTCACTTTTTGATTTTTTCCAAAATATTTTGTCATTAAATTCAAAAAAAAAAAATGTGAAATGTTTTAAAATCTAAAACTATTAACATATTATTTAAAAAGTTGTATCTGAGCGGTATGTGAGAAAGTTATTTAAAATATTTATTAAAATGTATAATAAAAGATAAATAAATAATAATATAAAATAAAAATATGTGATAAAAAAATACACAATAAAACTAAATTGTAATATATTTGGATATATTTTGTAAATGCAAAAAAAAAACAATTTTAAATATTTTGAAATACTTTCTTAAAATATTGAAATTAAAAATCATTTTCTCGTTTAAAACATTAACTTTTACTAAAATTTTTAAAAATAATATAAAACATTCTCTCATATAACCCCCAGATTTACAAATTTTTAAATTATATTTCAAGTGTTTTAAAATGTTAATGATTAATGTTTAATTTTTTCCAAATGTTTCAATGTGTTAAATTTTTAAAAATGTTTAATAATTAATTTTTAAACATTGAAAATTTTTTTCTAATTATTCAATTAATTATTAATTATTAATTATTCAAAACTTTCTGAACAGTATTTAAAATAACGTCTAGATAGAAATGTTTCATGTTTGAAAATTAATTTTATAAAAATGTAGAATGATTATAATTGCTTATTTTACGAATTTAAAATGTTCTGTTTGAAATTTATTAAAATATCATTTCCTAATTGATTTTCAAAAGATAAAATTTATTTGCAGTTGTCCCAAACTATTTTTTAATATTTACAAAAAGTTTTAAAATGATTTAAATTAAATATTAATATTTTCAAAGTTTTTAAAATAATTTTTAATTATTTTTGAAATTTTTAAATTGATTTTTAATGTTTGTAAAATGTTTCAATTCAATTAAAAATATTTTAAAATACTTAAAATACATAAAAGACATAAAATACTTAAAATACTTAAAATACTTAAAATACTTAAAATTGACTATTTTAAAATGTGTAAATGTATTTTAAAATTAACTTCGACTTTTTTTTAAATATTTAAAAATTTTTGTAAAAAAATATTTTTATTCAATTTTAAATTGTTTTGAAAAAATTGAAAATTAATTTGAAAGGTTTCAAAACATTTAAAAAAATTTTAAATGTTTAAAAAATTTGTAAAGGTTCAAAAAATTTGGAAATGTTCAACAAATTTAAGAAGGTTAAAAAAGTTTAAAAAGAATTAAATAAATTTTAAAATGTCTAAAAAATCTAAATAGGTTTAAAAAATTTAAAAAGGTTTAACAAAATTTTGGAAATGTTTAACAAAATTAAAAAGGTTTAAAAAAATTTGGAAATGTTTAATAAAATTAAAAAAATTTAAAAAGTTTAAAAAGGTTTAAATAAATTTTAAAATGTTTAAAAAATCTAAATAGGTTTAAAAAATTTAAAAAGGTTTGAAAAATTTGAAAAGGTTTAAAAAATTTTAAAAGATTTAACAAAATTTGGAAATGTTTAACAAAATTAAAAAAGTTTAAAAAGTTTAAAAAGGTTTAACAAAATTAAAAAGGTTTAAAAAAATTTTTAAATGTTTAACAAATTTAAAAAGATTTAAAAAGTTTAAAAAGGTTTAAATAAATTTTAAAATGTTTTAAAAATCTAAATAGGTTTAAAACAATTTAAAATGGTTTGAAGAATTTGAAAAGTTTTGAAAATTTTGAAAAGATTTTAAAAAATTTGGAAATGTTTAACAAATTTTAAAAGATTTAAAAAGGTTTAAAAAAATTTAAAAATGTTTTAAAAATCTAAATAGGTTTAAAATAATTTAAAATGGTTTGAAGAATTTGAAAAGGTTTAAAAAATTTGAAAAGATTTAAAAAGTTTATAAATTTTAAAAAGGTCTGAATAAATTTTAAAATGTTTAAAAAATCAAAATAAGTTTAAAAAATTTGAAAAGGTTTAAAAAATTTTAAAAGATTTAACAAAATTTTGGAAATGTTTAACAAAATTAAAGAGGTTTAAAAAGTTTAAAAAGGTTTGAATAAATTTTAAAATGTTTAAAAAATTTGTAAATGTTTAACAAATTTATAAAGATTTAAAAAGTTTAAAAAGGTTTAAATAAATTTTAAAATGTTTTAAAAATCTATATAGGTTGAAAACAATTTAAAATGGTTTGAAGAATTTGAAAAGGTTTTAAAAATTTGAAAAGGTTTGAAAATTTTGAAAAGATTTTAAAATATTTGGAAATGTTTAACAAATTTGAAAAGGTTTAAAAAGTTTAAAAAGGTTTGAATAAATTTTAAAATGTTTCAAAAATCTAAAAATGTTTATAAAATTTAAAAAGGTTTAAAAAATTTGAAAAGGTTTAAAAAATTTAAAAAGGTTTAAGAAAATTTAAAAATGTTAAAAAAATTTTAAAAATTTTTTAAAGCATTTAAAATTAGTGATGCACGACGAGACTCTGTCCTTTCATAAATGAAAAGAGATGAAAATATCACATTCAATTGTTTTCATTGTTTTTCTCGCGAGATTCTCGGTTTTTCGAGACGAGACTCGCTCGAAGTGCATCACTATTTAAAATTCTTTACCGATTTTATCGAAACAAGTTAAAATAAATTTTTTTTCGAAATCACTCTATAAAATATACGTTTTTTCGACCAAATACTAAAATTGAAAATTTTTTCTATTTGCAATTAATAGCGACGTTTGTTTATGCGGGTGGATGGTTTGGAAACGTGTTTGCCCTGCAAAGTTCTGGCGTCCTTGCCGATTCACTGATGGGATGGCCCAGTGTTTTTTACTTTTGGGGAATCATCACATTAATTTGGTCAATTTTGTGGTTATGTCTCGGCAAGGATTCGCCTGCTGAACATCCGTCCATGCCACTTGACGAACGGGAATACATCGAGGTCAGTCTTGGTGTCACCGAGACAACTGAGGTAATAAATTTTACAAAAAAAAAATGTTTTTCTTTCTAAAAAAAAGATCCTTTTTTTCATTTTCTCAATTTCCCTCAAGGGATTCTGAACTTTTATTTACTTTTTTAAATTTTAGTTTAAAAAAAAATTACCCCCACGAGGATTCGAACCCCGGTTCTTATAATTACGCAAAGCAAGTGGGGAAACCCCTCAGCCACTCCACAGAGTTTCGTTTAATTTATTTTTTGCCAAAAAATTTGTTTTTCATTAATTTTTTTCCTTTTATCAAAACTTTTTAATGATGGGCATTATTCATTGGCATTTTTCAAAGGTTTATTTCAAAGAAAAAAGAAAATTTTTCCTGCATTTGTAAAAATTAGTTTCTTTTTTTTTTTGTTTTTTTTTTTGCAAATTCGATCGCGTCTGGAATCCAATTACAATGTAAATGTTTAAAGCGTTAATGAAGTATTTTTATCTAATTGTTATCGCGACTTCCTGGCCTTCGTGTGTAAATGAGAAAAAAAATTAAATATATATCAATGATTCCAATTAAATTGTACAACTATTAATTTATTGTTAAAGGCGTGTATTTGTTTCTTGCTTATATTGCAGTTTCACTTTTTTCACCCATATTTAATTTAAAAATAAAATATAAATGAATACATTAGTAAATAATACGTATTTCTTATTTTTATCATTATTGAATATTGAAAAATAATATATTGAATAAAAATATAATATAAATAATATAAAATAAATATAATATAATATAATATAATATAATATAATATAATATCATAATATTGAAAAAAAATTATTATGATTATAATAATTATGTTATAATGTTATAATAATTATATAATAATAATATAATGTAATAGAATATAATAATAATAATAATAACAATAATAATAATAATTATTATTATTATTAACTACATTGTATTCTATTACATTATATTATTTAAATATTTTAAGACAGTACAGAAAATATTTTTTATTCTTGTGACCTATAGGCATTTTTTTTTTTTTTTTTATTTATTATTGTTAATTACATAATTTATAAATATATAATAAAACTGTAATGGAAATAGATATAAAAATTTATATATTTGACATTAAATTCATTTTTCAGACAATTCCAACACCGTGGAAAAAAATATTCCTCTCAGGACCAGTTTGGGCGATTGTTATTACACAATCCTGTCAAGTTTGGGGCTTCTGGATGCTTTTAACGAAAATTCCACATTACATGAGTTCAGTTTTCAAATTCAATATCAAAGATGTGAGTAAAAAAAAAAATTTTAACTTCTTTTTGAAAAAAAATTTAAATTTATTTATTGCAATTTACTGAATTAAAAAATTATTTTTATTATCATTACATTAAATGATAATCATAAATATTAAATATTATATTATTATTATTATTATTAAAAAAATGTATTACAGTCGAAAGAAAAGGAAATTATAGTTAAAAAATATTAATTATAATTTATTGCACATTTTTTCATTAACTATAAAAAAAATTTTTTTAAAAATTTTTTTGTAAGAAAATCAACTTCTTATTATTAACCATAGTTATTAATAACTATTTTTATTATTATTATTATTATTATTGAAAAAATGTTTCATAGCCCAAAAAGGAAATTATAGTTAAAAAAATATTAATTATAATTTATTGCACATTTTTTTCATAAATTATAGAATTTTTTTTTTTTTTCAATTTGTATGAAAGAGAATTAATTTCTTATTATTAACCATAGTTATTAATAACTATTATTATTATTATTGAAAAAATGTTTCATAGCCGAAAAAAGGAAATTATAGTTAAAAAATATTAATTATAATTTATTGCACATTTTTTTCATAAATTATAGAATTTTTATTTTTATTTATTTATTTATTTTTTTAATTTGTATGAAAGAGAATCAATTTCTTATTATTAACCATAGTTATCAATAACTATTATTATTATTATTAATATTAATATTATCATTTACTTTAAATTATTATTATGATTATAAAATGGTATCGCAGTCGAAGGAGAAAGAAAAGTAGCAAAAAGTCGTTTTGAGTCATTCCATCGATTAAGGAAATTTAATTTTCTTCGAAAAAGGGAGACTTTTCTCAAGTTAAATCTATTTTGAGCCTTGAAGAAAAAATCGATCCTTGACTGTCCATCGAGAATTACAAACGATTGAATTTTTTTTTTTTAAGATAGATTCGAGTCGCGTAGAGCCTTGCCTTGAATGATATTTGTCCAGCTATATATAATGAATATTAATTTTATTACCAGAATCAAGAAAACATTGTCGAATATTAAATTGTCAGGGAATTATTAATTATTTTATTATTTTCTTTCCTCAATGTTATTGTTTATATTTTTGGTTTCATTATTTTAACAAAATATTTTTTTCACATTCAATGATGATTTAATGTAGAAATAAAAATAATTTTTCCCATTTGATGTACAAATGTAATTATATGCAATATCTTTTTTTTTGAATGTATTTTGTTCATTAACTTTGTATTTTTATGGTTGTTATTTATAATAATAATAATAATAATAATAATAATAATAATAATAATAATAATAATAATAATAATAATAATAATAATAATAATTATAATAATAATAATACTCATCATAATAAAAAAAATATTATTATTATTAATATTTTTATTATAGTCATTTAAATTATTATTATTATTATTATTATTATTATTATTATTATTATTATTATTATTATAATTATTATCGTTATTTTTATTTGTATTTATTATTTGTATTTACTATTTGCATTTACTATTTAAATTCATCAATATTTTTACTCAATTAATTCACCGCGACATTCCTCATCGATATCATTAATTAGGTTTTTTCACACACTATTTAATTTTTTCTAATTGCAAATATTTTTTTTTATCTTATCATTATGAAAACTAATTGGTTTATGCTCTTAATATAATTTTTTATCAAAATTTGATTTATAAATAACAAAATAAAAATATTTTTCAAAAAAAAAAATTTGCAATAAAAAATATTTAAAAAATTTGTCCCATTCTTTTAATTTTCTTGCTAATATTTATCACATAAAAAAAAATTTTTTTATTTATTTCTTTTATTACAAATATTTTTAAAGAACTTTAGGTAATGAAAAAAATTTGGTTTTTTGATTAAAAAAAGGAACAAAACAAATTTCATATCGCTTGTTTTCGTTAGAATGAAGTTTTTTCAGGCAAATTTCATTTTAAAATATAATCTTGTTCTTAAAAAAGTCATTAGAATTTCAAAACTTTATCTCTAAAAATGACCAAAAATAAATAATTTACATTTCAAAAAAGTTGATAAATTATAATAAAATAGGAAAAATTGAAATTTTTGTGTAACATTATTAATAATTATAATAATATTAATAATAATGATAAGAAGAATAAGAAGAAAAAGAAGAAGAATTACAAAATGAAAAGAGAATAATAATAATAATAATAATAATAATAATAATAATAATAATAATAATAAAAGAAAAATATGACTAAAGAATTCAAATCTTAAAAAGAAATATTAACCCTCCGTCACACACCTTGGAAAAAATTACGACTTTACACAGGTTTAGAGGGAATCCCTCACCACATTGTAAAATAAGCGACATTACAACATAAACAAAGGAATCAACAAAAATTTAATTTTAACACAAGCTTACAAATATGTAGTAAATTATTCTAAATTATAAAATTAATAAAATTAATTTTTGGCCTCAAAAATAATAATTAATTACACGAATGCACATCTTCGAAGGAATTACACTTTACATGTAAAAATAATGTAACATTAACAAATAAGCAAAAAAATCATAAAAAAGTTTATTTTAATTATATTTAGAATATAATTTTGCCATTAACCAACAATAGAACAAAAAATGTTTTGAAAATTTGATTTTTTTATTCAACATAACCTCACTTTTTTGAGTTTTTTCTAGCTTTGAAGCTTCATAATTAAATATTAATTATGTTTAAACTAAATGTTTTTTTAGAAATGTGTTGAGGAATAAATTGTCGAAAGGTATAGAAACTGATTTTATTTTGCAATGAGGAAAACAAAAGTTATTTTAAAAATACTGAAACCGTAGAGGGAATCCCTCCCTAGGTGTGTGACGGAGGGTTAATAATAATATTAATAATAATCCCTCCATTTGAGAAGAAGCAATATAATAATAATAATAATAATAATAATAATAATAATAATAATAATATTCACAATTAAAAAACGTAAATAAGAAAACCAAAAAAATAATGAAAAGAATTTAAAAAAGAACGAAATGAAATACATAAAAAAATAGGAAAAAAAATGTTTTAAAAAACAAAAATAATGAGAAGGATAATAAAAGTTTAAAAAAAGAACATTAAACCAAAAGAAAAGCAGAAAAAATGTGAAAAAATGCGAAAAAAAATTCAGTTACAGTGATAGAGGGAAAAAAAATTATTGGAATGAGGATATGAAAGGAATGTGAAAACAAAAGAATTGCACTATCATTAAAGATGACAATTTAAAATTTATTAATCGGTCACCGATTCAAAGGATTTTTTTATTCTAATTTCTTATCGTAATATCATAATAATTGTTCTTATTAAATTTTAATCATTATCGTTATGATATTTGTTGTATTATCGCATTTAAAAAAAGAAGAATTCAAAAAAATTTTTTTCGAAATCACAATTCATTAAAATATTTTTTCAATTTTAAAGTAAATAAATAAGTAGAATAAATAATGATAAAATAAATATTAAATACTATTAAATATATTAGGTAAATATTAAATAATATTAAATATATTAGGTAAATATTAAATAATATTAAATATATTAGGTAAATATTAAATAATAAAATAAATATTATCGTCTATCTCTAAAAAAATCATAACTTTATTAAAGATTATTATTAAAATTTTTTTTAATTATTTTAGTATTTTTTTATTATTATTAAAAAAATTATTTATTTTTTTTATTATTATTAAAAAAATTATTTATTTTTTTTATTATTATTAAAAAAATTATTTATTTTTTTTATTATTATTAAAAAAATTATTTTTTATTTTTTTTATTATTATTATTAATTTTATTTATTATTATTTTTTTTATTATTATTTAAAAAATTAAGAAATGACTCCAATTTTTAAATCTTTTTTTAATAACGTTTAACATTTTGTTAAAATAATTTTCAAATTTTGTTAGAAATAAATAAAAGAAACTATTGAAATGAAAGAATGAAAGAAATTTTCGTGAATTTGATTTATTATCAGCACCTGCTTTTGGAAATTAAACTTACTTTTAGAAATTAAATTTAAAAGTTAAATATTTTTATTGTTTTATATCCAATATCGATTTTTTATCCTCATACATTTTGTAAATGTTTACAATTTGAACCTTATTACAAAACTTGGTTCAACAAAGCAAAAAAAACCTAATAAAATCAATAGATTTTTAGTTTAATAATTATTTTTTAGAAAAAAAAAAATATTATTAAAAAATAAATAATCATTTTGGATATATATTATTAAAAAAATTCTAAATAATTAATTCTTATTATTTATTAAACAATACTTGTTAAAAAAAATAATATTTTGATTTTGTTAAAAAAATTCTGATAGTTAAATATAAATTATGCAAAAAAATACTACAAATTTTGTAAAACAAACACGATTGTCAAAATTAATTACAAAATGGATGTTTTTAACAAAAAATGTTGATGGAGAAATATAAATAGTTCAAATTACTTTACTTTTTCTTCAATTTTAATTTTTAAATAAAGAAAAAGAAATTACGTAAATAAAATAAAAAACATAAAAAAACATAAAATAATAATAATAAAAACGTAAAAACATAAAATAAATTCATTTTTAGAAGATTAAAAAATTAAATCTTTTTAAAGAAATTCTTTAAATGTAATTAAATTTGACGCGATCTGTAAGAAAGGTTAGAAGCAAATCACTTTTAGGTTATGTTAGTGTTACTTTTTTATTGACTAAAAGTTTCATTTTATCAACTGCAGATTAAAATCAATATTTATTAAATTAAAATAAATAAATTTATTTATTAAATATTTTAGTTGTATAACGAAAACCTGAACATTAATAATTTTTATTGTCAGTTGATTCTCTTTTTGTTTTTATTTTAAAAATTTCAAACATAACCTATAATTTTTTGCTTTTAAGGTCCCTTTCTTCAGAACGCGTCACTATTTTGTTTTTTTTTTAAATAAAAAAATGTGAATTGTGAATAGACATGATTATTGTGTTATAAATAACTATAACATATTTTTTTCTTTTCAGAATGGACTGGTATCATCGATTCCATATCTCACAGCTTGGATTCTCAGTTTTCCGATAAGTTACTATTCGGATATGTCAATAAGAAAGAATTTCCTCAGTGTTCGTGCATCGAGATTCCTTTGTAATTCAATTGGTGAAATTTTGCCGGCAATCGCTTTACTTGCACTTGGCTATGTGAATCCGGACAATCCAATTCTTGCCATTAGCATTCTCGTGATTGCGGTTGCGACAAATATGTCAATTTATTGTGGCCACCATGTGAATCACATGGATTTGAGTCCAAATTTTGCTGGTTCACTAATGGGTTGCACGAATGCTGTTGCTAATGTTTGCAGTATTCTTGCTCCACTTATTGCTGGACTGATTGTACAGGAAAAGGTAATAATAACATTTTAGTACTAAAAAAAAAAAAAAAAAAAAAAAAAAAATTATTACATTTATTGACGAATTTCTCTAATTTAATTTTATTATATTTTATTATTGCATAGTAACTTCTTCAACAGAATTTTCATCACTAAAATTCAATTATTATTTTCTAGAATTTTTAAATAAAACCCTTTTTTAATAGCATTGTGACTGCGTTAGAAATTAAATGGTTTTTTTCGACCAATTTTCTCATTAAATTATTTTTAATAAATCCAACTGAAATTTTGTAAGTCTAAAAGTCTAAAAGTAAAAAAGTCTAAAAGTCTAAAAGTCTAAAAGTCTAAAAGTCTAAAAGCCTAAAAGCCTAAAAGCCTAAAAGTCTAAAAGTCTAAAAGCCTAAAAGTCTAAAATACAATAAAAAAGGACATTGAATGTACAAAAGTTAAAAAGTTTTTAAAATTAATTATTGCAAATTCCATTAAATTTATCAGTTCTCACGGTCACTTCTAATCAATTTCTCGTCCTTCACCCCGATTTCAGATTTTTTTTATTGTAATTTATTTTTGAATTATTAAAATTTTTCCACATTACTGACCTTCTTTAATATTTTAGACTAAATTTAGACTTTCTTACAAAATTTCAGATCAATTTATTAAAAATAATTAAATGAGAAAAATGGTCGAAAAAATATTGATCAGTCACAAGCTGATGAATTATTTTTAATATTTTTTGAAAAAGTTCTTCTTTGAGAATTTTTAAAAATCCATTTGTTGACAAAATTTATAAAAAATAAAAAAAAAATTTATTATTTTTAAATCATTGCATTTGTTTCAATATTTTACGTGAAATCAATTAATTTAATTAAATATACAAATTAGAAAATAAAAAACGCGAAATAATTTTTAAATATTAAGAAAAATTATTGATCATTATTATTATTTTTTTTTTTTTTCTTATTGAATTAGGAAAATTTTTTTTGAAAATAATTGAAATTTTTACATGAATTTTATTAGAATTTTTTTAAATAATTAAAATTTGTTACTTCTGAGACAATTTGATTACTGCGAAAAATTTAAAGACAAATTTTTAGAAGAATTCATTTTTTTGATAATTTCTGCAAAATTCTATTTTAAATTTGATTACTGCGAAAAATTTAAAGACAAATTTTGAAAAGAATTAATTTTTTTGATAATTTCTGCAAAATTTTATTTTAAATAATTGAAGTATGTGTAGAATTATATAAAAAAATTTTGTTAAATAATTGAATTCTTTTGGGGAATTTTATTTTCAAATTAATTACATAATTGCGAAAAATTTAAAACCGAATTTTTAAAAAAGTTGATTTTTCTATGTAAAATTTAAATATCTAAATTCATGTGAATTTAATTTTTTTTAAATTTATAAAAATTTTAAATAATATTGACTTCATGTGAAATTTTTTTGAAATAATCAAATGTTGGTGTAGGATTTTATAAATAATTTTGGTTAAGAATTTTTAATAAAGTAAGACAAATTTTTAAAAACAATTGAAATTTTGCCATGAATTTTATTAAAAATTTTTTTAAATAATTGAAATAATTGAACTCTTAATGAAAATAATTGAATTTTTTCGAAGAATTTTGATATATATTTAAAATAGAATTTGGATACATTTTTTTAAAGTCAATTGTTTAAAATTTGGATTTAAATTCTTCGCAGTAATTCAAATAATTTTCAAAATTACTTTTTTTTAACATTTTAATTTCAATTCTTCAATTTTTGTTGTTTCTTTTAATTATTGCAAAATTTAATTATTTTCATTAATAAATTTATTTAAAAAAATTCTATTTTATTTGGAATTTAATTTAATTTCAAAATTAATACAAAAAAAATTCAATTATTTTGAGGAATTTTAATAATATTCATAAATAAAGATAATTAAAATGTTGTTCGCATTTTTTTAAATTTCTTAAACAATTTTTATCAATTTTGAAAATAATTGAATTTTGACATAAATTTTATTAAAATTTTTAAAAATAATTCAAATAATTGAATTTCTAATGAAAATAATGAAATTTTCTCGAAGAATTTTGTTATTTATTAACAAAGATAATTGAAAACTATATTTTTTCGAATTTTTTGTTCAAAATAATTGAATTTTTTCCAAAAATTTTATTAATCTTGAAAATAATTGATTCCTTGTAATGAATATTTTTATTTTAAAAAATAATTGAATTTTTGCGAAGAATATTAATTTTTAAAATAATTAAATTCTTATGATGAATATCGTTTTTTATGAAAGTCATTAAATTTTGCAATTAATTTGAATAAATTCCTGAATATAATTGAATTTCGACGAAGAATTTTGATATTCATAAAGATATTTTATATAATAACGAAATTTAAAAAAAAATTTGGAAAATAAATTAATTTTCGTGTAGAATGTTTTTGAAATTGTTTTAAAATAATTTAATTCTTTTGGAAAATATTTATAAAAATAATAGATAATTATTGTGTAGAATTTTATACAAAAATTATGTTTAATAATTGAATTCTTTTGGTAAATTTTCTAAAAATAATAGAATATTAATAAACATTGAAAGTAAAAAAATTTTGTTGATAATAATTGAAATTTTGCCAGAAATTTTATTAAAATTTTTAAAAATATTTGAATCCTCGAGATTTTTAATTGAATTTTGCAATTAATTTTATCAAAATTCCTCAAAATAATTGAATTTTTTTTGTATTAATTTTGAAATTAAATTCAATTCCAAATAAAATAGAATTTTTTTAAATAAATTTATTCATGAAAATAATTGAATTTTGCAATAATTAAAAGAAGCAACAAAAATTGAAGAATTGAAATTAAAATATTAAAAAAAAGTAATTTTGAAAATTATTTGAATTACTGCGAAGAATTTAAATCTAAATTTTAAACAATTGACTTTAAAGAAATGTATGCAAATTCTATTTTAAATAATTGAATTCATGTGAAATTTTTTTTTAATAATTGGATAATTTTGTAGAATTTAATCAAAAATTTCGTTTAATAGTTCAATTCTTTCGTGAAAAAATTTATGGAAATAGTAAAATATTGAAAACTATTTATAGTAAAAAAAATTTTTTTAAGTAATTGAAATTTTGCCATGATTTTTAATAAAATTTTTGAATTCTTATAATGAATACCATTATTTATAAAAATAATTGAATTTTGCAATAAATTTTATTAAAGCTCATGAATAAATTATTTAATTTCGCAAAGAATTTTGATATTTATAAAAATAATCGAAATATTAACCATTGAATTAAAAAAAGATTTAAATATAATTGAAATTTTGTAAAGAATTTTATTACAATTTTTTTAAATAATTGAATTCTTGCGATGAATATTCTTTTTTATGAAAATAATTAAAATTTGTAATAAATTTTATTAAAATTCCTTAAAATAATTGAATTTTGTCGAAGATTTTTTGCTGTTTATTTCTAAATATAGTTGAAATGTTGACCATAATTTTTTTTAGATTTTTTCAAACTAATTGCATTCTTACCAAAAATTTTATTACTTTTGAAAATAATTCAATTCTTGTTATTAATATTTTTATTTATGAAAATAATTGAATTTTGCAATCAATTTTATTAAAATTCCTGAATAAATAATTTAATTTCGCAAAGAATTTTGATATTTATAAAAATTATCGAAATATTAACCATTGAATTAAAAAAAAAGTTTTGAAAAGAATTGAAATTTTGTAAAGAATTTTATTACAATTTTTTTAAATAATTAAATTTTTGCGATGAATATTATTATTTATGAAAATAATTGAAATTTGTAATAAATTTTATGAAAATTCCTTAAAATAATTGAATTTTGTCGAAGAATTTTGCTGTTTATTTCTAAATATAGTTGAAATGTTGACCATAATTTTTTTTCGATTTTTTCAAAGTAATTGAATTTTTACCAAAAATTTTATGACTTTTGAAAATAATTGAATTTTCACCCTAAAATTTTATTACTTTTGAAAATAATTGAATTTTGATGATTAATATTTTTATTTATGAAAATAATGGATTTCTTGTGATGAATATTTTTGTTAATGAAATTATTTAAATTTTGCAATTAAAAAAACATTTTTTTTCCTAATTAACTCAGGAGAACGTGAGTCAATGGAGAAGTGTATTCTCCCTAACGGCGGGAATTTACATATTGGGTGCAGTGGCTTTTCTACTATTTGGCTCGACAAAAGTGCAAAAATGGAATGATCCCAGCGGCACCAGCCGAAAGGACAGTAGAATTTATGGTATTCCCGAGGCGCCATCTTGCATTGAATTGGCCGAGAAGCTCGAGAAGGAAAAGAATAACACACAAAGAGAAGAAATTCGATGATGCATGACATATTCGTTTTGTTCTTTTAAATAATTTTTTTTTCTTTCTGAAAAAAAATCGTCTCTCGCACTCAAGAAAAGAAAGAGAAAAACACGCATTGACAGGATAATAATTGCATGAAAAATCAGAGTTGGCAATTTTTTTTTCTTCGCACAATGACAAGAAACGCGCGATGCCTTATCGAAGACTCTGAAATATGAAATCATTTTCCATATATCAATATTTTCACAATAATTTCACATTTTTCCATTTCTTATAAACATTAATTTTAACAGTAAGTCTGATTTTCATTTTTTTTAAACATTTTTTTAATATTCGAAAATGTATTTTATTCCCATATATACAAAGCTTAGTTCCTTACAAAAAAACGTTTTTTACTTATTAAAATTCTATAAATCAAATTTAACAAATTAAACAAAATTTTAAATTATAATTATAATAATTTTAAAATTATAATTACAATTATTTTAAAATTAAAATTATAATAATTTTAAAATTATAATTACAATTATTTTAAAATTAAAATTATAATAATTTTAAAATTATAATTACAATTATTTTAAAATTAAAATTATTTTAAAGTTAAAATTATTTTAAAAACTAAAATTATAATTATTTTAAAACTAAAATGATAATTATTTTAAAATTAAACTTATAATTATTTTTAAATTAAACTTATAATTATTTTAAAAGAAAAATTGTAATTATATTTGAAAATTAAACTTATAATTATTTTAAAAGCAAAATTGTAATTATTTGAAAATTAAAATTATAATTATTGTAAAATTAAACTTATAATTATTTTAAAATTAAAATTATAATTATAATTAAAATGATTAAAATTAACCAAATTTCCATAATCAAAATTTCGTATTTGATAAATCTTCATATTTCGAAATTAATATTCATAATCAAAAAAAGATCTATTTAAAAAATTTCCAAACGAAAATTGTTTAAAATTAAAAGTAAATTTTCGATAACGAAAAAATAATTTGAAAAACAATGAAAAAAAATTATTACAAAAAAAAATAGAAACGAAAAATTATTTTTTAAAAAGTTTTCGGAGTATAAAAAAATATCCCCCCCCCCCACTCCTCTCTTTTTCTCGCTTGTATATGTGAGATATCAGAAGTGATCAGAAGCTATTGTAAACATGTATTTTTTATCGAAAATTATTTATTTATTTCTTAAGTATATCGACAAACCTACATTGACATTTTTTTTTAATCTTGTACATATTTTTCCTATCGTAAGACCACAGATAAGCACTTCACTTGATAATCTTAGTATTAGCAAAACCTTAAGAATTATTCTTCTACTTAAAAAACAAAAAAAATAATAAAAAAATAATGTAAAAATAAATAAATGTTGCAGAAGAAAAGAAGAATTTTTTTTTGCTTTCTTCAACTTGTCTTTGTCTTTTTTCTCCTTTCGTCCAATATATTTACTTTGTATAGTGTCCATAGAACGTAAAGTAAACCAAAGGTGAAAATAATATTTGTCACCCAAGTGACAATTGGCAGCATTAATGTGTCTCCGACTGGGACGTACCAAATAAAATCCTTTGGATGCTAAAAAAAGTTTTTTTTTAAATTATTACCAATTTTTATTTTATTTTTATTTTAATTTTTAAAATTTTTTTACTTTTATTTATTTTTTATATTTTTTTTAGTTTTGTTTATTTACTTTTTATTATATATCTTTTGGATGCTAAACAAAGTTTTTCTTTTAAATTATTACCCATTTTTATTTTATTTTTTTATTTTTTTATATTTTTTTACTTTTATTTAATTTTTATATTTTTTTTAGTTTTGTTTATTTACTTTTTATTATATATCTTTTGGATGCTAAAAAAAGTTTTTCTTTTAAATTATTACCCATTTTTATTTTATTGTTTTTTATTTTTATTTTATTTTTTAAATATTTTTTTTACTTTTATTTATTTTTTATATTTTTTTTAGTTTTTATTTATTTACTTTTTATATATATTTTATATTTTATTTATTTTATTATTTTATTTTTATATTATTTATTTTTCATTTATTTTTTTATTTACTAAAATTTAAAAATTTTTGAATTTTATTCTTAATTAAAAATTTTTTTTTTTAAATTTATTTTAATTTTATTTTTAACTTTTTTTATTATTTGTAAATATTTTAAAATTTAATTTAATTTATTTTTTTTTTTACTTTATTTCTTATTTTATTTTTAATTTTTTTTTTATTATTTTTTTAAAACTTCATTTTTTTATTTATTTAATTTTAATTTAATTTTAATTTAATTTTAATTTAATTTTAATTTAATTTTAACTATTTTTTTTATTCTTCTTCATAGCCTTTGATAAATTGTCAACAATATTTTCAAGAGAGGTAAAAAAAAAATTTTTTAATTTACCAAATTAAACGGAATTTCCCGCCATTTATCAACCAAATCCGAGCAAGGTGCGCAAAGTTCAATTTTCGACACTCGATAATCCTTAACACGCTCTTCGCAGCCAATTAGGAGTTTGGGTTTTGGAATTTTTAATTCAACATAACCGCCACCTGCGCGCGCTTCATGGTAACGCTGATGAATTGGCAATGTCAAGGTCACTTGTGAGCCAATGAGACGCGAGCATACCGTCACATTTTGTGTGCCCGCGTTTTCAGCAAATAATTCGACATTAAATTCACCGACAGAGCACGCTGTTAGCTAAAAAAAAATGAAAATATATCAAATATTAATTTTATATTTTTACTCTCTTCCCCCACCCTGAAAGCTTAATCTTTTTTTAATAAAAAAATTATAACAATTATTATTATTATTATTATTCAAATATAAAATAATAATATAATAATATATATAATATATAATATAATATAGGTTATGTGTATTATTATTATTATTGTTATTATTATTAGTATTACTATTATTATTTCATAATTATTGTATAATTAAAAAAAAAGTTTAATTAACAATAAAACGTACTTCTCCTTTCCTGACGAGTTTTGAAATTTCATCAACATTCACGTAAAAAGACGATGGAAATTCGAAATATAATGCGACATGACAATTATTCGCTTCGAAATTCTTGATATTTATGTGATATTGAAGTGTTCTAAAATGGGAAAATAGAATTAGGTATATTATCATTCACTTTAAAGGGTCCATTAAAAAAGTATACGTAACGGCTTTTTTAAAATTTTACCCCCTCCCCATTCCCCCTGAAACCGTTACGTATTTTGTGAATGGACCTTAAGGTATATTAATATACAAAGGAATATTAAAGTAATAATACGTGATAATATTATATATATATATATATATATTTATTACTTCCGGGTGTTACATTACATTTAATGTAATATAATATAATGTAAATTAGTATAATATAATATAATATAATATAATATTATATAATATTTTACAATATATTATATATATATATAATTTACTATATAAAATATATTTTAAATATAAATATATATAAACTTAATAATATAATATAATAATATA
Source organism: Leptopilina drosophilae (assembly GCA_032873175.1). Taxonomy (NCBI): domain Eukaryota; kingdom Metazoa; phylum Arthropoda; class Insecta; order Hymenoptera; family Figitidae; genus Leptopilina; species Leptopilina drosophilae. Next base: position 38,274,462 of record CM065486.1, on the reverse strand, counting down.
AATATTTAAAAATATATATATATATATATATAGAATGTACAGGGAAATGTAAAATTAAATGCCGTGAAGTAGGTTTCAAAACATAACCTAAAAATTACCTGTGAAATCCGCCACTTGGTATTTCAAGATTCACCTCAGCACTCAAACAACTCGCGAATTTTATGAAGGGACAAAATAATAATAAGAAAATAAATTCATTCATTTTATTACATAAACTCTACTTTCATACAAAATTTACTTTATATTATTTTTTTTTTTATTTAAAAAAAAAACTTTGACATTTTTAATATTTACACTCCAAAACACCACGTCCTGGTAATTACGCATCTTTTGACAGTAAAAGAAAAATATCTAGGGATTTTTACTTTCTAACATTACATTCATACCAACGTATCCCTAGTGATTTTTGTTCAGTTGAGTGTTTGACAAGTTGCATCATCTGGTGACAATTTTTTGAAACGTGAAACAAGAATAAAGTAGAAAATTTCCTTGACTAAGTGCATTAAACTACAATTGATAAGTAAGAAAATTTTAACTAAATCTTTTCACAAAACATAATTACTTTAGTGCCTTTTTTCTGGCTTATAAACTTGAATTTCAATAACTTACAGATGAAAAAATAACAAATTTTTTTAATTTTTAAAATATTGGTAATACATTTAAAATTTAGAAATGGAGAAGAAAATTGATTATTTTTTAAATGTCGATACATTGGAAAATTTATAAATTTTGTTTATTATAACGTTCAGTTTTTATCTCTAGTCTCAGTTGAAGAGCATTTTGACATACGAAGCAAAAAATAAAAAACGCATAAAAAATTTTATTATACATTAAAAATAGAGTGTAAATAAATGCATTTTGTTAATTATAATCAACTTAATTATAAATTACCATATAATAAATAAAATAATAATATAAAATAAATAATATTTTTGAAAAAATTTAGTTAAAAATTTAAAAAAAATAATAATATTGAAATAATAAAATAATATTAAAATAATAATAAAATAATAGTTAAATAATAATTAAATAATAGTTAGATAATAATTAAATAATAATAAAATAGTAATTAAATTATAATAAAATAATAAAATAATAATTAAATAACAATAAAATAATAATTAAATAATAAGTCAATTATAAAAAAAAATAAAAATTGTAAATTTAGCGATTACAATTTTTATAAGTTAGAAAATAACAAATGATAAGTTACAAGTTAAAAAAATTACAAATTTTATAAGTTATAAGTTAAAAAAATTAAAAATTTTATAAGTTATAAGTTAAAAAAATTAAAAATTTTATAAGTTAAAAAATAAATAGTTTTATGTTACAAGTTAAAAAAAATTACAAATTTTATAAGTTATAAGTTGAAAAAATTACAAATTTTATAAGTTCGAAAATAAAAAATTATAAGTTATAAGTTAAAAAAATTACAATTTTTATAAGTTAGAAAATAAAAAGTTATAAATAACAAGTTAAAAACAATACAAATTTTAAAAGTTATAAGTTATAAGTTGAAAAAATAACAAATTTTAAAAGTTAGAAAATAAAAAGTTATAAGTTTTAAGTTATAAGTTATAAGTTCGAAAAATTACAATTTTAATAAGTTATAAGTTATAAGGTAAAAAAATAACAAATTTTATAAGTTAGAAAATAAAAAGTTATAAGTTATAACTTTAAGAAAAATACAAATTTCATAAGTTAAAAAATATAAAGTTATAAGTTAAAAAATAAGGGGAAAAGGGGAATAAAAATAATTTAAGGCGATAAACAGGGAAAAAGGCAAAAAAATGTTAAATTATACAAAAAATCTCTCTCACTCTCTCATCAAAATGCAAAATTACAAATTTGGCACAATGCCAAAAAATTGTATTTCATCCGGCAGAGTAAATATTATTACGTGTATAGACCGGCTGGAATAATTAAATTTAATTTCTCCCCCACTCCCACTCTCACTCTCTGACTCAATAATTTCCTTTTCGTTTTATTTTTCTCGTTTCTTTGAATTTTCCTCGTCTTACGCTATTTGACTTGAGAATTTTTACCCTCCTACATAACATGATACAGCTATATATGTATATATATATATATATGTATACATGTAACGATACCTCGTCATCCACCTCATCATCTTTCTCTGTATCCTTATCGTCTGACTCCTTTCAACAACTTCTGGGCCAACTGCAGCTATTTTTGAGCGTCAGCAACAATATAACATTTAATACACGTCTTCTTATCCACCGAACATTCAGCAATGTGTGCGTAATATTTCTCCTCCATTTTATTTCATTCTTAATTTTTCAGAATTTTTTTTTAAGTCAAAAAACTTATTTACTTAAATCTAATATATTATTATCCTATGAATATAAATATGTAAATATAAATATAAATATGTCAATATAAATATAAATATAAATATAAATATAAATATAAATATAAATATAAATATAAATGTAAATGTAAATGTAAATATATAAATATAAATATAAATATAAATATAAATATAAATATATAAATATGAATATACATATAAATATAAATATAAATATAAATATAAATATATAAATACAAATATAAACATAAATATATAAATATGAATATACATATAATTATAAATATGAACATTAAACATTAATAAAACATTAAAATAATTTTTAAGTTTAATTTAAATTAAAAAAAACCCCCGAGTAACAAGTTTCAAGCGAATTCAATGAATTTTTCAAAAAAATTTCGGCCATATTGGATCCGCCATTTTGAATTTTTGAAATCTGACATCAAATTCGTAATCAGCGACCCCGAAAAACCCCGAGTAACAAGTTTCCATCAAATCTATTGAATTTTTCAAAAAAATGTCCGCCATATTGGATCCGCCATTTTGAATTTTTTAAAACTAACATCAAATTCGTAATGAGCAACCCTAAAAACCCCCGAGTAACAATTTTTGATCGATTTTAAAGAGTTTTAAAAATTGTCCGCCATTTTGAATTTTCGAAATCTGACATCAAATTCGTGATCAGCAACCCCAAAAACCCCCGAGTAACAATTTTTGATCGATTTTAAAGAGTTTTAAAAATTGTCCGCCATATTGGATCCTCCATTTTGAATTTTCGAAATCTGACATCAAATTCGTGATCAGCAACCCCAAAAACCCTTCGAGTAACAATTTTTCATCGATTTTAAAGAGTTTTAAAAATAGTCCGCCATTTTGCTTCCGCCATTTTGAATTCTCAAACTCCAATGAAAATCTGACTTCTGATTTGTATTAGGCGACCCCGAAATCGTAAAAAAAATTTTATTATTTATTATTTTTTTATTTATTTTTTTATTTATTTTTTTATTTATTTTTATATTTATTTATTATTTACTATTATTTATAATTTATTTATTTATTACTTTTTTAATTTTTTTAATAAAATTTTTAATTTTTTTCCACTGATTTTTTCATTTTTTTTTATTAATAATATTATTTTTTGCTTCGTGATTTTGTTGACTTTTCTCGCTTGTAATTAAGTTGAAATATATTTTTAATAACAATAGAAATTCTAAAGATAGAAATTTTCTATCGTTTAAAAATATATCTTTATATAGTTAATAAATAAATAAATAAATTTTTACCTAAATTTTGAAGTCTATGTAAAAATTGATTTTTTTTTGCACAACAATTAAATTTGTTAAAAAAGAATAATTATAAGAGTCAAAAAAATATTTTAAAAAAATTAAATATACAGAGTAGATTGAAATTTACTATACCATTTCTAAACTATAAATATACATTATATATGATTCTATATTAGGTATTTTTGTAATAATATACACTTTCTGTTTTAATGCACTTGTGTCTATATTAGTTTATGTTTCTCGCGTATGTATATTTTTTTTTCTTCTAAAAGAGTAAGCAGCATGAAAAAAAAATGTAACCAAATTAGATTTTTCTTCTTTAGCTAAATAACCCACTGGTTTTTTTTTCATCTCTCCATATCGTATAGTTATTTCTATTTTTAAATTATTCATATTTGGAAACACTAGTCCTCGCATCCCCTACTTTTTAAAAATCACTTTGCTCTTTAAAATTTCTTCTATTTTCATTTTTACTTTATTTTAGTTTGGAAAAAAAGCTCTTTTGTAATGCATCTTTTTTTCACCCCCTCTCTCTCTCTCTCTAACCTATAATAGAGTTTTTAAATAACTGTCATTTTATTTTCTATTTTCGGATCATTATTGTACATACAAACGAGTTTTGTGTTTAGCTTTAAAATGCTTTAGTTAATTTTAGTATTTTTTTTTATTATAATTTAATAATTTATATATAATTTATATATAATTATTTATAATAATTTAATAATTTTTATTATAATTTAATTATTATTTAATTATTATTTTATTATTATTTAATTACTATTTTATATTTTATTATATTATATTTTTCGTCAGTTAATCGTCAATTATGATGATGATAATTTTCAGACTTTTCTCGACCATACTGTTTAGTACAGTTTGCCAAGAAATCATGCTTCAATTAATATAATGGAATTAAAAATACGACAGATTCATGATTTTGTTATCTATTATTATATTTCTATTAATACAAATTTGGAAATAATTTTAATATCACTTATTATTATTATTATTATTATTATTCTTATAAATATTTAATAATAAAAATTATTATTATTCTTATAAATATTTAATAATAAAAATTATTATTATTCTTATAAATATTTAATAATAAAAATTATTATTATTCTTATAAATATTTAATAATAAAAATTATTATTATTCTTATAAATATTTAATAATAAAAATTATTATATATTTTTTTTAATTATGTTTATATTTTTAATATACAGTTTTACAGTAATATTGAAATTACAGAAAACTAAATAATATATCGTCATAACTTCATTTTTGTAAAAATTCAAATTAAATTTCAAATTCCTTTCGGTAAAAGCGTATAAGGAATTTAATTTTCTACATTTTGATCTTTTCAAAATTAAATTTGAATAAAAATTATAATTTTTTATCAATAATAAATGATTCAAGTAACATTACCCAAAATTAAAGAAATGTTTCTTATTAAAAAAATTGTAATTTTTATTCAATTGCAACTTTTAATCCTTTTAAATATTAAAAACTAAATTCTTCGCCTTGCCACCGAGACGAATTTAAAATTTAATTCGTGTTTTTCTTTTAAATTACGAAATTATGACATTGGACTAACTTTTTACTTGACTGTCCGTCAGATTCCTCCTTAACGAATTTTTTTTTAAATTATCTGTCATTTTTGATCCGCCATTTTGATTCTTGAAAGAATTGACATCGGTTTCGTAGTCCAAAGTTTTTCTTTACAGAAATATAAACCAAAAATAATTCATATAAATATTTATTTTCAGAAATAAATTTCTTTTTTGTAAAGCCAAACAAATTCGTAGAGTAAATGTGAAAAAGAGTTACAAAAAGTTTTAAAAAGTTTAATTTTTTTCTTAGTTTGTTAGGAAACTAATGATTTTTATAAAATACTTTTACTTAATTTTAGAGAAATAAATAAAAAAAAAAAAAAAATTAGTATGTATTCACATGAACTGACCCCATATATATATATATTGTTAAATGGGGTCAGTCCATGTGAACATATCCTAAAAATTTTTTATTTTTTAAAATCTTTGCAAATACATGAAAAAATTATTATAATTGTAATTATAATTTAATTATAATTATAAAATATAATTAAAAAAACTTGACTGTAAGTAATAAAAAATAATAATAATAGTAATAATAAAAAAATAGTATATGATCATTATTATTATTAATTTATATATATTAATTATTATTATTACTATTATCATTATTATTATGATTATTATTATTACTATTTTTATTATTATTAATAGTAAATAGTAATAATATTTTTTAATATTAATAATAATGATATTTATTATTAATAATATTTTTTATTAATAAAATATAAACATTTTTTTGCCCATTGGGAAATATTATATAATGTCAATAAATTTTAGGGAGTATTACGTGTGTTATATTGCTATTAATATAATTATATGGTGTCCCATATTTGTGGAATTTTGACGGGCTGTGCTCGTCTCACTTTTATTATTTCTAATCCGACATTCCCGACTTCACTAACGGCCCGAGATATTTTTGTACGGTGCCAAGTGTTGTATATAGGAAAAACATAGAGGAATGTTGACTAATTCTCATCAACGACTCATTTTTGGCATTTATGCTTCACTCAATCAATTATTATAAATATATATTCAATTTTTAGGACTGAATTCTTAACTATTTACTCATTATTTCTATTTTTTATTTAAAAAAATATTATTAAGAAAAATAACCGCGTGTTTAATTGTCGATAATAAATATATTTTCATATTATTGATTAAAGATTTTTTATTTATTGTAAATTGGGTCTGAATTGCTAAAATAATCAATATATCAGTGCCTTAGGGTGCTTTCACATCTCTGTTAGTTGAAAATGAATTTACCCGAAAAATGGCGATATCGCATATTTGTTTTGCCTGATTAAAAGTGAAATTATGATAAATTGCGTTTTTTACGATTACTGGAAATTATTATAAATTATTAAATTATTATTATAATTAAATATTATAATAATTATTATTATAATTAAATATTATTATAATTATTATTATAATTAAATATTATTATAATTATTATTATAATTAAATATTATTATAATTAATATAATTAATTAATATATTAGAAGTCAATTTCAAGGCAAAGTGTACAACTATTTTGAATTTAGACGTAAGAAATGCATCATTGTAGAAACAATACTACTATTGTAGAAATACCGTTATAGCTAAGTGTAAACCATGTGAACGCGGTTTTTACAATGTTTTTTTCTATCAACCGAGGTGTGAATGCACCCTTATTTTATTTTCAAGTTATACGCAACTGCCCATCCCTGTATAAAGATCGTAATAGACCTAACCTTCTTGACAAATTTACATTATGTGATTCACGTCGGATACTCAACTTTGTTTCTTTCATCTCCTAAGTTAAAAAATTTGAAAGAGTGAAAAATATTTAAAAACTAAAGTATATACAAGTGGTTTTTCTAAGAATTTATTTATTTTCTTTTTTCTTAAAGGGTAACGCAACATAAATCGTGTGTACGAGACCGAACAAACCAGACGTAATGTAATACATTCATTGGTGATGGCTCTTGTACTTGGGCCAAATTGTTATCCGTTTGTTCACAAGAAAACTTTTCCGCCCGCTATATTATTATTAACTTCCATTTAACAGTGTGAATCACTTTTTTGATATTTTTAATTTTTCATCGCGTTTTCATTTTTTTTTAATATTAAAAACTTTAGAAAAAAAAGTTATTTGCAATTTATTGCTTTCTTTATTTATTTTTCAATTATTTTTATAAAATTATCAAAATTCTTCGCCGAAGGCCGAAATTCAGGCCGAAATATTAAAAACTTTAGAGAAAAATGTTATTTGCAATTTATTGCTTTCTTTATTTATTTTTCAATTATTTTTATAAAATTATCAAAATTCTTCGCCGAAGGCCGAAATTCAGGCCGAAATATTAAAAACTTTAGAGAAAAAAGTTATTTGCAATTTATTGATTTCTTTAATTATTTTTCAATTATTTTTATAAAATTATCAAAATTCTTCGCCGAAAGCCGAAATTCAGTTATATTCAGGAATTTTAATAAAACTGATTGCAAAATTCAATTATTTTCATAAATAAAAATATTAATCGCAAGAATTCAATTATTTTCAAAAGTAATAAAATTTTTGGTAAAAATTCAATTATACTTTGAAAAAATCTAAAAAAAATTATGGTCAACATTTCAACTATATTTAGAAATAAACAGCGAAAATCTTCGTGAAAATTCAATTATTTTAAGGAATTTTAATAAAATTTATTACAAACTTCAATTGTTTTTATAAATAATAATATTCATCGCAAGAATTCAATTATTTAAAAAATTTGTAATAAAATTCTTTACAAAATTTTAATTATTTTTAAAACTGTTTTTTAATTCAATATGGTTAATATTTCGATTATTTTTATAAATATCAAAATTCTTTGCGAAATTAAATAAGTTATTCATGAGCTTTAATAAAATTTATTGCAAAATTCAATTATTTTTATAAATAATGGTATTCATTATAAGAATTCAAAAATTTTATTAAAAATCATGGCAAAATTTCAATTACTTAAAAAAATTTTTTTTACTATAAATAGTTTTCAATATTTTACTATTTCCATAAATTTTTTCACGAAAGAATTGAATTATTAAACGAAATTTTTGATTAAATTCTACAAAATTATCCAATTATTAAAAAAAAATTTCACATGAATTCAATTATTTAAAATAGAATCTGCATACATTTTTTTAAAGACAATTGTTTAAAATTTGGATTTAAATTCTTCGCAGTAATTCAAATAATTTTCAAAATTACTTTTTTTTAATATTTTAATTTCAATTCTTCAATTTATGTTGTTTTTTTAATATTGCAAAATCTAAATATTTTCATGAATAAAATTAAAAAAAATTCAATTTTTTTGGAATTGAATTTAATTTCAAAATTAATACAAAAAAATTTAATTATTTTGAGGAATTTTAATAAAATTCAATGCAAAATTCAATTTAAAATCACATGGATTCAAATATTTTAACAAATTTTAATAAAATTTCTGGCAAAATTTCAATTATTATCAACAAAAGTTTCTTACTTTCAAATGTTTATTAATATTCTACAATTTGTAGAAAATTTACCAAAAGAATTCAATTATTAAACATAAATTTTTTTATAAAATTCTACACAATAATTATCTATTATTTCATAAATATTTTCCAAAAGAATTAAATTATTTAAAAACAATTTCAAAAATATTCTACTCGAAAATTCATTTATTTTTAAAAAAATTTTTTTAATTTCGTTATTATCTAAAATATCTTTATGAATATCAAAATTCTTCGTCGAAATTCAATTATATTCAGGAATTTATTCAAATTAATTGCAAAATTTAATGACTTTCATAAACAACAATATTTATCATAATAATTCAATTATTTTAAAAATAAATATTCTTCGCAAAAATTCAATTATTTTGTTAAATAAAAATATTCATCACAAGGAATCAGTTATTTTCAAAACTAATAAATTTTTTGTAAAAAATTCAATTATTTTGAACAAAAAAAATTGAAAAAATGTAGTTTTCAATTATCTTTGTTAATAAATAACAAAATTTTTCGAGAAAATTTAATTATTTTCGTTAGAAATTCAATTGTTTGAATTATTTTTAAAAATTCCAATAAAATTCATGTTCAAATTCAATTATTTTCAAAATATTGATAAAAATTTTTGTAAGAAATTAAAAAAAATGCGAACAACATTTCAATTATCTTTGTTAATAAATAATAAAATTCTTCGACAAAATTCAATTATTTTCATTAGAAATGCAATACTTTCAATTATTTTCAAAAATTTTAATAAAATTCATGGCAAAATTTCAACTGTTTTCGAAAAAATTTTCTTAACTTTAATAAATTTCAATATTCTTCAATTTTAATAAACTTATTCAAGAGAATTCTTTTCTTAACTAAAATTATGGAAATCTCGCAGAATTTTGTAATAAAAATTATGATCGAAAAATTAATTTCAGTTAAAGTTTCAGATAATAATTAAATTTTAGAGAAGTCACTTAAAATTATGCCTAAATGTTTAGAAATAATTAAATTTTGCCTAAAGATTTTGAATTATAAAATCTTTGGAAATTAAAATTTTACATACATTTAATTAAAAATTTTATATATTTAATACTCTTATAATTTGTTGAATTGCAAAAAGATTTGAATTTGAATTTTCAAAATCTTAATTTCCATGGAAACTTAATAATGATTAAATATTTATTTAGAATTTTAAACAAAATTTTTCATGTTTTCGAATAATTTTTCAGTAATTAAGGAAATTCGTAAATAAATGTAATAGAAAATTTTTTTTTTGAGAATCTAATAATTTTTAAAGTGAATCTCAAAATATTCTTTAGGATCAGGGAAAAAGTGAAAATTTTTTTCTATAAATCTGGGAAAGAGAAAATTATATGTTTGAGGCTATACTCTGACTATAATATAATAATATTAAAAATAAGAATTATAAAAAAATGATGAAAAAATGATAACAAATAGAAATAATAATAATAAAAAGATGATAAAAAATAGTAATAGTAATAGTAATAATAATAATAATAATAATAAATGATAAAATGATTAAAAATAGTAATAATAATAATAATAATAATAATAATAATAATAAGAAATGATAAAATGATAAAAAATAGTAATAATAAAAATAATAATAATAATAAAAATAATAATAGGTAATGTTAAAAATAAAAATAATAATAATATTAAAAATAATAATGTTAAAAATAAAAATAATAATAATGTTAAAAATAAAAATACTAAGAATAATAATAAAAAATAATAACAATGACTATATAATAGTAGGAATAACAATAATAATTATTATTTATGCGGGAAATTTCCTGACAAATTTTTTTTTGTTCAATTTTGCGGTCAAGACACAAAATTTAATATTTATTATAAAACTTGTTGAAAAAATACAAGAAACGTAGAAATATAAATAAATATAAAAATACAAACATAAATAAAATAAAATAATAATAATTATTATTATAGGAGCGATAATAGTATTAAACGTTAGGAATAAACTAAAAAAACAATGAGGGATGAAGTAAGTCAGAGTGGGGATGGTGAAATGAATTAATATGCGTAACAGGAGACAAAAAGTTGAGTTCGTAGGGACAGTAGTGGATAATCAGGCGCGAGTGCCAAATTCAAATCCGACAACTACGGATGACTCAAGCCTCAAGGCTTCGTTCTCTCTCTTTCTCTGCTCTCGCTTTTGCATCGGTCGACGTTGGCCCGGTTTATTTCCGTCCAATCCCAAAATAATCTTTAGATTCGGTCTCTCCATCTCTTATGTATATATATATATTTTTTTTCCGTCAGCTTCCACCAAAAATCATCTCTCCTCCCTAATGTCCAACTACATTTCCTTTTTACTCTCTTTTTCATTATTATTATTATTATTATTATTATTATTATTATTATTATTATTATTATTATTATTATTGCTATTATTATTATTGTCATTAATTGCTTAATACATATTTCTAAGCCAAATTTGGCAAATCTGTTTTTTTTAATAACATAATATTATCATTATTTATTTATTATTCTTCGTAAATTAATAATTATCTATTACCTACTCTTACTTATATTTAGTATATTTTTTATTTGGATTTTTTTAGAATTTATATTTATTTAAATTTCCCGCCAATTTTTTTTCTGCAATTTTTGAACATAAAATACAAAATTAAATTTTTGTTATAAAACTTGTCTTTGGAAAAATACAAGAAATGTGAAAATATAAATAAATATAAAAATATGAACAAAAATTAAAAATTTTATAAAACGTAAACAAAAATAAAATATTGTTAAACATAAAGATGTATAAAATATATGTCATATAATAATTTTTATTATTTTAATTAAATGTTTTATACACATTTCATGTCCAAAAAAAAATGCCAAATACAGAACTGTTTAGAAATATATTATATTTATTTTTATTTATTTAAGTAAAAAAATTAAAATTTATTTATTTTATTTTTTATTATATTATATTCATTTGATTCGTAAACTACTATTAAATTTTAAATATGAAAGAAGCTATCAATAATTATTAAATTTATTATATGGGACAAAATATGAAACATGGTTTCAAATAATAATAATAATAATAATAATAATAATAATAAAAATAATAAAAATAATAAACATAATAAAAATAATAAAAATAATAAACATAATAAAAATAATAAAAATAACAAAAATAATAAAAATAATAAAAAAATAATAATAATAAAAATAATAAAAAAATAATAATAATAAAAATAATAAAAAAAATAATAATAATACTAATATTAATAATAATAGTATTAAAAAATAAATAATAATAAATAAAATAAAATATAATTAAATTGTAATAAATACTAATAGCAGTAATAAATAAATATTCTTTTCTTATATTTTGTCATACGCATAAATTTTGTCTAATGATGCCAATTATTTTTTTTTTACATATATATATTGAAATCTATTTTTGCCTCATAATAGAAGAAGAGAAAAGAAAGAAAATAAATTTTTTTAAATAAATACTCTCGTTAATAAAATTTGATGTCTTTGATGACTAAGAATCAATATAAAGTTATTTTTCTCTCTCGCAGCTCATCGCGTCGTTAAAATTGAAATTTTCAAATCGTGTGTCAATCAACAGGAAAATTCATTTCATTCGAAAATTACTATTTTCAATTTGGAGATATTTCAACAATTTCCGGTTGCCCTTGACATCTGGGGATGTGTATGAATAATAATAATAATTCATTCTTGAAATATCATCGCAAGAATAATTTTTTGCTTTTAATTAAAAAAAAATCATTTTTCTAAAAACAAATTTAAAAAAAAATATATTTTTCTAAAAAGAAATTAAAAAAAAACATTTTTCAAAAAGAAATTAAAAAAAAACATTTTTCTAAAAGCAAATTTAAAAAAAAAAACATTTTTCTAAAAACAAATTAAAAAAACATTTTTCTAAAAGCAAATTAAAAAAAAACATTTTTCTAAAAGCAAATTAAAAAAAACATTTTTCTAAAAAGAAATTAAAAACAAACATTTTTCTAAAAAGAAATTAAAACAATTATTTTTTAAATTAAAAAAAAGTGGAATTAATGAAAAATAACATATTTTTTAAATTACATCCAAATACAAATTTTTATACATAATTATTATTTTATTATTTGTATAAAATTTTGTTATTTTTGATATTTCCTCACCAAAAAGCACAAATAATTTTATTTGTTTAAGGATGATTTGAAATTTTTTTCTTGTTTTGTAAATTCTTTGCGTTTTAAAGATTCTTGGACTTCCCACTGAAAAAAAGACTTGGCGGGAAATTTAAAATTCAATTTCTTGAAATTAAAGTTTTAGAGTAGAAAAATTTATCAAATTTATTCGCATAAATTTCGAATGAGAACAATTAATATAATTGATTGATTAAAAAAAAAAAAATAAATAAAAATAGTTAAATTATTTACCTATTTATTTATTTTCAAAAAACTGGAGATAATAAAAAAGAAAGAAAAATTAAATTATTGTCATTATTAACATAAATAAATTGGAAAATAAACTAAATTTAATTTTCCTTTTTTTCTTTTTGCTGATAATAATTTTTTCTCTTTTTTTTCATTCTTGAATTTAAGATTAAACATTATCTCGTCGAGCGTGTGTGTTAAGCATAATTTAAAAATTCCCCGCTCTAAAATAAATGGCGGTAAATTTAAAACTTATTAAGTGAAACACCATCAGCACCAATTTCTCTCTCGTGTTGATAACTCATTAATTTTATTGGAATTTTCAAACTGAAATTTTCTTGGCATCGGTCGATCTAACATTTTAAATGACTAAAGGCGAGAGAGCGAGGTGTTCAAAAACTTATATAGAAGACGCGTAAATTCATAATATGATTTACCGTTTCCTGTAAATGCGATAGGACCCCTTCTTGTCAGCGGGTAATAGTGACACTTAGAATTTTTTTTTCTTCAATAACCTCTTACTACTTCCGGTATTTGGAATTTTTCAATTTTACTCTGTAATTTGACTCTAAGTAGGTAAAAAAAAAACTGTTTACTAATTATTTGCTCTTCCCTTCTTTCGAGAAATTTTTTTTTACTTTTTTTTTGCCACGGATTTTATACTTTTTGCAATTAAGGAATTCTTTTTTTCAAATTATAGAAAAATTAATTAACTATTATGGTTAAACGACCGTTAATATGCGATTAAAAGATTGTTAATATGGTTAAAAGACCGTTAATATGGTTAAAAGACCTTTAAAATGATTAAAAATGTGACGCGATCTGAAGAAAGGGACCTTAGAAGCAAATCACTTTAAGGTTATGTTAGTTCTACTTTTTTGTTGATGAAAAGTTTGTTTTCACTTTTTGCAAATTAAAATCAGTGTTATTTAATTTTTTTTAGTTGTAATGAAAACTTAAACATTAATGATTCACATTGACAGTGGATCCTTTTTTTGTATTTTCATTAAAAAAATTGCAAACATAACCTATAATTTTTTGCTTCTAAGGTCCCTCACTTCGAATCGCGTCACAAATGTATTGTACAAAAAATATAATTTAATAATTTAAAAAAATTAATTTTAGAGCTTGTTGACTTTTTTTATTAATATGATTTTCCTCTTGGGAAATTTTTTATTAAGAACTTAAAACTTAGTGGATTATCGGATAGGAATCACTAGTGAATACAGTTGTCAAAAAGGTTAGGTCTATTACGATCTTTATACAGGGATGAGTAGTTAGGCGTAACTTGCAATAACAGTAAAAATAATAATGATAATAATAATAATAATAATAAAAATAGTAAAAATTATAATAATTATAATAAAATATTTATCAACTGAATGTAATTAATAAGTATAAGCACTATTTTTAAAAACAAAAAAAATTAAATAAATATATCTTGAGTATTGCATAGTTTATGGCGAGCTCAGAATAAGGGTGCATTCATACCGCTTATCTAAGTAAAGAATCGTTATATTAAATAATATAATGAATAAAATTAATATAATGAATAATATAATATAATATGAATATAATATGAATATAATTAATATAATTAATATAATGAATATAATTAATATAGTTAATATAATGAATATAATTAATATAATGAATATAATTAATATAATGAATATAATTAATATAATGAATATAAATAATATAGTTAATATAATGAATATAATTAATATATTGAATATAAATAATATAGTTAATATAATGAATATAATTAATATAATTAATATGTACTTTCTCATCATTCTATCATAAAAAATAAAAAAAAAAAATTATTTCATAATTTTTTTTAATACAAAGAAGGCAAGAAAAATTACAAAAATAAATATTTTTATGGTAATAAATTGTAGAAATGGAAGGGGAAAATTTCAAATAAATTATTGAGAATTCTCGTGAATGAGTCATAGTTATCTTTCAATATTATTGGAGCTAAAAATAAGGATTTTTTTTCCACGGAATTGCACATAGTTTTAGTGTTTATTTGAGAAAATTTTCGCCGAAACGAGGTGGATGTAAAAATTATAAATGTGAGTTGAAAACAATGTGTATTCTATTTGACGACTACTTTCATTTTCACTTTTTAAAATTTTCATTTTTACTTTAACATTTTTACATAACTATTTACATTTTTACATATTTTTTACATTTTTCTGACTTTCGCCTTTTAATTAATTTTCAATTAAACTGTTTTTTTTTTCATCAAATTTCATTCTTTTCACTTTCTGTCTATGACAATAAAAGTGAAAATGAATAAAAATGATGTGAATGAAAGTGAAAGCGAAATTAGCAAAATTTAACTTCAAAATATAATGAACGCAATTTTTATATAATTTAATAATTGATTGTTCTTATTATTATTATTATTTTTTTTTTTTATTTTATTTTATTTTATTTATTTTTTTTATTTTTTTTTATTTTTTTATTTATTTATTTATTTATTTTATTTTTTTTTATTATTTTTTTTTATTATTTTTATTTTTTTTTACTAATATTATTATTATTATTATTATTATTTATTATTATTATTATTATTTATTATTAATATTATTATTATTATAACCGTTTTTTAAAAAATGAAAATTTTTTTCAAAATTATTTTCAAACGTTTCATTGAATGTTATTCAGAAAATTCTTCGTTGCTTTGTTTTTTGTTTCTTCGAATTATTATTCTCTATATTTTTGTTGAAAATAATTTATTTAAATATTTATTTCTGTCAACGGGACAGAATCAATTAATTTTTTTGATTTAAATAGGGGGGGGGGGTATATCTATAATTTTAATTATATTAAGAAAATAATTTAAACATTCCATTAAAATTAAGAATAATTAATATTAATTGCTATTATAATTAAGGAACATTTTTTTTGTGAGGAATTCAAATTTGTCATGAAATAAAATCAGTCAGAAAATATATTTTAACCTTTTTTCCAAATTTTTATTTTACATGAAAAATTGGTTGGATTTTGAAAATTATGTTTTGTACAATATATGATTTTGAATTTAGAAAAAAAATTCCTAAATAAAGAAATTAATTTTCGGAAATACGTGAAAAATTTAAAAAAAAGAAAAGCTTCGTTTTTATGAGCTGAAAATCCTAAAAAAATACGCTATTATTATTATTCAATTTTTTTATTTTAAAATTCATTTGTTTATTTTTCTAACTAATTTGAGATCATAATTTTCATAGATATTGAAAATAAAAAAATATTTTTACAAAAAATACGATAAAATTGTGATCTGAAATCAGTTTAACTGGAAAAATAAACAAATGCATTTTTAAAATAAATCAAAATTGAATAATAGTCGTTTTTAGCATTTTTAGACTGAAAATAAAATTAAGAAAAAAAAATGATTCAAAAATTGTGTAAATCAATTTATTTGGCAATGGTTTTTTATTTGGCAATTTTTTTTCTTGGATTCAAGCACAAAAATATTTTGTACAAAATTATCTAATGAATTTCAAAAATAGTTAGTTATTTAGTTATTATTTAGTTAGTTTTTTAGTTAGTTATTTTATTTTAAGTTTTTTTTTAAAACTAAAAAAGGGTCAAAATATTAGAAATTTTTTTTTATCATTGAATTCCTTTTGTAAAAATTAAGTTAAAAAAAATACAAAAATAATTTTGTAGAATATTTAAATTACTTTTTTTTACATTAATAAATTAAAAATATCGGTGTGCCCTCCAGTGAAAGTATTTAAATTATTTTTTTATTTATTTACAGGCATAAGAGTTTCATTTGTTCTTAAATAATTACAATGATTGAAAAATTTTTTTTTCTTTACTTTATCATGTAATCGTTGAAAAAGTTTTTTTATTTACTTTATCATGTAATTATTGTTTAAAAAAATTTTTTTACTTCATTGCATGTAATTGTTAAAAAAAATTTACTTTAAATAAAATTTTTTTTTAATAATTACATACAATGAAGTAAAAAAAAATTTTAAACAATTGTATGTAATTGGGAAAAAAAATTTTGTTTAAAGTAAATTTTTTTTAACAATTACATACAATGAAGTAAAAAAAAATTTATTATAATTAATTGTTAATAAAAAGTTACTTAAGTTACTTAAAAAAAATTTTTTTTCTAATTGATGAAAAAAAATTTTTTTTTTAATAAAAAATTATTTTTATATATATACTTAAAATTAGTGACGTTTCAAGTTTTTCGTCGACGATTACGTGCGCTAACGCGTGGTTATGAGCCTAGGCGGCTTCGCAATAACCATTGATATGGCATCCGCCCGCGTCAGAAGACCAAATTAACTGCGCGTTGCGCAATCGTCATCTATTTTCGTGCATTCCTTCTCGGTTCCCACTTTCAGATTAAATAAAGCATTTCCCGACCACGACACTTTTTTTATGTTTCTTTTCATTTTCTTCTCTTTATATATTTATTTTCGTAATTTTCTCTTTCAAAAAAAAAAAAAAAAAAAAAAAAAAATGTAAAATAAAAAAAAACCTATTTTTTTAATTGTTCTTTAAAAAAGACAAAAAATTAATACTATTTTCAAATCATCATTTTTCTCCCCTTGAGAAGAATTTTTTCTTTTTAAATAAAAATTTTGAGTTTAAAAAAATTTACTTCTTCTAAAAATTCTATTATTTGGAGAAATTAAAATAAAATTCAACTGAACATTTTTTTTCCTTTTTGCGCCAAGAAATTTTAAATTTAAAAATCCCCCCCCGCTCTCGAAGCAAGAATTTTGATTTTTAAATATTTGAAAAAAAAAATCGAAGTTTCGAAAGGTTGACAAATTTTTTAAAATTAAAAATAAATGTTGAGTTAAATTTCTACGGAAATTTTTTTCTCTTCTCGACAAAGAATTTTTTTTTTTATTTTCGAAACGACTCGAAACTTTTGAAAAACTAAAAATTCAAGTAAAATATTTTACAAAAATTTTTTCCCTTAATAAATGTTGAGTTAAATTTCTATGAAAATTTTTTTCTCTTCTCGACAAGAATTTTTTTTTTCGAAACGACTCAAAACTTTTTAAAAACTAAAAATTCAAGTAAAATATTTCATACAAAATTTTTTTTTCCTTGATAAGAATTTTAAAAACATTTTTACATTTTCAAAAAAACTTTGGAATGCTGTACGAAAAATTTTAAATAAAATGCAACCAAAAATTTTTGCTTTTGTCGTCAAGAAGTTTTGAATTTAAAAATTGACATTTTCAAAAAGATTTTGAATGCTGCACGAAAAATTTAAATTAAAATGCAACCAAAAATTTTTGCTTTTGTCGTCAAGAAGTTTTGAATTTAAAAATTTACACTTTCAAAAAGATTTTGGAATGCTACGAAAAATTATAAATAAAATGCAACCAAAAGCTTTTTCTCTTCTCGACAGGAAGTTTGAATTTAAAAACTTATATTTTCAAAAAGATTTTGAAATGCTACGAAAAATTGTTAATAAAATTCAATAAAAAAAATGTTTTAAATTAAAATAAAAAAAATTAATAAAAAAAAATGTTTTAAATTAAAATAGAATTCAATGAAAATAATGTTTTAAATTAAAATAGAATTCAATAAAAAACATGTTTTAAAAAAATAAAATTAAATGAAAATAATGTTTTAAATTAAAATAAATTTCAATGAAAATAATGTTTTAAATTAAAATAAAATTCAATGAAAATAATGTTTTAAATTAAAATAGAATTTAATAAAAAAATGTTTTAAATAAAAATAAAATTAAAAGAAAATAATGTTTTAAATTAAAATAGAATTAAAAAAAATAACGTGTTTTAAATTAAAATAGAATTCAATAAAAAAATGTTGTAAATAAAAATAAAATGAAATGAAAATAATGTTTTAAAATAAAAAAAATTTCAATGAAAATAATGTTTTAAATTAAAATAAAATTCAATAAAAATAATGTTTTAAATTAAAATAGAATTAAAAAAAATAACGTGTTTTAAATTAAAATAGAATTCAATAAAAAAAGGTTTTAAATAAAAATAAAATGAAATGAAAATAATGTTTTAAATTAAAATAAAATTCAATAAAAAATATGTTTAAAATTAAAATAAAATTCAATTAAAATAATGTTTTAAATTAAAATAGAATTTAAAAAAAATAACGTGTTTTAAATTAAAATAGAATTTAATAAAAAAATGTTTTAAATAAAAATAAAATGAAATGAAAATAATGTTTTAAATTAAAATAAAATTCAATAAAAAATATGTTTAAAATTAAAATAAAATTCAATAAAAATAATGTTTTAAATTAAAATAGAATTAAAAAAAATAACGTGTTTTAAATTAAAATAGAATTCAATAAAAAAAGGTTTTAAATAAAAATAAAATGAAATGAAAATAATGTTTTAAATTAAAATAAAATTCAATAAAAAATATGTTTAAAATTAAAATAAAATTTAATAAAAATAATGTTTTAAATTAAAATAGAATTAAAAAAAATAACGTGTTTTAAATTAAAATAAAATTCAATAAAAAAATGTTTTAAATTGAAATAAAATTCAATAAAAATAATGTTTTAATTTGTTTAAAAATTTTCGAAAAAGTGTTTGAAATAAAGGTTTAAAATGTTTTCAATTTACAGACGTTTCTCCTATTTTCGACAACAATTTCGAATTTACATTCTCAAAAGATTTTAATTCCAAACTTAAAAAAATGAAACTCTCCAAAAAAAGTATTTTACCATTCAGGACAAAAGAATTTTTTCCAATTTTCAAAAGTCCTATTATTAAAATAGTGAAAAAATGATTTCCTCTTTTTTTTGGGAAATAAATTATTTTTAGAATTTAGGATTTTTAGAAAAAAAAATATGTAAAATCAAGAAAGAAAATTTTGCCTTTTAATTTTTTTTATTTCCGTTTTTCTCTATTTCAGTCCCAAGGAAAAAATTTTCAAATACTTAAAAAAAAAAAATAGTTTAAATTGAAAATTTCTGGCAAAAAGCGGATTTCCGTGAACTCTTCCGGCCTCGAGTATTTATGTGTGTGTGTGTGTTATAAAACTTCTTTCAAGTCACAGGGGCAAATTATCAATGCACTGGGTAGAATCGCGATCTGGGAATAAATTATGACAGGAACTGGAAAACTTCCAATTTGACATGAGATCACCGGAGAACCGCTTCCTTTCGACCCTGAGACGTTACACGAACTTGTCTACATTGCATTCTGTCGATTAGGAATCTGGTCACACTGCCAGATTTATACTGAATAAGTATCCTTTTTTACACCCTCAATCGAAATGGAGAAAAAAAATTTTTTTTTTTGCCTATTTTTTATTCCCCTCCCCTTTTCCCTTTCCCCTTCCCCTTTTCTACCTCTATTTTACTTTAAATTCATTTTTCAATTTAATTCAAAATTTGTGAATCGCTTTTTAGCATTTTTTTTTATTATAATTTTTTTTATTTTGTATTTCCACCTCAAATGTAAATGAAAGAAAAGTTTTAAGTTTTAGAAAAATTCGTCCGCCATTTTGGATTTTTAAAATCTGACATTAAATTCGTAATTAGCGGTTCCAAGAACCACCGAATGGTGAGTTTTAAGAGAATTCGTGAATTTTTTTAAAAATTCGTCCGCCATATTGAATCGGACATTTTGAATTTTTGAAATTAACGACTTTCATAATTTGCGGCTGGGAAAATTTCATGCAACGGATTTTATTATTTATGAAAAAATTTAAATTCTTTCCTGCAACGGATTTTATTATTTATGAAAGAATTTAAATTCTTTCTTGCAACGGATTTTATTATTTATGAAAGAATTTAAATTCTTTCCTGCAACGGATTTTATTATTTATGAAAGAATTTAAATTCTTTCTTGCAACGGATTTTATTATTTGTGAAAGAATTTAAATTCTTTCTTGCAACGGATTTTATTATTTATGAAAGAATTTAAATTTTTTCATAAATAATAAAATTCGTTTCATTATTTAAATAATGAAATTAAATTCAAACATGAACGCGGGGACATTGTATAAACAAATAAATATTTAGAAAAATCATTTAATTTATGCGAAAAAATTTATAAAAAAATTTTTTATATATTAATAGTAATATAATTTTTTTATTAAATAATATTTATTTCTTACGACCAACTTTTTATGAAAATTCTAATATGAATAATTGAATTACTAAGAAAATTTTCATTATTTAGAACAAAATTGAATTCTTACGAAAAATTGTGCAGAAATTTTTTTTTATGTAATTGAATTCCTAAAAGTATTTTATTACTTAAGAAAATAATTGAATTTTGCAAAGAATTTTGTAAAAACGCTTTAAAATAATTGAATTTTCGAGAATAATTTTGATACTATAATTTTTAATAATTGAATTCTTGGGAGAATTTTATTAAATACTAAAAGAATAATTGAATTATTTTAAAAAAATATATAATTACAATTTTATTTAAAATAATTGATTTCATTCGAACAATTTTATTAAAATATTCGAAAATAATTGAATTCCTGTGGAAAATTCTAATCTTCTAGTTAGTAATTAAATTCTTCTAGAAAAATTTTAATAAAAAAACATTTTTTCAAATAATTGATTTTCTTAAAGAACTAAGTAAATTTTTTTAAAATAATTACATTTTTCAAGCAATTCCTATAAAATTGTATTAAAAATAATTGAAATCCAGCGATGAATTTTATTATTTATATAAAATTAATAATTGAATAATTGCAAAGAGTTCTGTCAAAATTTTCAAAGAAAAAAAAAATTGAATCCCTAAGAAGAATTCTATTTTTGGTTTGAAAATAATTGAATTATTGTGAAAAATTTCATTAAAATGATTGAAAATAATTGAATTTTTGTAAAAAATTTTTTCTTTTAGAAAATAATAGAAATATTCATAAAAAATTTATCAACATTGTTATAATGTTATAAACAACTATTTTTTTCAAAATATAATAAATATTATGAAAATATTATTTTAAGTAATTGAATTCATAAAAGTATTTTATTATTTTAAAAAAATAATTCAATTTTGCAAAGAATTTTGTAAAAACGCTTTAAAATAATTGAATTTTCGAGAATAATTTTGATACAATAATTTTTAATAATTGAATTCTTGGGAAGAATTTTATTAAATACTAAAAGAATAATTGAATTATTAACAAAAAAATGTAATTTCAATTTTATTTAAAATAATTAATTTCATTCGAACAATTTTATTAAAATATTTGAAAATAATTGAATTTCTGTGGAAAATTCTAATCTTTCTTTAATAAAAACATTTTTTCAAAAAATTGATTTTTTTAGGAAATAAAATAAAATTTTTAAAAAGAATTGAAATCCTGCGATGAATTTTATTATTTATATGAAATTAATAATTAAATAGTTGCAAGGAGTTTTGTTAAAATTTTCAAAAAAATCAACTCCTTAGAAGAATTCTATTTTTTATTTGGAAATAATTGAATTATTGTGAAAAATTTCATTAAAATGATTGAAAATAATTGAATTTCTGTAAAAAAATTTGTTCTTTTAGAAAATAATAGAAATATCCATTAAAAAATTTATCAACATTTTTATAATGTTATAAATAACTATTTTTTTCAAAATATAATAAATATTATGAAAATATTATTTTAAATAATTGAATTCCTAAAAGTATTTTATTATTTAAGAAAAGAATTGAATTTTCGAGAATAATTTTGATACTATAATTTTTAATAATTGAATTCTTGGGAAGAATTTTATTAAATACTAAAAGAATAATTGAATTATTTAAAAAAAATATAATTACAATTTTATTTAAAATAATTGATTTCATTACAACAATTTTATTAAAATATTCGAAAATAATTGAATTCCTGTGAAAAATTTTAATCTTTCTGTTAATAATTAAAATTCTGTTAGAAAAATTTCAACAAAAAAATAATTGAACTCTTAAGAAGAATTATGTTATTTATGAAAATAATTGAATTATTGCAAAAAATTTCATTAAAATGTTTAAAAATAATTGAATTTGTGTAAAAAAAAATTTGTTCTTTCAGAAAATAATTGAATTCTTCATAAGAAATTTATAAACATTGTTTTAAATAACTAATTTTTTTCGAAATATAATAAATACTATGAATTTATTTAAATAATTGAATTCTTGGGAAAAATTTTATTTTTGCAAATAATTGCAGTTTTGATGAAATTTATCAATTTTTTTTCTAAATAATTGAATTTTTGTGCGGAATTTTATAAAAATAGTGGATATTGAAAATAAATGAATTTCGAATATTTTTTTGAAAATAGTTGAATTGTTTTGAAGCATTATGACTAAAATTCTTATAATTTAATATTTTTTTATTTTCACTGTCATTTTTACTGACATTTATTTTATTTTTTACTTTTATTTTTACTTTTATTTTTACTTTTATTTTTACTTTTATTTTTACTTTTATTTTTACTTTTTACTTTTATTTTTACTTTTTACTTTTATTTTTACTTTTACTAGACTGATTTTTATTCTCACTTTCACGGGATTTTTATTTTTATTTCTATTTTCATTTTCACTTTCACTTTCAATTTAACAGAATTTTAACATTTTAACCGATTTTTACCTTGTCAGTATTTTAGTTTCAATTTTTTAAATTTTTTCTTCTAACTTTCATTTTCACATTGTTGGAATTTTTTCTCATTTCAATTATTTTCACTCTCACTTTAAAATTTACATTTCTCACTTTCACTTGAAAGGAAATTCTATATTCACTTTCATTTTAGTAGATTTTTATATTTTCACTTTCATTTTATTTCTCCTTCTATATGTAAGTATAAAATAAAGTAAATATTTATTAAAGTTAAAAAAGAAAGGGAAAATAAAAATCTGTCGAAGTGAAAGTGAAAATGAATGGAAAAAATAATAAAAAAATCTATCAAAGTGATAGTGAAAATAAAAGGAAAATAATCTGGCAAAGTTTAAGCGAAAATGAATGTGAAAATGAAAATGAAAGTACAAATAAAAAAAATATATCAAAGTGAATGTGAAAATTGATATTAAATTTTTTTAAAGTGAAAATGAAAGTGAAAGTAAAAATAGAAATCTGTCAGATAAATGTGAAAGTGAAAGTAGAAATGAAAATAAGTAATTAGTCCCCAGGAATAAGAAAATATTTACCGCAAAGAGTTGAATGAAAGTGGAAGTGACAATATAAACCAAAAAAAAAAAAAACTCTTGCGCCAAATATTTGTCTTCAGGGGGTAAATTTATTATTTCAATTAAGAAAAAAAAATGACAAATATACGTCTGAAATCGTTGTCATACAAAATGATTTATACACCAGCGTAATAAGAATTACTTAACAGCAACATTAGCAAACTATTATTATAGTCAAATGTTCATAAAAATGCGTTTATATTTATTAGTGAAACTTTTCGTATATACACCTCTCTTTCTCTGCCAAGCCAATAATGCTTTAGATTTATCATTTTTGTGCCAAGAATTTCTATTGGGCATAAAAAATTTTACAAATTGCCACTTTTATAAATATTAAATGTAAATTAATAATTTTAAAGTTTCGCTAAAAATTTTACATAACTAAATTTAGACTACGTCAAGGACCCCCAAAAAACACCCTGGGAATAAACTCTCAAGAAAAAAAAATGATTTTTTAAAAATAAGTCCGCTATTTTATATTTTGCACTATAACTGAATTTAAATTCATAATCAGCGACCCCAAGAACCCCCGAGTAACAAATTTTAAGCGAATTTCATGATTTAAAAAAAAATTGTCCGCCATATTGGATCCGCCATTTTGAATTTTGAATAATTAACACTGGGTTAATAATCAGCTACCCTAAAAACTGCTGATAATTAATTTTTACCTATGAAATGAAATCTTTCACTAAAATTTATTTTTGACATTTTGCTTATTTTCTATTTTGAATTTTGCAATTCATTTTATTTCGATTTATTTTCGATTTAATTTACTTCAATTCAATTCGTTTCTGGACGATTTCTAGTCGATTACATTTTAATAGATTTAAATAGATTTAATTCAATTATATTTTAATTGGATTCAATTTATTTCAGTAATTAATTAATTTTTATTCGATTGCTTTTGAAAGCGATTTAATTCCTCATAATTTTAATTCGATTTAATTCGATATTTTTTATTTGGTTCATTTAGATTTAAATCGATATAATTCAATATTGAATTTAATTTCATTCTCTTTAATTGGATTAACTATTCGATTTTAATTTTTTTTTATTTTAATTTTTTTTTAATTCGATTAATTCGACATAATTCAATATTGAATTTAATTTGATTCTCTTCAATTGGATAAATTTCTATTCGATTTTAATTTTTTTTAATTTTAATTCGATTAATTCGACATAATTCAATATTGAATTTAATTTGATTCTCTTCAATTGGATAAATTTCTATTCGATTTTAATTTTTTTTTAATATTTTAATTTTTTTTTCATTCGATTAATTCGACATAATTCAATATTGAATTTAATTTGCTTCTCTTCAATTGGATAAATTTCTATTCGATTTTGTTTCAATCGATTTAATTTGATAACGATAATTTTAATTCGATTCAATTTCATTAAATTTAACTCGATTCAATTTGATTTAATTCGTTTCGATTCGAGTTAATTTGATTTATTTTAATTAAATTTTATTAAAATCGATTCAATTTAATTAAATTCTATTATATACGATTAAATTCAATGCGATAGCGTGGAATTCGATTTCATACAATTTTATTTAATTCTGCATTATATTTATGTGATATAATAAAATATGGGTATTTATTATCTAATTTTTAAAAAATGACACTAAATTAATATAAAAATTTGAAGTTTAATTTAAACATTATTTTACCAGATGCATAGTGAAACGAAAAACAAATATTAGCAAATTTGATAAATAAATTAACAATAGAAATATGATAAGTAGATATGTTTCATATTCAAGGTGAAATATTAAGGAGTATTTTAAAAACTAATAAAATTTATCGTAAGGCCATGTAATCAACAAGACGTGGGTAAATTTTTTTCCACACAACACAAAGTTAATATTAAAATTTTCAAAAATTTACTCTATACAGAATAATCTTAGGAATCAAATTTTTAAAAAAACCTAATTATAATTAGAAACATAATTATAATAAAAAGAAGGGCATATGAAATTTTTCATTTCATAAAGAATTTATTACATTATTATTATTATTATTATTATTATTATTATTATTATTATTATTATTAAGTTATGTACAATTATAATTTTATGTCTCTCTATTCGTTTACATCATTCTTCCTCCTTACTCTGTAAAAAAATTAATATTATAAATTATTTTATGTAAAAATTAATAAATGAAATTATTATGTAAATTTTAAAAAAATTGAGTTTGTTATAAAGAAATTCACTTCGATTTAATCGTATCTTCGATATAATTAAAATTTATTTTGATGCAATTCAATTCGATTTAGTTTAATACATTTGATTCAATTCATTTCTATTTAGTTTGATTTAAATTGTTGTAATTTAAATCTTTTTTTATTTGGAAAAAAGATTCGAATCATTTTGAAAAAAAGATTCGAATCATATTGGAAAAAAGATTCGAATCAATTTGGAAAAAAGATTCAAATCAATTTGATTGAATTCAATTTGAATCGATTCAATGGGACTGAATTTATTTCGATGAGATTCAATTTAACTGAATTTAATTCGATTCGATTCACTTGGACTGATTTCAATTCGATTCGATTCAATTGGGCTGAATTTAATTTGATTCGATTCAATTGGACTAAATTCAATTCGATTTGATTCAATTTAACTGATTTTAATTCGATTCGATTGGACTGAATTTAATTCGATTCGATTTAATTGGGCTGAATTTAATTTGATTCGATTCAATTGGACTAAATTCAATTCGATTTGATTCAATTTAACTGATTTTAATTCGATTCGATTGGACTGAATTTAATTCGATTCGATTCAATTGGGTTGAATTTAATTCAAAATAATATTAATTCATATCCATTTGACTCGGTTTAATTTGATTTAATTCAATTTGATACAATTTGTTTTGATTCGAATTAATTAAATACGATTCACTTTTCTCGATGCGAAAAAAATTGATTCGATTTGAATTTGCCAAATTTAATACGATTGTACTCATCACAATTCCATTAAATTTAAATATATTATAATTTTTGGATTTGATTCCAACCGAATTTGACTCAATTTTACTCACTAACATAAGTTGAATCGAATTTAAAGAATTAAAAAAAATAATTTTATTCAATTCAATTCAATTTGTATGAAATTGAATTAAATCAAATTAAATCGAGTCAAATGGATATGAATTAAAATTATATGGAAATAATTAATTAATTTTTAGTTCAATAATTGAATTGAATCAAATTAAATTCAGTTCAATTGAATCGAATCGAATTAAAGTCAGTCCAATTGAATCGAATCGAATTGAAATCAGTCCAATTGAATCGAATCGAATGACATCTTATTTATGCGAATTGAATTAAAATAAATCGAATGATATCGGAACAATTTTGTATCAATCGAATTAAATGGAATTAAATTAAGTTAAATATAATCCATTTTTTATTCAATGAAATTAAAACCAATTGAATTCAATTGAATCGATCCATTTTCTAACAATTCTACTCGATTTTATTGAATTCAATTAGATTTAATTTTTTTATATTTGATCTATTGCAAATTAATTCAACAAAATTCGATTCAATTTCGTTAAATTAGATTTAATTCAATTCGATTTAGCTTAATAAAATCGAATACGATTATGTTTGACTCAATTTGACTTAATTTGATGAAATTCAATTTATATTAATTTAATTCTTCTGAATTTAGTTCAATTTAACTCAATTTTGTACAATTGAAATCAATTCAATTTAATTCGATTAAAATTAATTATATTTAAGTTAATTTTATTCCATTTAATTCGATTGATTTTAAATTGTTCCGATCTTATTCGATTTAATTTAAAATTCAATTTGCTTTCATAAGATTTAATTCGATTCGATTCAATTCGATTGATAACAATTTCTTTTAAATCAATTCTATTTTTATGAGTTGCAGTCAATTCAATTAGATTTAATTTGGTTGGATTCAATTCGATTTGATTTAACATGATAATAATCAGTTTAATTCAATTTGATTTGATTTAATTGAATTTCATTCGATTATATTTAATTCGATTTCATTTTCATTTAACTCGAATATATTCAGTTTAATTTAACTCGAATATATTCAATTAAATTTAATTTGAATCAATTTTATTTCACTCAATTCTCTTCGATTGTTTTTCATTTTGGTTTGATTCTGATTTATAATACTTTTCAATTTTCTTTTGAATTATATTCCACTGAATGCGATTTCATTTGAATTGATTCAATTTGATTCGAGTTAATTTTATTCCATTCAATTTTACTCGATTATTTTGAATTTTGATTCGATTTTGGTTTAATAATTTTCAATTCTTTTGAATTAAGATTACATTTAACACGATTGCATTTGAATTGATTTAATTTGATTCGTTTCAATTCGATTAAATTTGAATTTATTCAATTCAATTTGATTTTACTCATTTTTTATTCTATTTAATTCCATTTCTATTGAATTGTTTCAATTTGATTTAATTTGATATACTTCGATATAATTCGATATAATTCGATATAATTCGATATAATTCGATATAATTCAATATAATTCGATATAATTCGATTTAATTCGATTTAATTCGATTTAATTTGATTGATTTCGATATAATTTGATTTAATTCGATTTAATTTGATTGATTTCGATATAATTTGATTTAATTCGATACGAATCAATGTAATTAAATTTAATTTAAATTTATTCAATTTGATTTAATTAATTTACATAATTCGATATAGTTCGATATAATTCGATATAATTCGATTTAATTCGATATAATTCGATTTAATTCGATATAATTCGATTTAATTCGGTATAATTCGATTTAATTTGATTGATTTCCATATAATTTGATTTAATTCGAAGTAATATTAAAAAATAAATTTTTTTTTATGCTTACCAATAGTTGAAAAACAAGAATAGTTGGATACAACGTTTTTATTGTTGTTTTGCTCATATTTTCTTTCTGATTAAAAATACTGTCAATTAATTTTAATTCTTCCAAAAAAATTTGTAAATGATCAAAGAAAGTTGAATCGTACATCAAGTAAGTTAAATTGTTCATTGATAATTTGATATTAACAATATATTTCATTGAATATTGAAATATTAATTTAAGAACTGAAAAAAAATCCACTTGATCAAGTGTTAATTTCGTCTCATCATTATTACAATATTCATCATTTTTTATTAAAATGTTTATATTATCCAAAGCTTTCTGAGCTTCTTTACAATAACTAACAGCTTCACTGTTATAATTATCAATTAAAATTGTTTTTTTAAATATATTTCCATTCACGATGTTTGCAATTTTCATAATTTGCTTAAAATAGATAGCCATTTTTTCGACAGAACATTTTCTAATTGTTTCGTAATTTGTGAGAATAATATCTATACTCGTATGTAAAATATTCCAAATTTTCATTCTCTGTCCATGTAGATAAACATCTTTGATCTGTAAATTTTTAAAATTATTTTTACTTATTCATAATTATCGTATTTTTTTTGTTTTGTAAATTTTTTGATCTGTAAATTTTTTAAAATTAGTTTTACTTATTTATAATTATCGTATTTTTTTGTTTTGTAAATTTTTTTATCTGTAAATTTTTTAAAATTATTTTTACTTATTTATAAATATCGTATTTTTTCTGTTTTGTAAATTTTTCTGTTTTGTAAATTTTTTGATCTGTAAATTTTTAAAATTATTTTTACTTATTTATAATTATCGTATTTTTTTGTTTTGTAAATTTTTTGATCTGTAAATTTTTTAAAATTATTTTTACTTATTTATATTTATCGTATTTTTTTTGTTTTGTAAATTTTTTGATCTGTAAATTTTTTAAAATTATTTTTACTTATTTATAAATTTTTTTTGTTTTGTAAATTTTTTGATCTGTAAACTTTTTTAATTATTTTTACTTATTTATAATTATCGTATTTTTTCTAAACTAATTATTCGTAATAATTAATATTTCTTATGATGGTTATTTATTATTTTAAAAAAAAAAATTAACTTTTTTTTTAACTCAATGAATAGTATGTAAAATAGGTAAATAAATAAAACTCACCTGATGATAAAATATTATCATATTATTCACAGCCTCACGAGAATTTAATGATTTTAGTGAAAGAGTTTTTTGAAATTTCCTCAGATTGGATAATATTTTAATATCCAATTTACAGATGTTGTAATTTCTCGAATAAGCAATTGGATTTAATTGTCTTGTTATATTTACAGTTTGATTAATAATTATTGGGAAAAGTTGAAAAGTTTTCTTCAAATAAGACGCAAATCGCAAGCGATAATTGTTTTTCAAATTTAATTTATTACTTTCTATTTGCTCTTCAGTGATATTATTTCTCTTTTTATTGAGTGATAGTGTGAAATTATTATTTTTACTTTCGTATTCAATTTTTTTCTCTAAATTATCAAACTTTTCTAATAATCTTTTATTATTTTTTAAAGAAAGAATATTTATGATTATTTTCATATAATCACGAAATACAGTTTTTAATTGACTGTAAAATGTTTTTATATTGTTATCGATTAGTTGAATTTTTTTTTCCTGTTGTTGTTGTCGTTTCCTTCCGGTTTTTAAAAAATAATTTGCCAAACTTCTACAATAATTAGTTGCAACTGCTTGAAAATTATTGAATATTGTTGTTAATTTTTCACCAACATTATCAATGTCATTGATGTTTAATTCAATTTTTGTCAATATTGGCTTCTGTAGAAATAAAGAGAAAATATTTTTAATATAAAAAAAATGAAATTAAAAAAAAGCATTTAATTTTCAAAAGCAAAAAAATTTTTTTTTTTCATTACCTTTATGAGTGAAGAAAATATTTCCCTCACTTGCACATTGATTGCGTCACTTGAAAATTGCATATCAGTAATATTTCCAATTTTAATTAAATATTCATCGGGAATGAAAATTTCTCGAAAATTTTCATCACTACTAATGCTTTTTTTTAATAACAATTTTTGATGTACTTCATTTAATTGAAATTCAATTAAACCAATATAATTGTAGGCATTAATTAAAAATTGAAAATTTTTATTTAAATTTCCAAAATTTATTACATATTTATTATCATTTAAATTGCAAATTAGTGTCAATTTTTTTGAATTTATTGCATTTGCAATTTTTTCTAAATCCAATAAAAAATTAATATGAAATATTTCCAATTCCCCGTTTAGAATAGAATTATAAGAATTTATTGTTTTATTAATATTCATAAGAATAGAGGAATATAGTTTTAAATTTGTTTCTAATTTTTCATCGTCATTAGTTGTATTCATTTCATAACAGCTTGCAAGATTTAATTCATTTTCAAAATATCGAATGAAGTTGTCAACAATTCGTCTTGTTAAAAAATTTATCCATATTATCTTATCGATTTTTGTTGTATTTTTTTGCTGAAAAAAAAATAAAAAAAATAAAAATTATTAGTTTAGAAAAAAATCTTATATGTAAAATAAAGACAAAAATAAATAAAAAAATAAATAAAAAAAATAAATTCTCAATCGAATAAAATATGGAAAATTTGAAATATATTTTTTACCTCATTTACTTCATTAACATTTGTAATATTAACTTCACGATTTTCCAAAATTGTCCCATTATTTTGACACATTACATGAAAAAAATTTGTCGAGATACTCAAAATTAGAAAAATCAAAGAATGTTTCATTTTAATTTACACTGTTTTTCGAATAAAAATCGACAACAAAAAAAAAATCTACTAGAAAAGTGAAAAGAAAGTTTTTTTTGGTGAAAAAATTACTTTTAACTAAAGAGGGAAACTTTTTCTTTGGTAGAAAATAAAAAAAAACTGAGAAGGTTAGTTAAAGAAAAATACTTTATATTTCTAGGATTGTGTTATTAATTTCTTACCTAGAATGAATTTTTCTTTTCTTATCTCAAAATAAACAAAAAAAAAATTTGATTAAGTAATAATATTCATTAACTTTAATAAAAAAGGGAATTTTTTGAAATATTGTTTTGCCAGTTAAGCAATATTTACCCACTATTTTTTTTCATTGTTGTCTTAAGCTACAATGTATAATATGTTAATTTTAATATGAAATTCAAATTTTTCATTATTTAGACGTTATTTTATATAAATTCACATATTTTAACCTTTATTTTTTAATTTACAAACAAAAAAAAACACTTTGTTTCATTAATAAATATTTGTGAAAAAAAAATATTGATTTTTCCATGTACAAAATTTCTTAATGAAATTCGAAGAAGAAATTTTGACAGTTATAATAAAAATTTATTCAAGAACAAATTTTAAAAAACAAATTTTTAGTTAAAAAAAATTTCTATTTATATTGATTTAAGGAGCAAATGTTTATTTATATAAATTTAAAAAAAAAAATTTTTATTTATATATTAGTGGGCAATATATTATTCTACGAAATATTAACTATTTTTAGAAAGAAAGAAACTAATTTTCTATAATTTTTAACGAAGTTTGAATTAAAATAAAATTTTGTCAAAAAAAATATGATTCATACATTTATTTTTATTTCTAAAAAAATTGAATTTTGTTTAAAAAAAATTGTAATAGCGAAATAGAAATATAGTGTAATTTTTTTTTCTAAAAAAATATAGAATTTAATATTAAAAATGATGATTAAAAAAATTAATTGGAAAAGAGATCAGGATTACGAATATTAACCTTGATTTTTTTAAAAATGTTTATGCATTTATAATAAATAATTATCCATTATTTATTTTTTAGTTCTTGACTCTTATCATTCATTGCTTTTCTATGCGATTAGTTAAAAATTTTTCTTTAATAATATCGAGAGTTTTATTTTTAAAAATTTATGTGACGAATGATATAAATTTTAATGTTAATCTTTCCTTCGGAAATGATTTTTTTTTTGCTCTTCTTTTAAATTAAATTTAATTTTTTAATTTCAAAACTTAAAAAAAATAGTCGTGTAAAAAAGAAAAATTTTTTTTTCATAATTCTTACTTCTTAAAATATTTTATTCATTAGGTACATGTATGTTTAACAAATTTTTGTAAAAAAATATTTTATTGTTAACGTTATTAAAAAAAATAAAAAATTGTTTCATATAATTTTCGTCGAATTTTATTTCCCTAAATTCACGATTTTTCGTGCAAAACAAGAATATAATTTATCTTCTATTTATGAAAAAAAAATGAACATATGCGTCGAAATATTGAAAGAAAAAACTGGAAAAATTTAATGCTTTTAAAATTTAGAAAATATTTTTTCCATTGTTTTCAATAAAAAAAATAAGCTTTTCAATATTTTTTAAACTATATTATCTAAAAATAATGATAAGAACCATTACTACATTCTTCAATGTTATAATTTTTTCAAATTTTTAAATAATAAGAATTAAGAAATATTCTAAATGCATAGTTTTTGTAGAAAATTTTCTATTTCTTTAAAAAAAAAAATTATTGGAATATTTTTTTCTTTTTTTTTAAATTCATATTTTTCTCTAAATATATCGATAAAAATGTTTTTATAAATTTTATTTGTCATTTACAAAATTTAATTGAAAATGAAATTGAAAGCTTTTGAATTTTTAGAAAATAAAGGGGAAAACATTTTCTGTTACATTTATTTTACGAATTTCTTAAATTGTAAAATCATTCAAAAACCTCAATAACTTGTTTTTTAAATAAATATTTAATTATTATTATTTTTCCATAGGAATTTCGACTATTCGAAAAAATAAATTAAAAAATTAAAATTGAATTGAATTAAAATTGAAAAAAATTAAATTCTTCCTCTAAATATTAAATTTAAAAAAAAACTGAAAAGAATTACAAAAAAAATGAATTCTACAAAATTGTCAGTCAAACTTAAAAGTATGAAAAATTATAATTTTCAAAGAAGATATTTTCAAATTTCAATTAATTTTAATAAATTCCCACATTAATGGTTTTAATTACAATCTAAAATTTTGAAAGAAATTTTTTTTTTTTAATTTTCATTTCAAAAATTCTTCGAAGAATTTAAATAAAATTTTTATGAATAATTACATTTTATTTCATTTTTCTAAAATTTGATTAAAATTTGATCAAAAAAAATGTTTAATATAAAAATTTTATCTTTTTTTGAAAATTATTGATGTTTTCGATAATTTAAAAATTAAAATAGTCTCAAAAATAATTTAAATTCTTTAGAGTTTTATTATTTATAAACAATAATTGAATTCTCGATTAGAATTTTGTGAAAAATGAAAAACTTTTTTTGAAAATTGAATTTTCATATGTAAAAAAAATTTTTTTTCGAGAAAATATTTTCGAATTATATTATGGGAAAAATTGTATAAAAAAGTTTTAAATCATTGAGATTTTTTTCGAATTTTTTTTTTTTTTTTTTGAAAATGTTATTAACAATTTTTGATGAATTGAAAAAAATTTTCAATCATTAAATTCTTTTACGAAAAGAAAATTTTGCGCAATAAAAGAAAATCTTTTCTAAAGAAATACTTTTATTATTATTTTTCAGTTTTTTAAATTTGAAAATATATTTCTTTATTTTTTTTAATACTGATTTCAGATCATATTTTTTTTTGAATATGAAAGAATAAAAAATATGATAAAATTATTTAGAAAATTGAAGGAAATGAATTATTAAATTAATAAAAGTGAATAATAATATTTTTTAGTATTTTTTGTCTAACAATAAAACATTATTTAAAAAAAAAACGTTTTGAAATTTATGAAAATCAATTTTTTAAATTTGCCAATTTTTTAGTGGATTAAAAAAAAATGTTTTCTGCAAAATTACTCATGGTCTTAAAAATTTACAAATACGTTAAAAAAAATTTTTATTTTTTCCTTTTTTTAAATTTGCCAATTTTTTTGTGGATTCAAAAAAAAAATGTTTTCTACAAAATTACTCATGGTCTTAAAAATTTACAAATACGTTAAAAAAAATTTTTATTTTTTCCTTTTTTTAAATTTGCCAATTTTTTTGTGGATTCAAAAAAAAATGTTTTCTGCAAAATTACTCATGGTCTTAAAAATTTACAAATACGTTAAAAAAAATTTTTATTTTTTCCTTTTTTTAAATTTGCCAATTTTTTTGTGGATTCAAAAAAAAAATGTTTTCTGCAAAATTACTCATGGTCTTAAAAATCTACAAATACAGTAAAAAAAAAAATTTTTATTTTTTTTTTAATTGTCTAACATTCGAAGAAAATTTTTTTTTGGATCTTTAATGTCAATTTAATGAAAGTAAAACAGAATTTCGAAATTAAGAATATTTATTAAATTCAAACAGTTTATTAATACATTTGTTTTCGTATTTTGACAAAATAAATGTAATGTGTATTATATTGATAAGGCCATTAAAATTTTTGCCCCATTATTTTTTTTTCTGGATTTAAAAGAATTACGATGATGAGCCGATCAGGAATCTGGCACCAAGAAGTGTTAAAGTGGAAATGGTGCCTACAACAGCAACGCCTATGGTAATTATATTTTTCCAAGGACTAATAACAGTCGCTTCCTTTGCTAAAGGTTGCTAAAAAAAGTAAAGATAATAAATAAATTAATTAATTAATTAATTTCTAAATAGAAATAAAGATAATAAATTTTTTTTCACATTTACAAATTAATGATAATAGTTTTTTTGTTGCTTAAATTTTTTTTTCTGCAATATAGTGAAAAGTAGAAGAAAATTTCAAACTCACTGCTAGTTCTAAAAGTTTTTTTCCATCATCAGTTAAAGAATTGTTTGTTTTACAACTTATGATGGCAGCATCATTTTTGAAAGTTAAAAGTTTTTTTAAGTCTTCGTTTGCAGCATCCAAATTTGTCTTGGTTAATTCAGCTGTAGTATTGATATTTTTTTTTATTCTTGTCAAAATAGCAATGCAATTTTTAACTGTTACTTCATTATCTTTAGAACATTCAGTGATTTTAAGAATATTTTCTTTATTTAGCACGGTGGCATATTGATGGCTAATATAATTAAGACCAAAACTAATGTTTTCTGTTGATAATGGCTGTACAAAAATATAATTTTTTAAAAATTTTATTTAAAAAGAATTAACTACAAGGGAAATGTTTAATTTAATTATCGCACTTACGAGGTTTATTTTTTCAATGACTGTTTTCTGAAAATTTAAGTAAAAAATAAAATTAAAATAAAATTTAAATTTAAATAAATTTAAAAATTAAAAAAAAATCACATGTTACAGAAATTAATATTCTGTTACTATGAATTGTGTTCGTGTAAAGAATTACCAATTTTAATTTTTAATGCTTTAATTGTTGAACTTACCCAAACATCAAACTCTTCGGTCGTAAAAATTTGAAGTGATTTCTTTGTTTTCTTCTCGAATTCAACTAAAGTATCGTTTATTTCCGTTGTTAATGATTCTTCTACATCTGCATTATCTCTCAGTTGGACAAACTTTTTATTCAATTCAGTTATGTTAACTTTAAGATTATCATAAGATTTCATTTTCGGAATGTTATTGTAAAATCTAGTGTAAAAAGCATTAATCTCTTCTCTAGTTAATCTTTTTTTTCCTGCCTTCGATTCAGCCACCTTTACGAAAAAAATAATTTAAGAGTAATTTAATATTTTTCATTTCATTCTCAATTCAATTGTAGAAAATTTTCGAATTTTAGTAAAATTCGAATTTTTTTTAGAATATTAAGAATATTTTGTTTAGAGTTTTTTTTTGGTGATAAATTTTTTTTTTGAGAAAAAAATTATTTTTATTAAATAAAAAATCATTTTTTCTTTATTTTACGAATTTTTTTTTAACATAAATCGTTTGTAATATACTTACCAGTGTAAATATACAAGTGGCAATCAAAAGAATGCGAAAAAATGAAGAATTCATTTTCACTGATATTTTTAAAGAAAAATCGTGAGTCCAATTCTTTCTTCAAACAAAGCTACAATGATTGAATTTTGTAAATTTCTCTGCTTAATATTGGAAAAAGGTGCCTATCAATCGTGGTGGAAGATAAATTTTTATATTCGAAAAAAAATAAAATGTTTTGTCAATTTTATTTTTCTTTGGTAATAAAAAAATATTTTTTATTTAAAATGTTTGATATGTGGAAGAAGTGTAAAAAAGAATTTTATTTTCCTTCACATTTTTATCGATATTCATCGAATTTTATTACTGGATGTTTTATTTGTTGAAGTTTTTGTATTATAATTATTAAAAAAATATTTTTTATTAATTTTTTTTAAAATTTAATTTAACCAAATTCGATTTTTTAATCTTTTGTACGACCAATTTCCAAATTGAATTAAATTTTCAAAAAAAAGATTATTTAATAAAATTTTTATACAATTATGCAAAATAATAAAATAATTCAATTACTTTCACTAATAATGACATATTTGTCATAGAAATTCAATTTAAAAACAAAATTGTTTGATAAAATTCTAATTTCTCATCATATTTTTATATAGTTATAAAAAAATTAATTATTTAAAACAATGCTTAAAAAAAAATTGGTTGTAAGAATTCTGATAATTTCGAAAATAACATTTTCCAACAGAAATTCAATTCTTTTTATTTATTTTAATAAAATTTTTCACAGCAATTCATTTATTTTCGTAAATAATAAAATTCTTCTGTGGAATTCATTTATTTTCATAAATAATAAAATTCTTCTGTGGAATTCATTTATTTTCATAAATAATAAAATTCGGCTAAAGAATTCAATTGTTTTTGAAAATTTTATTAAAATTGTAAGTTGACAACAAAAATTAATTATTTTCCCAAGTAGTAAAATTCATCGTATAATTTACAATTTAACAGGAATTGCTAAGAAAAATGTAATTATTCTTTGAAATTTTAATTTTATTTCCTAAAAAAAATCAATTATTTGAAAAAATATTTTTTTGGGAATTCTTTGAAATAATTCAAATATTTTGAAGAAAATTTTGGTTAAATTTTTTTTAATAATTTAATTATTCTTTTGGATTTTAATAAAATTCCTTCCAAGAATTTAGTTTTTTACATATAAATAATTTTTTAAAAGAAATTAATTATTAGAGATAAATAACAAATTTATTCTCAATGATTAAATTATTTTGAGGGATTTTAATGAAATTCTTTTTTAGATTTTAATAAAATTCTTTGAAAAATTTAATTATTTTTATTAGTTACAATATTCATCAGAAAAATTGCATTATTTTGAAAAGTAATAAATTTTTTCTTAGAAATTCAGTTATTGAAAAAAAAATCTCAAAAAATCGTTGGCAAAAATTAAATTATATTCTTAATAAAAAATTATTCTCAAAAATTTTAATACAATTTTTGTAAAATTTAATTATTTTTGAAAACTTTCTGCAAATCAATGATTTTCAATATCTGCTATTTTCAAAATTCTTTCTTATTTCTATGCAGCAGTAAAAAAAATTGTTGAAATTTTATTTTTGTGACCTTCAGCGAAAAAGATTGAAGTGCTGCACGTGCAAAGTTACATTTTTTAAAGAAAATTTAATACCTTTTAAAAAACGTATTTTTTTTCCTTAAAAATGTTTTAATAGTCAATATAATATTTATCTTGGCGAAAGAAAACTATGTAGAAAATATTGTACTTGTATGAAATTAAGAAAAAAAAATTCAAATTCAATTATTTACAAAAATAATAATTTCAGTGGAAGTTAATTAATAAAATAATTTCCTCAATTTCTTCGCAATAATTCAATTGTTGTCTTAAATTACAAATTTTATTTTTGGAATACAAAATTAATTTTTATAAATAATAAAAATCATCGTCGAATTTCAACTATTTTTAAAAAACAATTTTAATCGAATACCTCAAAAAAAATTATTAAGTTCTAAAAAATTTTATTAAATTTTGTCAAAAGAATTAAATTAATTAAAAGTTTGTCGATAAAATTCTTTGTAAGAATTAAATTTTAAGAAACTTTTAAATCTTCAACAAATTATTTATTTTTGTATTCAAATAATTAAATACATATAAATAATTCAACTATTTTTAAAAATAATAATTTTTGTTCACATAAAATCAATTATTTTCGTAAATAATAAAATTCTTTTCACAATTTCAATTATTTTTGAAAATTTTACAAAAATTTTTCTTCTATTTTTCAATTATTTTCATTAATTATAATAAGATTCATCGCAGGAATTCAATTATATTTAATACAATTTTGCAAGAATTGCTCAAAAAAATATAATTTCAATTTTTCGAAAAATTTAATAATTTAAAAAAATTTTTTTTAAACACTTTTTGGAAGAAATGAATCGTTAACAAAAATATTAGAATTTTTTCCCAGGAATGTTATTTTAAACTTTTAAATTATTTTAAACACAATTTAAATTAAACTTTTTTGAAATATTCAATTATTCTTTAAGATTTTCATAAAATTTTTCCCAAAAATTCAGTTTTTTACATAAATAATAATTCTTCGAAAAAATTCAAGAATGATGAAAAATAAATAACAAAATTATTCCACAAAAATTCAATTATTTCCAGGCATTTTAATAAAATTCTTTGGAAAATTCAATTACTTTCATAAATAACAATATTTATTGCAAGAATGCAATTATTTAAAAAAAAAGAAATTTTTTTTTTTTGAAAATTCAATTATTTTCAAAAAAATCTAATAAAATCGTTCGCAAGAGTTCAAATTTTTTTTCTCAGAATTTTAATTATTTTCAAAAATAACAAAACTTTATAGAAATTCAATTTTTTAAAAATATTTTAATACAATTCTTCATTTATTTTCATTTAATTAATAAAATTAAATTATTTTTTAATAATTTTTTAAAAATTCTACAATTTTACAGGAATTTCTCGAAAAATGTAATTATTTATAAAAATTGAATTTCTTCAAAAAAATGAACTATTTTAAAAAACGTTTTTTTTAAAGATTCTTTGAAAAAAAAAATTCCTTTTTTTTGCAGTAATATTAGAACTTTCCACAGGAATGAAAATATTTTCAAATATTATAATAAAATTCTTTAATAGAAATTAATTATTTTTAAATAGGTACAATTTTAATTAAATTCTGTTAAATAATTCAACGATTTTCTTTAGATTTTAATAAAATTCTTTGAAAAATTTTAATTATTTTTATAAATAACAATATTCATCAGTAGAATTTAATTATTTTGAAAGTTAATAAATTGTTTCTCAGAAATTCAGTTATTGAAAAAATTTTTTAAAAATTCGTTGGCAAAAATTAAATTATTTTCTTTAAAAAAAAAAAATTTTTTTTTAAATGTCACAAAGACATTCAATTATTATGAAAAATTTTAATAGCTTTCTTTGTAAAATTGAATTATTTTCGAAAACTTTTTTGCAATTCAATGATTTTCAATATTTACTATTTTCTATTAATTTTTCAAACAGAATTCAATTGTTTAGAAATTTTTTTTTTTTTAATAATAAATTCCTCCTAAGTATTAAATTTTGTTTATCATAAATAATAAAAATGTCTCTGAAATTTAATTATTATTCAAATTAGAATTTACTTAAAAATTATTTTGATAGAAATGAGGTTATTTAAAAATTTTTATAAAATTCTTCGCATGAGTGAAATGATTTTTATAAATATTGAAATTTTTTTCATGAATGTAAATAAAAAATATTTATTTACTTAAGATTAATAAAAAATAGTAATAATAAATAACAATAATAAAAAATAATAATAATAAATAATAATAATAAATAATAATAATAATAAATAATAATAATAAATAATAATAATAAATAACAATAATAATATATAATAATAATATATAATAATAATAATAATAAATAATAATAAAAATAAATAATAATAATATTAATAGATAATAATAATAATAAATAATAATAATATTTTAATATTTATTTTTTTGTTTTATTATTAATAATAAAAAATTTATTTTTATTACTTAATAATAAAAATAAATAATAATAATATTAATAGATAATAATAATAATAATAATAAATAATAATAATATTTTAATATTTATTTTTTTGTTTTATTATTATTATTTTGCTGTTTTATTGTAAAGAATTATTATTGCTCGTCTGGAATTTAATTTTTGTAGCAGGATATAAGAAGGAAGTAAATTTGTTTTTGTCAATGAAATTTGGGAAAAAGTCAAGAAAATAAATAAACATTGAATGGAATTTTTTTCCGTTTTGTGAAATGTCTAAAATTATTTTTTTTTGTCTTTAAGTTTAAATATTCAATAGAGTTACTTTTTTTAGTTTGTAAAAGATAATTTTTTAAAATAAATTTATCGACTGCAAAGTCTACAAATTGATAAAATCTGTTTAAATTTTGCATAAATGTTTTATTTACATTTTATTTACATAGAATGTAAGATAAAAAAAAGTTAATAGTAAAGAGACGATTTTTATTTATTTATTTTTTTTTTAATAATTTTTTTTTTAACGATAATTTGAATTAATTTTTCTGACAGTACTTTTTTACAGTGATAATTTTTGGCATAAATCAAGTTTATTTAATCTTTGTGTGCGAAGACTGCAGTTATTAATCCAGCAGCACTTATACCAAAAATGAGCAAAAGTTTTGCATTTGTTAGACCCCGTCTATTTTTATAAGTATATAAATCTATAAATCTTTCCTGCAATTATAAAAATACTTTTCAGTTTATACAAATATATATTAATAATATGTTGTTGTTTTCACATTACTTATATTATTTTATCACTGTAATTAATAAAATGAAATTAAAATGAAATGAATTTGTTCACTTACTAGATATTTTCGAAAATTTCTTCCTTCTTTACTCAATTTTCCGGTAACGTAACAATTTTTTATTTTTGTATCTTGAAAATCAATAATCACACTTTCCAATATCATCATTGTAATATGCAAATCTTTATTTATCCTCAGACTGAGAGGATTATTTTTTGATTGAAAATTGTTAAATACAACAAGAAGCACTGACGAATTGTAATTTTCAATACTTTTATTAATGCTTAATGAACATTTATCGATTTTCCATAAATTCTGTTTTACAATCGACAATAATTGAAAGATAGTAAAATTGTAGATCATTTCTAAATCTTTTGTCGTCATTAACTGAAAATATTAAAAATTCTAGTTATAAATTAATTACTTCCATAATAGATGAATATTATTTTTTTTCAAATTCATTAAAAATAATAAATTTTTAAATATTTTTTTTTACTTACACTTGATGCTTTAATAGTAACGTTATTCTAAAAATAGTATAAAGAGAAAAATAAATAAAATCATATATTTACAAAACACAATATTATGTGTAATAAAGTAAATAAAAAAATATATATATAAAAAAAATTTTTTTTTTTGAAAACTGTTTTATAATTTTTAAACTTACCAAAACATAGAATTCTTCTAGAGTTAAAAGTTTCGAACGTTCTTCACAGTTGTTTGATATTACTTTATTAATAGGATCCATTAATGGCTTTA
This sequence comes from Leptopilina drosophilae, assembly GCA_032873175.1. Classification (NCBI taxonomy): domain Eukaryota; kingdom Metazoa; phylum Arthropoda; class Insecta; order Hymenoptera; family Figitidae; genus Leptopilina; species Leptopilina drosophilae. Next base: position 38,231,687 of record CM065486.1, on the reverse strand, counting down.
AATAATCTTTATCACTTATACTCATAGTTTGTGCATCATTTTCGATATTCTCCAATTGTTTATTGATATCAATAATGGTGATATTAATTTCTTTGTCATTCATCATTTGAGGAATAATTTTCAGAAAAATGTAGTACAATTTTCGTAAGGTACTTTGATTAGACGAAGCAAATTTTGATTGCGCTGTAGCCACCTGTAAATAATATTTAAGGGGAGTCCACAAAAGACATTTTTAACTGTATATCAAGAAAATAAATTAAATAATATTTTAAAATAATTTAAATATTTTTTAAAAAATAATTTAAATATTTTTCAGAAATAATTTAAATATTCTTTTATAAAAATTATTTTTAAGCAAAATTAAAAAAAAAAATTAATGGTAAAAAAATAAAATAGATCAGAAAATATTTTCACTGTTGTTTAATTTTTATTTTACTGAATTAACGAAAAATTGCTAAATTTTCAAATTCATGCTAATTTTGTAGAAAACATAAATTTTTATTGAATTTAAAAAAAAGCCAAGCAAAAAAATTGATTTTTTGAATTTTAAGTATTAATTGATTTGAAAATCATTAAATAAAAATTAATTAAAAATAAAAACAATTAATAATAATAATGATAATAATAGTAATAAAAATAATAATAATAATAATAATAATAATAATAATTAATAAGAATAATAATAATACTTGAAAATAATAACAATTAACTATAATAATCGTCGTATTCATTCATTCATTCTGTCCAGTCTGTCCACACTTGAAGTTAGTCATGATTATGCTTTTGTTTTTCTTTTTATATGTTTTGAATTTTTGATAGATAATATTATTTTTCTTTATATATATAATAATTTTTTTTTTCTTACTTTTTAAATTTAATAATAGGTTTTTATTTTTTTTATTAGAAATATTATTTTTATTTTTCAAATAATACTGAACTATTTTTATTAATTTACAAAAATTATTTATTATATTTTTCCATATTTCTCTCTTTTCCCAGAAAAATTAGCACTATGTAACAAATATTTTAAGACTAGGATATTATTCTTTCCATTTTTTTTTTTAAATTAAAAAAAATAGTTGGGAAATTAAAATAACAAAATATTTTGCATATTTTCTGCTTCTCAGTGACAATTTATAAACAAAGTACAAGTTTTAAGAAAAAAAAATAAATAATAAAAATAATTTTTTTTTTTTATTTTAATAAGCAATTTTTTTAGATACCCCAATTTCTAATAATATTTTCAGTTACTTTCAAATAATTTAAATGTCTTAAGATTATTCTTATTCTGCCTTTTGGGCAGAAATATTTTTATTTTATTATTTGTTTTGCTTGAGAAATTTATTAAAGACTTGATCAGGGTTGTCACGCATTTATTTATTTGAAAGTTCCTCAAATTTTTTTTTTTTCAGTTTAAAAAAATTGGAAATTTTCCATATTTTTTTTTTTAATAACATTTTCATTACCACATTAATAATACGAAAGAATTGATTTCGTTTGACGATTTTTAATAATATTTTTAAGAGAAAAAAATTTTACAAACAAAATTTGTAATTGAAGGGTGCGCTAAAACAACGCTGTAAGCGCCATTTTTTCTTAGGTTAGATTTGCATCGAATTTGACGTTATAAATCTTTTTCTGTACAATGTATGGTTAAATCAGTAAAAAATTCTTATTTAGTTGATAATTATGATAATTACAAACAATTTTTTATTATCTATAAATTAATATTAATTAATGATAATTAGCTCGAAAAGTTAAAGTGTCGTGTTGGCGCTTACAGCTTTGTTTTAGCGCACCCTTCAATTAATAATACATAATAATAATATTAAAATAATAATAATAATAATAATTTGCAAATAATAAATTTTTTTTTTTTTTAATAATTGAACTTTTGCAAAGAACTTTATTAAAATTTTCTTTAATTATTGAATTTTGCCAAAAATTTTGTTAACAATTTTTAAAATAATTGAAATTTCGACAAGAATATTAAAAAAATTGAATACGTATTTTCTTCAATAAAATTTCACAAAACAATTCAATTATTTTAAAACAAATTTCAAAAAAATCGTAAGGTGTCAATTCACGGAAAATTTTTTTTACGGAATTTTTTTTCACGGAAAAACAAAAAACGGTTGAATCTTAATTTCAGGGAAATTGTGAAAAAACCTTAAATTCTATTCTTGTTAATTTATAATGGTTAATTATTTTTTAAATTATACATCTTTTTATTAATACGCGTTAAATTCTAATCAATAAAAATACAGAAAAATAAATGCGTACAACAAATTCAAGGTTAGTTAAAATTTTATTTTCATTAAATATTTTTATTTTGAATAAAGTGCAGAATAATTTTCATTAATTATTGAAATAATTAAATTAATTAATTAAATTTAATAAATTAAATTAAAATGAAATGAAAAATAATAATTAAATAATAAATAAAATAAAATAATTACAATAATTATTTATTTAATATTCTTTTATGATATTTTTTTAAATCACTCTCATAAATTAAAGAAAATTTAATATTCTTCAAGCAAAACATTTAACTCTTATTGTAATTTATTTATTAAAATTGAAAAAATTGTGCAAGTATTCAATTATTATTTGAATTGTTCCTTTTAAATTAATTATTTTTAAAGATTAAAAATACAACAAAAATTATCTTCTTGAAATTACTCAAAACTAAATTTTTTTTCAATGTCATTTTATTGAAAATACTTTTTTTATTTTTAAAGATTAAAAATACAACAAAAATTATCTTCTTTGAAATTACTCAAAACTAAATTTTTTTTCAATGTTATTTTATTGAAAATATTTTTTTCAGTCTACGAGAAATTATTGATGTGAGACTATTTTGTAAGTTCTTTGTGAAAGTTGTAAATTTCTGTTATTTTTAAACGTTTCTTCCTACTTGGAATAATTCCAGGAGAAAAATTTAAGATCAATTGACTTTTCATCTTAAAAGTGAAAATTACGAAATGTAAAAACACTTGTATAGCCATGTATGTAAGGCTGAAGACAGGTGTATAAATCAAATAAACAATAGAAATTTTCTAAATTTCACACTCTCTAAATCTAAAGAATAGCAAAAATCATTCAACTGATTCAAATTAGCGTATACCCAGATTTGTGGCAAATAGGCAAATGTCTGCCTTGTGTGAAGTTTGCGGAGCAAACTTGCTCAAAGTTTTCCCAGAAAACTTGCAGAAATGTTGTAACAAGCTTGCAGCAAACTTTCTGAAAACTTAAAAAATTTCCAAAAAAACCTTGTTGTATTCAAAATGTATATATTTTGTCAAATTTTACCCTCCCTCCCAGGAAAGATGACAAAAGGTAATGCGCAGCTCTATATGTCACAGAAAACTACTGCGCAGACATTTTAATTAACCTTGCCACGCAAGTTTTCTGCAAGTAAAAAATAGTGGAATTTCGCTTATTCAGATTTACAGAGTATATTTTCTTTTAACGATTATTATTTTTAATATTAAAATAATAATATACTTCTCAAAATTTTCCAAATATTACTAGTAATTTACCCCTATAAATAAGTACAATGTATTAGACAAGAGCAAACTAGGGTTCAAATTACTTTCCTCTTATTCTAGTCACATTTTGAACATTCATCATGGGATTTAGTTCAGTTTTCATGTAGCCAATAATTTCAAATACTGCACTGAATCGAATCTTTAATCAATGTCATTTTATTGTATCTTTCGACTCAACCTACAAATAGATCTCTATCTCTAATGTCAATTAGATCAATTATTACTTTCTTCTCAGACATTTTTAATTTTTTAAAAATATTTCTTAAATTTTTTAACATTAACATGAAAATTTTTTAATAAAATTAATTAATAACCATCTCACCCAACAATACATCACAAAAGTAAACATAAAAATATAAAATAAATAAAAGAATGTTTTCTTTTATTCTTATTGTTTATATCGAAGCGTCGTTTATGCACTACTTAATAAAACTTAAAATTCAAAAATACGTTAAAAATAATAATACATATTCTAATAAAAAATCTGAAATTCTTAAATTATTTTAGTCCCATGCAAAAAATGTAAAGTATTACAAATTCATTTTAATTATTTTTCAACAATTTGTTGTTTCCATTTATTAGCAGTCACAAAAGGTTGAAGCTTCAAACTTCAAAACTTCTTTGCAAAGTTTAGTCAAAATTGAGTAAAGAAATAAATGTTTCACTTCAATAAGAAATGTTTATCGTAAAATTTCAGAGTTGCTATAATTTTTCTCGAATAAAATTCCCTGACTTTTATAGGTCTCAAATAATATGAAATGTAAATAAATTTTAATTTATTCAAAAATTATCAATTAATTTTTTTTAATTCTATTATCTTGAAACTATTGTTTTATTAGACATTAAAACATTTCAAAAACCTTATTTTTCAACATTAAAAAAAACTTTGCAAAAATTCAATTTTATTAAAAAAAATTTAAGCGTATATTTATTTTAAATTAACTAATAAAAATTTTAATTATTAATTTTCGAACTAAAAAACGTGTTTACATTAGAATATGACTTTTTTTAAAAATTCAATTACTTATCAATTATTAAATTAAAATACTTTCAAAATCCTATTTGTTAAAATTTATTTACATTATTTACATTAGTGACTGATTTTTTATTATCAATTTAATTATTTTAAATTAATTAAAATTTAGAGAGCAGTATAAATATTTATAACAATTGAAATAAAAAGCGATTTTTTAAAAATAAATTATAACAATAACATTTTTTTAATTAGGTGAAAATATGAAGATCCTAAAGTTTTGAACGTTCAAATGAATGAAATTTATTTATTTCTTCTATAAATTAAATTTTTATTGCAATTACTTTGCGTCACTATTCAAAAAAAATTAATTACTGAGTTTCTAAACATAAAACTTCAGTATTTTTAATGTTTTCCTGATTAGTAATTTATAAAAATATCTGCAATAAAAAATATTTCGTTCATTTGAACGTTCAAAATTTGGGGATCATAAAATATGACTGAAATTTCAATCATTTTTAATTGGTCCTCAGTGAGATTTCACTGATTTAAATCACCAGAATAGAGTTAAAGAAAATCAGTTAAATTTTACTGATTCAATTATAGAGAGTGCAGCGGAACAAGTACCAAAGGCTACTTTTTCATTGTAAAATTCGCCAAAAATTAACATAATTTAAAAAAACAATTATTTTCCAGGTGTTTTCTCATTTTTTCTTGACTTTTCCATACAAAATAAAATTCCCTGACATTTCCAGGTTTTCCAAACATTGTAACATCCCTGATATTTTTCCCAAAAATTTATAGCTTAAAACTCTCCTGAACATTTAAATAAATTTTTCGATATCTCTCTTATAACCGAAAAAGTAAGGTAAAACTTTCCTGAAAATTTCATGCTAAACATTTATTGAAATGAGACATTTAAATCTTTACGAAATTTTTACTAAACTTTGCAAGTAAATATTTCGAAGTTTGCGAGGAAATTATAAATACATTTTTAGGAAAGTTACGCTGCTTTGTGGGTTTACAAGGAACCGACAAAGTGGCCTTTTTAGTTTTTTCTTAAGAAGCAATTAAATTAAACACTTAAATTACCGATAAATTAATGAACTGCATAATTTAATGTATGAAACCATATAGATAATAAAAAAAATTTCAAAATGGGTCCATATTTTATAGGAACGTCTATACAAATTTGTTCTTGATTGTAAGCAAAAATTAAATTCGTAAAATTGCGAATTATTTGGAAACAAAATTACAAATTAGAAAACGGCAAACGAAATTTTTTAATAAAATGACATTGAAATAGTATATTGTGCATCAAGTACAGAAAGAAGCTGTTTTCCGACGAGTGCTAAGTTTGCTGCTCCGAGCGAAGCGAGGGCAGCAATTTGCACGAAGTCGGAAAATCTTCTTTCGTACGTGTTGCACACAGTACTTTGTGCAACACCTGTTTACCGAAAAAAGTTATTTTTATACATTTCTAATCAATAAATATAGTTTTATGTTGATTATAGTGTATATTATACTGTTTACAAAAAAGTGTGCAGGAAAGTATACTTTCCTGCACACTTTATCAAAAGTGTGCGGGAAAGTACACTTTCCTGCACACTTTTAAATGTGCAGAAATTTACCACTTTCTGCTGCATTTATGTCAAAGGAAAGTAGCTCTTTTCCAGCAGGGGTTGCACAAAAAAATTTAGTTTTGTGTAATTTCAAAGAAGATAATTTTTGTTGTATTTTTAATCTTTAAAAATAATTAATTTAAAAGGAACAATTCAAATAATAATTGAATACTTGCACAATTTTTTCAATTTTAATAAATAAATTACAATAAGAGTTAAATGTTTTGCTTGAAGAATATTAAATTTTCTTTAATTTATGAGAGTGATTTAAAAAAATATCATAAAAGAATATTAAATAAATAATTATTGTAATTATTTTATTTTATTTATTATTTAATTATTATTTTTCATTTCATTTTAATTTAATTTATTAAATTTAATTAATTAATTTAATTATTTCAATAATTAATGAAAATTATTCTGCACTTTATTCAAAATAAAAATATTTAATGAAAATAAAATTTTAACTAACCTTAAATTTGTTGTACGCATTTATTTTTCTGTATTTTTATTGATTAGAATTTAACGCGTATTAATAAGAAAATGTATAATTTAAAAAATAATTAACCATTATAAATTAACAAGAATAGAATTTAAGGTTTTTTCATTATTTCCCTCAAATTAAGATTCAACCGTTTTTTGTTTTTCCGTGAAAAAAAATTCCGTAAAAAAAATTTTCCGTGAATTGACACCTTACGAATTACTTTGATGAATTCAATTATTTTTAAACGTAATATAAATTTTTTTTTTTTTTTGCAAAAATCCAATTATATTCCTAAATTGCCAAAAATTCCCTTTAAAATTTAAATTATCTTTATAACCAACAAAATCCATTTCCAAAGTTCAATTATTTTAATATGTACATTTTCATCAAATTTCTCTAAAATGCAATTATAAAAAAATTTCATTACAAATTTTCAAAAGCATTCATTCATTATTTAAAAAAAAAATTTGTTGATAAAGCTCAATTGTTTAAGAAAATGTTTACTTCCAGGGTCCAACACATAAATTCTCTCAGAATTCTCTAATAAATAAATATTTTTGAATATGATATTCAATTTTGATCCAAAATTTTAACTGAAATTAATTTTTCAATTTATTAGAAAATTCTACAAGAAATCAACTATCCAACTATAAAAATAAACAATTTATTAAATACTAATTGGATGTTTCTTAAAATTCAATTTTCATAAAGAATTTCACCAAAATTTAATCATTATGTTTTTTTTTTTTATCATTGAACATAAATAATAATATTATATATTATTGAGTATTTGCAATCATTTATAATTTTTCCAAAATTCAATTTTTTTTTTAGTGTTTTAAGTAAAATTCATCCATAAATCCATTATTATTTTTAATAATGAATGAAATGTAAAAATATAACAAATTTTATAAGAATTTGAATTATTAAAGTTTTTCATAAACCTGAATTGTATTTAAAATCTGTAAAGTTTGATTGAAAATCTTTTCAATAATGAGGAATATAACATTTAGAGTTTTCTTAAGAATTTTCGAAATTGAATATAACTTCTGTACATTTGACAAAATTTTCTGACTTTTTCGTGATTTTCCTGAATATATTTAGAAAAATAGTGATTTTGAATAAAATTCTTCTGAATAATTGAAATTTTTTTTTTTAATGTCAATGAAAAAGAAACTTCACGCGCGCTTTAGCGCGCGTTATTTTAGCTAGTTAATAATAATATTAATTGTAATAATAATATTCTGATACTTACAACAATAAATGTGACAAACAAAAGAAGACTTCGACAAAAAGATTTATTCATTCTGAATTATTTACTTAGCAAATTTAAATGTCACAAAGCAAAAGATTTTTCAGTACTATTTTGTTTTTTAACAAATAAATATTTCAATGTCCACATTAGTCGTGATATCAGATAATTTTTATTTTTTTAAGAAAAAGTAAATGGAAAATGTTTTTTTTTTTTTGAGAAGTCATAAAAAAATATTTTTCAAAATTATTAAAAACAATTTTCGATACTTTTTTTTTTTAATGAACATCCATTAAAGAAATTAATTTTTTTTCTGCAGATTTTTTCCAGATTTTGAAAAAGTGTTTTGAAAAAGAAACTAAAGAAAGCAATTCTTTAGTTTCAAGTGTCAGGAGGAATAAATATTTTTTTTACAACTATAGAGATAAATTTTTGAAAGAAGAAAAAAATTTTTAAATGAAAAAAATTTTACGATTTTAAAACAGAAGAATTAGTTTTTCTTTTCTGAAAAAAAAATTCAGATCGAACTCGAGATTATAATTTTAATACATGTATATGCATTTTGTAAAAGAAATAATTTACAAAAAAGCCAGATAGTTTTTAATTTTTTTTTTAAATCCCTTCGGACATTTTTTAAGTCAAAAGAAACACAACTTTCGATAGCGTGACAATTTTTTTTTTATTTCAAATAATTGTTATTACATTATTTTGTTTACATTTACAGTGATAGGGGACATTCAATATTTTTTCCTCATTGTAAATTTTATGTAGAAACGAAATTATTAAATTTACCAAATTTACCAAAATTTACCAAATTATTGAATTGGATAAAGAATTTAGTAAATGGCTAGTCACTGAACCAACAAAGGCAACAATTGTCAGCGTTACTTTGCGCCAAGGATTTTCGACATTAAAGAGTTTTTGGAAAAATATTTGCACCTATAAGAAAAAAATTACATATTTAACAATTTAAGCTTATGGTATATAATGCTGATCCTTTTTTTTTTTATTTTTTTGCTACTTTAATTAATAAAATAAATTGAAAATGTTGAACATACTTTTCTACTCTTTAGAGTTTTATCCTCATTGATTATGTATTCCATATTATTGCAATTTTCCGTATCATTTAGCAATGCTGATAAATATGATACACCCTGTTTCAAAGTGATTAAATTGATTTTGTCATCTATTAGTGATTCAAGTGAATTTAAGCAAAATTGTTTTAAATCTTTAAATTTATTATCCATATCTGCACTATTTTTTGACAATTTTGAGAAGCACAGTACAACTACTGATGATGATGAATTAATTATATTTTCATACTGTTTGAAAGTGTAACAAAGGCCTCTTTGAATGTCCTCATTTAACAATTGCTGTAAACAGATATTATAAAACAGAAATTATAATTTTTAACAAAAAAATTTTTTGACATTTATTAAATACCAATAAAACGTATATAATAAATGCCTATAAAACGTTACACTTACAGATGCTGCCTTATTGGTAATATTCTCCTGAAAAAGGGTTGAAAAAAATTTTTAAAAATCCCTTTTTTTATATATTTATAAAAACGGGAAAATTTTAACAAAAGTTATTAGAATTTTAAAAAATCTAAGTTTTTATTAAATTTACTTTTTTTTGCTTTTTTGGTAATAAATTTCGGTTTATTGAATTTTTTTTTCCTTCGGTTTATAGTGCATTAAATGACGAATTTTTAAATTTGATATTAAACACTTTTTGGCAATATTAGCGAAAGTTATAAACATTTTTAAAAATCAACAATTTATAAAAATGTTCTTTTTCTAGTAATAAATTTACATTTAATTATTTTTTCTTTTTAATGTTTTTTGAAGTCCCCGAGATTTATCTTCTGATACCTTATTGAACACTTTTCGGTAATTTTAAAAAAAGTTATTAACATTTTAAAAAATTGAAAATTTTAAGAAATATACTTTTTTGGGTCTTTTGGTAATGAATCAAAAGTTAATTAAATTTATTTTTCTTTAGGTTTATAGCACATTTTGATACTAATCTATAAATCAGATTTTTATCACTTTTTGTTAATATTAGCAAAAGTCATAAACAATTTAAAAAATCGAAAATTTATAAAAATTTGTTTTTTCTTGTAATAGATTGATGTTTAATTATTTTTTCTTTTTTGTTTTTTTAGTATTTCCCGACATGTATCTTTTGACACCTTAATGGACACTTTTCGGTCATTTTAACAAAAGTTATTAACATTTTAAAAAATCGACATTTTTTAAAAATATACATTTTTTGGTTTTTTGGTAATGAATCAAAAGTTAATTAAATTTATTTTTCTTGACATTTAGAGTACATCTTGAGAGGTAACATTAAACTCAATAGTAAACACTTTTCAGTAATATTAAAAAAAGTTATAAACAATTTAAAAAATCGTTAATTTATAAAAAAAATTTTTTACTAGTAATAAATTTACATTTAATTATTTTTTCTTTTTAATGTTTTTAGAAGTCCCCGAGATATGTCTTTTGACACCTTAATGGACACTTTTCGGTAATTTTAACAAAAGTTATTAACATTTTAAAAAATCGAAAATTTTAAGAAATTTACTTTTTTTGGTTTTTTGGCAATTAATCAAAAGTTAATTGAATTTATTTTTCTTTAGGTTTATAGCACATTTTAATACTAATCTATAAATCAGATTTTTATCACTTTTTGTTTATATTAGTAAAAGTTATAAACAATTTAAAAAATCGAAAATTTATAAAAATTCGTTTTTTCTTGTAATAAATTTACATTTAATTATTTTTTCTTTTTTATTGTTTTTAGAAGTCCCTGAGATATATCTTTTGACACCTTAATGGACACTTTTCGGTAATTTTAACAAAAGTTATTAACATTTTAAATAATCGACATTTTTTAAAAATATACTTTTTTTGTTGTTTTGGTAATTAATCAAAAATTAAATGAATTTATTTTTCTTTAGGTTTATAGCACATTTTAATACTAATCTATAAATCAGATTTTATCACTTTTTCTTAATATTAGCAAAAGTTATAAACAATTTAAAAAATCAAAAAATTAAAAAAATTCGTTTTTTCTTGTAATAAATTTACATTTAATTATTTTTTCTTTTGAATGTTTTTAGAAGTCCCCGAGATTTATCTTTTGACACCTTATTGGACACTTTTCGGTAATTTTAACAAAAGTTATTAACATTTTAAAAAATCGAAATTTTTTAAAAATATACTTTTTTTGGTTCTTTGGTAATTAATCAAAAGTTAATTGATTTTATTTTTCTTTAGGTTTATAGCACATATTAATACTAATCTATAAATCAGATTTTTATCACTTTTTGTTAATATTAATAAAAGTTATAAACAATTTAAAAAATCGAAAATTTATAAAAATTCGTTTTTTCTTGTGATAAATTTACATTTAATTATTTTTTCTTTTTAGTGTTTTTAGAAGTCCCCGAGATATATCTTATGACACCTTATTGGACACTTTTCGGTAATTTTAAAAAAAGTTATTAACATTTTAAAAAATCGAAATTTTTTAAAAATATTTTTTTTTTGGTTCTTTGGTAATTAATCAAAAGTTAATTGAATTTATTTTTTTTAGGTTTATAGCACATTTTAATACTAATATTTAAACCCGTTTTTTTATCACTTTTTATTATTGTTATCGAAAGTTATTAACATTTTAAGAAATCAAGAGTTTGTAAAAATTGCATTGTTTAGCAATATTGTGACATTTGATTATTTTTAATTTTATAATATAATTTTTATAATATAATTCTTAAACTAACCCATATAATTATTTCTTCTTTTTTTAAGGTTTTAAATTTTTTTGGAAACTCTTGTTCCTCAAACGTTTTGAAAAATTCATTTAGAGTATTCACATTTTCATTACCCTCTATTTTTTCTGTTTTTGCAATAGTATCAATTTTTGTAATCATTTTGTTCACCTCACAAATGTTAAATTTATCTTTCACAGAAATTTTAGGAAAAATTTTGTAAAAATCATAGGACAATTTGTCCATTATCTCCTTATTTTTTGCAACATCATTATCATTTAGTGATGTCACCTGTAAATATTTAGGATTTTGAAAAATAGGTTTCTTTTAATAAAGAAATAATAAATAAATAGAGTATTAATAATAAAATAATAATAATAAAATGTATAATAATAAAATTCCGTTAATAAACAATATACTTACAACAGCAAAAATGCACGTGACAAATAGAAGAAGATTCGTCAAGAAAATATTCATTTTTCTTTTTTTTATTTTAAGCGACAAATTTAAAATATTTTTTTTTACAAACTATAGAGAAATATGTCGTTTCTTTTTTTGCGAAATTTTTTTTCAATTTTTCCTAATATAATCGTGATAAATAATAAAGTTTTTTTATTCCTAAGACATAAAAAATTTAATAATAATATATCATTTTGTTTGCTGAAAATAAAATTATTGTTAAAAAAAATAAAAAATTTTATTTTTCTTTCACGATTATGTGCAAGGTTTTATTTTTTAAAAATCAATCATTTTCTTTCCCTCTATTATCGAATCTTATATAATTATGTATTTTTCAAAGTAAACTCTATTTTTTTTGTTTAAACATTTGATTTAAAAATTTTGAAACTTTTATTAAAATTTATATTCTTTCAAAATTCATTAAAAAAAAATTTTTTGCAACTGAACTTACTTTTTATATTTTGTTTTAAATTTATTTGAATTATTACTTTGTATTTGTTTATTATGTTTATAATTATATATAATATTATTATTATTATTGTATTATTATATTTATATTTTATTTACATTTTTATTATATTTATAATTATAATAATTTTATTAGTTTAACAAAACATTTATAAATTAAAAAAAATATTTATAAATTTATTATAAATATAATTAATAAATTTTATAAATTTTTTAAAATAAAAAAATGTTTCTAATAATATAACAGCTTCTTAAATTTTCTAAATAAATCTTGAGGTTCAAGGTCTTATAATGTGTTTTCTGTTTAATTTAAAAATACCCCCCTTCCCCCTCGACTGATATTCTATATATATTGGACCCCTTGAGCGCCAATATCCCATTTTTTAATTCGTTAATTTTTTAAATTATTTTATTATAATTTTTATTACTATTATTAATTCAGAAAAATTGTTAAATTTAAAAAATTGTTTTTTAAAATTTTCAAAGCATTTTTTTTTTGTTTTGAAAATAAAATAATTTAAAAATTATGAAAATCATTTTTTTCATTTAGGAAGTTCTCTTCTGGATTCAAAAGCATATATTCTACAAATTATGGATATAAAATATCCCCGATTTTTTTCAAATAAAAAATAAAGAAAAAATAAAAAAAAGTAAATGAAAAATCCAAAAAAAAGTGAAAATATTTTCTGACTAATTTTTTTTATTACAACCATTGAATTTCACGAAAAAATTAATTTGAAAATAATTTTGTGGAATATTAAAAAAAAAATGGTCAAATAATAAAAAAGGGTGCAAACAATATTTTTACTCTTTTTGAATTTTTATTTTACTGAAAAATTGCTAGTTTTTTTAAATCGATGCGTTAATTTGTAGAAAATATTTGTTTTCTAATTCAGAAGAAAATTTAGCTAAATGAAAAAAAATTGATTTAAAAAAATGTTGACAAAAAAATTTTTTAAATCTTTATTTTAAGATTGAAAATATTCAAAAAAAATTTTAAAATTTGGTTTTTGTGATTGAAAATTAATTTCTTCTTGTTTTTCCAACTAATTTTAGATCATAAGTTTTATATGTGTAAAAAATAATAAAATATTTAAAAAAAATATGATAAAATTAGAATCTGTAAAATTGGTTGGATTTTGAAATCCATGCGTAATTTTCTATAAAATTTGTTTTTGAATACAGAACAAAAATTTCGAAACAAAAAAATTGATTATCAAACTTTTTGAAAAATTTTTTTTTTAATCTTTATTTTTAGGCTGAAAATCTTAAAAATATATATGTTTCTTGAAAATGCATTTGCTTATTTTTGTAACGAATTTCAGACTATAATTTTATATATTTTTTATTTTTTATGTATAAAAATAAACAAATGAATTTAAAGAGAAAAAAATTTGAATAATAATAGTAATTTTTTTGTATTTTCAGTCTAAAAAGAAAATTTTATTTTCAAAAAGAAAAAAGCTTTCAAAAATAAGAATATAAATTTTTGCATTTTGCAAAATTTTTCTGTTGTTTTCAGAAAGAAAGAAGGCTTTCAAAAATAAGAATATAAATTTTTGAATTTGGCCATTTTTTTATTTTCAAAAAGGAAAAAGCTTTCAAAAATAAGAATATAAATTTTTGCATTTTGCAAATTTTTTTTTGTTTTCAGAAAGAAAAAAGGCTTTCAAAAATAAGAATATAAATTTTTAAATTCGGCCATTTTTTTTATTTTCAAAAAGGAAAAAGCTTTCAAAAATAAGAATATAAATTTTTGCATTTTGCAAATTTTTTTTTTTGTTTTTAGAAAGAAAGAAGGCTTTCAAAAATAAGAATATCAATTTTTGCTCTTTAGCCATTTTTTTAGTTTCAAAAAGAAAAAAGCTTTTAATAATAAGAATATAAATTTTTGCATTTTTGCAATTTCTTTTTTATTTTCAAAAGAAAAAAACTTTCAAAAATTAGAATATCAATTTTTGCTATTTGGCAATTTTTTCGTAGAGTCGAAAAAAATTTAATATATTTTCCACAAAATTCTACAAAATTCAAAGTTCAACCAATTTTTCAGCAATAAATAAAAATACTAAAAAGGTTAAAAAATATTTTCTCTGACCGAAATTTATTTTCTGACCTTTGAATTCCACACAAAAAAAAATTACCACGAAAATAATTTTTGTCGAATATTTAAATTTATTTTCTTGTTATTGTTAAAAATGTCGATGTGTTTTTTTTTATGAAAAATAAAAATGTTATTACAATTTTTAATAGGGTAAGAAGAGGAATTTTAAAAAAATATTATTTAAAAAAAAATTTTGTAAAATTATGAATATTAAATAAACTAGTAAATAAATAATATAATAGAAAATAATAATAATATAACAATAAAGAAATAAAAAAAAATTAATTAATTAATAAATTAATAAAATATTAAATGTTAAATAAAATGTTATTACAATTTTTAAGGGTAAAAAGAGAAATTATAAACAAAAATAATTTTAAAAAAAATGTTTCAAATTATGAATGTTAAATAAACTAGTAAATAAATAAGTAAATCATTAAATAAATAAAGAAATAAACAAAATGTTAAATGTTAATTAAAATGTTATTACAATTTTTTCAGGGTAAAAAAAGGGAAATTATAAAAAAAATATTATTTAAAAAAAATTTTTTTGAGAAATTATGAATGTTAAATAAACTAGTAAATAAATAAGTATAGAAATAAATAAATAAAATTTTAAATGTTAAATAAAATGTTGTTACACTTTTTTAAGTGTAAGAAGAGAAATTATAAAAAAATATTATTTAAAAAAAATTTTTGAAAAATTATAAATGTTAAATAAACTAGTAAATAAATAAGTAAATAATTAATTAAATAAATAAATAAATAAAATTTTAAATGTTAAATAAAATGTTGTTACACTTTTTTAAGTGTAAGGAGAGAAATTATAAAAAAATATTATTTAAAAAAAATTTTGAAAAATTATAAATGTTAAATAAACTAGTTGATATATAAGTAAATAATTAATTAAATAAATAAATAAACAAAATGTTACATGTTAAGTAAAATGTTATTACAATTTTTTAAGGGTAAAAAGAGAAAGTATAAAAAAATATTAAAAAAAAATTTTTGAGAAATTATAAATGTTAAATAAACTAGTAAATAAACTAGTAAATAAATAAATAAAATATTAAATGTTAAAGAAAGATAAAAAAATTTCTTTTTGAAAAAAAACCGTATTGTGTAAAAAGTGGGGGTAGATGAGGGTGGGGGGAGAAGAAAATAATGGTAAAGGAAGAGGAACGAAGAAGGTTGATGGAGGAAGGCTCCTTTTCTTTGACGAGTCTGTTTTTCCTCTTGAACGTCTATTTTCATCTCTCTCTCCCTCCCCCTCTCTCTCTCTCACTCTCTTTCTCTCTCTCTCCTTCATTTCTCTTTCTCGCTCCCTTTTCTGAAAACGCTACTCCGAAATTTTTCGTTGGTAACCCCCTTGTCACACATTTGGTATCATCTCCACCTAAAAAGGTAGATTGCCCCAGTAACTAACGAGCATTCTGATTGGTCGATATTGTGAGCCAATCATTATTTTCGTTACAAGCTAGGATCACGTTGCACGCGCTTATATTGGGAGCTTTCGCTTCTCTCCCTGACAGAACGGCTCTCTAACGTAAGTCCTTCACGTCGGTTGTTTTTTTCAAAAAAAAAAAAAAAAAAAAATACATTTCTTTTTCAAAACATCTATAATTTAAAAAAACAAAATTTCACATTTTTTTTCAAAGTAAAAAAGAATTCAATTGCTTTATTTTTTTTTTTTCTAGACAAATTCTTTTGTTTTTATTTCCAAAAATTGTTTTTTTGCCCCCCACCCCTAAAATGTTAATTAAATGCCAAAAAAAATTTTGTAGAGGAAAAAATTTCCTTTTTTTTTTTTGTTGCAACGTGCGAGAACATTGGGACGAAATCGTCGGAAGAAAAATTAAAGGAAAGAAAGAGAGAGAGAGAGAGAAAGTGTTTCAAAATTTAAAGTATAGGGAGGAAAATTTAAACAAAAAAAAAAGTGCAGTTATTTCCGGTGCGGTGGTGATTGACAAAATTTTGTCGAAAATGTGAAAAAAAAACAATTTTTTTTTGTTCTTTTTTTCTCTTTTTTTTTGGTGTGTGACTCGATTCCACAAATTGTGACACACAAGGATTACGAAATAAGTGTTTCTTCGTATTTTTGTGATGAGAGACATTTCAACCAATTTTTTTTTTCGTCTTTTAAATCTTGGTGTATTTTGGATTTTTAACCGGAAACAACAAAATTCTTGAGGAGTATTAGTGAAATTAATTTTCACTGTTGAGGTTTTTTTTTTTTTTTGAACAATTTCATTATTGAGATTAATTTTTTTCTGATGATCTAGTCAGCAATTGATGATGCTAATGATGATTTTCATACTTTTGATGATTTTTGATGATTTTTATAAATTTGTTTTACCAACATAGAAAAAAATTTCTTAACATAATATCAACTTGAAAAAACAAGATAAATATTTATTATTAATTTTTTATCGATTCCAGTTTTAATAATAATAAAAGTGATAATAGAAATAGCAAATAATGATGAAGACAAAAATTTTTGGTTCAAGTCTCAAATAAATATTTATTTTAAATTAAAATTAACAATAACTTTGCTAATGAAGAATTTCGAGAAAATTTTCTAGACTTTTTTTGATAATCATCAATTTCTGTGATCATCAATTTTTGTCAAAATCATCAAATTCTGCAATCATTGTTAATTCACATGATAATGATCGATTTCATTGAGAATCATCATCAATTTGATGAATTTCATCATTTTTTATGAACTTGAACATCTGTATAATTGTCATCAGTTTTATGATTATCATCAGTTTTATGATTATCATCAGTTTTATGATTGTCATCAGTTTTATGATTGTCATCAGTTTTATGATTATCATCAGTTTTACGATTTTAATCAATTTTATGAATTTCATTAGTTTTACGATTTTCATCAACTACATGAATTTCATCAATTTTACGATTTTCATCAATTTCATAAGTATTATTAGTTTTATGATCTTTCTCAATTTTACGAGAATATCGAATTTTACGATTTTCATCAAATTCTGGACAATTGTTAATATTTTGATTTTCATCAATTTAATAAAATTTTAATTTATGATTAATATTAATCTTACAAACTTTCACAAATTTAAGATTTAAATTTAAAATTTATCATAAAAAATTAAATTTAATTTAAAAGATTTAAAATTGATTATCATCAATTTTTAAATTTTCATCAAATTAATGAGTTTCGTCATATTTATGATAAACGATAATTTAAGAATTTTTCACAATTTTTATCAATTTTTAAAAATCATGAAATTATAAGAAATTCTTAAATTCATCATTTTCATTACTTTCGTTAATCTTCAATTTAAAAATGTTATTAATTTTATGAGAAAGATCAATTTTACAATTTTCATCAATTTTACAACTTTCATCAATTTGACAATTTTCATCAAGATTGTGATAATCAACAAACTTGAAGATAGACGATTTTTTTAATTTGATAAGGAGTTTCATCAATTTCATAAGCTTTTATTTTGATGATTTTCGTAAATTTGATGATTTTCATTAATTTTATGGGAAATTTTCTTTTTCACGATTTTCATCAATTTCATGATAAATCAACAATTTTACAATCTTCATCAATTTTGTCATAATAATCAATTTCAAGATTTTCTCCAATTTTGTCATAATCATCAATTTCAAGATTTTCTCCAATTTTGTCATAATCATCAAATTTCAAGATTTTCTACAATTTTGTCATAATCTTCAATTTCAAGATTTTCTTCAATTTTGTCATAATCATCAATTTTGCAACTTTCATCATAAAATAATAATATTAAGAAAGAATTTCTTTTAAAAAAAATATCATAATAAACGTAAATTTAATTTAAAGAAACGTAAAATTTACGATTATTATTATGATATTAATGAACTAAAAAAATAAAAAATTATTTGTTTATAAAAACTATTAGTTCTATACGCTTTTTTGTAAATTTGACAATTTTCATTAATTTTATTATGAATTTCAATTTTTACAATTTTATGATAAAATTTAATTTTTATAATTTTATGATAAAATCCAATTTTTACAATTTTATGATAAAATTTAATTTTTATAATTTTTATTAATTTCCTGATAATGATACAATTTTCATCAATTTTATCATAATCATCAATTTAATGCTTTTCATCAATTTCATCAGTTTTACGACAATTATAAAATTAATACGAATGAATTATTAATAAAATATTATCAATTCTCCTTTTCTTTGTTATTTTGAGGAGTTTCATCAATTTTATCATAATCATCAATTTCATGATTTTCATCAATTTATCATAATCATAATTTTTAAGACTATTATGAAATAATAATAATAATAATAATAATAATTATTATTATTATTATTATTACAATACACATTAGAATATGAATTCTAAAAATTTTTTCAATATTATGATTGTCATCAATTTTAAGATAATCATCAATTTGATGATTATCATGTGTTTGAAGCTTTAAAAATAATCACTTTATTGATTGTTATCAATTTTGCAAAATTTTCACGAATTTAATGGAAATAATAATTAGTTATTTTAATCAATAAAAATAAGTTTTTTTGTTAAATCATCATTTTAATCAGAATTTTACTTTTTAAATGATGATTATTAACAATTTTTCCAATTCCGTTTTAAAATTAAAATAATGAATATAATGATTATAATGAAGATAGTAATGATATGATAAAAGTGATAATGATGATGATGATTGTGATAATGATTTTGATGATTTTAATAATATGATTATAGAATTTTATGTTAATGATTGTTTTAACAATTGTAATGATTAGAATTTTTATGTTAATGATTAGGTTAACTATTATGATAATTATGATAATGATTATGATTTTTGTTAACGTAATGATTGTGTTAAACATTATCACAATAAATTATCCTAATTATCATAATGATTATGATAGAGATTGTTATAATAATTACGACAATGATTATGATGATTTTAGTAATGATTATGATGATTTTAATAATGATTATGATTCTTAAGTTAATGATTATGATTATTATGTTAACAATTATAATGATTTTGATTAAATGATTATTATATAATGATAGTGATAATAATTATAATTTTTATGATAATGAGTATATGTTAATAATTACAATTATTTTGACGATCATAATGAATACTACAATGATTATGAATATGATATAATGATAATGATTATGATATAATGATAATGATTATGATATAATGATAATGATTCTGATAATAATGATAATGATTCTGATAATAATTATGATTATGAAAAATGATTCTGATAATGATTATGATTGTGATTACGACAAATGATTATGATAATGATTATGATTATGACAAATGATTATGATTATGACAAATGATTATGATAATGATTATAATTATGACAAATGATTACGGTAATGATTATGACAATGATTTTTGTTTACGTTATGATTGTGATAATCATTATCATAATGTTAATTTAAAAAATTATGAAAATGATTATGATAATTATTACGATTTTTGTTTACGATCATGATTATTATAATGATTTGGATAATTACTGTCATAATTCTAATCATTATTATAATTATTGCCGTAATCGTTATGATAATGATTCCAGTAACAATAATTATAATGATTATGATAATGATTTAGATAATGATTAGGATTATGATTATCATAATTATTGTGGTAATAATTATGATCATGATTATTATAATGATTATGATTATGATTATGATGGTGATAATTTTACCATAATGATTATGATTATGATAATGATGGTGATAATTTTACCATAATGATTATGATTATGATAATGATGTTGATAGTTTTACCATAATGATAATGATGATTATGATGATAATGATAATTTTTATGATTATGGTTATTGTAATGATTATCATAGTGTTCATGTTAATGATTATGGTAATTATTATGTTAATGATAATGATTATGATAATGATTATGATAATGATTATGATAATGATTATGATAATGATTATGATAATGATTATGATAATGATTATGATAATGATTATGATAATGATTATGATAATGATTATGATAATGATTATGATAATGATTATGATAATTTTTATGATTATGATGATTATGATAATGATTTTGATAATTTTTATGATTATAGTTATTGTAATGATTATCATAATATTTATGTTAATGATTTTGATAGTGATTATGATAATGATAATGATTATGATAATGATAATGATTATGATAATGATTATGATGATTGTAATGATTATGATGACTGTGATGATTATGATGATTATGATAATGATTATGATAATGATTATGATAATTTTTATGATTATGATGATTATGATAATGATTTTGATAATTTTTATGATTATGGTTACTGTAATGATTATCATAATGTTCATGTTAATGATTATGTTAATGATTATGATAATGATTATGATGATTATGGTGATTGTGATGATTGTGATGATTGTGATGATTATGATGATTATGATTATTATGATAATGATTATGATAATGTTTATGATTATTGTAATGATTATCTTAATGTCTATCTTAATGATTATGATAAAAATTATAAAAATTATGATGAAAATGGTGTTAAAAATTATGACAGAAATTATGATGAAATATTATGATGGCAATGATGTCGACGAATTTTCTAAAAAAAAAATCTCCGTTCAATCTTCATTTTCCAAAAATAAAAAAAGAATCTCCCAAAAAAATCTCCTGCAGCGATGAATAACGTTGAGTGGGGGTGGAATGGTGGGGGAAGGGAGAAAATGATGTGTCGAAGAAAAAGAACATAAAAGGTCGTGGGGGGGGGATGATGATGAGAGTATTGGTGGCGTTTTCGGTACCTCGTTCTCCACGTTGCAACGACGTTGATGACCCCGACTAAAATACGAGAGAGCTTTTTCTAGAAGAGGGAGGGGGAATTAAAAGTGAATTTTGTCTACAGGGCCGCCCAGATCGTGCCGCCAGAAGTAGTCCGTCCGCCGCCGAAGCCAGAAGAAAAAGAAAAAAAGAAAAAAAAAAACAAGAAAAGAAGGAATATTTTTTTTTGAAAAAAAAAAATAAAGGAATACGCACGAAAAATAAAACAACAACAAAACAACGACGACGACTACTTTGGAAATAAATTTTATTTTATTTTTTTTATTTATTTACTTGAACGAGTAGAGGAAGAGTAAAAAGGCAAAATAAAAAAATAAGGACATAATAAAGAGTGTGTTAATCATCTTTTTTTTGTGGGGACAAAATTTGAAATAAATACAAATTTTTTTTGAGGAAGTGAAGGAAGAAATAAAGAAGACAAGATGCCGAGGCCAGTAGTACAAGAAGGAGAGGATCCCGATCCAACTCCATATCTCTTCGTTTCACTTGAACAGAAGAGAATCGATCAAACTAAGCCCTATGATGCGAAGAAAGCTTGCTGGGTCCCCGATGAAAAGGAAGGATATCTTCTTGGTGAAATTAAAGCCACCAAGGGCGATTTGGTTTCCGTCACTTTGCCTGGCGGCGAGGTATGTAAAAAAAAATTTTTAATTTTTTAATTTTTCTTTCCTTTAAAAAATATTTTTTTTAATCAATTTTCTTCTATATTTTTTTTCAAATTCCTTCTTTTGAAAAATATTTTTTTAAATCAATTTTCTTCTATATTTTATTCAAATTCCTTCTTTTGAAAAATATTTTTTTAAATCAATTTTCTTTTATATTTTGTTTAAATTCCTTCCTTTAAAAAATATTTTTTTAAATCAATTTTCTTCTATATTTTTTTTCAAATTCCTTCCTTTAAAAAATATTTTTTTAAATTAATTTTCTTCTATATTTTATTCAAATTCCTTCGTTTAAAAAATACTTTTTTTTAAATCAATTTCTCTTCTATATTTTTTTCAAATTCCTTCCTTTAAAAAATATTTTTTTAAATCAATTTTCTTCTATATTTTTTTCAATGTTCTTCTTTTAAAAAATTTTTTTAATCAATTTTCTTCTACATTTTTTTCAAATCCTTCCTTTCCAAATTTTTTTCATTAATATTCTTTGTATATTTTTTTCAATTTTCTCCTTTTAAAAAGTTTATTTATCAATTTTCTTTGCACATTTTTTTCAATTTCGTTTTTTCAAAATTTATTTATTAATTTTCTTTGTGCATATTTTTCCAATTTCCATTTGCAAGAAAAGAAATTTTAATTTAAAAGGGAAAAATTTTTTATTTTACTATTTTGAAAGTAAAAAAAATTATTTTTGCGAAATTTCTGTCAATTTTTTCTTCTTCTTATTTTCCTGGTAAATTTTAGTGAATTTACTAATTTTGTAGATTTTACTAATTTTTTTTCTATTTATTAATTTTCTTATTTTATTAACTGGACTCAAAAAAAGAACTCTTAAGTGATTAGAGTTTTTTTTTAAATTTATTTAAGAAAATTAATAATTAATAAAAAATAATAAAATTATTAGTAAAATTTTAAAAATTAATTTCATTTGAAAAATAAATTTTTTTTTAAATTTCTATTGTGAAAAGCTTTTTAAATTAAGTTAATATTTTAGTAAACAATTTTTGGGTGGAGTTTAAAAAAAAATTAAAAGTAAATTTCACTAATTTAGTATTTCGTTTGATGAATCATTTAGTAAATAATTCTAATATATTTTGAAAAATAATTTTAGTAAATATTTTAATTAATATATTTTAGTAAATAATTAGTTAATAATTAGTAAATAATTAGTAAATAATTAGTAAATAATTAGTAAATAATTAGTAAATAATTAGTAAATAATTAGTAAATAATTAGTAAATAATCAGTAAATAATTAGTAAATAATCAGTAAATAATTAGTAATTATTTTAGTAAATGTTTCAGTAAATATTTTAGTAAACATACTTTTCTTAAAATAATAAAAATTTTATGACCAGTTAATGTTACTAATTTCTAGTAACATAAATAAATAGTAAATATTTTAGTGAATACATTTTATTTATCATTTTAGTAAATAATTTTTAAGAAATATTTCAGTAACTACAGTTTAGTAAATATTTTTATTCTTAGTTATTAATAAATAATTTTATAAACATTTTTTAGTGACATTAAAAATCATTCATTTAGAGTTCATTTTGGTAATTTTTAGTCAAATCTCTTTAGTAAATAATTTAGTAAAATATATTAAGTAAAAAACGTTATAAAACATATTTAGGAAATATTTCAGTAAAGTATATTTAGTAAATAATTTAGTAAAATATATTTAGTAAACAATTTAGTAAAATATATTTAGTAAACAATTTAGTAAAATATATTTAGTAAACAATTTAGTAAAATATATTTAGTAAATAATTTAGTAAAATATATTTAGTAAAAATTTAGTAAAATATATTTAGTAAATGATTCAGTAAAATATATTTAGTAAATAATTTAGTAAAATTTATTTAGTAAACAATTAAGTTTGAAAAAACTAATTGATAATAGATTTTACTAATTTTTTTACTTAAATATCCCCCCCCCCCTCCAAATCGAATTAAAATAACATTTATTTCGAAAATAGAGGAAAAAATGACAGAATAGTTTAAATATATTTAAAATATTAAAAAATTAACTATTTTTTTCAATTTTCCATAAATAATAGAGAATTAAAAAAATATTTTTTGTTTTTTAAAAAAATTTAAAATATTTAACTGTTTGAAAAATTCAGCTATAGAAATTCTTTTTTATTTTTTGTTAATTGTAAAATATTTTCATACTTAATTATCAAATTAAATAGAAAAATAACAAAAATTTTTCCCAAACTTATTTTCGTTTACGTTCAAAATTTTTTTTTATTCCGTATTAAAACCAAAATTTGTGAATGGAAATTAATTTTTTATGCTTTTATTTATAAAAATCAGTTTCTTGTTCAAAAGTGTGAACTTTAAATAGTGTTTATTGTTTATTATTATTATTATTATTATTTATTTATTTATTTTATTATTTTATTTTAAAATAGTTTAATTAAATTTTTTATTTTGTTATTTTTTCATTGTTTTTTTATTATTATTTTTATTCTTTATTTTAATAATTTCTTTTTTATTTCTATTATTTGTCATTATTATTTGATTTGACATTATAGTTGTTAATTAATTTGTAAGACGAAATAAATAATTGTTAAAGAGTGAACGATCCAAGCCGGAAGATATTTGAATAATTTGCGCGCACACTCTTTGATACGATTGTGCCAAGAAATATTTCTCGAACCTTCTTGACTTGTTCTCTAGAGAAAAAAAAATTATTTTCTCAGTTTAGTTTTTTTTCCTTTTTGATAAATTAAATACCAAAAATTTTTTTTTATTCATATTGTTAATAGTTTCCTTTCCTATATATTTTTACAATTTTTTTTTGGCTCCTTGGTTAATTTCATTGTTTTCATTGCGATTTTCGATCGATTCTATTGACACACTGTTGAAAATTTGCCAATTTGGTTAGTTTTTCCCAGCTTCGATTATTAGAAATCGAGTTACTTCACTTCTCATTATTTTTAAAGACACGTTTTCTCTTATACCTTTTTTAATCCTTTCGCATTTTTTTTCTTTTGGGGATTTTTATTTTCTTTTTCAAATTTCAGTTACTTCTGATTTTACTCCATTTGGAAAAAATTTTTCTGTAAAGTTCTCCCCGTTTGATTTTGTAGAATTCATTCTCTTCTCATCCGTTTGTTTTAAAGGATGAAAATTCTTTCTTTATTTTTTATTAGTTCTTATTGAATTATTTTTTCTTTCTTGAATTTTTGGTTTTTATTATTTATTATTGATTTTTTGGTTGCTTCTTTTTACACTCCATCTAAAAATCTATTAGTTAAGTAATTTTCAAAAGTATTTTGTTTAGAAAGTGCATTGCTCCACTTCCCTTTGATAGTCCCTCTTCTTCTTTTTCTCCTCCGTTAAAAATTCCTTTCGTATTGAATTCTCCTCTATTCTTTTTATTAAACATTTATTTTTAGATCCTTCCTTTCGATTTTTTCTGTAGCTTCCCCTTTAAAATTTTTTCTACAAACTATTCCTTCTCCACTACACTTTTAACCCCCTTTTTTGCCTTCTTTTTATCCCCTCGTTAGAACTTTAATTCTCCGTTGACAGTCTCCCTTAAAAAATTTCCCTACTCCTTTCTTTACACTCTACATTTTTCTCCCTTTTCTCCCCATTAAGTTACCCCTTTTTCCCTTTCTTTTCTCCCTTTTTTTCTTTTCTTTCTTTTTCCCTAAACATTTTTTTCTCTCCTTTCTCATTTTTAACTTCTTCTCAACTATAAAAGAGGCTTCCATTTAAATTTCTAAACTAAAAATTATTAATTTTTATAATTAAATAGTATTTTTCGATAGAGTAGATCAAGAGGTAGTAAAGGAACATAAAAAAACCAAAAAAAAACGAGGAAGAATTCATAATAACCTTATTTTAAACCTACTTTTCCTCTCTCACAACATAAAAATAGGTCATTTAATGATTAGGGGAAAAGTGCCATTCAAATTTCCAAACTAAAAATCATTAATTTTTAGAATTCAACAGTATTTTTCAATGGAGTAGATCAAGGGATAGTGAAAAAACCCAAAAAGAAGCAAAAAAATCGAGGAAGAATTAAAATTAACCCCATTTTTAACCAATTGTTATTTTAACGGAACACCGAAAATCGATTTTTAGTCCAATATTCTAAAGATAGTGAAAGTAAAAAATTGAATTCTATTAAATGACTCGAGAAGAAGTAAAAAATTATGAAAAAAATTTTAGGCACGAAATTATAACCCCAAAAAATCGTTAACAGAAGTCAGTGAATTCATTTTCTAGCCTAAAAATCAGTCTTTACTTAATTAGTAAAATATTTTTCGATGGATTAACTCGAGGTGAAGTGAAAGTACTAAAAGAAATCGAAATCCCTACGAAAGGGTAGAAAAAGGAAATCGAAAAAGAATTTTCTAACCTAAAAATAAGTAATTAGGAACTTTAGAAATTGTCTTTTGGTCAAATGATTAAAGGGGAAGTAAAAAAAACTCAGAAAGAGTAAAAAAATGCGGGGAAGAATTAAAAGAAACAATTTTTAGTCGAAGGGCAATTAAAAAACATCGAAAACTAATTTTCTAACCTAAAAATAAGTAATCAGGGAACGAAAAATTGTTTTTTTTTATTAAGTGAAGATGGGAGAATTAAAATGATTCAAAAAGAGACAAAAATTGCCGAGGAAGAATTTAATTTGATCCCATTTTAAATCAAATGAAAGTTGACGAAAAAACGAAAATCAATTTCCTAACCTAAAAATCGGTAATCGGGGAACAAAAAAATGTTTTTTCATCAAGTGACTATGGGAGAATTAAATTGACCCAAAAAGAACCAAAAATTGCCGAGGAAGAATTAAATTTGACCCTACTTTAAACCAAGTGAAAGTTAACGAAAATCAATTTCCTAACCTAAAAATCAGTAATAAGGGAATAAAAAATTTATTTTTCCGACTTAGTGTCTCGAGATGTAAAGAAACCCCCAAAAAATTCGAGGAAGAATTAAAATTAACCATATTTTGAAGTAAATGAAAATTAACGGAAAACCGAAAATCAATTTCCTAACCTAAAAATTTGTAATTAGGGGAAAAAATTCATTTTTCGGTCAAGTGACTCGAGGGGAATTGAAGTAATCCAAAAAAAATCGAGGAAGAATTAAAATTAATCCCATTTTTAATCAAAGGAAAGTTAACGAAAAAACGAAAGTCAATTTCCTAACCTAAAAATCAGTAATTACGGAAGTAGAAATATATTTTTCGTACAAGTGGCTTAAGGGAAAGTAGAGACATTTAAAAATAGTTCAGAAAAAAACGAGGAAGATTTGAAATTAACCCCAAATTTTTAATGAAAGGAAAATTAACGGAAATTTTCTAACCTCAATATCAGGAGTTATGGAATAAAAAATTATTTTTCGATTGAGTGACTTATGAAGAGTTAAAAGAACCAAAAAAAGACAAAATAGTTGAGGAAGAATTAAAAATACTCCCAATTTTAATCAAATGAGTTACTAAAGAAGACGATAAACACAATTGAAAAGAATGAAAACAAAGCAAACAGTAGCTAGTGTTCCCTTAATGAATAGTCAAAAATCAATTTCCTAACCTAAAAATCAATAATTATGGAACTAAAAACTTTTTTTCGGTCAAGTGCCTCAGGGATTAAAGAGTCTTGAAAAAAAATTCAAAAAAGCTCGAGGAAGAATTAAAATTAACCCAATTTCAATCAAAGGAAAATTAACGGAAAATCGAAAAATAATTTCCTAACCTAAAAATTAATAGGTAGGGAAATAAAACTATATTTTCGGATGGAGTGTCCTAAGGAGAAGTAGAAAAAAATTAAAAAGAATAAAAGCAAAGTATACAGTAGCTAGTGTTCCCTTAATGAATAGTCAAAAATCAATTTCCTAACCTAAAAATCAGTAATTATGGAACTAAAAACTTTTTTTCGGTAAAGTGCCTCAGGGATTAAAGAGTCTTGAAAAAAAATTCAAAAAAGCTTGAGGAAGAATTAAAATTAACCCCAATTTCAATCGAACGAAAATTAACGGAAGATCGAAAATCAATGTCCTAACCTAAAAATCAGTAATTATGGAACTAAAATCATTTTTTCGATGGTGTGTCTCAAGGATTAAAGAGAGTTGAAAAAAAATTCCAAAAACCTCGAGGAAGAATTAAAATTAACCCCAATTTCAGTCGAACGAAAATTAACGGAAGATCGAAAATCAATTTCCTAACCTAAAAATCAAAAATAACTGAAATAAAAATACATTTTTCAATGGAGTGAGTCAAGAAGGTTCAAAAGCACTAAATTTCAAAGAATTTCGAGAATTCTAATTAAAAATAAAGGGGAAAAAAGAAAAAAAAAAGAAGTGAATATAGAAAAACAATGTTTTTGAAGGACGTCTTTGGTGATTTCGTGTATAAGAAATGAGCGGGTGGCCGATGATGAGAAAGAAGAGAAGAGGGGGAATTATTTCAGGGACGGGAGACGCTGTCTAAAAGAGGAAAAACGTTTTAGCGATACAACACTAGGGGAATATGTGTCTGTGTGTGTGTCTGTGTTTATAAATGCACTATATATATATTTTAAGCTAAAAGGTAGGGTGACGCCGGGCGTTGGCGTAATCATCACCACCACCATACCGTATCGGGTCGCTCTGACTCTATTTCAAGAACAGAATAACACCTTCGGGACTCGCCGACCCTCTCTATAATGCTGACCATACGTAGACACTGCTAAAAAAAAGTGGGAGGGGATAGGAAGAGTGGGGGGTGGAGAAAAATAAAAGAGAATCGCCCTCGCCCACTCCTTCATTCATGACCGCAAACTTCTTAAGTGAAATTTAAAACCTCGCGCATCTACGGAAATGATCCATTTGACATAGATTCAATTTTGAGACTCTTAACGCTAAATAAACAAAAAAGTCTTTTTTCATTATTTTTATCTTTGTTTATTTATAAATAAATAGTAAAAACTGGATAGGGAAGAGGAAAATAAGAGTCCTAAAGGTTGTTTAAAAAAAACTCTTAAACATTTAAGACAAACTCTTAAAAATTTCAAGATAAACTCTTAAACTTTTAGGACAAACTCTTAAAGATTTAAGATAAACTCTTAAAAATTCCAAGATAAACTCTTAAACTTTTAGGACAAACTCTTAAAATTTTCAAGATAACTCTTAAACTTTTAAGGAAAACTCTTTAAATTTTCAAGATAAACTTTTAAGTTAAACTCTTAAGATTTTCAAGATAAACTCTAAAACTTTTGAGATAAACTCTTAAACATTTAAGATAAACTTTTAAAAATTTCAAGATAAACTCTTAAACTTTTAGGACAAACTCTTAAAATTTTCAAGATAAACTCTAAAACTTTTGAGATAAACTCTTAAACATTTAAGACAAACTTTTAAAAATTTCAAGATAAACTCTTAAACTTTTAGGACAAACTCTTAAAATTTTCAAGATAACTCTTAAACTTTTAAGGAAAACTCTTAAAATTTTCAAGATAAACTCTTAAACTTTTAAGATAAACTCTTAAAGTGTTTAAGATAAACTTTTAAGATAAACTCTTAAAATTTTAAAGATAACTTTTAAACTTTTAAAATAAACTCTTAAAATTTTCAAGATAAACTCTAAAAATTTTATAAGATAAACTCTTAATTGCTTTTGAATAAACTTTTAACATTTTCAAGATAAATTCGAAAATTTTCAAGATAAATTCGAAAATTTTCAAGATAAACTCTTAAAATTTTCAAGATAAACTCTTAATTACTTTAGCATAAACTCTAAAAATTTTCATAGATGAAATTAATATTTCACAACTTGCTATTAACAGTAGTAAAATGCGAAAAAAATGAAGCTATACTCATAAGAGAATTGTAGCAAATATCAAAACTCATAGAAACTCATAAAAAAATTTTATTCTTCGTAATTTCTTAGCAAAATAGAGGAAATTTTTTAGTTGAACTCAAATAAGAAAATGTAAAATAAAAAAAAAAAATAAAAAAAGGTCAAAATATAAATACATAAATAAAACTCTTGGTTTTTTACACTTGAACTCATAGAAATTTGCTACTAAAAGCTGTTTTTTTAAAGTTTTCGTGAATAACTCTTAAAATATTTTGTAGCAGAAAAATTTTTTTCTCGTGGTATTTTCGAAAAACTCATAACTCTTTTGTACTGTAAAATTTAAAAAATTGTTTTTTTTTCGTAAAATTCATATTGAAGTATTTGAATAACTTTAAACATTAAAAATTTCACTTTCACTAATTAAACTCATGAGCATGTTAGCTAATTTTTAGTGTTTTGTGACTTTTAAAATTTTCTTAGGCGATACTCAAGTTTTGAGCAGGAAAACACTTTGTTGTTGCTGGTAGTAAAATTAAAAAACACAATATAGTTAAAGTCATCAGAAAATTGTAGTGAAACTCTTAAATTCTGTATCGAAACTCATGGTAACTCTTAAAAAAATTTCTGTGAAAACTGGTTTGTAATTCGTAATTTCATGGTAGAATGCAGGAAATTTTGTAGTTGAATTCAAATGAAGAAATGTAGAAACAACTTTTTTTCTAGACTTGAACTCATAAAAATTTCCAAGGAATGTCTTTTGAGTTTTTAGGAATAACTCTTAGAATATTTTTTAGGAAAATAGTTTTTTTTGGTTTTAGTTAAAAAATATACACAAACTCTTAAAGTTTTCTAACTAAACTCTTAAAATTTACGAACTATAATTCGTAAATTATAAGAGTTTCTTACATTTTTTCAAGAAAAATCTTAAAATTTATGAACTGTGCTCTTCAATTTTTACAAGAAAAATTAAAAATTTTTTAGAAGTAAAATCTCAAAATTTTTACAAGAAAAATTTAAAATTTTTTAGAAGTAAAATCTCAAAATTTTTACAAGAAAAATTAAAAATTTTTTAGAAGTAAAATCTCAAAATTTTTACAAGAAAAATGTGAAATTTTTTAGAAGTAAAATCTCAAAATTTTTACAAGAAAAATCTCAAAATTTTTTCTAGAAAAATATTTGGAGTCGTTCTTTAAATAAATCACATGAAAGTTGTCATGATTAACTAAAAACTGTTGTAGCAAAACTCATTTATTGAAACTCATGAAATTTTGTTTACTAAAACTCATAGAAACGGTTTTTCTTATAAAACTCATAAAGTACATAAATTAGAATTTTTTTCAAAATATTTGTTGTTTGTTTCAATAATGAAACTCATAAGTTTTCCAAACACTTCTTATTAGTAAATTCTAGCAAAACGCATAAAATTTAATATAAGACTCATAAAGCTTTCTAGATGAACTCTTTACATTTTTTCCGAAAAACTCTTTCTTTGTTCGTATCATGAAACTTTATGAATTTTCATACAAAATTATTAAAAAAATTTTTTTTAGTCTAAAAGTTTTTAAACTAAACTCTTAGGGTTTTCTGACTAAACTCTTGGAGTTTTTTTTAACTAAACTTTTAGAGTTTTCCGACTAAACACTGAAAGTTTTCTAACAAAAAGTTCAAAAGTTTTTTTTACCAACAAGTTTTGTAACTAAACTTTTAGTGTTTTTTTGACTTAAGTCTTAAAGTTTTCGAATAAAACTCTTAAAGTTTCCAAATGAAACTTAAAGTTTTCGAATTAAACTTTTACAGTTTTCTAACAAAAATTTAAAAATTTATTTTACCAACGAGTTTTGTAACTAAACTTTTAGTGTTTTTTTGATTTAGGTCTTAAAGTTTTCGAATGAAACTCTTAAAGTTTTCGAACTAAACTTTTAAAGTTTTCTAATAAAAATTTAAAAAATTTTTTTTACCAACGAGTTTTATAACTAAACTTTTAGTGTTTTTTGACTAAACTCTTAAAGTTTTCGAATGAAACGCATAAAATTTTCGAATGAAACTCATAAAGTCTTCTATCAGGCGAGTTTTAAAAACTCAAACTATTTAAATATTTTAACGTAATTATTTGAGTTTTCACACTAAACTTTTAGAATTTTCAAACTAAACTTTTAGAGTTTTTCTAATGATCGATTTTTCTATAAAAAACTTTAAAGTTTTTTTACCAAAGAGTTTTATAACTAAACTTTTAGTGTTTTTTGACTAAAGTATTAAAGTTTTCTAACAAAAACTTTAATGTTTTTATTACCAAGGAATTTTAGAACTAAACTTTTAGTGTTTTTTGACTAAAGTCTTAAAGTTTTCGAACGAAACTCATAAAGTTTTCTATCAAACGAGTTTTAAAAACTCAAACTATTTAAATATTTTAATTTACTTTTTAGAGTTTTCAAACTAAACTTTTAGAGTTTTAAAATTAAACTTTTAGAGTCTTCAAACTAAACTTTTAGAGTTTTCAAACTAAACTTTTAGAGTCTTCAAACTAAACTTTTAGAGTTTTTCTATAACTAAACTCTTAAGAGTTTTCTGCCTGAACTCTTAGAATTTTTGAAGTCAAACTTTTAGAGTTTTTTCAGTAAATGTCCCCCCCAAAAAAACATTAGCCCAGCTATAACTAAAAATTATTTCAGCAAAATTTGTAAAATTCCCTTTTAGCCAAACTCATAAACTTTCCAAGAAGAACTCATAGATTTTTTCTGCCTCTTATTGAGATGTTTTGAAGGGAAAATTTTCCAAGTTACACGAAAACTCATAAACAAAAATGCTATACCATAACTTTTTCTGTAATGTAAATTATTTCTGAAAAATAATTTTCTGTAATGTGAATCATAAAAAATTATTCTCTGAAATGTGAATCATAAAAAATTATAAAAAAAAAAATTGTGAAATTTTAATTTTGTTTCTATTTTTTCTTCAATTATAGTCTATTGCAACAATAGTAATAATGATTATTTTTAGTCGGAGCTGAAAAAGCGGAGAATTTTGTTGCGCGAGCATGCGCACAAAAAGTTGTGTGTTGGTTAAATCGGATTGCGTAATGAGGTTCAGCAAACCCTCTTCTCATTTTTCGTCCTCTTCTTGTTCTTCTTCTTCTTCTTCTTCATCATCATTATCGTCTTCGTCACTGAAGCCCAAAACGACGCTATTGTTAGACGATCTAGCGACTTGAGTACCGGGGGCTTTAATAATAAAACTAAACGCCACGTTTCGAAACGCGGGTCACAGTAATTTTAGAACGGACGAGCAGAGAGAAGTCGAAGAATGAGAGAAAGAGAACACATGATACTAGGAAGCAAAAAAAAAGAGAGAGAGAGAAAAGAGAGAGAGAGCGTAAATACCAAAACGAAACTATCTGATGCAATAGTGAGGGAGACATAAAATATTCCTCTTCTTCTTCTTCTTCTTCTTCTTCTTCGTTTTTCCCCCACTTTTTCCCTATTTAGCAAAACACATGTGGCTGTTTCGTAACTTGGGCGAATTCCATTTTCCCTTTAAACCTGTTGATATAAATATACTCTTCTTTTTAACTACCAGCGATTTTTTCGCGCCTAATTTCATTATTGAAATACACGATT
This sequence comes from Leptopilina drosophilae, assembly GCA_032873175.1. Classification (NCBI taxonomy): domain Eukaryota; kingdom Metazoa; phylum Arthropoda; class Insecta; order Hymenoptera; family Figitidae; genus Leptopilina; species Leptopilina drosophilae. Next base: position 38,198,038 of record CM065486.1, on the reverse strand, counting down.
AATGGTACTTTTACAATGCAAGGCGAACTTTTTTTTTAATTAAAATGAAAAGACGATTTTTTTTAAACCTTTCGTTAATTTCTAGCTTATGTTTGCCTAATTCTGTAGAAATACACAATTAATGGTACATTTGCAATATAAGGGGAAATTTTTTCTTTTTTAAGGGCATTTGAACCTTTACGACGTCACAGCATTAAAATAAATGCTTTGCAACAATTGTGACGTCGTGATGGTTCAAATGCCCTTAATAAAATGAAAAATGCAAATTTTATTAAATTCAAAAATTCAGGGTTGGGCCACTAATGTCAGAGGAACGTTTTAGGTAATACACAATTAATGGTACATTTGCAATAAAAGACGAAATTTTTTTCATTTTAATAAAATGAAAAATACAAATTTTATAAAATTTAAAAATTCAGGGTTGGGTTACTTTAATGGCAGAGTAATGATAATACTTTAAGTAGTACACAATTAATGGTACATTTGCAATACAAGACGAAATTTTTTTCATTTTAATAGAATGAAAAATACAAATTTTATAAAATTAAAAAATTCAGGGTTGGGTCGATAATGTTTTAGGTAATACACAATTAATGGTACATTTGCAATACAAGACGAAATTTTTTTTTATTTTAATGAAATGAAAAATACAAATTTTATTAAATTCAAAAATTCAGGGTTGGGTCGCTAATGGCATAGAAATGATAATACTTTAGGTAATACACAATTAATGGTACATTTGCAGTACAAGACGAAATTTTTTTCATTTAAATAAAATGAAGAATACAAATTTTATAAAATACAAAAATAGTTAAATAGACTTTTTAAGAAAAAGTGACACTATCTCAGGGCTGAGAGACTGGTTTAAAAAGATATAAAAGTACTACTAGGATTCGATTAATAATTTTGTAATAATTAGAATATATCAGAGTTGGGTAACTAATTTAAAAAAAATGAAACTTATTCAGCATTTTGACACTAAATAAAGTGAAAAACAAAAAATTTCACAGTATGACACTAATTAAGAAAAGTAATTACCGAATTTTCCGTAAAATACGTAATTTGGAGTATAATGCGTAACTTTCCGTCAAATACGTAACATTCCGTAAAATACGCAACTTGACGTAAAAAACGTAAGATTTCGTAAAATGACTAATATTTAGTATGAAATTCGAAATATTCGGCAAAATCTGTAAATTTTTGTATAATATTAGCAAGTTTTAGGAAAAAAATATGGGTAATTTTTCGTAAACAAATAGGAATTCTTCCTAAAAAGGGTTGTTTTTTATAAAAATCGCAATTTTCGGTAAAAAAAAAAATAGGGCAAGTTTTGATAAAATTCGTAAATTTCGACAAGAAAAAAGAATTTTTCGTAATAAAATAGTAATTTTTAGTAAAAAAGGGTTATTTTTGAGAATATTTGCAAATTTCGGAAAGAAAGGGTAATTTTTCGTATAAAAATCGAAATTTTTGTTAAAAAAAATGTTATTTTTGATAAAATTTGTAAATTTTTGTAAGAAAAGGTAATTTTTTGTATATAATCTAAATTTTTGGTACAAAAAGGGTAATTTTCGATCGAAAACGCAATTTTCGGTAAAAAAAGTGTTATTTTTTAAAATTCGTAAAATTTGGTAAGAAAGGGTAATTTTACATTAGAAAAATTGAAATTTTTGTTAAAAAAGGGTAATAAAAAAAAATTTTTTTAAAGTAATTAATTTTTATTGAAAAATCGCAATTTTTGGTAACAAGAGTAAGTTTTCGTGTAAAAATCCAAATTCTTTGTAGAAAAGGGTAATTTTTTTATAAAAATCACAATCTTTGGGTAAAAAGGATTATTTTTAAGAACATCCACAAATATTTGCAATAAAGGGCAATTTTTCGTATAAAAATAGAAAATTTTTGTAAAAAAGGGTTATTTTTGATAAAATTTGTAAATTTTTGTAAGAAAGGGTAATATTTCGTATAAAAAACAAAATTTTTGATAAAATAGGGTTAATTTTAATAAAATTCGTAAATATTTGCAATAAAGGGTAATTTTCGTTTAAAAATCTAAATTTTTTGTAAAAAAAAGTTTATTTTTAATGAAATTCTTCAATTTTTGTAAAATAATGTAATTTTTCGTATATAAATCAAAATTTTTGGTATAAAAAGGGTAGTTTTCGATCGAAATTGCAATTTTCGGTAAAAAAAAGTATTATTTTTGATAAAATTCGCAAATTTTGGAAAGAAAGGGTAATTTTTCGTATAAAAATCGAAATTTTTGTGAAAAAAAAAATGTTATTTTTGATAAAATTTTTAAATTTTTGTAAGAAAGGGTAATTTTCGTATAAAAATCAAAATTTTTGGTAAAAAAAAGTTTATTTTTAATTAAATTCTTCAATTTTTGTAAAATAATGCAATTTTTCGTATGTAAATCGAAATTTTTGTTAAAAAAAATGATATTTTTGATAAAATTTGTAAATTTTTGTAACAAATGGTAATTTTTGTATAAAAATCGAAATTTTTAGTATAAAAAAGTTTATTTTTGATCAAATTTGTAAATTTTTGTAAGAATGGGTAATTTCTTGTTTAAGAATTGAAATTTTTGTTCAAAAAGGGTTATTTTTAATTAAAATCGTAAATTTTTGTAAGAAATGTTAATTTTCGTATAAAAATCGAAATTTTTGGTACAAAAGGGTTATTTTTGATAAAATTCATAAACTTTTGTAAAAAAATGTAATTTTTCGTATAAAAATCGAAATTTTTGTTAAAAAAAGGTAATTTTTTATAAAATTTGTAATTTTCGGTATAAAAGGGTAATTTTTTGTATAAAAATAGGAATTCTTGCTAAAAATGTGTAATTTTTGAAAAAATTTTAATTTTTGCTAAAATAAGTGTTATTTTTTTGAAAATTCGCAAATTTCATTAAGAAACGGTAATTTTTTGTATAGAAATCGGAATTCTTTGTAAAAAGGGTCATTTTTTTTTTAATTCGCAGTTGTCGGCAAAAAAGGGTTATTTTTGGTGAAATTTCCAAATTTTCGTAAGAAATGGTAATTTTTAGTATAAAACAAGTAATTGTCGAAAAAATACATAGTTTTGAATTAAAATCGTATTTTTGGAAATTAACATCTTTATTCAAAGCCAAAAGAGTCAAATTTAGGGAAATTTGTGTATTTTGACTAAATGCTGTAAAATTTTCACCTAAGTAAACAAAAGTTAAAAAAAACATGAAAAAAACTAAATGAAAAACAAAAAAAACTAAATGAATAACAAAAAAACTAAATGAATAACAAAAAAACTAAATGAATATCAATAAAACTAAATGACTAACAAAAAACAAAAATTAAATGAAAAACAAAAATAAAACTTATTAAAAAAAGAAAGAAAAAATTGTATAAATCATTTTCTGAAAAACATTCAGTTTAGAAACTTCAAAAAGGATCAACTGTCACAAGTGAATCCGCCAAAATTCGAAAAATCCGAGGACTTGGCACATTTGACATATCTAAATGAGGCGTCTGTTTTGCACAATTTGAAGCAACGCTATTACAGCAAAATGATTTATGTGAGTGTAAATTTTTTTCACGATGAAAATTAATTTTTCGTTTTTTTTTGTTGCTTCCATGAAATTTAGACCAAGGACTTCAAGAAGGATCTATTGCAACAAGTGAATCCTCCCAAGTATGAAAAAGCGGAGGATATGTCCAATTTGACTTACCTCAACGATGCCTCAGTATTGCACAACTTGAAACAACGTTACTACTTTAAGCTTATCTACGTAAGATTTCTCATTTTAGAGGATGGATCTCGTCAAAAAAAAAAATTGTTTTTCCCTTGTTTTTAATATGTTATTTTTTTAAAAATTCAGAAAATTCCCCTTTTTAGGGGGAAGAAGATGTTCGATAACAGTACTTTTACGTACTCGGACATCATTTTTTTTTGTTCGTTTCAAGAAAAAAAAAAATATTCATTACTTAAAAAAAATATTCATTACTTTAAAAAAAAATATTCATTACTTAAAAAAAAATATTCATTACTTTAAAAAAAATATTCATTACTAAAAGAAAAATAATTATCACTTTAAAAGAAAAAAAATTCATTACATAAAAAAAATATTCATTACTTAAAAAAATATTCATTACTTCAAAAAAAAAATTCATTACTTTAAAAGAAAAATAATTATCAACTTTAAAAGAAAAAAAAATTCATTACTTAAAAAAAATATTTTATGTTTTGAAACAATTTTTCAAAAGATTTTTAAAACTAAATTAATAGTTAAAAAAAATAAGCTTCTTAAAAAGTAAATTACCTATTAATTAAAAAAAAACAACTCGGACTTTAAAAGCTTTTTGAATATTTCTAAAATTGTCTTTGAAACTATGTTTGAAAATATTTTTAAAATTCTTTTTAAAATTATATTTTTAAAAATATTTTTAAAATTACATTTGAAATTATTTTTGAAAATATTTTGAAAATTGTTTTTGAAATTATTTTTAGAAATATTTTTAAAATTACATTTGAAATTATATTTGAAAATATTTTTAAAATTGTTTTTGAAATTATTTTTAGAAATATTTTTAAAATTACATTTGAAATTATTTTTGAAAACATTTTGAAAATTGTTTTTGAAATTATTTTTAAAAATATTTTTAAAATTAGATTTGAAATTATTTTTGAAATTATTTTGAAAATTAGTTTTAATAACTATTACTATACTTGAAACGAGCAGAGAAAAAAAAATTGTCGGCATGAGAAATTTTCAGCATCCATTTGTTATTTTTCTAGCCTGAGGTGTTGGGATGGCAGACCTGTCCAACTATCTCGTGTGACTACAAATTGATTTCTTTTCTTTTTATTTCTCCATTTTTGAAATATGTTTTTTTCCATAATTATCAAGAAGGATTTTTTTTCAAAAAAAAAAAAAAAAAAAAAAACAGATTAGAACTGTATTTCAACCTAAACTTCAAAATTGGGGTATTTTGGTACCCCCTGGAAAAATTTAAACTTTAATAATTTTTTTGGTTTATAACTCTGGTATTTTGGAACCCCTCGAAAAATTTAAATTTTTACAATTTTTTTCAAGAATTTTTTGGGTATTTTTTGGTTAATAACTCGGGTATTTTGGAACCCCTGGAAAAATTTAAACTTTTACTATTTTTTTCAAGATTTTTTTGGTCATTTTTTGGTTAATAACTCGGGTATTTTGGAACCCCTGGAAAAATTTAAACTTTAATAATTTTTTTGGTTAATAACTCTGGTATTTTGGAACCCCTCAAAAAATTTAAATTTTTACAATTTTTTGCAAGAATTTTTTGGGTATTTTTTGGTTAATAACTTGGGTATTTTGGAACCCCTGGAAAAATTTTAATTCTTACCATTTTTTTCAAGATTTTTTTGGTTATTTTTTGGTTATCAACTCGGGTATTTTGGAACCCCTGGAAAAATTTAAACTTTCGTCATTATTTTGGGAAATTTTTAAATATTCTTTGGTTAATAACTCGGGTATTTTGGAACTCCTGGAAAATTTAAACTTTCGTCATCTTTTTGGGAAATTTTTAAATATTTTTTCGTTAACAACTCAAATATTTTGACAGCAGGGGAAAAATTTAAACTTTTGGCATTTTTTTTTAGAAATTTTTTGATACTTTTCAAATTTTCAAAAATTTTTTTCACAACATTTTTTTTTAAACTGTTTAAATAAATAGAAACTTTTTGGCAAAGAAATAAATGGCTCCTGTTTCAAAATATTAAAAAAAAAAAAAAAAAAAAAAAAAAAAAAAAGTTGTTTAGAAGAAAAAAAATCCTTCTTAAACTCATATTACTATTGTTTTGTGTGCCTATAATGAAACATTGTCTTAACAGCGAAAACTCGAATAGAACACGAGTATCTTCGCTAAAAAACTTTTTCAATTTTTTATGTATGTTGAAAAAAAAATTTTTTAATGAAGAAAAAATAGAAAAACCGAATAAAAGGAAACCAAAAAAAAATTGACTATCCTAAAAAAAACAATTTCTACGTTTTTTTGGAAAAATTATCAAATTTTCTAATTCTCTTTTTTCTTCAATGAAAATTTTTCTGAAACGAAGAGTTGCAGACCGACTTTCGTTATTGTTTTTCTGATTTATTGATTCTGATTTATTTATTGATTTTATTTCTAATTCTGTGAAAATGAAAATGGAGTTTAAAAAAAATTGATTTTAATAAATAAATTACGTTTTTGAATAGACCTACTCGGGCCTGTTTTGTGTGGCTATCAATCCCTACAAGAGATTCCCAGTCTACACATCGCGTTGTGCCAAGATGTATCGTGGCAAGAGGCGTAGCGAAGTTCCACCTCATATTTTCGCCATTTCTGACGGCGCCTATGTCAACATGTTGACGAGTAAGTTTTGTTATTAAAAAAAAAAAAAAAAAAAAAAAAAAAAAAATCCAATTGCCGAACAACATAAATTACGAAATTTGGTTTAAAAAAAATAAAAATTGACAAACAATATGAATTAAGCAAAAAATAAAAATTGACAAACAACATTAATTAAGAAATTCGGTTAAAAAAATAGAAATTGACAAACAACCATTAATTAAGAAATTTGGTAAAAAAAAAATTGACGACCAACAAAAATTAAGAAATTTGGTATCAGTTTTCCAAAGATCAAACAGTCGGACATTGAAACAGAAAAATTGGTGATTTTTTTTTAATTCAACTTAGTAAATGAAGGTTTTTCTGGAGTCGTTGATTACAAAATTTAACATCAGATTTCGAATTTTGAAAATCTGACCCCAAATTCGTAATCAGTGACCCCAAAAACCCGCGGATGATAAATTTGACTCAAATCTAGACGATTTTTACCTTCTCCGCCATATTGGATTGGCCATTTTGAATTTTGGAAATCTGACGTCAGATTCGTAATCAGTGACACTAGAAACTTGGGAGGGAGAAATTTCAAGATATTTTAATGTGAAGAAGTTTGAATCACGATTTTGTTAACTTTTTGAAAATGTGGGTCAAGCTTAAGGTCATTATTAAAAAAAAAAGAAAAAAAGAATAGAAAAAAAGGAAAAGAATGAAAAGAAAGAAAAAGAAAAAAACAAAAAAAGAAAAAGAACGAAAAGAAAAAAAAAGAAAAAAAAGAAATAAAAATAAAAAGAACGAAAAGGAAGAAAAAGAAAAAAAACAAAAAAGAAAAAAAAGAAAAAGAACGAAAAGAAAAAATAAAACAAAAAAAGAAAAAATAAAACAAAAAAAGAAAAAAAAGAAAAAGAACGAAAAGGAAGAAAAAGAAAAAAAACAAAAAAGAAAAAAAAGAAAAAGAACGAAAAGAAAAAAAAGAACAAAAAAAGAAAAAATAAAACAAAAAAAGAAATAAAAAGAAAAAGAACGAAAAGAAAAGAGAAATAAAAAGAAAAAGAACGAAAAGACAAAAAAACAAAAAAAAGAACAAAAAAAAAGTTTTCTTTTTTTTCTTCTTTTCTTTTGAACAAAAAAAGAAAAAAAGAAACAAAAAGAAGAAAAGAATTAAAAAGAAAAAAAGAAATAAAAAGAAATAAAAAAGAAAAAAAAGAAATTAAAAAGAAGTAAAAAATAAAAAAAAAGAAAATTAAAAAAAAAATTAATGTTCACAGACAGCGAAAATCAGTCTATGTTGATCACTGGTGAGTCCGGAGCAGGAAAGACTGAGAACACGAAGAAGGTAATTGCGTACTTCGCCACCGTCGGTGCGTCAACGAAGAAAGCTGATGACGCATCGCAGAAGAAGGGCTCCCTCGAGGATCAGGTCGTACAGACAAATCCTGTACTTGAAGCCTTTGGTAACGCCAAGACTGTGCGTAACGATAACTCGTCTCGTTTCGTAAGTACAAAAAAAAAACAAAAAAAATATTTTACTTTCTTCATTTTCCTCTATTGATAAAAAATATTTTCATGTCTAATTCATAATTTTTCTACTCCGACCTAGGGTAAATTCATCCGTATTCACTTTGGTCCTTCTGGAAAATTGGCCGGTGCCGACATTGAAACATGTAAGTTTTATTTTTTTATTTTTATTTTTATTTATTTTTTTTTGTATACTTATATTGACTAAAGAGTGACATAAAAGTTAATACAAAAAATAAATCCTTTTTGATGAAATAACTTTTTTGAAAAATTAAAAAAAAATTCTCGTCAAAATTTTGACTATTTTGAAAAATTAAAAAAAAAATTCTTATCAAAGTTTCAACTATTTTCATAAATTAAAACTTAATTCTCGTCATAATTTCAACTATATGTATCTTAATAAATATCAAAACTTTTTTTAAAAGTTATTTAATTATTTTTAAAAATTAATAAGAAATTCTCGTTAAAATTTTAAATATTTTGAAAATTTTTTTAAAAAAAATTCTCGTCAAAATTTTAACTATATTTTGAAAAATTTAAAAAAAATTCTTGTCAAAGTTTCAATTATTTTTATAAATTAAAACTTAATTCTCGTCAAAATTTCAACTATTTGCAAAAATTAAAAAACAATTCTCGTCAAAATTTCAACTATATTTTTATAAATTAAAAATAACTTTTCGTCAAAACGTTAACTATTTTCATAAATTAAAAATAAATTCTCGTCAAAATTTTAACTATTTTAAAAAATTTTAAAAAAAGAATGTTGTCAAAATTTTAACTATTTTCAAAAATAAAAAAACAATTCCCGTCAAAATTTTAACTATTTTTAAAAATTAAATAAATAATTCTCTTCAAAATTTCAATTATTTCCAAAAATTAAAAACCAAAGATTCTCGTGAAAATTTCAACTATTTTCATAAGTAACAAAATTCATGGCTGAAATTCAATTATATTCAGGAACATTAATAAAATTCACTGCAAAATTCAATTATTTTCGAAAATAACAACATTTTTGTCAGAAGAATTCAATTATTTACAAAAATTAATAAAATTCTTCGCTAAAAATTAAATTATTTAGAAAAAGGTAAAAAAAATTGTGATAAAAATTTTAACTATCTTTGTAAATAATTAGCAAAATTCTTCGCCAAAATTCAATTATTTTAAAGGAATTTTCATAAAATTCATTGGAAAATTCAATTATTTTGTTGTAAATAATAGTATTTATCAGAAAAATTGAATTAGTTTTAAAAATTTTAATTCAAATCTTGGCAAAATTTCAATTATTTGCAAAGTTTGATCTTCTTCTAATAGTTTTCAATATTCTATTATTTTTATATAATTTTCCAAAAAGATTTCAATTCTTAAACAAAAATTGTGATAAAATTTTATACAATCATTAAATTATCAATTCCAAATCAAGAAAATTTCACAGGAATTCAATTATTATTTTCAAAAATTTTAATAAAATTCAAGGTCAATTATTTTCAAAAATTTTTTTATAAAATTCAAGGTTAATTATTTTCAAAAAATTTTTATGAATTTAAAGGTCAATTATTTTCAAAAAACTTTTCTTAATTCAATAATTTGAATAGACATCGATTATTTTAATAAAATTTCAAAAAGAATTCAATTATTAAAAAATAATTTTGACACAATTCTACACGATTATTTAATTATTTTTTAAAATAATGAAAATTTTACATAAATTTGAATTTACATACATTTTTTTCCAAAAAATGTAAATATTTAAAAATGTTGCAATAAATTCTTCGCAATAATTCAATTATTTTCAAAAGTAATAAATTTTTAATTATTTTCAAAATTTTTAATAATATTCAGGGCAAACATTTCAATTATTTTCATAAATAATAGTATATAGCAAGAGAATTGAATTTATTTCCAAAATTAATCAAATTCTTTGCCAAAATTTTCAATTATTTTGAGGAATTTGAATAAAATTTATTACAAAAAACAATTTTTTTTAAAAATAACAATAATAATCATCACAAGAATTTAATTATAAAAATTTTTTTTAATAAATTTTATGGGAAAATTTTAATTATTTTCGAAATTAATAAAATGCTTGGCAGAAGTTTTCAATTATTTTCAAAAAATCTAAAAAAAATTCTTGTCAAAATTTTAATTATCATTAAAAATAATTAGCAAAATTGAATTATTTTCAGAAATTTTAATAAAATTCATTATGAAATTCAACTACTTTCATGAAATTTTAGTCAACGTTTCAATTATATTTTTAAATAAATAGCAAAATTCTTTGACAAAATTCAATTATTTTAAGGAATTTTAAGAAAAGTTATTACAAAATTTAATTATTTTTATGAATATTAATAATAATAATAATAATAATAATTTTTATCACAAGAATTCAATTACTTTAAAAAATTTTAATATAATTCATGTAAACATTTCAATTAATGTCAAAAACTTGTCTAAATATAATGATTTTCAATATTCTACGGATTTAATGAAATTTCCCAAAAATTTGAATTATTAAACAAAAATTTTGATAAAATATTATACAATCATTCAATTAATTAAAAAAAATCCACATGACTTCAATTATTTAAAGTAGAATTTGCATAAACATGTTGGATAAAATCAATTGTTTTAAAAATTTGACACTTAATTCTTCGCAGTGATTCAAATATTTTCCAAAAAAATAAAATTTAAATTATTTTCAAAAATATTAATAAAATTCGTATAAAAATTTTAATTACTTTCAAAGTTTTTCTTAATTTAAATCAAATTGCTCGAAAAATGTGATTATTTTTGAAAAAGTTATTAAAATTGATCGAAAGAATTTACTTATTCAAAAATTTGTTAATAAACTTATTCATAAGAACTCCAATAAAAAAAATTAAATTATACAATAAATTGTCTATGATTGTATTTAAATAATTGAATTTTTGTAGAATTTTCTAAAAAATTGATTTAAAAATCAAATTCAATTTAATGTTTCAGATAATAATTAAATTTTGAATTAAAATTTTTAGAAATAATTGAATTTTTGTAAAGGTTTTTCAGACTAAAATCTGAAAAACTAAACTCATTTGCTTGACTAAAAATTCTATGAATCTAATGTTTTTCAAATAGTCTAATTTAAATATTTTAAAATTATTTCAAGGTTTTTTATTTTCTAAACGTGTATTTAATTGAAGAATTTCCTAATAATCGAAATTTCACGTAAAATATTGAATTGCAAACAAATGGATTCAATAAATTCTTAAAATTAACTTTTTTCCAAAATTATTAAAAACAATTCATTTAGAAAATAATTTTAGTTAAAAATTCCTGAAAATAAGAATTGAAATAAGTAATAAAATTAAAAGATTAAAAAAATTCATTTAGAAAATAATTTTAGTTAAAAATTCCTGAAAATAATCATTGAAATAAGTAATAAAATTAAAAGATTAAAAATATAATTCAAAAATTATTAAAAATAAGTCACTTAAGAAAGAAGTTTAGTCAAAAATTCCAGAAAATCATAATAATTGATGCAAGTAATAATTTGAAATTATGATAATTATTTTTTAAGAAGGTATAGAAATCTTTTTTCAAAAAATCGAAAAACTTTAGTTTATTAATTTTCTGATTAATCACAAACATTTAATTTCCTTTCAGATCTATTGGAGAAAGCTCGTGTAATTTCCCAACAAACCCTCGAGCGTTCCTACCACATCTTCTACCAGATCATGTCGGGATCAGTTAAAGGCCTCAAGGGTAAGAAAACATTTTCGAAAAATACAAACATTAGAAATATTTTTCGTTAAACTGAATTTTTACAATTGACAATAATAATTATTAGAGTAATATGAAGAAAAGAAGAAAGTAATTACCAATTTTTTCTTTTTTCATATCACTAAATTTTTGTCTTGTATTCTTTCAATTTTTAACGAAACCTCTAACGTATCATCGACTATTTTTCGTAAGTTTAGAAAATCATTTTCCTTCATCGAAAAAGTCATCCAAAAGTCATTGAAAAGTCATTGAAAAGTCATCGAAAAGTCATCGAAAAGTCATCGAAAAGTAAACTCAAAAACCATGTCTCAGTTTTTTCCTGAACAGGTTCCTCAAGGTATTTAGGGTTCAAGACAAAAAAAAAAAATTTTTTTTCCAAGATGATGAAGACACGACACTCCAGAGGGCAACTTTTTCTCTTATTGTTTTTTTTTCCAATCCTTTCTCGTTAAACTTAAAATTCCTTTCGTATACAGAAATGTGCTGTCTCTCAAACAACATCACGGACTACTACTTTGTCTCTCAGGGAAAAACGACTATTCCCAACGTTGACGACGGAGAGGAATTGCAGTTAACCGACGTAAGAAACAACGCCGAACGGATCGTGCGGAATTGTTTCCCTCCCAAAACAAAACAAAAAAAAATTCTTTTGCAAATTGAATTTTTCTTCTTTCGTTGATTTTTCTAGAAAATAATCTTGTTCAAACTAAAGTTTTTGCTTTGCAATCTCTAACTGTTCGGAGAAAATGAAATTATCTCTGTAACAGTTGTTTTCTTGTTCCCCCACCAAGAGACAAAAGTCTACATTCTTTTGAGGAAGAAAAAGTCATCAAAAAAAGAATAAATTATTAGTTTAAATTTTGTACCAAAAAATTATTACTTTGAATTTTGTAGCATAAAAATTATTACTTTCAATTTTGTAACCTAAACTATTACTTTGAATTTTGTACCTAAAAATTATTACTTTGAATTTTGTAACCTAAACTATTACTTTCAATTTTGTACCTAAAAACTATTACTTTGAATTTTGTAACCTAAACTATTACTTTCAATTTTGTACCTAAAAACTATTACTTTGAATTTTGTACCTAAAAACTATTACTTTGAATTTTGTAACCTAAACTATTACTTTGAATTTTGTACCTAAAAATTATTACTTTGAATTTTGTAACCTAAACTATTACTTTCAAGTTTGTACCTAAAAACTATTACTTTGAATTTTGTAACCTAAACTATTATTTTGAATTTTGTACCTAAAAACTATTACATTAAATGTTGTAACCTAAAAATTATGACCTTGAATTTTGTAATCCAGAAATTTTTAATTTTGTAACCAAAAATCGAAAGAATTTGGAAAAAAGATTTAATTTTCCCAAAAGGATGTAAGCTTTGCTATTGTAGAATTAGTAGTTAGAGAAGTCCAATGGCAAATGGAACTGACCCAAAAAGGAGCAGACGGCACAATGACTTATTCACCGTCAATCAACACCCTTAAGAGAGGGACGTCTCCACTTTTTTTTTTTTTGCTGTAGTAAATTTCCTAATAAACCCCAACTAGAGTTGGAAACAATGAACAAAAAAAAACCATTCATTGACAAAATGGTGAAAAAAAACAAACCTCCTCAAAACAAAACCCACCCCCAAAAAAATACGATGGACTCGTAAAATTACCAAAAACCACAAGGAACAATGGTATGGTTACACTGACCCGCATGTTGTTTTTTGTTTCTTTTCATTTTTGGTCTCTGCAGAGATGTGTTTGCTGTCCAACAACATTCGTGACTACTACTTTGTGTCACAAGGAAAAACCACTATTCCTGGTCTTGATGATGGCGAGGAACTTATTGTTACCGACGTAAGTGCATGCATTCATGTATGGTGGAGTCTGATAATTTTTTTTTAACTTCCACTTTTTTTTTATTGAGATGACAAAAAACAAAAGCTCCACTAATGTTGACAGAAATCAACATTTTGCAGTATATTGTTCGCCTTTTTGTGCTTCTAAGTATATTTCTCTATTTTCTATCTGTTGTTTGTCTGAACAATGTTGCCGCCATTCTTTCTTTATATACTTTCTCTACGTCTCCATTTTTTTAATCTCTTTCTTCTATTCTTTCTACTTTTTCACTATTTACAAGGACAAAAAAAGTTTACTGAAACATTTTGCTAGTGCGCATAGTTTTTTTTTTCTATCAACTGCTACCGAAACATTATGCTGAGAAACATGATCTGTAGATTTATGTACTGCTACAACATGATCTTCTGCTGCAAACATGAACTGTAATTTTATCTGCAGCTACAACTTTATCAAGTGCTACAACTTTATCTACTGCTACAACTAGAAACGTAATTTTCACTATTGCTACAATTGGAAATGTAATTTTTTCTACTACTACAACTTTATCTGGTTCTACATCTTTATCTGTAACTGTATCTACTGCTAAAACTTTAGCTATGTCTTTATCAACTGTTATAACTTTAACTATATCTTTATCTACTGCTACAACTTTATTTTTATCTACTGCTAGAACATTATCTTTATCTTTATCTACTGCTACAACTTTATCTATATCTTTATCTACTGCTAGAACATTATTTCTATCTACTCCTACAACTTTAACTACATTTTTAACAACAATTTTATCTACTACTACAACTTTATCTGTATCTTTATTTACTAGTAAAAATTTAGCTGCAACTTTATCTACTGCCACTACAAATTTATCTATATCTTTATCTACTGCCACTACAACTTTATCTGTAACTTTATCTACTGCCACTACAACTTTATCTGTATCTTTATCTACTGCCACTACAACTTTATCTGTATCTTTATCTACTACTAAAACTAAATCTCTATCTTTCTCAACAGTCACAACATTGTCTACATGATCATCCACACGCACAACATTAAACTATTCTTTTAAAAAAAACTGTACCGAAATATTTAAGTATAGGGCTAACAATTTTTATACAGCATCATCCACAAAAATGAAGATAGATAAAAAAAGGAACATCTGCTACTGCTGCTGCAATACTTATTTAATCTACATCGACTTCTAAAACCGAAAGATGATCCTCTAGGACTGCGGAAATTTTGACTGTGACCTCTGACTGAATCCACTAGAAGAACAAGAATACAATATTCAACTATCGAAATTTTGTCTATTGATACATTTCGGAACGAAATCAAGACGAGACGAAAATCATCATTTCTTGATAAAAACAGACAAAAATCATCATTTCTTCATAAAAACAGAACAAAATCATAATTTCTTAGCTTGATACCGAATAAAATCGACAAATCTTTAAAAAAACCAGACGAAAATCATCATTTTTTAGATTAAAGAAATTCAAAATTGGCATTTCACGAATAAAACCAGACGAAAATCATCATTTCTCGATAAAAACAGAACAAAATCATCATTCACTGATAAAACCAGACGGATATCATCAGTTTTTAGATTGAAGACGTTCAAAATCGTCATTTCTCGAATAAAACCAGACGAAAATCATCATTTTTTAGATTAAAGAAATTCAAAATTGGCATTTCACGAATAAAACCAGACGAAAATCATCATTTCTCGATAAAAACAGAACAAAATCATCATTCACTGATAAAACCAGACGGATATCATCATTTCCAAGATTAAAGCAGAACAAAATCGTCATTTCTTGATTAAAACCAGACCAAAATCATCATGTCTAAGCTAAAAGCAGACGAAAATCATCATTTCTTGATAAACACAGAACAAAATCATCATTAACGGATGAAGCTAGAAGAAAATCAACATTTCTGGACAAACACAGTACAAAATTATCATATCTTAGAAAAAAGCAGAACAAAATCAATATTTTTAACTTGAAAGCGTATGAAAATTATTAAATCTTGAATGAAGCCAGACGAAAATCATCATTTTTTGAGTAAAAACCAGACGAAAATCATCATACCCTGATACAGACATAAGGAAATCATAATTTCTTAGATTAATGCAGAACAAAATCGTCATGACGTAACTGAAACGAGACGAAAATCATCATTTCTTAATAGAAATACAACAAAAATATCATTTCTTAGATAAAACTGGAACAAAATCGCCATTTATGGATTAAAAACAGACCAAAATCATCATTTCTTGATAGAAACATAACAAAATCATCATTTTGAAGTTAAAAGCAGAAGGAGATCAACATTTGTTGAATAAAACCAGACGAAAATCATCATTTCTGGATAAACGGAGGAGAAAATAATTATATGTTAGAAAAAAGCAATACAAAATCAATATTTTTAACTTAAAAGTAGACGAAAATCATTAATTATTAATGAAAACTGTCGAGAATCATCATTTTTAAGATAAAACCAGAACAAAATCGTCATTATTTGATTAAAACCAGACGAAAATCATCATTTTTTGAATAAAACTGGACGAAAACATCATTTTTTGTTACATACAGAACAAAATCATCTATTTTAAGTTAAAAGCTGACGAAAATCATTAATTAATTAATGAAAACAGGCGAAAATCATCATTTTTAAGATAAAACCAGAACAAAATCGTCATTGTTTGATAAAAACCAGACGAAAATCATCATTTTTTGATAGAAATAGAACAAAAATATCATTTTTGGAATAAAAACAGGCCAAAATCATCATTTCTTAATTGAAACAGAGCAAAAACATTATTTTAAAGGTAAAAGCAGAAGAAAAACGTCAGTTGTTGAATAAAACCAGACGAAAATCATCATTTCTTGATAAAAACAGAACAAAATCATCATATCTTAGAGAAAAACAAAACAAAATCATCATTTTTACGATAAAAGCAGTCGAAAATCATTATTTTCTTAAAAAAACAGAACGAAATCATGATTTTTTAGATAAACTTAGAACAAATCGTCATTTTTTTAAATAAAATCAGACTAAAATCGTCATTGCTTATATTAAAGCTGCTGAAAATCGTCATTTCTTGAATAAAACCAAACGAAAATCATCATCTTTTGATATAAAACAGAACAAAATCATCAATTCTTGGGTAGAAATAGAACAAATTTATCATTTACTGAAAATACCAGAGGAAAATCATCTTTTATTGTTAATACCAGAAAATCATCATTTCTTAGATTACAGCAGAACAAAATCGTCATTTCTTAAATAAAACCAGACCAAAATCATCATTTGTGGAATAAAATCAGACCAAAATCATCATTTCCAAATAGAAACAGAACAAAATCATCATTTCGAAGATAAAAGTAGAAGAAAATCGTCATTTGTTCAATAAAACCAGACAAAATTCATCATTTCTTGGTAAAAACAGAACAAAATCATCATTTCTTGGATAAAACCAAACGAAAATCATCATTTCTGGACAAACGAAGAACAAACTAATCATATCTTAGAGAAAAGCAAGACAAAATCAATATTTTTAACTTAAAAGCAGATGAAAATCATTATTTCTTAAATGAAACCAGACAAAAATCGTCATTTTTGAAGTAAAACCAGACGATAATCATCATTTCTTGTTACAGACATAACAAAATCATCTATATTAAGTTAAAAGCTATCGAAAATCATTAATTATTTAATGATAACAGACGAAAATCATCATTTCTTGATATAAACTGACGAAAATCATCATTTCTTGGATAGAAACAGAACTAAATCATCATTTCTTCGATAGAAACAGAACAAAATTATATCATTTATTGTAATACACAATGTGTATTTATCATAATACACAAGTATTATTTACTGCTACAACTTTCCTAAAATCATTGTTTACTGCGATAAGAACACTATCCAGTGGTAAAGCTAGGAAAATATCATCAGAACAGAGTCAAACCAAAAGCATCGCAACCACTACTAATTCTAAATGAATGTTTTCATCTACTGCCAGAGAAAAATTTTGAACTAATGCTGCTAATGGAACTCTGAGTACTGGCTGATCTTAAACAAAATCAACATCTTTTGCTGCTGTTGTAGTAAAAAATTCATCCCCTACTACAAAGAAGGCGAAAAGTTGTAATTCATCTGTATTTGTTGTTAAAAGAAAAGTAGCTTCTAAAAGTGGGAAAAAATCTTTAAACAATGGCACGTGAAGAAAAATTTCATCTACTGGAACAACAACAATATTTTCAATCAAGTGCTGGAACAATTTTTATCTGCTGGCAGGAGCACAACAACAACGAGTCCAATATCACAAGCACAACAATTATGTCAATTTTTAGCACAACCGAAACAATTCTTTCGTGTAATAACAACAAAAATTCTTGTCTCTATTAGCACAACGACAACAACAATTCCTTCGTCCAATAACATAATCACAACAAAAATTCTTGTCTCTATTAGCACAACGACAACAACAATTCTTTCGTCTAATAGCATAATCACAACAATAATTTTTGTCTCTATTAGCACAACCACAACAACAATTCTTTCGTCTAATAGCATAATCACAACAAAAATTCTTGTCTCTGTTAGCACAACCACAACAACAATTCTTTCGTCTAATAGCATAATCACAACAACAATTCTTGTCTCTATTAGCACAACCACAACAACAATTCTTTTCTCTATTAGCACAATCACAACAATTCTTTCGTCTACCAGCAGAACAACAAAAAAATTTTCAACTATTCTACTAACAATTTTATTACTAACAACAATTTTCTCTATATACACAAAAAAAAATTCTGTTCTCCATTTCTCTCTAAACTTCTGTTTCAGCTTCATCCACAAAAAAAGCCTTCTTACTCTTCTCTCTTCTTTTACAGCGTCACATGGCCTTTAAAACTTCGACTCTCTTTCACTATATCTCTATTTTCCTCTTCACTCTTCTTTAACTCAAATATTCATTTCAGCAAAAGACTTTTTCTCTCTCTCTCTCTCTATCACTTTCCTCTTATCTTTATATCATTACAGTAAAAAACTCTTTCCATCTTTTTCTATTAAAAAAAAAAAAATAACTTTCGCAGCTGAAGAAAACTTTGGTGCATTGATAATTCTCTTTTTATTTTTCTAAATGAGAAGAATTATTTTTGCACCAATTTTTCATTAATCACTGCACATAATCGCTGACCGAAAGCTGATAGCCCTTTTGCCTGATGCGTTACAACATCTCCACCCCCTTTTTTCTTGTTGAGTTAAAAAAAAAAAAAAAAAAAAAAAGCAAGTACCTATTCCATAGAAATGTTATTCCTGAGCAACCGGATTGGTGACTACTTCTACATTAGCCAGGGTAAGACGAGAATTCCCGGTGTCAACGACTCTTCAGAAATGGAAGAAACGGACGTAAGTCCATGTTTCTAATCTGCGGACACCTTTCACATTCGTATAGCCCTTAATCTTCCTTCTAGTGATGAAAAAGAAACATTTATTCCCAATGTTCCTTCTGCAAAAACAAATTTATTTCTCTAAATGGGGTAGATATTTTTTTAAAAAAGAAAACTTACACTAGAAGAAATTATTTTTAGCAAAAAAATTCAAGTTCGAATAAAGGGAATTTTTTTTTTTTTTTTTTTTTTTTAATTCAAAGTATTGGAAAACATTGCTAGTGACGAAGAAAAAGGGTGTTACGAATGATTTTGAGGAAGATCCAAAATGCAGTCCTCGCCCCCCGCCGCACAGCATCCTGCTATAACCAACCGCAAGCGGCTGTCGCTGTCGGGGGGCGGGAGAAAAACATTTTCCGATCAAAAAAAAAAAAAAAAAAATTCAAAATTTTGCTAGAAAAAAAAACTGTTTTCTCGTGACAAATTCTCTGAAAACCCGCCCCCCGATCAGCTCTTCCAAAATTAAAAAAAAAATTAGTACAGGAACATCATTTTCTTTTCCCCTTGACTGTATTGGAAAGATTTCTCGGAAAGTGCAATCCCCCACTATAATGGAAATTCCGATCATATCGTTTGGAATTTCAATGGAATTCTTTAAAAGATTTATGTGATATTTTTCATTTGGAGACAATTAGAATTCCTTGAATTTCACTTGTAATTATCAATATTTGTAGTTACCTAATTACGTATTTGTAATTACGTAATTACGTATTTGTAATTACGACAAGAATTGGAAGTCGATTTGTAATTCTATCGGAATTCCGGTAGAATTTCCGACTTTAAAGAGAAATCGTTAGAATTTAGAATTTTGTGGGAATTTTAATTAAAAGTCAAATCGTACTTGTTATCACGATAAGAATTGGAAGTCGATTTGGAATTCTATCGGAATTCCAGTAGAATTTCCGACTTTAAAGAGAAATCACTAGAATTCCGTGGGAATTTTAAATAAAAGTCCGACCGTCTTTGTAATTACGACAAGAATCAGAATACGATTTGGAATTCTATTGGAATTCCAGTAGAATTTCCGACTTTTAAAAAGTTATTGGAATTTCGAATTTCGTAGGAAATTCAATTGAAATTCCGATCGTATTTGTAATTACGATAAGAATTGAAGGTCAAATGGAAATTCTATCGGAATTTCAGTAGAATTTCCGACTTTTAAAAAGTCAAAAGAATTCAGAATTTCGTAGGAAATTCAATTGAAATTCCGATCGTACTTGTAATTACGATAAGAATTGAAAGTCGTTTTGAAATTCTAACGGAATTCCAGTAGAATTTCCGACTTTAAAGAGAAATCATTAGAATTTAGAATTTTGTGGGAATTTTAATTAAAAGTCAGATTGTACTTGTAATTACAACAAAAATTAGAAGTCGATTTGGAATTCTATCGAAATTCCAGTAAAATTTCCGACTTTAAAAAGAAATCGTTAGAATTTAGAATTTTGTGGGAATTTTAATTAAAAATCAAATCGTACTTGTAATTACGATAAGAATTGGAAGTCATTTTGAAATTCTATCAGATTTCTAGTAGAATTTCCGACTTTAAAGAGAAATCATTAGAATTTAGAATTTCGTAGGAAATTCAATTGAAATTCCGATCGTATTTGTAATTACGATAAGAATTGAAGGTCAATTTGAAATTCTATCGGAATTCCAGTAGAATTTCCGATTTTTAAAGAGAAATCGTTAGAATTTAGAATTTTGTGGGAATTTCAATTAAAAATCAAATCGTACTCGTAATTACGATAAGAATTGGAAGTCGTTTTGAAATTCTATCGGAATTCCAGTAGAATTTCCGACTTTTAAAAAGTCAAAAGAATTCAGAATTTCGTAGGAAATTCAATTGAAATTCCGATCGTATTTGTAATTACGACAAGAATCAGAATACGATTTGAAAATTCTTTTGGAATTTCGGAATGAATATTTCTTTTGAATTTACACTTTTAAAGAGACAATAGAATTCCTTGGGAATTTCAATTAATTGTCAGCTTGCATTTGTAATTTTAAGAGAAAAATCAGAATAAACTTTGGAATTCTATCGGAAATTCTGTGGAATTTCTCAAATTTTTAATTTTGAAAAAGAATGGAATTTCGCTAGAATTCCAAATAAAATTTATTTGAAATTAAGTCGAAATTCCAGTGGAATTCTTTGGAATTTTTCAACTTTAAATAAACATTAGAGTTTCATAAAAATTTCAACTAAAATTTAATTCTTATTCAGAATTCCCTCACTTTGAATAAATAGATTTGAAATTTAATCCGAATTCGAGTGGAATTTTTTTGAATTCCGAAAAATAGAGAAACAAAATGAGATTTTACTCTAGAACTTCAATTCGAAATAGTACAAAAGTTGGAAATTTAAATCAAAGTCGGAATTCTGAATTGAAAAAAGGATATAAAATTCTGGTCGGAATTTAAATTCTGTGTGAAATTCGAATAAAATTTTTAATTCTTTCGAAATTGACAAGAAACTTTAATGAATTCAATTTTTTTTATTTAAACTTCTAGAGGAATTCTCTCAAGATTCAAACAGAATTTCGATAGTATTTGTAATTTGACTAGAATTCAGAAACTCAAACAATTGGAATAATTTCAGAATTCTACACTAAAATTTGAACAAAATTGGAAATTCTCTCGGAATTCTAATACGATTTTTTTTAAATTTTTAACGGAATTCGAAAATAATGTTTAATCTTCTGAAGAATTCCACTTAGAATTCAAACAGAATTTCACTTAGAATTCAAACAGAATTCCACTTAGAATTCAAACAGAATTCCAAATAAAATGAGAATTCTAAAGAATAAAATGCAAAATTTGGAATTCCATAAAAATTGCAATGAAAATCTTGTGAGTTTTAAATAAAATGAAAATGAGTTCGGAATTTTAATGAGAATTCCTATGAGAGTAGAAAAATGAATCGGAAATTCTGTTGGAATTCGCAAGCAATTCTGTTTCATTCTTAATGAAAATTAGAAAAAAATTCCGATAGTTTTTGGTAGTTTTTAATTCGAAGCTGTAACAAAAGTTGCCTAAGGAATTCTAACTAACTTTTATCGGAATTCACGTAGAATTCACATTCACTGGAAAAATTCGGAAAAATTCTATTTGAAAACTTTAGCAAAATTGGACATTTAATTTTCAATTCGATTGGAATTTTATTAGACTTCAAAAAGAATTCAAAGAATATTTTAAAATATTTCAAAATATTTCAAAATAATTCAAAGAATATTCCGATTAAAATCAGAATTCCGATTGGAATAAAAAAAAATAAGTACAAATGTCACAGGAATTTTAATTTATTACAAGAATTATTTCTGTTTTCTATAACTGGAATTTTAATTGTAATCGAAATGAGAAGTAAAAATCGAATTGAAATTCCCAGGAAATTTTATTTGCTTTCTATCGGAATTTTTGTTAAATTCCGATTGAAATTGATTTTTTTAATATTTACAAAATTTCTGCAGGATTAAATTTCATTTGGGAATTTTATCAAAATTGAATATTTATTTTCTATTCCATTTAAATTTTAAATGATTTCCAAAAGAATTCCGATGAAAATTCTGATGGCAATTCCGATGGAAATTCGAATTCCGATTGGAATACAAAAAGAAAATTAAAAATTCCAAAAGAATTTTAAATCTATTACAATAAAAATTCTGTTCTACAATCGGAATTCAAATTCGAATCGGAATCAGAAGTAAAAAAAATCGAATCGGAATTCCCAAATAATTCTATTTGTTGTCCATTGGAATTTTATCTAAATTCCGATCTTCCTTAATAGAAATTCTGATTTAAAACAAAAATTCCAATTGGACGCCAAAGTGGAATCGGAATTTTTCAAAATGGAATTTTTCGATTTCCATATACTTTGATTCCATTTTTCGATTTTTGTTTTTTTGAATTTTTTTTTCCGATTAACATCTGCAAATTCGAATTCCGAGGGAAAACTGACCGTGAAAATCTTTCCAAATTCCATTAGTAGAACCTGCGTTTTCTTGTGGATACTCACAAAAATTATAAACAATGTTTCTTTGTTTGGTTTTTTTCTCTCTTATAATTCTCCAAATTCGTGACAATTCTTTTTCCGCAAAATATGTAAGAAGTAAAAATTGCAAATAACTAAACTGTCTATTTCGAACAGGATTTTTCAAAATAGGTTTCATTGTCAACGGAGGGTAAAAATTTTTGTTTGTCTAATCATTAAAATTTTTAGCGAACATCATCAGTCATCATGATCATCATCATTATCGTCACCATCATCATCAACATCTTCATTGTCATCATCGTCATCATGGTCGTCATGGTCATCGTGATTGTCATCGTTATCATTATCAGCATAATCATCATAATCATCAAAAATCATCATAATCAAAAATTATAATCATCAAAAATCATCATAATCAAAAATCATAATCATCAAAAATCATCATATTTTGAATTAATTCCAATGGGCTGCTGCAGTACTTTTATATTTCCTGTTAAACTATCATCATCGATGAAGAAAAAAAATTAATTAGTCGAAGAAGAAAAAAATTTAATTTTTTTCCATCTTTTCCGCAGACATGTGTTACTTATCGAACGACATTTACGACTATTACAACGTGTCCCAGGGAAAAGTAACAATCCCCAACGTTGATGACGGCGAGGAATGTGTTCTAACGGACGTAAGTCCCTTAAAAGAAACCCTTCATCATTTTTTTATTTCTTTAATTTTTTCATTTTTCTTTCTAGTGTTTTCCAATCCCAAATAAATTTTTTTTTTTTTGTCGATTTTTGGAAAATTTGTTACTTCTCCAACAAACAAAAAAAGACAGAACCCAAATATCGACCATTTTCCCAAAAAAAGAAAAACATTTATTTTTTTTTTCTTTTCCTCATGTTTGTGAATCCTGAAGAAAAAATACTTGGGGAAAGAAAATTTTCCCTCTTCCTTTTGTAATGCGGTTATTTTTCAATCCTCTTTCTCTCTAGGTAGTAGACATTACTACCCGGTATGTGAGGGGGGAGAAATTTTTATTTTTTTTTTCAAAAAAAAGCAGATCGAGAAATGATGCCAACATTTTCCAGCATGAAAGATCAGAATGGTTTTTCTAGAAGCAAGAAGACTTGCCATTTGAAAACAAAAAAAAATAGAGAAAGAAAAATCGGTTCGTACTGTATAAACAAAGAAACGAATACTATTTTGTTTTACTTTTTCTCTACTTGAAAAAAAAAAAAAGAAAATGGAGCTCAGGGAAGAAGCGGCTATTTAACACGAGCTATGCTTCAGCTTCGCTCTCTGCGCTCATTGTGTAAAGAAACGTCTTTTTATTTTTATTAGTCTTTTTTATTTTTTATTGCAACGAGTGAATAATTTCCTTCTCCAAATGAAGGGAATTTGTAACTCTTTCTAAAGCTTTCTCAAAAAAAAAACAAAAAAAAATGTCTACGTCTTGCTTACTTTGTCCGTCCGCTTGCTTTCTTGCTTCCTTTTTTTTTAATCCGCAAATATTCAACACTTTTTTTTCTGCTATACCGAAATATGGAAATGAAAAATCTTCATTTCTGTTATTTCGTTTTTGTCCCCAATTATTCGGATCCAAATTGAATGTTTGGATTAAGGAATTGCTTTTCAAATTTTGATGGTAAATTTTGTTTTTCTGTAGCAAGCCTTCGACGTTCTTGGATTCACTCAGGAGGAGAAGAATGATATTTACAAGATCACTGCCTCTGTGATGCACATGGGAGGAATGAAGTTCAAGCAAAGGGGTCGAGAAGAACAGGCTGAAGCTGATGGCACTGAAGTTTGTATTAAACCAAAAAATTTGTCAATTTTTTTTTTTTTTTTTTTTTGACTAGTTTTGACAACTTTTGGTAGAAGATCATGACAACTGGGGTTTGATTTAGAAGACACGAGGCGACGAATTTAGGTTCGAATAAATTTTAGGTTAAAGTTCAGATTTCATCGGTATTTAGGAAAAGTTTCTGATCATGGTTCCTAATTTTTGACAGTCTCCAAAAGATTTGGATTAGAGTCCCTAATATTTTTGATGATTGACGAATGTTTTGGCTCGTGCTGTTTGTTTGTTTGTTTGACAAAATTGTTTGTCAACAATTTTGACAAGATAGCCGAATGATAGAAGTAAACATAAATTGTTTGGATAGTAAACCGAATATTTTAGATGGTACACAAATATTTCGGGTCAGTTCTCAATATTTTAAGTGATGGTCCAAAATTTTTTTTGTGGCTACCTAAAGTTTTGGGACATAGATTAAAAATTTGTTACTTAGTCACCTAATGTTTTGGCTAATGAACTACAATTTTGATAGAATACCTAGAAATTTGGGTCTGAATCAAAATTTTTTGGGTAATTCCCAAAAGAATTGTAGCATTATCCACAATTATTTATGATTACCGAAATTTTTGGGTCTTGGTCAACAATTTTGACTAGTTGTCCAACGTAAAAATAGTCATCATTAATTTTTTGGATAGTAACCGAATATTTTAGACAGAAACCAAATGCATTGGATCATTACCCCATAGTTTGAGTTAAGATCCACATGCTTTGGGTCATTATCCAATAATTTTAGTGATGATCCAAAACTTTAGGCCATTATCCAATAATTTTACTGATGATCCAAAATTTTGGGTCATTATCCAATAATTTTACTGATGATCCAAAATTTTGAGCCATTATCTAATAATTTTACTGATGATCCAAAATTTTGAGTCATTAGCCAATAAATTTATTGATGATCCAATATTTTGGGTATCTAACTAAAGATTTTAATCATAATTCACATTTTTGGTTTGTATCCTAAATTGTTTGGGTGTTCAACTAATGTTTTGGGTCATGTCATGATACAAAAATTCGGGTGGTTACGACAATTTTTTGGGTCGTTACCATAATTTTTTTATTCATGATCAACAGTTTTTGGAAAGTTACGATGAGTTATTGGTGGTGACCCAAAATTTTCAGTGACTACCTAAAGTTTTAGTCATGATTCATATTTTTTAGTGTCACAAACTGTTTGGGTTCTTCACTAAAATTTTGGGTCATAATCGACAATTTCAGGTGAATACTAAAATTTTGGGTCATAATCGACAATATCAGGTGAATACTAAAATTTTGGGTCATGATCCACAATTTCAAGTGGACACTAAAATTTTGGGTCATGATCGACAATTTCAGGTGGATACTAAAATTTTGGGTCATGATCCACAATTTCAGGTGGTCACTAAAATTTTTGGCTTGTAAAGTGAAAGTTTAGGGCAGTTACCATAATCTTTTAATCATGAATTAAAGTTTGAGAAAACCTAGAAAACAAACCCAATGAGTCATGATATTCACCCATCAGGAAACAAATTGTTACTTAATTCTTTTTCTTTGTCCTCAACTACAGGAAGGTGACCGTGTTGCTAAATTGCTTGGAGTCGACTGCCAAGACTTGTACAAGAATTTACTGAAACCAAGAATCAAGGTCGGTAATGAATTCGTCACCCAAGGACGTAATAAGGATCAGGTATCCTATTCCGTTGGTGCCATGTCGAAGGCCATGTTTGACAGAGTCTTCAAATGGTTAGTCAAGAAGTGTAACGAAACCCTAGACACCAAACAAAAACGTCAACACTTCATTGGTGTACTGGATATTGCTGGTTTCGAAATCTTCGACGTAAGTTAACCACATAAATAACTTTTATAAATTTCAAAAATTATTTTTGTCCTAAAGTATTCTTTTAGTTCTAAAAAGTAATATTATTCTACCTCTAAAAACATTATTCTAGTTCTAAAAAAATTATTCTAGTTCTAAAAATATTATTCTAGTTCTAAAAACATTATTCTAGTTCTAAAAAAATTATTCTAGTTCTAAAAACATTATTCTATTTCCAAAAACATTATTCTAGTTCTAAAAACATTACTCCAGTTCTAAAAATTACTTTAGTTCAAAAATAAGTTAATTCTTCATAAACATTTTACATCCTAAAGAATCAACAGGAACACCCCGCCCCCCAAAAAAATAGGAGATGGTTGTAATCAAAATATTTTTACACTCTTCACTAATTTTCAATTTAGTGGTGGAATTGAAAAATTCCAAATCTTCCCTCTTCTTTAAAAAAAATCAAATCCAAATTTTATAGTACAACGGTTTCGAGCAACTTTGTATCAACTTCACGAACGAGAAATTACAACAATTCTTCAATCATCACATGTTCGTTCTTGAACAAGAGGAATACAAAAAAGAGGGAATCAATTGGGCGTTCATTGATTTTGGCATGGATTTACTAGCCTGTATTGAACTTATTGAAAAGGTTAGAGTTCACTCTCCCAATTTCCAGGAGAGAAATCCCACCCCACCCCTTTGGAAACCTTCTTTTTTTATACCCCTTCGACAAAAATAATCGAAAAACAAAATTATTTTTGTCTTCACCCAAAACAATTTGAACCTTGTGTTTCAATTATCCATATTGCTCGTTTTGTAGAAACTTTGTTTTAGGAACATTACAAAGTTAGAAGACTTTTTTAGATGATTTCTCTCCCTATTTCTCCAATATTGATGTACTTAATGTTTTTTTTTAATGAGAAAATCCTCTTTTTTTGTAAATTAATCGAGAGAAGTTTTTTTTTCCAACTAGGGAAGAGAATTCACGAGCTATAAAAGGTAGGAAAAGTGAGAAAAAAAATTGGGTTTTTAATGAGTGATAAGACCCCAATGAGCATGATTATCCTTTACCTTTAATTTCTACAGATTTTAGAGGTATCTCTGGAAATTCCCTAAACGATCCTTTGATCTAGACACCCAAACGATGGTTTCTAGCGTTTGTAATCTTATGATTCTGAAACGTAAACATTTCCAAAGTCCCAGAGAAAAAATTGGGATATTTTTTTGTACCACCACCACCACCAATAGCATCATTATCATCATGATCAGCAGATGCAGCAGCAACAACAAGAAATAAGGAACAATAAAAACAGTGGACTTCACCTTTTGGAATTATCATCATCATAGTGTTTGGTAGATGACAAATTTCTGAAATAAAAAACCGTTCTCTGAAGAATGAAACGGCAACAGGTTGTTTTCACTTTTTTCCAAAGAGTTTAATACAACCATAAAGTGAACAATCTGGAGAAATTTGCAAACATTAACATTTTTTGAAAATAATTTTTCTGGGGGTTAGGGTCAGTCAGTGGCACTCGTGATTTTTTTTATATTTTTTCGATAGTGGTGTAAATTTTATATCGAGAATGGTTTCAGGGTTAAAATAGTCATGGACTTTGAAATCAGTTTAGATAAATGCTAACCTTTCGTTTTATTGAAAGCTCAGCCTAGTCATTAAAGAAAAAGAAAATTTAAACTGACCCTAACTCCTAAAATACTTTTTTTTTAAAAGAACTCTGTAGTAAAATACCCCTGTAGTATGTTTGACAAAAGGAAAAAAAATTCTTTTTCCTCAAAAAGGCAGACCCTTTTTTTAACTCAATCAGTTTGCTATCCCCCAGAAAAAATTTCATTGAAGAAAGAAAACAATTTTTCTTTTCGACAATTTTTGTAAAAGACGCGATGAAACGACGTTTTTAGTTATTTTTCTTTACACCATCATCCTGGACAGAAATGAAAAACAAAGAATAAAATTTTGATTACTGTCTATTTTGACCTTTGCTCTCGAACAGTTTAACAGCTTCGAGCAGCTCTGCATCAACTTCACCAACGAGAAATTGCAGCAATTCTTCAATCATCATATGTTTGTCCTCGAACAAGAAGAATATACGCGTGAGGGCATTGAATGGGCATTCATTGACTTTGGCATGGACCTCCTCGCATGTATCGAACTCATTGAGAAGGTATTACCCGAGAACCAAAAAAAAAGCAAACAAAGCAAAGCAAATGAGACATGAAAAAAATATTCACAAGATCTTGCTAAGTGATCTTGGAGATGAACTGCAAAAACAAAAATTGCATTCTTGACCTAACGCTTTTTTGTTTATTCAAGTGATCGTCCACTGTTTTCTCACACACTACTTTGTCTCTTGTCTTCTTATCTTTCTTTCTCATTTTAGTGGCAAACAATTATTTTCGTTTCGTTGCAAATGACACGAATGAACTCCTAAAGAATTCTAGATCCGTATCCTTTGATCTTAAGTCCAGTGGGTATGGGAAGGAACTTTTTGTCTGGTTTCGTAAAAAGTTCGAAGAGTGGATTTTGGAAGAGTACAAATGGTGTCTTTTCAGATGGTAGTGTCCGTAATTTTTGGTAACTAAATGCCTAAATGTTATGATTCACAACTTTGGATCGTTACCCTAAGTTGTCAGTCCCATCCAAAAGGACTCCATTTAGAAAATAAAAAAATTAAAAATCTACAACCAAAAAAGTTTTCTTCATAAACCCACTGGATGATGCTCTTGCAAATTCACAACATCCCCCCCCAAAAAAACAATCACATCCACTTTTTCTAAAAATGCTGCTTCATCTACTCGCCAATCCTCCTACCAAAACAGGTATTCCGAACATTCTGGAACATTAGGACACGGTTCCTCAAAGAAACAACAACATCTACCTATATTTGTTCCTGAATTTATAATCCACCCCAAAAATCAAAAATCATTACAAAAAAAGATTCCAATCCTTCACTGTGTCTGTTTCTTTGTTTCTTGCATTTGCCTTTCACGAACAGTACAACGGCTTTGAGCAACTCTGCATCAACTTTACCAACGAGAAATTACAACAATTCTTCAATCATCATATGTTTGTACTCGAGCAAGAAGAGTACAAGAAAGAAGGCATTGAATGGGCCTTCATTGACTTTGGCATGGATCTTCTCGCTTGTATCGAACTTATTGAAAAGGTATCAGTACACAAAAAGAAAAGAGTGCCAGCTAAATGCCAAAAAAAATCAAGAAAAAAAAACACCACCAGAAGGACAAAAACTGAGTGCGAGAGAAAATTTTTTGTTTTCGTTTTCATGTTTGTTGGAATGAAGAAAAGGTACAATTTCGACTTCATACCGGTTTTTATTTTTCAACATCCATTCCTCATTTTTTTTTTTGTTCAGTCATATCAAAAAGAGCGTGACAGGAACGCAATAATCCTCATTCCGATTAAAAAAATAAAAGGAACGGAAATCCGTTTCTCATGTGGGTAAAAGGGGCATTGACTATCTCTTATTGTGAACCTTAAAGACAACATACAAAAATACCTACAAAATTACCTTAAAAATACCTAAAAATTACCCAAAAAAATACCTAAAAATTACCTAAAAAAGCACTAAAAATTACCTAAAAAAGCACTAAAAAAGTGTTCCTCTACCTCTTTAAAAAAAAAAAATTTCGAAAACGGCACAAAAAGTGTCTTTTAACCAGGACAATTATAATCCTGGTCATTTCCATCAGACCATCTCGAACAACCGATACATAATTCCCAATAACATCTTTCTTTCTTTTCACAGTGACCATTCATATTCTTCAATTTTCGACAAATCTTTTTTTGCAATTTCACGAAAACTTTTGGAATGTTTTCAAGACGTTTAGAAACATACCAAGAGAAATCAAGAAATGATTCAAAAATCAAGTAGCAATTGAGTAGATAAAAAATAAAAAGACTAAAGATTTAAAGATTAGGGATTAAAAATTAAAGATTAAAGACTTAAAGATTGAAGATTAAAGACTAAAGATTAAAGACTAAAGATTAAAGATTAAACACTAAAGATTAAAGACTAAAGACTTAAAGATTAAGGATTAAAAATTAAAGATTAATGACTTAAAGATTGAAGATTAAAGACTAAAGATTACAGATTAAAGATTAAACATTAAAGATTAAAGATTAAAGACTAAAGACTTGAAGATTAAAGACTAAAGACTAAAGACTTAAAGATTAAGGATTAAAAATTTAAGATTAAAGACTTAAAGATTGAAGATTAAAGACTAAAGATTAAACATTAAAGATTAAAGACTAAAGACTTAAAGATTAGAGATTAAAAATTAAAGATTAAAGACTTACACAGAAAAAAAGAAGTGTTGTTTTAACACTAAAAGTAGTGTTAAAACAACACGCAACATTTTCAACCAAAACGAGGTGATTTTAACCTAAATTTTGTGTTAAATTAACTCCATGAGTGTGTTAAAATTAATGCACATTTTTAATGGCTGTTAAAACAACACCATCTTGAAAACTACACGCAACAAATTTAACACTTATTTTTTTGTGTGTAAAGATTGAAAATTTAAGACTAAAGATTAAAGATTAAACATTAAACATTAAAGATTAAAGACTTGAAGATTAGGGATTAAAAATTAAAGATTAAAGACTTAAAGATTCAAGATTAAAGACAAAAGATTAAACATTAAACATTAAACATTAAAGATTAAAGACTAAAGACTTGAAGATTAAAGACTAAAGACTTAAAGATTAAGGATTAAAAATTAAAGATTAAAGACTTGAAGGTTGAAGATTAAAGACTAAAGATTAAACATTAAAGATTAAAGACTAAAGACTTAAAGATTGAAAATTTAAGACTAAAGATTAAAGATTAAACATTAAACATTAAACATTAAAGACTTAAAGATTAAGGATTAAAAATTAAAGATTAAAGACTTAAAGATTCAAGATTAAAGACAAAAGATTAAACATTAAACATTAAAGATTAAAGACTTGAAGATTAGGGATTAAAAATTAAAGATTAAAGACTTAAAGATTGAAAATTTAAGACTAAAGATTAAACATTAAAGATTAAAGACTAAAGACTTAAAGATTAGAGATTAAAAATTAAAGATTAAAGACTTAAAGATTGAAAATTTAAGACTAAAGATTAAAGATTAAACATTAAACATTAAAGATTAAAGACTAAAGACTTGAAGATTAAAGACTAAAGACTTAAAAATTACGGATTAAAAATTAAAGATTAAAGACTTAAAGATTGATGATTAAAGACTAAAGATTAAACATTAAAGATTAAAGATTAAAAATTAGAGATTAAAGACTTAAAGTTTGAAGATTAAAGATTAAAGTCGATTAAAAATCAAATCAGAAAATTGATTCGAAAATTGAAGGATAACATCATGTGGCAAACAAAGCAGTGAATTGACAGCTGTTGCCTCTCTTTTTTTTGTTTTCATCATCCTGCACGAACAGTTCAACAGTTTTGAACAACTTTGCATCAACTTCACCAACGAGAAGTTGCAGCAATTCTTCAATCATCATATGTTCATCCTTGAGCAAGAAGAATACACTCGCGAGGGCATTGAGTGGACATTCATTGACTTTGGCATGGACCTTCAACAAACAATTGATCTCATTGAGAAGGTAGAAGAAGTCTGAAACAATTTCCAATCATTCGCAAAAAAATGTATACAATCAGAAGGAAATGATTTAAACAGACCAAGAAAATACGCTACTTGTCAGTAGAATCGAAAGCATTTTCCAGCATGCAACTTTCGACATAAAACCAAAAAAAAAAGCATGTAACTAACAAACTTTTATTTCAGATTCGAAAATTTCACCACATCACTTCTTTTTATCTACTTTTATTTTCTTTTTTTGTGATTTGAGAAAAAAAACTGTTTGTTGTGTTTCTTGGCATTTTTTTCCTTTTTTCTAATTCCGGCTCAGTACAATGGCTTCGAGCAACTCTGCATCAACTTTACGAACGAAAAACTACAACAATATTTCAATCACTTTATGTTTGTTATTGAACAAGAGGAATATGAACGACAGGGTATACCCTGGGTTTTTATTGATTTTGGTATGGATTTACAACCGACCATCGAACTCATCGAGAAGGTAATGTACGCTATTAACAAACAAAAACGAAACCGCAATGTTTGATGTGAATAACCAAAAAAAAAACGCCTTGCTGGGCTTGCTTGTATCCTTCTGATTATTATTATTCTTCTAAGTATAAATTTACCACTTTTACGAAATTGCATTTTTTGGTGACTCACCGAAAACTCAAGTTCGTACATTGTGGACCCAATTCTTGATGATTTTCATCGAGTACTGTTGCATTCTTCCTTTATCGAGAGAATTAACAATTCTTTGTTTTTCCAATTTTTGATTTTTTTAATTTTTCCAATTTTAATTTTTTTAATTTTTCCAATTTAATGAAGTGAAAAGTTTTTTTTGATAATTCACTCGATAATCGAGAAGATGCACAAAACTGTTGTTAAAGAAAAACTAAGAGTAGCGGCGTTTTCATAGCAATCGAGCGATAGTAATTTTTAATTCTAGAAAAACATCTTTAATTTTACCAAACATTATCAGTAAAATCGTCATAGTAATTTGTTAATTTTTAATCATAATCTGTAAATTCTAGAAATATGTCTAATTTTTGGGTTGTCATCTTAATCACAAAATTTCGGGTGGTAATAGTTTGGGGATAATCTATTACTTATTCTTAATCAGAAAAATGTTGTTACCTAAAGTTTACCTAAAGTTTTGGGTCATGAACCACAATTTTTGGAATTTTGCTAACAGTTTTGGCTCATCATCCACAATTTTGGGTTGTTGCCTCAAATTTCCAAGTGCCTATCCATATATTTTGGTGGTAACTGTATTTTTTGGGTGTTCACCCAAAGATTTGGGTCGAGATCCACAATTTCAGGTGGCTACTAAAATATTTGGGTCGTAGTATAAATTTCCAGGGCAGTTACTATAATCTGTCTATTAGCAAACACCCAAAACTGTGGATTATGATCAACAGTTTTGGGTGTTTGCTATGTTTCGGGTCATGATCGCCAATTTTGGATCATAACTCAAAGGTTTTAGTCACAACTCAAAAATTTGGGTGGTAACCAAAAATTTTAAATACGTTACCTAAAATTTTACATAGGTTACCTAAAATTTTACATAGGTTACCTAAAATTTTACATAGGTTACCTAAAATTTTACATAGGTTACCTAAAATTTCACATAGGTTACCTAAAATTTCACATAGATTGCCTAAAATTTTACAAAGGTTACCTAAATTTTTCTTATTATGATGCAAAATTTGGGTTGTTACTAAA
Source organism: Leptopilina drosophilae (assembly GCA_032873175.1). NCBI lineage: Eukaryota > Metazoa > Arthropoda > Insecta > Hymenoptera > Figitidae > Leptopilina > Leptopilina drosophilae. Next base: position 38,164,124 of record CM065486.1, on the reverse strand, counting down.
AATTCCAGATCTTAGTAGTTTTACGTAATCCATTCGATCAGTTACAATAACGATGGTTATACTTCATTACTTAACAGAAAAAAACCAAAGGCTAATGTCATTGTAGATCGCAAACTGACCACCAGTAAATATTACCTAATTAATTCTCGTAGCGTCAATTTGTAAATTTAAAACAAATATCAAAATCAACGCCTAAAGTAAAATGAAAAATAGTAGAAAACGCTACTCTTGGAAATTGCTAGACTGAAAAATTACTATACAAAACTTTGCTCTGTCTAACATTTCTTTTCTCTTCCAAAAAAAATAGCCCATGGGTATCCTCTCCATTCTTGAGGAAGAGTCTATGTTCCCGAAAGCCACCGACAAGACCTTCGAGGAGAAATTGAACAACAATCATCTTGGCAAGAGTCCTAACTTCTTGAAACCAAAACCACCAAAACCAGGTCAACAAGCTGCTCACTTCGCCATTGGCCATTATGCCGGAAACGTAAGTTGAGATTTTTTTTTTGAAAAGAATCCCAAATTGTAAATTTTTTTTTTAATAGCTGGATACTTATTCGACTTTGCTTCTTTTAGGTACCGTACAATATCACCGGTTGGTTGGAAAAGAATAAGGACCCGTTGAACGACACTGTTGTCGATCAATTCAAGAAATCAACCAACAAACTTTTGATTGAGATCTTTGCCGATCATCCTGGACAATCTGGTGGTGGTGGCGGTGATGCCGGTGGCAAGGGAGGACGTGGTAAGAAGGGCGGTGGCTTCTCCACTGTATCATCATCCTACAAGGAACAACTCAATAATTTGATGACAACTTTGAGAGCAACTCAACCTCACTTCGTACGTTGTATCATTCCCAATGAAATGAAACAGCCAGGAGTCATTGACTCTCACTTGGTCATGCATCAATTGACCTGTAACGGTGTACTTGAGGGTATCCGTATTTGCCGTAAAGGATTCCCCAACAGAATGAATTATCCCGACTTCAAACTACGGTAAGTTCTCATCAATGTTCTTATCAACTTGAACTAAGATACTTGATACTATGATTAGTTTTTTAACTTGTGCTTTGGATCTTAAGGCACATGTAGCATTGATACTAAATGCTGAACGTTCCTTTAAAAGATCCGGAGCATAAATTAGGTTCACTTAAGAATTGCTAAGTTTACTGTTATTACTAGTTTTATTCATCAGTACTTATTAATACTTATCAATACTTATAAATACTTATCAATACTTATCAATACTTATAAATACTTATCAATACTTATCAATACTTATAAATACTTATCAGTATTTATCAGTACAAAAAAGAAAAAATGTTGGTGCATCAATCAGGAAAACGATACCCAACTTTTGGGATTAATAGTAAATCTAAATCGGTATGGATTTTGAAAAACTTTGAGACCAATAACCTAGGGAACCTAGGGATCCTAGGGAGTACTTGGGAATTGATGGTCAACCAACATTCTTTCTAGACTATTAGAATTACAAAAATAATACGTCCACTGAGGTACATACATAGTTACAACCTAGAATTTAAAAAAAGTGAACCCTTTTTCTTTATTCGCGAACAGTTACCTCATCTTAGCGCCGGCACTAATGACGGCAGAAAAGGATCCAAAAATAGCAGCAGCCAAATGTTTCGATTCTATTGGTCTCGATCCAGACAGCTACAGGATTGGTCATACAAAGGCTAGTTTCACTTTCCCCAAAAGACCCCAAAAAATGGAAAATTCATGCAAGAATGATTGTTCCATCGGATTGTTTTCCACCCCTCGTACAATTTGACAACCTTTGTCTGGATTATTGACGACCTTTATGAATTTTTGATCCCATTTGGTGACATTTTGAGAGACACTTTTTTAACCCATTTTGGAAATTTTGTCCCCTTTGGAATTAATTAATCCTTTAGATTGAAGTTTATGGACTTTGATTCCATTCGGATTGTTACCCTCTCGATTGAACTCTGATTTCTGTTTGATTTGAGTTTGTTTCCCTTTGAACCCCTTGGACTAAATTTTATATTTACTACCTCGAGATTGTTTCCATTTAAATTACCCTTTAGAATAACTTTTGTAAGTATGATAAACCGTTACCCCGTAGATTGAATTTTGTTCCCTGTATTACTGTTTCCTTTTGTATGCTATCCCTTAACTTTCATTCTAGGAGAAAGAAGTAGAAGGAATCCAGTCTGATCTCCAATAATTTGGGATTTTCAGATGTTCATTCGGATGTTTTATATTCAAATACTTTTCATTTTTAATGGTTCCTAGTTAAATGCTTTTCATTTGCATTTAGATTGACATATGATCCTATATTGAAACAAAGTGACTGAATGACTTAATTTTCACCTCCCTTTTAGTTCCTGTCCAATAGATCTACTCTCCTGTAGTTGATGGTTTTCTGTATAAATTGTTCCCCCCTTTGAAATATAATCCATCGTAGTTAGCAAAAAAAAAAAAGAAATCCGTAGCAGAGCAACGAAGGAACCTGGAGACTGAAAATAAGCCATTGAAGGAAATAAACTCTCGTTACCCCTAATTGATGACACTTATCTTCCAAGACCCTCTAAAACAAATCCAACAGTTTTCGTAGAATCCTAAACTAATGAATGAATTCGCCCTTTTTTTTGTGCGTGACCCACACCAACTTTAGGTACAAAATCTTGGCACCAGCTGCGGTCGATGCAGCCGGTGGCGATCCAAAGAAGGCGGCCGCTGCTGTTTTGGAATCATCCGGTTTAGACGGCGATCAATACCGTCTTGGACATACCAAGGCATGATTTTTCCGAATCCAATCATTTTTTTACTGTTTATTTATTGATATCCAAAAATTTTTAGCTTGTAACAACAACCAGCCACTAGACAGGCTCTGCTGATTGTAGATTCCGCAAATCCGGAACAACCGGCAATGAATCATGTTTTACAACAACCTCCCCCATGTAGCTAATCACATGTTATTACTGATCCCAGACGGCAAATTATGAAGAAAAGAAATGATATAAAAAAAATAATTGTCAAGAATTATGTAAACAGTGTTAAGATATTTGCCCTCTGGAATCGAACCTAATAGATTAGATTACCTAAACAGAAATCCGCAACCAAAGAATGCAAAAAAAAATCTATAACACTTTTTTTCTGTTATTTTCCTTTGTTTATCCTGCGCGCACGAAAACAGATACAAAATTCTGTGTGCCAACAAAGTAAAAGACAACATGGATCCTCAAAAAGCTGCTGAGATCATCCTTGAGGCAGCCAATGTCCCTACCGAGCAATACCGTATGGGTCGCAGTAAGGTACAAGACACCTTCGACTCTGCAATCGCCTTTTTTTTAAGTTGCGTTTTCTCAGACTTCACTTTCAGTGAGAAAAATTTCTTTAAAAAACCAAACCTGAGAAAATGTCAACCATTTTGTCGCTAACAAGAAATTTGTTTTAAGTGTGAGAATTCCGTTTTGCTTCCAAGTCACTAAAAAAAACTTGTGCCAAAACGAAAACAAAACTTCGCAATTATTAATACGTGTGTTCTTTTTTTTATGACAATCCCAAAGAAGACAACAAATTTTAATTTTCAAGTAACCATTATCCAAAAAGCATGAATCGCATGAAAAAATAAACTAAACGATGTGTATACCAAAAAGAAAAATTGGTATCTTGTGACGAAACAATTTTGGAATTTGGAAAAATAAATTATCAGGTATTCTTCCGTGCCGGAGTCTTGGGTCAAATGGAGGAATTCCGTGATGAGCGTCTCAGCAAGATTCTCTCGTGGATGCAAGCCTTTATGAGAGGTTACTTGGCCCGTAAGGACTACAAAAAATTGCAGGAACAACGCTTGGCCCTTCAAGTTGTGCAACGCAATTTGCGTCGTTACCTTCAATTGCGCACATGGCCATGGTGGAAGTTGTGGATGAAGGTCAGACCCCTTCTCAACGCAACTCGCATCGAAGACGAACTTGCCGTGAGTATTTTCAAATATTTTAACATTTACATCTCTATAATTTAAATATATGAAAACTAGCGAAGAAACCACTCAAATTCTGGCGAATCGCCAAATAAATGAAACTTTAACCAGCTCACAGATGTTGTAAATTAAATCATTCACAATGTCTGTTGACAATTTACAAAAAAAGTTAAATTTCAAAAGTGATAAAATTTAACATGACAATTTGAAAACAAAATCTTCAGGAGCAATGAACTATTATTATTTTAAGATTACGTAATGGAGTTAGAATTTTTTTCCCCTTTTTTTAACATCTAAATTTTAGTTTTGCCGTGCCAACATTTCTAGAAATAATTTCTATGTTCCACGACATTTCTATTTTCGTCTATGAGTCTGGTGAATTAAATTCAATTAATTAAGGCGAACTACGATTTTTTTCTTTCGACCTTGAGTTCGTGGAAAGTCTCACTTCCTTTTGAATGAAATTAACAATCAAAATTTTAAAAATAAAAAATTAAAAAAAAATAAATAAATTAAAAAAAATATAAAATTTTAAAAAATTTAACTAATACTACAAATTTAAAGAATGTTTATATTTTAACAAGTGCCATCAATTATTTATTGACTTTAGAAGAAATTGTTTCTGATTCCAAGAAAATATTTTCCTGATTTTTTTAAATTAAATTTTTTTTACGATTTGGTTTTCCAAAACCCCCGTTTGACGGGGGGAATCTACATCTTCGGTTCTCTCATCGTTCTCCTTACTTGAATTCCAGGTCTCTCTCCTCACTTGATTTTCGGGTCCTAGAAAAAAAATTCAATATTACTTATTAATAACTTTTTGATACTGCTTGTGAAGCTACACTTCGATTTCGCCACTTTAAAAACCGACTAAAGATAAAAAAAAAACTAATTACTGAATAAAATTAAAAAAATCGGATGCATAAATACTGGAAAATTAAAAATAACCACGAACCGTGAATCAACCTGCCCCACCAGTGGCTATAAAATAACCGCGGTATTTTTAAATCTCAAAATTTTTTTTTAGTCAGAAATGGTAATTTAAAAAAAAACTAAAAAAAACTTCACTGGAATCATTTTTGGAGAAGATTAACGTGATTCGTATTATTTTTAGATGATTCCCCTTCTCTTCTCATCTCCCTCCTTCCAGTTGACGAAGATCGCGTTCCAAGATCGGTTATAAATATTCCGTAATTTTCGGTCCAGTATAAATTTTACAAGAAATAGTGGTAGGAAAGATGAGAAATTCGCGACCCACGCAAAAAAAGGAAGATTTCCGAAATAGAGAGAGAGAGAGAAAATTTCGCGGGTAGAAAAGTTGCGACTCTGGGAAATTTGTTACCAGTCTGGAAGACGTGCGCGCAACGAAACGATACGACAAAAATTCTATCCCCCTATTACTCCCCACCCTTTTTCTACCTAAAATCATCATCATTGACCAATCGTCGAGTGAATAGAGTTTATTCCCCCCTCCTTTCTTATTTTAACCCTCCCTCCCTCATCACAAATCCTCTCCCTCTACTTCTTTTTACATTAGCCTAAGACTTTTGATCGTCGTGCACTTTATTTTATAACTGAATTATCGAACGACACCCCAAAGAGGTGAAACCGCGTATAAAAAAAAAATTAACGCCGCAATTGAATTTTTATTTTATTTTAATTAACAAGTTTAGAAATTTATTTATTTTAAAAAAGATTCTTTTTGAGAAATTATTTGTCAAATAAAAAGAATACGAACGATTGAAGTGGTTTTTTTCGAAATAAAAAAGGCAAACAATAATGGAGGATCCAGTGAGCGATAACAAAATTTCTGAAACTGCCTTTCAGGAATTACAAGAGAAGGCAAAGAAATTCGAGGAATCATGGATTCGGGAGGAGAAAATGCGCAAGGAATTAGAGGAACTCAATACAAAATTGTTGGAGGAAAAAACAACTTTGTTGAAACAACTCGATGGTGATAAGGGATCACTCGCTGAATATCAGGAGAAAGCATTGAAATTAGGAGCTCAAAAGGCTGATCTCGAGTCACAATTAGCGGTAAGTTTTTTACCATTTATAAATTTGATCCCAATTTTTCTTCTAAATGAAATTCTTTACAATAAGTTCAGTATTAAAAAAATATTAAATTTATTATTTATTAAATATTAAAAAATATTTTTCCTCTAAAAGCCATTTTGTATAAAAAATTCCAGTTTGTACATAATCAACAATGCAATAAAAATTTGTCTCTTGTAGAAAACTTCTCCAAATCATGAAATTTAAATTCTAGAAAAAAATGGTAGAAAAAAATTCCCCCGAAAGAACTGAAACAAAAAAATTCCAGTACAAAGTGATATCTGTATAGAATTTTCCTAAACAATCTTACTAATATTAATTCTCATTAAAATTTAAAAAAATTTTCTCTAAATTTCTATAAATTTTTCTATAAATCCCTTCTCGAATCTAAAAAATTTGAGAATTTTCTCAGTTTAAAATTAAATTAACCTTTCTCACAAATATTATATCATTTCACTTTGATATAATCATTCCAACTAAAATTGACCTGACATGAGAAAATGAATCGTTTTATGCACACGACACTTATGCTGTTCCAGTATAATATTTTTGGGTTAAAATTTTTGGTTGGGTGATTCTCATAAACAGATATATCTAAAATTAAGAAAAGGAGAGAACTAAAGCTTTGCCCTCGAGAGTTTAAATTTTTTTTGCGAATTGTAATTTTTTTTTGCAAGCCAAAGAGGAAAGAGATACAAATGTTTCCGTTTCGTTAAAAAAAAAAAAAAAAATTGCCTCAAATTTCAAATGAAAAGAAGTTACGGAGGTGATGAGTGCATTAGTCAGTTGGGGAATATTTAGAAAGTGTGAAAATAATCGTCAAAAGAATTCAGTGGGTGGTGGTGAGATTTATTCCTCCAGAATTCACGTCTTAATCAAAATAGTCGCGCTACAAAATTACGCATCTTGATCAAACTTTTTTTTTTACTCATCCCACAAAAACGGATAGTTATAAATTTAGAATTAATTAGGTAACTAATCATTTATTTTTAACTATTATTTGAATTAATTAAAATTAGTATTAATTAGAATTTAGTAACAATTATTTGATAAGAATTATTTAACAATTATTCAATGAGAGTTCTTTAAGAATTAAATATTTTAAATTAATTGAAAGTATATCAAACTAAAATATTATTTAATAATTATTCAATAAGAATTCTTTAAGAATTAAATATTTTAAATTAATTGAAAGTATATCAAACTAAAATATTATTTAATAATTATTCAATAAGAATTTTTTAAGAATTAAATATTTTAAATTAATTGAAAGTATATCAAACTAAAATAGTGGGTAAATATTAAGAAACCCCAGTTTAAATATTAAACAATAAATCAAATTATTTATTTAGAAAAAATTAATTGGAATTATTAAATTAGAATTGATTAACTGGAATTATTGAATATAAATCAATTGAAATTACGAAAAGAAAATTAATTGAAATTTGATATAAAATAATTTAATGGTATTTGAATTATTTTGAAATATAATTCTTTAAAAACTAATAATTTGGAACTACTTCGTTGACCCTGATTTAGTTATCAATTTTTTCAAAATAAAGCAAGCGGGTTTTTTAAATTTCTACTGTTTAGTGACATTTGCGAGTAATTTAATTTCGTTGAAAAATTATTTTTAGTTTCTTTTTTCGATTTTTTTAGATTACGATTTGGTTTTCTAAAACCCCCGTTTAACGGGGGGAAGATGTATCTTCGTGTTACTTCCTCTTCTTCTTTCTCTTCACTTGGATTCCGATTCCTGAAAAAAAACAAAGTTTTTCGTTATAAGAATGTAAAAATAATCTAATTCAAACAGAAAAACATTTTTTTTCAGTATATGGCTACTAAATAAATATTTAGTGATTATAAATTTTCGTTGATAGTATAAGTGAAACATTGATTGGTAAAATAATGTTTTGCTTGGAATTCCTAAGAATATGTGGAAAGGAAAAAAAGAGGTTATGAATTTTCATGACTACCAACGTGAAATCCATGAATGGCTGAGATGTTTGTTGAAAAAAATTTTTTTTACGTTGCATCAGTGCAAAATGATTGACAGTTGATTATTATTAGATTATCGGCACCAAGAAAGGCCACTAAAGCGCAAATTAGGACAGATTTAAAGTAGAGCAATGCTATCGAATGCAATAATGATGAGTTGAATGAACTTGCAAAAACTTGAAATAGGCGAGAAAAAAATTCTTTGTCCCATTAATAGTCTAATCGTTATTGCAAAAGACTGCGTATAGTGTTTTAATAAAGCATTTTTATTTTAAAACTATTTTACTAGCATTCAGTTAATTTAGATTACTTTATTATTTTTGTATTTTTTATACTATTTTTTATGATAAATTATTTGAATTTTCAACTAATTTGAAGGAAAACGATTTTAATTTATGATGATACTATACCTTGTGGTTGAATCATGCTCCATTTAGGGTGAGAGCAGCAAAAAGTATCGGAAGAGGGGAGGATGTCTAAATTTAACGAAATCCCAGATTCCAGGTTATTTGAAGTAGGCGTGGTGATGACTCTTTAGGTTCTTCTTCTTCTTCTTCCTCTTCCTCTTCGTTTTTCTGGAAAAAAAGAAGAAGTATAAGTGGATAATGAAAGAGGTAACAGGTGTGGCGCTTATTAATGACGAGGATGACGCACACTTTGGCGCAAGTACTTCCGCCCCTGTGTCATATTGAGATGACGAATTGCAAGAGTCATCAAGTCACCTGTAACGGCTTGCCAATATTCCTTCCATATGAGCCAATCTCCACCTAATATTAGGCGCATCGTTAGCCCCCTTTTCTCAAGGTTTTCATTGCATTTCGTCATTCAAAAGTCTTGCCCCTTGCGCACTATTCAAATAAACTCACGTTCTAGTCCACATCTGATGGGAAACAGATGAGCCCAACTGATTTATCACTTGATTCCCTGAAACAAATTTAAGAGACATTCTTTTAGTTGAATTGTTGAATTGTGGAGTTGCAGAATTGGAGAATTGTAGAAATGTAGGGATAGGTTAATGAGAGATTGTTTCGGTTCTAGGACATCACGGATAGGTTCACTCAAGAGGAGGAAGCTAGGAACAATCTCTTCCAAGGAAAGAAAAAATTGGAGCAAGAGGTTTCGGGTCTTAAGAAAGACATCGAGGACTTGGAATTAACGATCCAGAAGTCGGAGCAGGATAAGGCGACCAAGGACCACCAGATTCGTAATCTGAATGAGGAGATCGCCCACCAGGATGAGCTCATCAATAAACTCAACAAGGAGAAGAAGAACCAAGGTGAGGTCAATCAGAAGACAGCCGAGGAACTCCAGGCCGCCGAAGACAAGGTGAACCATCTCACCAAAGTTAAGGTCAAGCTTGAGCAGACACTTGATGAACTCGAAGACACTCTCGAACGCGAAAAGAAAGTTCGGTAGGTGCCAGGAGTAATTTCTTATTATATGTTCTTTTATAATAATCCCAATTATAATTATCCTAATCTTTTATTTTTCTAAAACGACTTCCATTTACAGCGCCGATGTTGAGAAGAACAAGAGGAAGGTTGAAGGCGATCTCAAGCTTACGCAAGAGGCCGTCGCCGATCTCGAAAGGAACAAGAAGGAATTGGAACAGACCATTCAGCGCAAGGACAAGGAACTCTCATCACTCACGGCAAAATTGGAAGACGAACAATCATTGGTTGGCAAATTACAGAAACAAATCAAGGAACTCCAGGCACGTATTGAGGAACTCGAGGAAGAGGTTGAGGCCGAGCGTCAAGCGCGCGCCAAGGCCGAGAAACAACGCAGCGATCTTGCCCGCGAACTCGAGGAACTTGGCGAACGTCTTGAGGAAGCTGGCGGTGCAACATCGGCTCAAATCGAACTCAACAAGAAACGTGAAGCCGAATTGAGCAAATTACGCCGCGATCTCGAGGAAGCCAATATCCAACACGAATCCGCCCTCGCCATCCTCCGCAAGAAGCACAATGACGCCGTTGCCGAAATGGGAGAACAAATCGATCAACTCAACAAAATTAAAGCCAGGCAAGTTCACAATATCGACTTTATGTTTCATTCTTTAAACAACAAAAAAATCCGTCGCGTTCTTCTTTTTGATTAAATTATTCCGAAATGTTTCCCATTAGGGCCGAAAAAGGCCGCAATGACATCCACGTTGAACTGAACAACGCCCGAGCGGCCAATGATGTCGTCGCCAGGGAGAAGGTAGAAAAAAAACCGAAAAATGTGCCCCCTTGATTTTTTCTTTAGACAGTGCCGTTCAATGTGACTACCAAAAATTCCTCTATTTTTTTCTTTCAGAAATTTCCGTTCCGGTTATTAATACACTATATAACATTTCCTTTTGTTCACGAATGCCTTTAATTACCCCTAAAAATTCTTATTTTCCATGTTCAACACTAAACAGGATTGAAAAGGAGAAGGTTCAGTACTTCAGTGAATTGAACGATCTTCGCGCAACTGTCGATCATCTAAGCAATGAGAAGGTAACTTTGTCCCTTAATTTATGTTTCCAAAAAAACAGACGCCATACTAACGCTGATAACAAACGTGCAGTTGGATCTCGGAGAAGTTGGAGGTTGTGAAAAAAAATCCTTTGTTTTTGAGAGGTGCTTCCTGCTTGCTTTTAATTTTTCCTCTATTATTCACAAGTTAGAGGGTTATTCTAATATTTTTTCCGGAATGTTCAATAGGCCGCGCAAGAGAAGATTGCCAAGCAATTGCAACATCAATTGAATGAGACTCAGGGCAAACTTGAGGAGGTGAATCGCACTTTGAATGACTTCGATGCGGCCAAGAAGAAATTGTCGATTGAGAACAGTGATCTTTTGAGACAATTGGAAGAAGCCGAATCTCAGGTAAATAAAAGCGCACTTTTTTTAATTTAAATTAACTAAAATTTTAGTAAGATGATGATAAAATCGATCACTCCGAGTCAGGATTCAATAAACAAAAAGAGTAATAAATAAACGTTTCGACAGCACGACTGTCCTTTTCAGAAAGTACAATTAATTAAAAATTTGATATAGATTACAAACATTTTTTACAAAAGCAATTTAAAAAATGTACGTGATTCTCTCATCAAACGTTACTCTAAAATTTCTCAAAGTTGGAATATTACTTTGGATGACTTGCTTGACTCATGTCAATTTCTTTATGACAATACTTTTCTTAAATTCAATGACAAATATTACCAACAAATATACGGGACTCCCATGGGTTCATCTATTTCAGGATTGTTTTCGGATATTGTCATGGATGACCTAGAGACATCCTATATTTCAAAACTTTCTTTTAATCCACTTTTTTTCTATAGATATGTTGATGATATAATCACGTGCATACCAATGACAAAAATCGACGAAATGATCAATGTTTTTAACAATTATGACGAGAGATTAAAATTTACTTCTGAAGTTGAGAAAAATAAGTGTATTAATTTTCTAGATGTCCATATTATTAATGACAATGGAAATATTATCACTGACTGGTATAAAAAAACCTACTTTCTCGGGACGTACTATTAATTATTTTTCCAAACACCCTTTTTCGCAAAAGATAGCTATAATATATAATTTAGTTGATAGAGCAGTAAAACTTTCTGATATTAAATTTCACAACAAAAACATTGAGCTGGTTAAAGAAACTTTAATCAAAAATAATTATCCTTTGGGTTTCATTGATAAATATATCACCAAGCGTATCTGTTCTATTCATTTCGACAAAAAAACTAGCACCATTAAGTTAATGTATAAAATGATTCCCAAAATCTTTTTACCTTACGTTCCCATTCTCTATGAGAATACTTCAATGTTTCTTAAAAATTATAATATCTTAACTGTTCCTACAGATAATAAAAAAATGAGTCATAACCTCGTCATAAAAGCTAAAGACAGAAACAAAAAAACTGAAAACGTTAATACTGTTTATAAGATTAATTGTGGAAATTGCTCTGCCTTTTATGTTGGTCAGTCAAAACGAATGGTTGGCGTACGCATAAATGAACATAAAAATTCTACGACTAATGTAATTGCTGATCATAATAACAACCTGAATCACAATTTTGACTGGAATAATTTTTTAATACTTGACAAAGAGAATAATTATAATAAGCGTTTAATATCAGAAATGATCCACATTAATTTGCAAAAAAATTCAGTTAACAAAAAAGATGATACACAAAGTCTCAGTAGCTATTATATCCATTTTCTCAATGAAAAGAAACACGTGTAAATCTTATCTACCTATATTAACCTTGGCATTTCTTCTGTTCCATTACTTTTTGTAATGCTGTCGAAACGTTAAAAAGAAATAACTCTTTTTGTTTATTGAATCCTGACTCGGAGTGATCGATTTTATCATCATCTTACTAATTTGTCGACCGAGTGATAGCATCATTGATATATATAACTAAAATTTTATTAAAAATTTTGTTTTCTAATCCGATGGGGGTTTTTCCAGGTGAACCAACTTTCGAAGATCAAGATCTCATTGACGACACAATTGGAGGACACGAAGAGACTCGCCGATGAGGAGGGACGTGAACGTGCGACACTTTTGGGCAAATTCCGTAACTTGGAGCACGATTTGGACAACATTCGGGAGCAAGTTGAGGAAGAGGCGGAAGGCAAGGCTGACTTGCAGAGGCAATTGAGCAAGGCGAACGCAGAGGCTCAACTCTGGCGTACCAAGTACGAATCGGAGGGCGTTGCACGTGCGGAAGAACTCGAGGAAGCTAAACGTAAACTACAGGCACGTTTGGCCGAGGCTGAGGAGACTATTGAGTCACTCAACCAGAAGGTCATTGCTCTTGAGAAGACCAAACAGCGTCTTGCCACTGAAGTCGAGGATCTTCAACTCGAAGTGGATCGCGCCACAGCGATTGCCAATGCTGCCGAGAAGAAGCAGAAGGCCTTCGACAAGATCATTGGCGAATGGAAGCTCAAGGTCGACGATCTTGCCGCTGAACTCGACGCCAGCCAAAAGGAGTGTCGCAACTACAGTACCGAACTCTTCAGGCTCAAGGGCGCCTATGAGGAAGGCCAAGAGCAATTGGAGGCCGTTCGCCGGGAGAACAAGAATCTCGCCGACGAAGTCAAGGACCTCTTGGATCAAATCGGTGAGGGTGGACGCAACATTCACGAAATCGAGAAGGCACGCAAACGCCTTGAGGCCGAGAAGGACGAATTACAGGCGGCTCTTGAGGAAGCCGAGGCTGCGCTCGAACAGGAGGAGAACAAAGTTCTGCGCAGTCAACTCGAACTCAGTCAAGTGCGACAGGAGATCGATCGTCGTATTCAGGAGAAGGAGGAGGAATTCGAAAATACGAGAAAGAATCACCAACGTGCACTCGACTCGATGCAAGCCTCATTGGAAGCCGAAGCAAAGGGCAAGGCTGAGGCTCTACGCATGAAGAAGAAATTGGAGGCCGACATCAACGAATTGGAAATTGCACTCGATCATGCAAACAAGGCCAACGCTGAGGCACAGAAGAACATCAAGAGATACCAACAGCAACTCAAGGACGTTCAGACCGCACTTGAGGAGGAGCAACGCGCACGCGACGAGGCCCGTGAACTTCTCGGTATTTCCGAACGTCGCGCCAATGCCCTTCAAAACGAACTCGAAGAGAGCAGACAACTCCTCGAGCAAGCCGATCGTGGACGTCGTCAAGCCGAACAAGAATTGGCCGATGCTCACGAACAGCTCAACGAAATCAGCGCTCAGAACGCTTCCATTTCGGCCGCCAAGAGGAAACTCGAGGCTGAACTCCAAACCCTTCACGTGAGTATTATCTGGAAAAATAGTTAATAGGAAAATAGTTAATAGGAAAATAGTTAATGGGAAAATAGTTAATAGGCAAATAGTTAATGGGAAAATAGTTAATGGGAAAATAGTTAATAGAAAGAATCTGGGGTCTAATAGGGGTTTTTGACTTACCCTACCAATTTTTACAGTCCGACCTCGATGAATTACTCAATGAGGCCAAGAACTCCGAGGAGAAGGCTAAGAAGGCAATGGTCGATGCCGCTAGACTGGCTGACGAACTCCGAGCCGAACAAGACCACGCTCAGACCCAGGAGAAACTCCGCAAGGCACTCGAGACACAAATCAAGGATCTCCAGGTGCGTTTAGACGAGGCCGAGGCCAACGCCCTCAAGGGAGGTAAGAAGGCCATCCAGAAATTGGAGCAACGTGTACGTGAACTCGAGAACGAACTCGATGGCGAACAGAGGAGACACGCTGACGCACAGAAGAATCTCCGTAAATCGGAACGTCGCATCAAGGAGCTTAGCTTCCAGGTAAATATTTCTTGTTCTTCAAATCTCTGGGCATTGTCTCTTTTCCCTCCCCTGGGATGCAAAAGATTACATGCTTACATATGCGTTTTTCCATTCCCCTCTTGTCAGTGGTTGAAAGCTCATGATGCTAAGCGAGAAGTCTTTTTCCGTGCTTTGCTGTGTGAGTTGCAGTCTCAACTCGGGTGGTGGCACTGCAGAGCCACTAGGGATTAGAGAGATTCCGCCCCAAACCGAGGGACCGTGGAGATTCCCTGTCTTGTCACTTCGGTGGGGAGTTGGGGAATCACTGCGGATCGGTAGACAACTCATCTGAATTGTTGGCGCTGGTTGGGCGTATCTCAACCACGTTATGATCGTAGACGGTGTAGTGAAATACGCGTATGCGGAGGTACTGCACGTTAAACCAAATAGGCGATAGTCCTCCAAATCATCTTTCTGCCATCAGGACAGTTCCCATCTAACCTGAACAAAAAATCGATCAATTAGCTATTGTTACGTTTGATCTGAATTCACAAATCCGATTTGGGATCCTCGCTGATTATTTCTAGTCATTGTAATGTCTTACCTTTTTTTCGTTGTCTAGTTAATAAATCTTTTAGGAGACCATTGGGTATTCTTAAAGATACTTAATGGTCTTCTAAAGGATTTATTGAATGTGAGTATCCTTAGAGACACTTAATGGTCTCCTAAAAGATTTATTGAACTCTTACCTTTTTTAGTTGTCTATTCAATAAATCTTTTAGGAGACCATAGAGTATCTTTGAAGATACTTAATGGTCTTCTAAAGGATTTATTGAATATAAGTATCCTTAGGGACACTTAATGGTCTCCTAAAAGATTTATTGAACTCTTACCTTTTTTAGTTGTCTACTCAATAAATCTTTTAGGAGACCATAGAGTATCTTTGAAGATACTTAATGGTCTTCTTAGAGATTTATTGAACTCTTACCTTTTTTAGTTGTCTGCTCAATAAATCTTTTAGGAGACCAAACCTAAAGTCATCTTTAGATTTAGATAGATAAATTAGGTAGTAACCTAAAGTATCTTTACTTTGCTACATTAGGTAGTAACCTAAAGTATCTTTAGGGATACTTAATGGTCTTCTAAGAGATTTATTGAACTCTCACCTTTTTTAGCTGTCTATTCAATAAATCTTTTAGGAGACCAAACCTTAAGTAATCTTTAGGTTTGGATAGATACTTTAGATTGATACATGGATATATACTTTAGGTAGTAACCTAAAGTATGTTTAGGGATACTTAATGGTCCCCTAAATGATTTATCGAATGTAAGTACCATTAAGGATACTTAATGGTCTCCTAAAAGATTTATTGATGACAAGTATCCCTAAGGATACTTGGTCTCCTAAAAGATTTATTAAATGTAAGTGTCCCTAAGGGTACTTAGTGGTCCCCTAAAAGATTTATCGAATGTAAGTATCCCAAAGGATACTTAGTGGTCCCCTAAAAGATTTATCGAATGCAAGTACCCTTAAGGACACTTAATAGTCTCCTAAAAGATTTATTAAATAGATATTAAAGAAGTAAACGTTCCATGACGTCAATTTTCATCTTCCTTTCCTATTCCAGGCCGACGAGGACCGCAAGAATCACGAACGTATGCAGGACTTGGTCGACAAATTACAACAAAAGATCAAGACGTACAAGAGGCAAATCGAAGAAGCCGAAGAGATTGCAGCACTAAATCTCGCCAAGTTCCGTAAAGCACAACAGGAACTCGAGGAGGCCGAAGAGAGGGCAGACCTTGCAGAACAGGCAATCACCAAGTTCCGCACCAAGGGACGCGGAGGCAGTGCCGCCCGTGGTCTCAGTCCAGTGGTAAGTTTCACATCTCCGAATCACTAAAAAACAAAAACAAAAAAATAATTAACAATTCCCCCATGATTAGGTACAGAACTCTCTCGCTACTTTATAAATTTAAAAAAAAATTTTATTCGCGACACGTTCGCAACTGATGAAAATATTATTCACTCACTTAGGCACAGAAGCCTCGTAAGGCACCTTCTGCCGCGCTGGAATAACACGCCGCGCTGGTTCCATGTAAGTGACGAGAAAAATGTGTGTGTACAATAAAAAAAATCCTCAGCGCAAAAAAAGGCGAAACACATCGTTAATCATTCACTTTGTTTCTGGGAACTGTAATTTTTGTTCTAAAAAAGTGTTCACATATAGTAAAAGTATTTTTTTAATCTTGTAGGGGAGAACATTTAGTAGTAGAAGTAATTTTTAGTTCTTAGGGGAAATGGTTGCCACAAAAAAATTAATTTCTTGTTTTTCCTTGATTTCCTAAATTTCTAGAGAGAAAGTTTTAAGTTTTTCCCTGACTATAAAGTAAGATCTGTTTCACTATTAATTAGATGCTTTAGAAAATTTTTTTATTTTCAAAACTAAAATTTTTTTAGTAACTTTACAATAAAAATTTCGAAAATTTTCTTAGTAAATAGTAACATAGTAAAATCTTTGCAAAAGTTCAATTACTTTTTAAAATAAAATTTCGTGAACGAATTCAATGATTTATTTCTTAATTAGTTAGAAAAATTTTCAAAAGAATTCAATTATTTTACAAAATTTTCATAAATCTTCGAAACAATTTAATCATTTTTATAAAAAGTAAAATTCTTTGTAAAAAATCATTCATTTTTAAAACAATTTGAGTCTAATTCTATAAAAGAATTAAATTTTTTTCACTAATTATTAATAATACTTTTCGAAAGAATTCTAATATATTCCGAAATTCCATCAAATCCTTGGAAGCAGTTCAATTACTTTTTTTTCAATTTTTAATACAATTTTTCGAAAGAATGAAATTATTTTCTAAAATTCTAATTAGGACTTTAAAACAATTCAATTTTTTTTATAAAATACTGAAATTCAACGACAGAATTCAATTTTTTTTAAATAATAAAATTCTTCGCAGAAATTTAATTATTTTCCATAAAAATTTAATAGTTTTGAATAATCAAAATTTTAATTATTAAGAAACAGGATTATTTAAAAAACGTGAAAGAAATTGTTCATTAAATTAAAGAACTTTTGAAATTTTTAAATTAAAATTCAAAATTTAAATATTTCGGCAATGAGTTTTATTATTAATGAAAAAAATTGAATTCCTTTAAAACTTTTATTATTAATTTTTTCCGTAGAATTTTATTAAATTTTCATTTTAAATAATTGAATTTTTTTGGAAAAGTTGCTTAAAAAACGTAAATATTGAAAATCATTGAATTTGAGAAAAATTTTTGTAAAATAATTGAAATTTTGACAAGAATTCAATTCAAATTTTTGAAAACAATTGAATTTCAGGGAAAAAATTTATTATTCATGAAGATAATTTAAATTTTGAAGAAAATTAAAAAAAAATTTTGAACATAATTGGATTTTTAGAATCATTTGTTACTGCTTCAGAATTAAATTTTTTTAAAAGTATTTTTAAGAATAATTCGTCAATAGATCCATTAGTTTTAATAATTAATTAAATTGACGAGAATTTAACTCAAATTTTTGAAAACAATTGAATTTCAGGGAAAAAATTTATCATTCATGAAGATAATTTAAATTTTAAAGAAAATTAAAACACATTTTTGAACATAATTGAATTTTTGGAATCATTTGTTACTGCTTCAGAATTAAATTTTTTTAAAAGTATTTTTAACAATAATTCGTCAATAGATCCATTAGCTTTAATAATTAATTAAATTGACGAGAATTTAATTCAAATTTTTGAAAACAATTGAATTTCAGGGAGTTTTAGGGTTAAACAAAAAAGACACAAAAATTCATAATTTTCTCATAAATTCTAGGAATTTATTTTTTTCCACTACTTTTAATGAAAGTTCCTGACTTTTCTTTGACCAATTCAACTTTTCCTGACTTTTCCCTAAATTTTCCGACTTGTGGCAACCCTGTTAGGGGTAAAATACTAACTATTCACCGAGGTACCATGACCCTCATCAAAAATCCCAGCTTTTCTAGAATTAGACAAAGCTGACGATGACAACAACAACAAAAAAACACAACGAACGTGCCGAATTCGACAAATTCATCAAAAAAAAAAAAATCCCTAAAAACAGAATTCACGAAAAGGGATCCAAAGTGTATTTAATCATCGTTTTCTTCCATATTATCAAACATTTCTTATCATTTGTCTATAAAGAAGGTGAAAATAAAAAAAAAAAATCAACCCCCTTTGTTCAATATATCATCTAACTCGATCCAGATGTTTTTTACCATTGTAACTGACCCACAAACCCTTTAAGAACTATGTTGACTTATTTTTTTTTCTAACAAAATATTATTTATATTTTCAGCCACATCGACCTGCGTTCAAACCCCAGTTCGACGGTTCCGCATTCCCACCACGCTTCGACCTGCAGCCCGACGGTGAATTTTAAAGAAATAAAAAGCTAGCGCGTCGAGAATCCCGTTATAATTCAAAACATCATCCCAAAAAAAAAACAGGCCAAACATCATCATCATTTATTATTATTACTATCGAAAAATCACAAACACACACGCACATAAAAAAAAACACATCATATTTTTAATCACGAGATACAAAACTCGGAATTCAAAGTGGTGACGACGACGAAGAAGACACAGACGTCTCACGATAAAATGAATATTAATTGTCGATGAGGAACAAGTAGAGAGAACAATTTCGAGCAATATTTATATTTTTTTTTCATCGCAAAAACAGTGGCGAATCGACACGCCAAACTGGGCGATAAAACATCATCAAAAGGGGATTTTTTTTTTTGAAGGGTTGGGAGGGTTGGGAAAGGGGAAAAAGGGGAAATTATAAAGTGAAATAGAGCGATAGCGAAAAAGGTTTATTATTATTATTACCGTCGGTACATCAAGAGGGCGAGAGCTAAATACTATTTGAGAGATGTTTTTAAATAATATCGTAAATTTTATCATTACTGTAAGCAAAATGAAGAAAAAAAAAGAACATCACTGTGTCGTCAATTGCTATCCTATCCTTATAAACGTAATTTAATTTATAAAAAAAAGCGAAATATGTATTTATTAAAGTAAATAAGCAATAAATAAAGTTAAGAAATTAATTCTTATCATGTATATTATTGATTTTTGTCCTTATCCATATTTCCTTTTCCCTCTCGGCGACTTTAATTCTCCTCAAAAAATTACTTTCTGCAAATTTTTAACTAAAATTCATCTCGGAATTAATTATTTTTTTAATACTTTTTAAAACTTCATGAAAAAGTCAATTGTTTGAAGAAGTTTCAAAGTTTCAGATTTGAAAAGAAAATTTTCATTTTTTTTATAATAATAATTCAAAATATTCATTTTTTTGTTAAAAAGCCGAAAGCATGAAAATTACGAAAATTCTAAACTTCTATCGAATGTTAATTTAAACGAATTTACCAAATGTCTAATAATAATAAATTAATTATTAAATAATTAATAATTAATTATTAATTTATATATTCTTACAAATACAAATTTTAAATGCACTAATGCAATTTTATTAAGAAATTATTAAGTAAATTAAACGTATAAAAAAAATTAACTTAAAAAAATAAAATTCTTCTTTATTTACACACATAATTTAATAAATTCCAGGAAAAAGTTATAATCTATAATATATCAAATCGTTCTAGGAATTTATTAACAAACAAAATATCAAATATTAAATTGATCGAATTTTTAAAACACCACAGAACATCAGTTTTGATCTAATTATTAAAAAAGACAAAAGTTAATTTGATCAAATTTTTAAGACACCGAAAGTTTATTTAACAGAATGTTTAAATTATCGGAAGCTTAACTAACTGAATTTCTATAAAATCGAATACTAATTTTTTTAAAACTATGTTTTTGAATATCTTTAAAAACTTTATTACAATAAAGAAATTCTTACCGACAAAAACGCGTGAAGATTTCCAAGTTTGAAAACGAGCAGACGCTTTTTACAAAATTCGTGTTTTTAACTTAAATGGCCATAACTTTTTTTTATTTTCACGATATAATATTCTGATTTATCCTAATGGAAAGCTGACGTTTTTACCTATCTTTATCACCTGTGCCACTAAAATTGCCGACCGAAAATTGAATTTTCAAAATGAAAAAATGTCTGTGATTTTGGAGAAACCTCTGTAACTATTTTAATTTTTGTGCTAAAAAAATGCGTTTAAAGAAGAAGTTGCATGGTTTTGTTCCAGTTACTTAAAACATTATGCACAAATGAAAAAGGATAAATAAAAAACATATTTTCTTTTAGAAGAAGCAAAAGTGCCACATCGAGGGGAAATCTTAAAAAGAAAGGAAGAGAAAAAAGATTATCAAATCAAGTAAAATAATATAAAGAGAAAAATGTGATTAATTTCTTTAATAAAGTATTTTTATATACTTCTATGACATAGTGCATTTTATTATAGTATTTTTTACATTTAAAGAATTTACATAATTAAACAAAAAACCGTAGTTAATAAATTTACATTAAAATTAAATGTAATTAAATTAAATTCTTCGATCGTTTAAAATATGGGCATTGTGGAAATAATTATTGCCAAAGGCTGCAAACAATTCTTTTTTCATTTCTAGCACAAAAATTAAAAAAGTTACAGAGCTTTTTCTAAATTTACAGAAATTTTTTCACTTTGAAAATTCAATTTTCGGTAACTTTTTGCCACTTTATTTTTATAACAATTTTCAAAAATTTTTTAATAATTGGAACAAAAACAAGCAACTTCTTCTTTAGACGCATTTTTCTAGCACAAAAATTAAAAAAGTTACAGAGCTTTTTCTAAATTTACAGAAATTTTTTCATTTTGAAAATTCAATTTTCGGTAACTTTTTGCCAGTTTATTTTTTTGAGAATTTTGAAAATATTTCTGATAATTGGAACAAAAACAAGCAACTTCTTCTTTACACGCATTTTTCTAGCACAAAAATTAAAAAAGTTACAGAGGTTTTTCCAAACTTACAGAAATTTTTTCATTTTGAAAATTCAATTTTCGGTAACTTTTTGCCACTTTATTTTTAAAACAATTTTCAAAATTTTTTTAATAATTGGAACAAAAACAAGCAACTTCTTCTTTAGACGCATTTTTCTAGCACAAAAATTAAAAAAGTTACAGAGCTTTTTCTAAATTTACAGAAATTTTTTCATTTTGAAAATTCAATTTTCGGTAACTTTTTGCCAGTTTATTTTTTTGGGAATTTTGAAAATATTTCTGATAATTGGAACAAAAACAAGCAACTTCTTCTTTACACGCATTTTTCTAGGACCAAAATTAAAAAAGTTACAGAGGTTTTTCCGAATTATCAGAAATTTTTTCATTTTGAAAATTCAATTTTCGGTAACTTTTTGCCACTTTATTTTTAAAACAATTTTCAAAATTTTTTTAATAATTGGAACAAAAACAAGCAACTTCTTCTTTAGACGCATTTTTCTAGCACAAAAATTAAAAAAGTTACAGAGCTTTTTCTAAATTTACAGAAATTTTTTCATTTTGAAAATTCAATTTTCGGTAACTTTTTGCCAGTTTATTTTTTTGGGAATTTTGAAAATATTTCTGATAATTGGAACAAAAACAAGCAACTTCTTCTTTACACGCATTTTTCTAGGACCAAAATTAAAAAAGTTACAGAGGTTTTTCCGAATTATCAGAAATTTTTTGATTTTGAAAATTCAATTTTCGGTAACTTTTTGCCAGTTTATTTTTTTAAGAATTTTGAAAAATTTTCTTATAATTGGAACAAAAACAAGCAACTTCTTCTTTAGACGCATTTTTCTAGCACAAAAATTAAAAAAGTTACAGAGCTTTTTCCAAACTTACAGAAATTTTTTCATTTTGAAAATTCAATTTTCGGTAACTTTTTGCCAGTTTATTTTTTTTAGAATTTTGAAAAATTTTCTGATAATTGGAACAAAAACGAGCAACTTCTTCTTTACACGCATTTTTCTAGCACAAAAATTAAAAAAGTTACAGAGCTTTTTCCAAACTTACAGAAATTTTTTCACTTTGAAAATTCAATTTTCGGTAACTTTTTGCCAGTTTATTTTTTTAAGAATTTGGCAAAATTTTCTTATAATTGGAACAAAAACAAGCAACTTCTTCTTTAGACGCATTTTTCTAGCACAAAAATTAAAAAAGTTACAGAGCTTTTTCTAAATTTACAGAAATTTTTTCATTTTGAAAATTCAATTTTCGGTAACTTTTTGCCAGTTTATTTTTTTTTAATTTTGAAAATTTTTCTGATAATTGGAACAAGAACAAGCAACTTCTTCTTTACACGCATTTTTCTAGCACAAAAATTAAAAAAATTACAGAGTTTTTTCCACATTTACAGAAATTTTTACATTTTGAAAATTCAATTTTCGGTAACTTTTTGCCAGTTTATTTTTTTGAGAATTTTGAAAAACTTTCTGATAATTGGAACAAAAACAGGCAACTTCTTCTTTTGACCCATTTTTCTAGCACACAAATTAAAAAAGTTACAGAGCTTTTTCCAAATTTACAAAAAAAAATTCATTTTGAAAATTCAATTTTCGGTAACATTTTGCCAGTTTATTTTTTTGAGAATTTTGAAAAATTTTCTGATAATTGGAACAAAAACAAGCAACTTCTTCTTTAGACGCATTTTTCTATCACAAAAATTAAAAAAGTTACAGAGCTTTTTCCAAATTTACAGAAATTTTTTCATTTTGAAATTTCAATTTTCGTTAACTTTTTGCCAGTTTACTTTTCTAAGAATTTTGAAAAATTTTCTTATAATTGGAACAAAAACAAGCAACTTCTTCTTTAGACGCATTTTTCTAGCACAAAAATTAAAAAAGTTATGGCCATTTGGGTTAAAAACACGAAATTTGTAAAAAGCGTTTGTTCGTTTTTAAACTTTGATAACTTCACGCATTTTTATCGGAATCTATTGTAGCGATAGTGATAATGATAGATAAAAACGTCAGCTTTCCATTGGGACAAACCAGAATATCATATCGTAAAAATAAAAAAAGTTATGGCCATTTATGAAGAAAACGCGGATTTTGTAAAAAGCGTTTGTTCGTTTTTAAACTTTGATAACTTCACGCATTTTTATCGGAATCTATTGTAGCGATAGTGATAATGATAGATAAAAACGTCAGCTTTCCATTGGGACAAACCAGAATATCATATCGTAAAAATAAAAAAAGTTATGGCCATTTATGAAGAAAACGCGGATTTTGTAAAAGCGTTTTGTTCGTTTTTAAACTTTGATAACTTCACGCGCATTTTTATCGGAATCTATTTTAGCGATAGTGATAATGATAGATAAAAACGTCAGCTTTCCATTGGGACAAACCAGAATATCATATCGTAAAAATAAAAAAAGTTATGGCCATTTGGGTTTAAAACACGAATTTTGTAAAAAGCGTTTGTTCGTTTTTAAACTTTGATAACTTCACGCATTTTTATCGGAATCTATTGTAGCGATAGTGATAATGATAGATAAAAACGTCAGCTTTCCATTGGGACAAACCAGAATATCATATCGTAAAAACAAAAAAACTTATGGCCATTTATGAAGAAAACGCGGATTTTGTAAAAAGCGTTTGTTCGTTTTTAAACTTTGATAACTTCACGCATTTTTTTCGGAATCTATTGTAGCGATAGTGATAAAGATAGATAAAAACGTCAGCTTTCCATTGGGACAAACCAGAATATCATATCGTAAAAAATAAAAAAAGTTATGGCCATTTTGGTTAAAAACACGAATTTTGTAAAAGCGTTTGTTCGTTTTTAAAACTTTGATAACTTCACACATTTTTTTCGGAATCTATTGTAGCTATTGTGATAATCATAGATAAAAACGTCAGCTTTCCATTGGGACAAACCAGAATATCATATCGTAAAAATAAAAAAAGTTATGGCCATTTTGGTTAAAAACACGAATTTTGTAAAAAGCGTTTGTTCGTTTTCAAACTTTGATAACTTCACGCATTTTTATCGGAATCTATTGTAGCGATAGTGATAATGATAGATAATAACGTCAGCTTTCCATTGGGACAAACCAGAATATCCATATCGTAAAAAATAAAAAAAGTTATGGCCATTTTGGTTAAAAACACGAATTTTGTAAAAAGCGTTTGTTCGTTTTTTAAACTTTGATAACTTCACGCATTTTTATCGGAATCTATTGTAGCGATAGTGATAATGATAGATAAAAAACGTCAGCTTTCCATTGGGACAAACCAGAGTATCATATCGTAAAAATAAAAAAAAGTTATGGCCATTTATGAAGAAAACGCGGATTTTTGTAAAAAGCGTTTGTTCGTTTTTAAACTTTGATAACTTCACGCATTTTTATCGGAATCTATTGTAGCGATAGTGATAATGATAGATAAAAACGTCAGCTTTCCATTTGGGACAAACAGAATATCATATCGTAAAAATAAAAAAAGTTATGGCCATTTTGGTTTAAAAACACGAATTTTTGTAAAAAGCGTTTGTTCGTTTTTAAACTTTGATAACTTCACGCATTTTTATCGAATCTATTGTAGCGATAGTGATAATGATAGATAAAAACGTCAGCTTTCCATTGGGACAAACCAGAATATCATATCGTAAAAATAAAAAAAGTTATGGCCATTTTGGTTAAAAACACGAATTTTGTAAAAAGCGTTTGTTCGTTTTTAAACTTTGATAACTTCACGCATTTTTATCGGAATCTATTTGTAGCGATAGTGATAATGATAGATAAAAACGTCAGCTTTCCATTGGGACAAACCAGAGTATCATATCGTAAAAATAAAAAAAGTTATGGCCATTTTGGTTAAAAACACGAATTTTGTAAAAAGCGTTTGTTCGTTTTTAAACTTTGATAACTTCACGCATTTTATCGGAATCTATTGTAGCGATAGTGATAATGATAGATAAAAACGTCAGCTTTCCATTGGGACAAACCAGAGTATTCATATCGTAAAAATAAAAAAAGTTATGGCCATTTTGGTTAAAAACACGAATTTTGTAAAAAAGCGTTTGTTCGTTTTTAAACTTTGATAACTTCACGCATTTTTATCGGAATCTATTGTAGCGATAGTGATAATGATAGATAAAAACGTCAGCTTTCCATTGGGACGTCATATCGTTATCATCTTTGTAAAAACATGGCCATTATGAAGAAAACGCGGATTTTTGTAAAAAGCGTTTGTTCGTTTTTAAACTTTGATAACTTCACGCATTTTTTATCGGAATCTATTGTAGCGATAGTGATAATGATAGATAAAAATGTCAGCTTTCCATTGGGACAAACCAGAATATCATATTGTAAAAATAAAAAAAGTTATGGCCATTTTGGTTAAAAACACGAATTTTGTAAAAAGCGTTTGTTCGTTTTTAAACTTTGATAACTTCACGCATTTTTATCGGAATCTATTGTAGCGATAGTGATAATGATAGATAAAAACGTCAGCTTTCCATTGGGACAAACCAGAGTATCATATCGTAAAAATAAAAAAAGTTATGGCCATTTTGGTTAAAAACACGAATTTTGTAAAAAGCGTTTGTTCGTTTTTAAACTTTGATAACTTCACGCATTTTTATCGGAATCTATTGTAGCGATAGTGATAATGATAGATAAAAACGTCAGCTTTCCATTGGGACAAACCAGAATATCATATCGTAAAAATAAAAAAAGTTATGGCCATTTTGGTTAAAAACACGAATTTTGTAAAAAGCGTTTGTTCGTTTTCAAACTTTAATAACTTTACGCATTTTTATCGGAATCTATTGTAGCGATAGAGATAATGATAGATAAAAACGTCAGCTTTCCATTGGGACAAACCAGAATATCATATCGTAAAAATAAAAAAAGTTATGGCCATTTGGGTTAAAAACACGAATTTTGTAAAAAGCGTTTGTTCGTTTTTAAACTTTGATAACTTCACGCATTTTTATCGGAATCTATTGTAGCGATAGTGATAATGATAGATAAAAACGTCAGCTTTCCATTGGGACAAACCAGAATATCATATCGTAAAAATAAAAAAAGTTATGGCCATTTGGGTTAAAAACACGAATTTTGTGAAAAGCGTTTGTTCGTTTTCAAACTTTAATAACTTTACGCATTTTTTTCGGAATCTATTGTAGCGATAGTGATAATGATAGATAAAAACGTCAGCTTTCCATTGGGACAAACCAGAATATCATATCGTAAAAATAAAAAAAGTTATGGCCATTTATGAAGAAAACGCGGATTTTGTAAAAAGCGTTTGTTCGTTTTTAAACTTTGATAACTTCACGCATTTTTATCGGAATCTATTGTAGCGATAGTGATAATGATAGATAAAAACGTCAGCTTTCCATTGGGACAAAACCAGAGTATCATATCGTAAAAATAAAAAAAGTTATGGCCATTTGGGTTAAAAACACGCATTTTGTAAAAAGCGTTTGTTCGTTTTCAAACTTTAATAACTTCACACATTTTTTTTCGGAATCTATTGTAAGCGATAGTGATAATGATAGATAAAAAACGTCAGCTTTCCATTGGGACCAAACCAGAATATCATATCGTAAAAATAAAAAAAGTTATGGCCATTTTGGTTAAAAACACGAATTTTGTAAAAAGCGTTTGTTCGTTTTTAAACTTTGATAACTTCACGCATTTTTATCGGAATCTATTGTAGCGATAGTGATAATGATAGATAAAAACGTCAGCTTTCCATTGGGACAAACCAGATATCATATCGTAAAAAATAAAAAAACTTATGGCCATTTATGAAGAAAACGCGGATTTTGTAAAAGCGTTTGTTCGTTTTTTAAACTTTGATAACTTCACGCATTTTTTTCGGAATCTATTGTGTAGCGATAGTGATAATGATAGATAAAAACGTCAGCTTTCCATTGGGACAAACCAGAATATCATATCGTAAAATAAATATAGTTATGGGCCATTTTGGTTAAAAAACACGAAATTTTGTAAAAAGCGTTTGTTCGTTTTTAAACTTTGATAACTTCACGCATTTTTTTTCGGAATCTATTGTTAGCGATAGTGATAAATGATAGATAAAAACGTCAGCTTTCCATTGGGACAAACCAGAATATCATATCGTAAAATAAAAAAAGTTATGGCCATTTTGGTTAAAAACACGAATTTTGTAAAAAGCGTTTGTTCGTTTTTAAACTTGATAACTTCACGCATTTTTTATCGGAATCTATTGTAGCGATAGTGATAATGATAGATAAAAACGTCAGCTTTCATTGGGACAAACCAGAATATCATATCGTAAAAATAAAAAAAAGTTATGGCCATTTTGGTTAAAAAACACGAATTTTGTAAAAAGCGTTTGTTCGTTTTTAAACTTTGATAACTTCACGCATTTTTTTCGGAATCTATTGTAGCGATAGTGATAATGATAGATAAAAACGTCAGCTTTCCATTGGACAAACCAGAGTATCATATCGTAAAAATAAAAAAAAGTTATGGCCATTTTGGTTAAAAACACGAATTTTGTAAAAAGCGTTTGTTCGTTTTTAAAACTTTGATAACTTCACGCATTTTTATCGGAATCTATTGTAGCGATAGTGATAATGATAGATAAAAACGTCAGCTTTCCATTGGGACAAACCAGAATATCATATCGTAAAAATGAAAAAAGTTATGGCCATTTATGAAGAAAACGCGGATTTTGTAAAAAGCGTTTGTTCGTTTTTAAACTTTGATAACTTCACGCATTTTTATCGGAATCTATTGTAGCGATAGTGATAATGATAGATAAAAACGTCAGCTTTCCATTGGGACAAACCAGAATATCATATCGTAAAAATAAAAAAAGTTATGGCCATTTATGAAGAAAACGCGGATTTTGTAAAAAGCGTTTGTTCGTTTTTAAACTTTGATAACTTCACGCATTTTTTTCGGAATCTATTGTAGCGATAGTGATAATGATAGATAAAAACGTCAGCTTTCCATTGGGACAAACCAGAATATCATATCGTAAAAATAAAAAAAGTTATGGCCATTTATGAAGAAAACGCGGATTTTGTAAAAAGCGTTTGTTCGTTTTTAAACTTTGATAACTTCACGCATTTTTATCGGAATCTATTGTAGCGATAGTGATAATGATAGATAAAAAACGTCAGCTTTCCATTGGGACAAACCAGAGTATCATATCGTAAAAATAAAAAAAGTTATGGCCATTTTGGTTAAAAACACGAATTTTGTAAAAAGCGTTTGTTCGTTTTTAAACTTTGATAACTTCACGCATTTTTATCGGAATCTATTGTAGCGATAGTGATAATGATAGATAAAAACGTCAGCTTTCCATTGGGACAAACCAGAGTATCATATCGTAAAAATAAAAAAAAGTTATGGCCATTTTGGTTAAAAACACGAATTTTGTAAAAAGCGTTTGTTCGTTTTTAAACTTTGATAACTTCACGCATTTTTATCGGAATCTATTGTAGCGATAGTGATAATGATAGATAAAAACGTCAGCTTTCCATTGGGACAAACCAGAGTATCATATCGTAAAAATAAAAAAAGTTATGGCCATTTATGAAGAAAACGCGGATTTTGTAAAAAGCGTTTGTTCGTTTTTAAACTTTGATAACTTCACGCATTTTTATCGGAATCTATTGTAGCGATAGTGATAATGATAGATAAAAACGTCAGCTTTCCATTGGGACAAACCAGAATATCATATCGTAAAAATAAAAAAAGTTATGGCCATTTTGGTTAAAAACACGAATTTTGTAAAAAGCGTTTGTTCGTTTTTAAACTTTGATAACTTCACGCATTTTTATCGGAATCTATTGTAGCGATAGTGATAATGATAGATAAAAACGTCAGCTTTCCATTGGGACAAACCAGAATATCATATCGTAAAAATAAAAAAAGTTATGGCCATTTTGGTTAAAAACACGAATTTTGTAAAAAGCGTTTGTTCGTTTTTAAACTTTGATAACTTCACGCATTTTTATCGGAATCTATTGTAGCGATAGTGATAATGATAGATAAAAACGTCAGCTTTCCATTGGGACAAACCAGAGTATCATATCGTAAAAATAAAAAAAGTTATGGCCATTTATGAAGAAAACGCGGATTTTGTAAAAAGCGTTTGTTCGTTTTTAAACTTTGATAACTTCACGCATTTTTATCGGAATCTATTGTAGCGATAGTGATAATGATAGATAAAAACGTCAGCTTTCCATTGGGACAAACCAGAATATCATATCGTAAAAATAAAAAAAGTTATGGCCATTTTGGTTAAAAACACGAATTTTGTAAAAAGCGTTTGTTCGTTTTTAAACTTTGATAACTTCACGCATTTTTATCGGAATCTATTGTAGCGATAGTGATAATGATAGATAAAAACGTCAGCTTTCCATTGGGACAAACCAGAGTATCATATCGTAAAAATAAAAAAAGTTATGGCCATTTTGGTTAAAAACACGAATTTTGTAAAAAGCGTTTGTTCGTTTTTAAACTTTGATAACTTCACGCATTTTTATCGGAATCTATTGTAGCGATAGTGATAATGATAGATAAAAACGTCAGCTTTCCATTGGGACAAACCAGAGTATCATATCGTAAAAATAAAAAAAGTTATGGCCATTTTGGTTAAAAACACGAATTTTGTAAAAAGCGTTTGTTCGTTTTTAAACTTTGATAACTTCACGTATTTTTATCGGAATCTATTGTAGCGATAGTGATAATGATAGATAAAAACGTCAGCTTTCCATTGGGACAAACCAGAATATCATATCGTAAAAATAAAAAAAGTTATGGCCATTTATGAAGAAAACGCGGATTTTGTAAAAAGCGTTTGTTCGTTTTTAAACTTTGATAACTTCACGCATTTTTATCGGAATCTATTGTAGCGATAGTGATAATGATAGATAAAAACGTCAGCTTTCCATTGGGACAAACCAGAGTATCATATCGTAAAAATAAAAAAAGTTATGGCCATTTGGGTTAAAAACACGCATTTTGTAAAAAGCGTTTGTTCGTTTTCAAACTTTAATAACTTCACACATTTTTTTCGGAATCTATTGTAGCGATAGTGATAATGATAGATAAAAACGTCAGCTTTCCATTGGGACAAACCAGAATATCATATCGTAAAAATAAAAAAAGTTATGGCCATTTTGGTTAAAAACACGAATTTTGTAAAAAGCGTTTGTTCGTTTTTAAACTTTGATAACTTCACGCATTTTTATCGGAATCTATTGTAGCGATAGTGATAATGATAGATAAAAACGTCAGCTTTCCATTGGGACAAACCAGAATATCATATCGTAAAAATAAAAAAACTTATGGCCATTTATGAAGAAAACGCGGATTTTGTAAAAAGCGTTTGTTCGTTTTTAAACTTTGATAACTTCACGCATTTTTTTCGGAATCTATTGTAGCGATAGTGATAATGATAGATAAAAACGTCAGCTTTCCATTGGGACAAACCAGAATATCATATCGTAAAAATAAAAAAAGTTATGGCCATTTTGGTTAAAAACACGAATTTTGTAAAAAGCGTTTGTTCGTTTTTAAACTTTGATAACTTCACGCATTTTTTTCGGAATCTATTGTAGCGATAGTGATAATGATAGATAAAAACGTCAGCTTTCCATTGGGACAAACCAGAATATCATATCGTAAAAATAAAAAAAGTTATGGCCATTTTGGTTAAAAACACGAATTTTGTAAAAAGCGTTTGTTCGTTTTTAAACTTTGATAACTTCACGCATTTTTATCGGAATCTATTGTAGCGATAGTGATAATGATAGATAAAAACGTCAGCTTTCCATTGGGACAAACCAGAATATCATATCGTAAAAATAAAAAAAGTTATGGCCATTTTGGTTAAAAACACGAATTTTGTAAAAACCGTTTGTTCGTTTTTAAACTTTGATAACTTCACGCATTTTTTTCGGAATCTATTGTAGCGATAGTGATAATGATAGATAAAAACGTCAGCTTTCCATTGGGACAAACCAGAGTATCATATCGTAAAAATAAAAAAAGTTATGGCCATTTTGGTTAAAAACACGAATTTTGTAAAAAGCGTTTGTTCGTTTTTAAACTTTGATAACTTCACGCATTTTTATCGGAATCTATTGTAGCGATAGTGATAATGATAGATAAAAACGTCAGCTTTCCATTGGGACAAACCAGAATATCATATCGTAAAAATAAAAAAAGTTATGGCCATTTATGAAGAAAACGCGGATTTTGTAAAAAGCGTTTGTTCGTTTTTAAACTTTGATAACTTCACGCATTTTTATCGGAATCTATTGTAGCGATAGTGATAATGATAGATAAAAACGTCAGCTTTCCATTGGGACAAACCAGAATATCATATCGTAAAAATAAAAAAAGTTATGGCCATTTATGAAGAAAACGCGGATTTTGTAAAAAGCGTTTGTTCGTTTTTAAACTTTGATAACTTCACGCATTTTTATCGGAATCTATTGTAGCGATAGTGATAATGATAGATAAAAACGTCAGCTTTCCATTGGGACAAACCAGAGTATCATATCGTAAAAATAAAAAAAGTTATGGCCATTTTGGTTAAAAACACGAATTTTGTAAAAAGCGTTTGTTCGTTTTTAAACTTTGATAACTTCACGCATTTTTATCGGAATCTATTGTAGCGATAGTGATAATGATAGATAAAAACGTCAGCTTTCCATTGGGACAAACCAGAATATCATATCGTAAAAATAAAAAAAGTTATGGCCATTTTGGTTAAAAACACGAATTTTGTAAAAAGCGTTTGTTCGTTTTTAAACTTTGATAACTTCACGCATTTTTATCGGAATCTATTGTAGCGATAGTGATAATGATAGATAAAAACGTCAGCTTTCCATTGGGACAAACCAGAATATCATATCGTAAAAATAAAAAAACTTATGGCCATTTATGAAGAAAACGCGGATTTTGTAAAAAGCGTTTGTTCGTTTTTAAACTTTGATAACTTCACGCATTTTTATCGGAATCTATTGTAGCGATAGTGATAATGATAGATAAAAACGTCAGCTTTCCATTGGGACAAACCAGAGTATCATATCGTAAAAATAAAAAAAGTTATGGCCATTTTGGTTAAAAACACGAATTTTGTAAAAAAGCGTTTGTTCGTTTTTAAACTTTGATAACTTCACGCATTTTTATCGGAATCTATTGTAGCGATAGTGATAATGATAGATAAAAACGTCAGCTTTCCATTGGGACAAACCAGAGTATCATATCGTAAAAATAAAAAAAGTTATGGCCATTTATGAAGAAAACGCGGATTTTGTAAAAAGCGTTTGTTCGTTTTTAAACTTTGATAACTTCACGCATTTTTATCGGAATCTATTGTAGCGATAGTGATAATGATAGATAAAAACGTCAGCTTTCCATTGGGACAAACCAGAATATCATATCGTAAAAATAAAAAAAGTTATGGCCATTTTGGTTAAAAACACGAATTTTGTAAAAAGCGTTTGTTCGTTTTTAAACTTTGATAACTTCACGCATTTTTATCGGAATCTATTGTAGCGATAGTGATAATGATAGATAAAAACGTCAGCTTTCCATTGGGACAAACCAGAATATCATATCGTAAAAATAAAAAAAGTTATGGCCATTTTGGTTAAAAACACGAATTTTGTAAAAAGCGTTTGTTCGTTTTTAAACTTTGATAACTTCACGCATTTTTATCGGAATCTATTGTAGCGATAGTGATAATGATAGATAAAAACGTCAGCTTTCCATTGGGACAAACCAGAATATCATATCGTAAAAATAAAAAAAGTTATGGCCATTTGGGTTAAAAACACGAATTTTGTAAAAAGCGTTTGTTCGTTTTTAAACTTTAATAACTTCACGCATTTTTATCGGAATCTATTGTAGCGATAGTGATAATGATAGATAAAAACGTCAGCTTTCCATTGGGACAAACCAGAATATCATATCGTAAAAATAAAAAAAGTTATGGCCATTTATGAAGAAAACGCGGATTTTGTAAAAAGCGTTTGTTCGTTTTTAAACTTTGATAACTTCACGCATTTTTATCGGAATCTATTGTAGCGATAGTGATAATGATAGATAAAAACGTCAGCTTTCCATTGGGACAAACCAGAATATCATATCGTAAAAATAAAAAAAGTTATGGCCATTTTGGTTAAAAACACGAATTTTGTAAAAAGCGTTTGTTCGTTTTTAAACTTTGATAACTTCACGCATTTTTTTCGGAATCTATTGTAGCGATAGTGATAATGATAGATAAAAACGTCAGCTTTCCATTGGGACAAACCAGAGTATCATATCGTAAAAATAAAAAAAGTTATGGCCATTTTGGTTAAAAACACGAATTTTGTAAAAAGCGTTTGTTCGTTTTTAAACTTTGATAACTTCACGCATTTTTATCGGAATCTATTGTAGCGATAGTGATAATGATAGATAAAAACGTCAGCTTTCCATTGGGACAAACCAGAATATCATATCGTAAAAATAAAAAAAGTTATGGCCATTTATGAAGAAAACGCGGATTTTGTAAAAAGCGTTTGTTCGTTTTTAAACTTTGATAACTTCACGCATTTTTATCGGAATCTATTGTAGCGATAGTGATAATGATAGATAAAAACGTCAGCTTTCCATTGGGACAAACCAGAGTATCATATCGTAAAAATAAAAAAAGTTATGGCCATTTTGGTTAAAAACACGAATTTTGTAAAAAGCGTTTGTTCGTTTTCAAACTTTAATAACTTCACACATTTTTTTCGGAATCTATTGTAGCGATAGTGATAATGATAGATAAAAACGTCAGCTTTCCATTGGGACAAACCAGAATATCATATCGTAAAAATAAAAAAAGTTATGGCCATTTTGGTTAAAAACACGAATTTTGTAAAAAGCGTTTGTTCGTTTTTAAACTTTGATAACTTCACGCATTTTTATCGGAATCTATTGTAGCGATAGTGATAATGATAGATAAAAACGTCAGCTTTCCATTGGGACAAACCAGAGTATCATATCGTAAAAATAAAAAAAGTTATGGCCATTTTGGTTAAAAACACGAATTTTGTAAAAAGCGTTTGTTCGTTTTTAAACTTTGATAACTTCACGCATTTTTATCGGAATCTATTGTAGCGATAGTGATAATGATAGATAAAAACGTCAGCTTTCCATTGGGACAAACCAGAATATCATATCGTAAAAATAAAAAAACTTATGGCCATTTATGAAGAAAACGCGGATTTTGTAAAAAGCGTTTGTTCGTTTTTAAACTTTGATAACTTCACGCATTTTTTTCGGAATCTATTGTAGCGATAGTGATAATGATAGATAAAAACGTCAGCTTTCCATTGGGACAAACCAGAATATCATATCGTAAAAATAAAAAAAGTTATGGCCATTTTGGTTAAAAACACGAATTTTGTAAAAAGCGTTTGTTCGTTTTCAAACTTTGATAACTTCACGCATTTTTTTTGGAATCTATTGTAGCGATAGTGATAATGATAGATAAAAACGTCAGCTTTCCATTGGGACAAACCAGAATATCATATCGTGAAAATAAAAAAAAGTTATGGCCATTTATGAAAAGAAGACGGATTTTATAAAAATCGTTTGTTCGTTTTCATACTTCGAAATTTTCACGCATTATAATGCAATTGAAAAATTCCTAAATAAATAAAATTTGAAATTTTACAAAATTGCAATCATTTAAAATCAAAAATAATTTCTGAATACTTTGCCTGTAGTTATTTTTCAGACTATAAAAATTGAAATTAGTTGCAGTTTATATTGAAAAATGTGTTTTTTTTGCAATTTTTGAAAATAAGTTAAAAAAAGTGGTATTTTTTGAAAATAGTCGAAAAAATACAATTTTTTGCAAAAGAATTTTAAAAATACAATTTTTTTAAAAATATGTAAAAAATACCAAATAATTAAAAAAAAATTCCAAACATTAAAAT
Organism: Leptopilina drosophilae; assembly: GCA_032873175.1. Lineage (NCBI taxonomy): Eukaryota > Metazoa > Arthropoda > Insecta > Hymenoptera > Figitidae > Leptopilina > Leptopilina drosophilae. The sequence continues at coordinate 38,128,883 of CM065486.1, read as the reverse complement.
TTGGATAGTAGTTTTAGAATATACCATTTTTTAAAAATATAATTTAAAAAATACAATCTTTATAGAAATAAGTCGAAAAAAGTTGTATTTCTTTAAAATAGTCGAAAAAAGTATCAATTTTTAAAAATAAGTCGAAAAACTTTGTATTTCTTGAAAATAGTCATAAAAATATAATTTTTTTAAAAGCAATTTTAAAAATACAATTTTTTTAAAAATATGTAAAAAAAAAATAATGCCAAATAAAGGAAAAAAATTTCAAATAGTAAAATTTGGAAAATAGTTTTAAAAATACCATTTTTTAAAAATAATTTAAAAAAAAATCTTTATAGAAATAAGTCGAAAAGAGTTTTATTATTTTAAAAAAGTCGAAAAAAGTAGCAATTTTACAAAATAAGTCGAAAAGATTTCTATTTCTTGAAAATAGTCGAAAAAATACAATTTTTTTAAAAAATACTCGAAAAATAGTCTTATTGGTTCCATTTAAATGAAATTATAATTTCGTCATTAAAGCGAAGTTTGTAATTTTTAGGTTATGTTACAAAAATTGTCCCCTATTAACAGAAAATCGTTGTATTGATTCAAACCCAAATTTTTAATTATTCAAAATTTTCAAAAATAAACTTTTCGCCTTATTAAATCAAAAAATGAATTCCCCTCCAAATGCTTTTCATTTGATAAAAGTAAATTCCATCAATAGAAAGGTGAAAAATATAATAAGTCGTATGTCATATTTTAAAGTTTTACGACACTTGGATAGCATCCTCTTCAAGGTAATTTATTTCATAAAAAATACCAATTGTTTATTGTTTATTATAATTTACAATAAATAAAATTTCTACTTACAAAATCAAGTTTTTTCGATTCTTTTTGGCGGCTCGTTCGGCTCATTATTAGAAGTTTAGCAGGGTTGGGAACGTAACTAAATAAATCGCGGCGATTCAGACTATTTCTACAATGGACTGAGATTTCAATTAAAGGTGCGCACACAATGTTTGATTTTTAACAGAAGTGTCTAAACTTTTTTCGAAAGTGACCTGAAAGTCCCTGGGCGGAATAAATTATTATTATTATTCAATTATTTATTTATTTCAACACCCGTTGATGAATTAGCTTCATATTTCGGCCAATTTAATGCAAACTAATTGGAAATGAATTAAAAATTATTGAAAAATAAATAAAATAAATTCTAATTAAAAACTCATAATACAAATTAAATAATAATAATAATACAAAAAGTAAAATACTTTTTCTATTCGAAAAAATTTATAATTTAATTAATATTTTTCTGATTAATATTTTTTAATAACTTAATTATTTTATTATAAAATTTTTCAGAATGAAATAATTTTAAAAAATAATTTAGAAAATAAATAAAAAAAAAGTTTAAAAATATTTTTAAAAAATAATTTAAAAAAACGTTTAAAAATAATTCGAAAAATAAATTTAGAAAATCAATTTAAAATATTAATAGTGAGTTTAAAAAAAAATAATTTAGAATAATTTATTCTTGTAGATACAAATTTAAAAGGAACTAATGCTATTTTACTAAGAAGTTATTAAGTAATTAAACTTAAAAATAAAGATTAATTTAAAAAAATAAAATTCATCTTTATTTACACACATAATTTAATAAATTCCAGGAAAAAGTTATAATCTCTAATATATCAAATCCTTCTAGGAATTTATTAACAAACAAAATTTCTCAATTACTTTTCCCCTCTTTTTTTTCTTTAAAAAAAGAAGAAAAAAAAATTCCGATTTATTTCTCCATAATAAATAAACAAAAATATTATTATCTCGAATTATATTTGGATTCAATGCGAGTGAGTTGTTGAAATTGACCCTTGACATGTTGCCAGTAGGTCATCTTGTCATCGGGATTTAATCGAAACTCTTTGCATGTTTCATAATAAGCATCCAAACATAGAGGTAAATATGCATGATCAACAGTTGGCAGTAAATGATGAAGTGTATGTGATCCAAAATTTGTTAAAGCCAAAAATAATGAATCGTCTACAACTTCTCTGCCGCGAACAGCATCCAATTCCAGTAGACCCCAATCTTGATCTTTTCTGAAATAAAAAAAACGAACAAAAAGTATTTAAAAAAAATTTTTTTTAATTAATAAACAATTAAATATTTTTCTAAATTTTTTATGTAATTTGGTTAGTTAATAAACAATTTTAAATTGGCAATTTTTATTTAATTTTTCTTTAATTGATAAACAATAAAAATTTTTTGGTTCAACTTTTTTCTATTAATAAACAATTTAAATTTTTAATTTACTCTTTTTAAAAAAGCGAACAACAAAATATTTTTTGTAATAATAAAAAAAAATTTTTTATTTCCTTTTCTTAAAAAAACGAACAACAAAATATTTTTTATAATAATAAAAAAAAAATTTTTTTATCAATAAACAATTAAATATTTTTCTAAATTTTAATGTAATTGGTTTAATTAATAAACAATTTTAAATTGGCAATATTTTAATTCAATTTTTATTTAATTGATAAACAATAAAAAATTTTTGGTTTTATTTTTTTCTATTAATAAACAATTTACATTTTTAATTCCTTTTTTTAAAAAAAACAAACAACAAAATATTCTTTGTAATAAAAAAAAATTTTTTTTTACTAATAAACAACTAAACATTTTTCTAAATTTTAATATAATTTGTTTAGTTAATGAACAATTTAAAATTGACAATTTCGATTTAATTTTTCTTTAATTGATAAACAATAAAAAATTTGTGGTTTAATTTTTTTCTATTAATAAACAATTTAAATTTTTAACTTCCTTTTTTTAATTTATTTACAATTAATTTAAATTTAAATTTCAACAATTTAAATTATTTAAATTTCATTTCACTTCAATTATTCAATAAACAATTAAAATTTGTAATTTCCTTTTTTCAATTAATTTACAATTAATTTAAATTTAAATTTCAACAATTTAAATTATTTAAATTTCATTTCACTTCAATTATTCAATAAACAATTAAAATTTGTAATTTCCTTTTTTCAATTAATTTACAATTAATTTAAATTTAAATTTCATTTCATTTATGTAATAAACAACTTAAATTTTTAATCTCCATTTTTCAATTAATTTAAAATTAAATTTCGACAATTTAAATTATTTAAATTTAAATTTCATTTCATTTATGTAATAAACAATTTAAATTTTTAATTTCTTTTTTCAATTAATTTACAATTATTTTAAATTTAAATTTCAACAATTTAAATTATTTAAATTTCATTTCATTTCAATTATTTAATAAACAATTTTAAATGGCCGCTTTTCAATTAATTTTTCTTTAAATTTCTTTTTTTGAAATTGATAAACAACTAAAATTACTAAAATTTTACTTTATTTAATTAATCAACAATTTAAAATTGTACTTTTTAATTTAATTTTTCTTCAATTAAAATAAAATTAAAAATTTTAAATTTCCATTTTTTATTGATAAACAATGAAAATTTTTAATTCCCTTTTGTTTATTCAATAAACAATTTAAATTATTTAATTTTTAATTGAGCTTCATTAAATAAAATAAACAAGAATTTTTTATTTTAATTTTTTTAACTAATAATCGAATTGAAAAATAAAAAAAAATTTTTTTGTTTTAATCAATAAACAATTAAATACAAAATAAATCTATTTTTTCTATTTTAAAACTAACCTTGCAATGTCCCCATCGTGAAATATATCAGGATGATGATGCGCTGCATTAAAACCAATAAAATGAAAAAATAAACTTGTGAAAAATATAATAATTATCCACGTTTTGACTGCAGTTGAAAAATTTGGTGCTACAATAGACATCAATAGTGGCAAACTAAAGGGAATAATGTCCCTAATGTCGTACTGTTTCCAAACACGAAAAACCAAATAATATCTGTTGAAAAAGAAAAAGTTATTAATATTAAATATTTTAACGTCTTCGTTCATCTAGATTATATTTATAACAGATAAGATATAATTGTTAGAAACTTAAAAAGTAAGAAAATGTAGAAATTCTACTTTACCGACTGAAGATAAGACAAATGTCCTACTTTACCGACTGAAGATAGTGACGAAACTTGTATTACCAACGGTCGGTATAGAAGAGTCTAGACTTAACGACAGTGGTTAATTTATCTATTCGTAGATTAAGCATAAACTGAACGTATTTATCATTGTAAAAAAATTAATCTTTTACCTTTTTATTATCTGACCAAATAATGCCAGAGCATAAACGACTGGCGTTATTAAAACAGATATAAATTTCTTGAGAAATGATTTATTTTTATTCGGCAACCATTGAAAGAATGGTTCAAGTGCATAAACCTCAACGTCCCATATTGTATTTGGATATAAATGATGACTCAAGACATGAGTAATTCGCCATTCTCTTGTTGAAAAGAAACTCAAGTCCATGTAAAACATTCGAAAAGTATCTCGCATGTGAAGATAATTGTGACCAATTACACAGCTCCAGGTTAAAAATAGAGCTGAAAGAAAGGTTTTTTTCGTTGTCAGCTACTGTTCAGAAAGTAAAATTCTATTTCTATTTTGTTTTTAAGTCATAAAAAACTTTAACTTTTAAAAATTTTTACATTTTAATATTTTTGACGTACTTTTGACCTCTAAATATGATTTCTGGTTTTTTAACTGCGTAGCGTGGGTGAATTTTAAAAAATAAGTGGGGGTAAATAGTCGAAAAAAGGATTTTTTGTTATTTTCGATATGGTAGTCGTTTTCAAGGTAATTTTGATCAATGAATATAATCTCGGGTTGCAAAATTGACAAAAACTTTAGGATTTTGAGAAAAGTGGAAGTAAAGGCCCAAAATTGTTTTTTACTTGTTTTTTGGTACTACTTGACGTCGTAGAGACTGCTTTAAGTCAAAAATTGAAGATTGAAACTCATACGTATGCGCAAGACCAAAAAATGGAGTTTTTTGAAAAAAGTGGAGGTAAATAGTCGAAAAAAGGATTTTTTGTTATTTTCGATATGGAAGTCGTTTTCAAGGTAATTTTGGTCACTGAATACAATCCCGGGTTGCAAAATTGACAAAAACTTTAGGATTTTGAGAAAAGTGGGGGTAAAGACCCAAAAATTGTTTTTTTATTTGTTTTTTTCTACTACTTGACGTAGTAGAGACTGATTTAAGTCAAAAATTGAAGTTTGAATCTTATTCGTATGCGCAAGACCAAAAAAGTAGTTTTTTTTAAAAAAGTGGGGGTAAAAAATAGAAAAAAGAATTTTTTTTCATTTTCGATATGGGAGTCGTTTTCAAGGTAATGTTGGTCACTGAATACAATCCCAGGTTGTAAAATTGTCTAAAACTTTAGGATTTTGAGAAAAGTGGGAGTAAAGACCCAAAAAAATCTATTTTTCGCTTCTTTTTAAAAATTAAAAAAAGTTTTTTAAATGTTACCTGCAGGAATTATTGCGAGCCAGAATTTCGTCGCGATCAGTGAAAAGAGAATTGCCGATGAAACAAGAAAATCGGCTATTAAATTTGTACTCTTAGCAGGATGATGAAAATTGACATTTTTCAGGGCCAACACTGCACGTTTTTTAAATGTTTGATAAAATCCATTTGGCATGAATGTAAATGGCATTTTACGTGGTTGTTTTGCATCGCGAACGTAAAATTTTGGTAATAAATTTTCTGCTCTGTCTGTAAGATGATGACACTGGAGAAATAAGAAAATATTTTTTTTAAGTTTTAAAGTATATAATTTTAATTAATTAATAAATAATAATAATAATAATAATAATAATAATAATAAAAATAATAATAATAATAATAATAATAATAATAATAATAATAATAATAATAATAATAATAATAATAATAATAATTTAAAATAAAAAACGTTATTAATGCAGTTATTTAATTTTTAATTTTTTTGAAGAAAATGGAAATTTTTATTTTATTTAACAACAGTGTGTTTATAAGTATTTTTCCAATGATTTTTAATTACTTCATTTATTGATATTACGGCAAAGTGATCTTTTTGAACTTTTTCCTCTAAAAAAAATGTTCACAATTTAAATAATACTTTAACATTTTAAATATATTTTAGTTTTTAAATTACCTTTTAATTTTTTTTTTTGCTTTACATTTTTCCTCTTCTATTTTCAATTAATTATTTAATTACCGTGACAAGAATGTTTTTCATCTCGATAATTATTATTTTAACGCAGTTAACATTTTTTGTTACATAAATTTACTTCTCGTTTTTGCCGTTCAAAACAGTTTTTTCTTCTTTTTTTCGTTACTTTTATTGAATATCGATTTAATCAATCGAATTTCAGAAATTAATTTTTCAATATAAAATGTAAAAAATAGACAATTTTTTTTTCTTGGTACTTTTTATCATTTTTTTTAGATTCAATTTAATTTTAACTTGAATTTAATTTTACTTGAATTTACTTTTACTTGAATTTCCATTTGAATTCAAATTTGATTTTTTTATTTCAAATTTGGAAAAAAAATATTTTTGATTTATTTTAAAAATGTTAAAAAAATTTTAACCTCAAAGGCCTCAGTAATATCGGTGCCTTTTGTTAGAGTGAGCCATTCAGCGCCACCTGGATGTTTGTGCAACCAATTTTCAAGGTCATATAAACCATTTCTAATACGCCAAAGGCCCTCAGCTCCATCATCAATTCTTCGGCCCTCTAAAAATCCATGGCCAGATTTTAAATAAAGATCACGTCCTGAAGGATATTCCAGCCCTGGAACCGTACTTTTTAATTTTCCCATTTTGTTTTTCGAATTTTTCTGAAATTTAAAAATTTTTTTTTTAAATCAACCAATTTTTCTCTATTTTAAAAAATACAAATTTTTTCAAAACAGTTTTACCTTAAATTTTAATTGTAATTATAATAATTAAATTGTAATTGTAATTGTAATAATTAAATTTTAATTGTAAATTATAATAATTAAATTTTAATTATAATAATTAAATTTTAATTATAATAATTAAATTTTAATTATAATAATTAAATTTTAATTGAAATTACAATAATTAAATTTTAATTACAATTACAATAATTAAATTTTAATTATAATTATAAATATTACAAACCTCTTAATATTGTTAACTATTTTTTAATATTAAAAATAGAGTTTACATAATTAATAATAATTAATTTAATAAATAATAATAATAAAGCCGTGTTAATATTAATTATTAAAGTATTGTTAATTACGTTATAAAATTAACTAAGATTAATTACATATTTTTAAATTAATTTCTAATGTTAACTAATAATAATTATTAAAAATCAACTAATTTATATTAATAATAATTTAACTAATTTTATATTATTTCTTGTCTTTCTTCTTATTATTTATTAATTTTACTATTATGATTTATGTTAATTAATTATTTTTCCTTTTTGCAATAATATTTCATTAATTATTTATGTATATACGTGTTTATATTATTACAAAAATTGTAAAAAATATTTTAATAATAATAATTTTTAATGTAAAAAATATTTTAATAATAATAATTTTTAATGTAAAAAATATTATAAAGTTAATAAAAACAAATTATTATAAAATATAATAAAATAAAATGTAAAATATAATACTTAAGAAATAAAAAGTAAATTAAAACTATATAAAAAATAGAGCCATTTTTTCAAAGTTAAAATTATAATAAATAAAACATTACAAAATTATAATAAATAAATCATTACAAAATTATTATAAATAGAATATTTCCAAAAATTGACAGCCTATTTTTTTATAGTTAAAATTATAATAAATAAATTCATTTCAAAATTATAATAAACAAAATATTGCAAAAATAGAATGAAATTGCTAATAATCTTTTTTATTTATAAATTACAAGCAAAATAATATTGCATATTTAATTTAAATATATTAAAATTAATAAATTTTTTTTTATTAAAATTAATAAATTTTTTTTTATTAAAATTAATAAATTTTTTTTTATTAAAATTAGTAAATTTTTGTTTTTATAAAAATTAATAAATTATTTTTTTTTTATTAAAAATAATAATTATAATTTACTTACAATTAAAAATATTCCTTAATATATTAACTATCACTTTCAATCATAATGCGACAATGTAAAATTTCTTATGTCTATTTATTTGAACAGCATATCGATAACTGATCGTTTATTTTTCTAAAGAACTATGTTATAAATTTTTTTTTTCACAATTACAAAAAAAACATTGTGTTTATAAAATGTAAGTCACGCTCTGGACACCGTGATAATAAATTAATATCAGCGTCAATGCATATAATACATGACGCATTCGGATGAGAAGGATGGTAAAGGAGAGGGGGGATCATTCAAATTCTTCCAGTATTCATATTTTCTTTTTTCTCCATTCAATGGAAAACGAAGCAAAAAAATAATTAATGTTAATTTATTAATAAGGTAATTAAAAAAAAATGAAAATCTCTTATTAAAATGTTTATTATAAAAGCTTCTACTTTTTAAGAAGTGTGTGGAAAATTTTAATTTCAAAATTGTTTAATTTCATTATCAAAAAAATTTAATTTTTTTAATTCTTTCATTAAAAAAAAATTTAGGTTTTTTTAATTTATTAAATTTAAAAAAATTAGGTTTTTTTAATTCTTTAATTTAAAAAAATTAGGTTTAAAATTTTTTTAAATTAACGAATTAAAAAGATTTGAATTAAATTTGAATTAAATTGAAATTACTTTTTTAAGATGTATTCGCAATTTAAATATTAAATTTTTTTTTTTCATTATATTCACGATTTACTAAAATTAATATTTCTAGTAGTAAAATTAGTCTACTTACCAATAGTTAACAAATAAAATACCTACTTTACCAACTTAGGTTAACATTTATTATCTACGTTATCTTAAGTCGGTATGGTAAATTACTGTTATATCAAGTGATTTTTTTACATTGAAAAATAAATAAAAAATGTAAAATTTTTACATTGAATAATAAATATAAATAAAAATAAGGAACTAAATAATAATATTGATTCTCTAGATTATCTTTAGTCGGTATAGTAGAGTCTCTATTTCATCTACAGTGACATTTTTTAATTTGAATAATAAATTGTAAAATAAATTACAAATATAAAATAAAAAAATTTATACTGATTCTCTACATTATCTTCAGTCGGTAAATTGAAATTACTATTTTACCTACAGTTACTTTTTTAAAAATATAAAAATGTAAATATTCACAAAATATATAAATCAGGGATATAAAAAAATTAAAAATATAAGAAAAAAAGTATAATAATAATAATGAAAAATAATTATAATAATAAGAATAGTAATAGTAAAAAAGAAGAAAAAGAAGGAGCAGAAGAAGAAGAAAAGAAATTAAAATTATCATGTAAACAATTAAATAAAATTCTATTACATACCTTTGAAAAAAATTATTTTTTATTTCCTAAATTAAAAAAAAAATTATCCCTTTGAAAAACTTTACATTCTCGAATTATTAATTTTATTCGAACGAATTTGTTGGAGAAATTGTCCCTTCATCAATTCTAATGAATTCAATCTATCGGGACCATTAATGTTAAATTCCTGACATGTTTCGTAAAATGCATTTTCACAAAGTGGCAAATAGGCATGATCAACAGTTGGTAATAAGTGATGAAGTATGTGAGCACCAAAATGAGTTAACGTCAAAAATGCTGAATCATCAATTACATCTCTCCCACGAACAGTGTCAAGTGTCAATAAACCCCAATCGAGATCTTTTCTAAAAACAAAAAGAAAGAAAATAAATAATTAATAAATTAATTATCATATTAATTAATAATTATTCAATAATTCCCCCCCAACAAATTTTATACTTTACCATTTTTTTTCAAGAATAAATTTTTAAATAAACTAGAATATTAAAATTACTATTGACATTCTCTACATTACCTACAGTCGGTATAGTAAATTCCCTACTGTAGGTAATGTAGAGAAATTATATTTTAATTAATTTAATTAATTCTATTTACTGAATTCTTTTTTTTTACTTAAAATTACTTTTTACTAACTTCAATTTTTATTAAGTAGCGATTCGTTACCTGTAAATATCACCATCGTGAAAAATATCAGGATGATGATGTGCTGCGTTTATTCCAATGCAGAAGAAGACAAAACTACCGCAAAATATTATCATCATCCAACTTTTAAATGCTGACAATGGATTTGGTGCAACAGTACATAATAATAGTGGCAAGAAAAATGGCACTAAATCTCTAAATTCCAATTGCTTCCATACTGTGAAAATTAAATAATACCTAAAAAATAATCACATCCATTAAAAAATTGAAAACAAAGTATCGGAAAAAATAGTTTCCAATACATTTTACCTGCTTTACCGATTGTCGATAAGTAATTTCTCTACTTTACCGACAGTGATAAGTATTTTTCTACCTTACCGATTGTCGATAAATAACTTTCCTACTTTAATATTATCTATAAAAAATTTCTACTTTACATATTGTCGATAATTAATTTCCCTACTTTACCTACAGTTAATAACACAGTTTTTAAAATATATTTAAACTAATTTTCCTACTTTACCGATATTTGATTGCAAATTGAAATTTGATTTACTAAATTGGAACTGATTTTATACATTGACGATTGTTGATAAGTCAATTTACTACATTGTCGACTATCGATAAAGTAGAATACCTTTCTTATCGACTGTCGATAAAGTTAATAAGTTTAATTTTCAAATTTCTTTTTTATTTTAAAACTGAGAGACTAACCTTTTTATTCCCTCTTTCAAAAATCCCATAACTGTAAGCAGTGGCGTCAATATAATTCCCAATATTCTTCGCAATATTGGCTTTTGCCTTGGTAGCCAATTCACTAATGGTTCAAAGGCATAAATTTCCTGATCCCAAATTGTATTTGGATAGAGATGATGGCAAAGTGCATGCGTTATACGCCACTCTTTACTTGACATTAAACTCAAATCAAAATAATACATTCGAAAGTGATGTTTCATATGCATATAATTGTGAGCTGCTATTGTTGTCCATGCTAAAAATATTCCTGTAAATCGTTCACTAGTAGTCAATAATTTAAATTTCATTATTACACTTATAATTAGCCGTTATAATTTTTTAACATTTGATAAAGTAGTGAATCTACATTACCGACCAAGTTGATTTTTAAACAAGAAACTCCTTCACCGAATTTTGATAGTTTTACAGAAAAAATCTACTTTACCGACTGTTGGTAACGTAATCCTTTTACCAACAGTCGGTAAAGTAGATTTTTCTGTAAAATAGCTTCTTACCACTCATTATGAAGGCTAGCCAGAAATTTGTCGACGCTGCAATCATTGATGAGATTAAGGTGATAATTAAGAGTGAGTCTGTCTTGAAATTTGTTGATTTCGATGGATTTTGAAAGTCCACGTCTTTCAGGGCAATTTGAATTCGTTTTTTGAATTTCTTGTAAAATCCATTCTCCTCGAAAGTAAAGGGAATTGATCTCGATGAATTTGCTTCACGAATGTAGAATCTTGCAAGAAGTCTTTGTGGTTTTTCAGTTAAATGATGGACCTTGAATGAAATAATTATTACATTAAAATTTGTTGAAATTTTTCCAAAACGAATTTAAATGGAAAATAGTTTCATTAAAAAGGTGCTGAATTTTTAAAATAAAAGAAATTAATGACTTAAGGTTTAGAAAAGGAACCATTTGATTAAAAGGAAAACCATTTATTGTCGATGTTTAATTTTCAACACAGATCAGAACCAATTAGCAGAGATTGAAACCATTTATTACCGACATACACTTTTGTTTAGCACAGAATAGAATCAATTACCCCAGACAAGAACCATTTAGCAGAGATACAAACCAGTTATTACCGACATTTCTGTTTAGCCTAGATCAGAACCATTTAGTCCAGACACAAACCATTTAGGAGAATTTCGAACTATTTATTATCGAAAAAAGCACTTTTTTAGCACAGATCAGAACCATTTAGTGCAGATACGAACCATTAAGCAGAGATAAGAACCAGTTATTATCGACACTCCTATTTAGCATAGAACAGAACTATTTAGTCAAGATACAAACCAGTTATTACCGACATTTCTGTTTAGCCTAGATCAGAACCATTTAGTCCAGACACAAACCATTTAGCAGAATTTTGAATTGTTTATTATTGCCAAAAGCACTTTTTTTAGCACAGATCAGAACCATTTAGTCCAGATACGAACTATTAAGCAGAGATAAGAACCAGTTATTACCGACACACCTATTTAGCATAGAACAGAACCATTTAGTCAAGATACGAACCATTTAAAATCAAAGAATTCACTTAGTGCAGACACGAACCGTATTTTAGCAGAGATTAGAACCACATATTATCGACGGACTTTTTTTGTAACACAAACAATAGAATTTAGAGAAAAAAAAAGTTTAATGAACTTTTTTATATCAAACCTCAAAAGCTTCAGTAATATCGGTTCCTTTTGTAAGATTAATCCACTCAGAGCCTCCGGGATGAAATTTTTCCCATTCAGTCAAATCATAAAGTCCATTCTTGATCCTCCAAAGACCCTCTGCACCGTCGTCTATTCTTCTGCCCTCCATGAAACCCTGGCCGGATTTTATGGGATCATTACGTCCTGACGGATATCCAAGACCGGGTATTGAACTTTTTACTTTTTGCATTTTTTTTACCCCCGCAAGAAAATAATGTAAAATTAATTAAAAGTCAAAAAAATGAAAATTAAATTAAAGAAAAATTTTAATTTACAGAATATAAAAAAATAATGTTAATTATTAGTTTAGTAATATTTAAAAATGTTTAATATTGAAATTAAAAAGACTTTATCAACTCAAAAATAAATAAATAAATAAAAGCACAAAAAAAGTGAAAATGAATTGAATAAAGAGACAATTATTTTCGTTTTAACACTGTTAAACATTAAAATAATACTTGGACTTTAATAATCTTGGCGCGTATTGATTTGCTACTTATCGCAAAAACCCAATTGTAATTTACGAGAATGATAAGAATTCTCGAATACAAACAGGACAATCATTTCTTGTCACACTCTCACACACACATTTCTATTTATCCCAATTAAGATTTTCGAAAATTATAAATAAAACTTCAATTCCAAGAAATTTTCACTTATTCATATTTTATATATATTTTTTTAAAGATAAATTCTGTACAATTATATTTGATTTTTTCTTCTACTTATTTTTGAAAACTTATTTTCTAATTTAAAAAAAAAAATATTCTTAAAATACGATCTCTATAAAATTCTACTTTGAGATCTCCTGAATTAAATGCAATCGAAAACACAATTTTTTTTAACCTCCCAAAACTCTCAACATTTAAATAAATTTTCTTAAAAAAAAAATGTTCTTCTTTTCAGAAAAAGCTTGAAGAGAAAACAAATTGAAAACAATGAAAAAAAATATATAAAAATTTTCAAGTCGACAAACAGAAGGAACAAATTTTTCTTAAAATCTAAAAATAGTAGTAATTTACAGACTTAATTTTTTTAAATGTTCGTAAAAAGTAAATTAAAAAAAAAGGCAAAATAAAAATACAGACTTAGAAGAATGTTTTGATAAGAACGGCCATTAAGAGTACAATGGCATAGGAGGAAAATGATCTTTCACTTCCGTTGGCTTTCGCTTCAAAACCATTTTCACTTCGGCCGTATGCATTTCGATTATTAGTTGTCTGTGTTGTACGAGCAGATGAATCAGCAGCACACGCCGTTCCCTGAACAGCCTCCTTCAATGAACCAGTTAAAATTCTAAAATTATAATCATTTGGATCCAATCTATCGTACATAAATTGTGGCAGTCGATCCGAGAGCACCCAAATATTTCCATTCGGATCAATCTATTTTTTATCGAAACAGAAAATTGCATGAGAAAATTAGAATTATTTTCAATAAAAGACTGATTTTTTTGAGTAAATAAAATATAATTTACAAAAAAATTATAAAATATAAAAATTTTATTTTATATTCAAATTTTTATATATATGTGACGCGATCTGAAGAAAGGGACCTTAGAAGCAAATCACTTTAAGGTTATGTTAGTGCTACTTTTTTGTTAATTAAAAGTTTCTTTTTACTTTTTGCAAATTAAAATCAGTATTTATTAAATATTTCAGTTATAATGAAAATTTAAACATTAATGATTAACATTAACAGTTGATCATTTTTTTGTATTTTCATTTCGAAAATTGCAAACATAACTTATAATTTTTTGCTTCTAAGGTCCCTTTCTTCAGATCGCGTCACATATACCTATAAAAAATAAAATATATAAATAAAATTTTTACATTTAAAAAAAAAATTTTATTTTCTTTTATTTTTAAATTAAAAAATATTTTTTTGAAATATTAACCTTAAGATCATTCGGGAATACCAAAGTAACGTTATTCATATAAATAGGTCGATGATTTTGAATATCATAAGGAGTACCAGTCTTCCAGCATGCAATTGCATTGAGATTCACTAAAGCGTAAAGAAGAACACCCGATTTTGGCTCCAAAAAGCTGACACTGCTTTGTCCGTTTATACCTCGTGATCCTAATTCTTTAAATTGATTTTCAGATTCTGAAATAAATAGCAAAATTTTTACAGATTTTTAAATTAAAGTAGAAATTTTAGATAGAAATCTACTTTATCTGCTATTGGTTACTTTGGGGTTTTAGTTAATTAAGGCCTAATAATATCAGATTTCTACTTTACCGACTGTCGACCGTACAAACATCGTAAACTTGACTGTTGGTAAAGTAGATTCCTAATTTTTCCCATGTTAGATTAGACAATTGGTAAATTAGATTCCTAATTTTATCAATGTTGGATTAGACCATTGGTAAAGTAGATTCCTAATTTTACCAATGTTAGATTAGACAATTGGTAAGGTAGATTCCTAAGTTTCCTAATGTTGAATTAGGCCGTTGGTAAAGTAGATTCCTAATTTTCCTAATGTTGGATTGGACAATTTCTGACTTATCTACAGTCGTAAAAGTACTTTCTTTACTAATTTTAAGTTAATAGTTTCTTTCTGATTATTAAAGTGTTTAGAAAACCTAAAATAAATTAAAAATGTTATCCGAGATAATTAGATTATTCACTTTACCAACTGTTGAATGTTTAGAACCTCTTATTTTTCTACAGTCGATAAAGAAGAATTCTGAGGAATAATTAAAAGTCCTAGAAAGCGTGGAACAAACAAAATATTATATTTCTTTGCCAGGAGAAATGTAAATTATCTAATTTACCGACTGTTGAATATTGAAAACCTCGAAGTTATTTGCAGTTGATGAAAGAAAAGCTCTTTATTGATCATTGAAGAGGTCTAAAAAGCGTTGAATAAATAAAAAAGACTATCCATTTGACAAAGGTAGAGTAGATTATCTATTTTACCGACTGTTGAATATATAGAGCCTCTAACTTATCTGCAGTCGTTAAAAAGGTTTTTATCCATAATTATCCAATGGATCGTAAGAAACGTTTATTATATATACAATTAAAAAAAATATGTCATCTACTTTGCCTAAGAGAAGTAAATTATCTATTTACCGACTTTGAAATAGGCAGAATATCTTATTTACCCACAGTCGGTGAAGTAGATTACCTACATTACCCACTTTTAATTATACATAATCCCTAAATTATTTGCATCCGATAAAGTTGATTACCTATTTTGACGTAACCGTCGATCATGTTAGATCTCTAACTAACCTACAGTCGGCAATATAAATTCATCGCTTTACCGATTGTCGGTAATTTAGAACCTCTGCTTTTTCCGCCAGTTGATAAAGTAAGCAAATTTATCAGCATGATTAAAGTAAAATAATTTTTTTCGTAATACTATACCTTGCTTGTTGGCAAGTTGTTCATCCCTGAGAAGTTTTGTGCTAACGGAATATTCTTTTGTACTGCAAAGTGGATGGAAGTACAATGTACTATAACCGTCTCCAGTTGGCTCTAAAGCCATACCAAATATTCCGTCATTCCAGTGGAAGACAATTCCCGAGACATTAAATTTACTACTCTGCAAAAAATTTTAATTTAATAACTATAATTTTTTTTTACTTTTTTCTACTTTTTTCTTTAAAAACTAATGTATATTAGGAGTCCTCCATTAAAAAATTAAAAAGCAAATATTTTCCGTTTTTAGAATTTTAAATCCTTGCCTCAGGTTCAGGTAGGAAGAATTTATTCTTAACAAGTGACGATTGATGATGTCGCCATGAATAGACAATAATGCCAGGCCCACCAAGATCAGCTAAATATCCATAGCTATCGGTGCATGATTCATCTTCAACGGCAATATTTGCAAATAATGAATCGGCCGTTCTTTGACTCTCGGGTATTGTGTAATTACGTAAAATACGATCATTCGATAGATCGTAAATTATTAATGTCGGTGGTTTTTGCATTTCCGGTGTATCGGCAATATTACTGAGACCCGTGTCCAATACCCACAGTCGATTACAACGGTCAGCTCTTACACGAAATGTCGATACAATATCGGGTATTTTGCCACCTGGTTTATATTGATGTGCCTCCCATGTTGGATACGGTATTAAAGGCGGGGATTCCCGTGTATCTAATTTTTGAAAAAAAAAACAATTTTTTTTCTTTATTACTATCAATTCTATGTTCTATACTGTTAATTTACGTAAGTTACGTAAAGATGTTAGTATATGAACATAGCATAAAAATGTAAGATTACGTATATTAGGTTAAAGTTATAACTGGCGTATATTAAAACAAAACGTTCGTTTACGTAAGTTACATACAAATCTTAGCTTAGAAAATTTACGTAAAGATACTAATTTACGTAAGTTACGTACAAATCTTGGCTTAGTTAATTTACGTAAAGATACTAATTTACGTAAGTTACGTAAAGATACTAATTTACGTAAGTTACGTAAAGATATTGATTTACGTAAGTTACGTAAAGATACTAGTTTACGTAAGTTACGTACAAAACTTAGCTTAGTTATTTTACGTAAAGATACTAATTTACGTAAGTTACGTACAAATCTTAGCTTAGTTAATTTACGTAAAGATACTAATTTACGTAAGTTACGTAAAGATACTAATTTACGTAAGTTACGTAAAGATAATAATTTACGAAAGTTAGTGAACTTGTGAACATGCGTTAATTTGTTAATGGAGTTAAGTTACGTAATTATGGCAAAATACGTAAGTTTCGTAAAGATGGTAATTTACGCAAAATTCGTAAATATGTTAATTTACGTAAAGATTTTATTTTACGTACTTAATGTAAATTAATTTACGAATGTTACGTAAAGGTCTAAATTTACGAATGTTACGTTAAAAATGTAAGTTGACGTAAATGACGTTGAGATGTAAATTAACGTAAATTAAGTAAAGATGGTAATTTACGTAAATTGCGTAAAGATGGTAATTTACGAAAGATGGTAATTTACGTAAAGATGGGATTTGCGTAAATTACGTAAAGATGGTAAATTACGTAAAGATGGGAATTTACGTGAATTTCGTAAAGATGGGAATTTACGTGAATTACGTAAAGATGGTAATTTACGAAAGATGAGAATTTACGTAAATTACGTAAAGATGGCAATTTACGTAAATTACGCAAAGAAGAGATTTACGTAATTACGTAAAGATGGCAATTTACGTAAATTACGCAAAGAAGAGATTTACGTACATTACGTAAAGATGAGAATTTACGTACATTACGCAAAGAAGAGATTTACGTACATTACGTAAAGATGGGAATTTACGTGAATTACGTAAAAATGGGAATTTACGTGAATTACGTAAAAATGATAATTCGCGTAAGTTGCGTGAAAGTGATGTAGGTTACGGTATGATTGGAGTCTAATGAGGTAAATCTTCAAGTGCGTTATTGTTGGTTGACTTGATATTAAATTATATATTTGTGAAAGGAGAGAAGCCAAAATTTTTTTTAAGTGATAACTTAACTAACCGTTAAGCATAATGTAGTTTAAGCTGGCAGCCACGCCTGGTTTCCATCTCGGAACCGTTACAAACAATCTATTTCCAGCGACCTCCAATCCCAAGGGCAAATTATCTTCCTGACGATAAAATGGAAACATTTGTTTCGTCTCATTATTGGGCCAGTCATAGTCAATTTGTTTCCATTGATACATCACTTTTAGATTGTCTATCGCTAACAACCCATTAATTAGACATAATATTGTCACGGACAACAGCATTGTCCTTCCCATTCTATTCCGCATCCCAATAAATAAGTTTGAATTTCCTTTTTTTTATTTTTTAAAAAATATTTATGTATAAATCAGTGTTTTTTTTCACACTATCTGCGCGTTCCTCGAAATCTATAAATTATAAAAGGAGAAAAAATTATTTTTCTAATTTTTATTTTTTTTTTTACTATTGTATTAAATAACAAAATGTATTTTTATATTACTTCAATTTCTATATTGTTTAAAATATTTCTATATTGTTTAAAAATATATATTATTAATAATTAGTATAATTGAAAAAATTTTATTAATTTAGAAAAAATTGAAGGCAAAAAAAAATTATTTCTAGGAACAATTAAAATATCATTTAAATTATTTAGTAATAAAAGAATACGTAGGCATGTAAATAGTTATAATTAATATTTTTAAAATTAATTTTTTTAATATATCGATATTATTAATAATAATATTAACTTTTATAATTATTTAATTCCATTTCTTTTAACTAGAAAAACTATTACAATTATAATATTTGCAAAATAATTATTAACTAAATTTTAATTATTATTAATAATATTAATATGAATTACTTGTTAATAAGTAAATAACTATATAAAGGAATAATTTTTTAAAACATCTTTTCAAATTTGAATTAGTAAAAATGTTCATTAATATGACAATTAGTACACTTAAAAAAATTTATTTGATTCAAATAACCGATTATTTGATTATTATCAAATAAATATTTACTTGAAACAAATAATTTTTATTTGAATCAAATAAATTGTATTTGAATAAAATATTTCAGTATTTGAGGCAAATATTATTTAATTGATTCAAATAAAAATTATTTGATTCAAGTAAATATTTATTTGATAATAGTCAAATAATCGGTTATTTGAATCAAATAAATTTATTTTTCTCAGTGTAATAATTAACTAAATACAAATTTAGAGAGAAACAAAAATAGATATTAAGGCTTGTAATAAAAATATGAAAAAAATGAAAATTAATTATTTCAATTATTATATTAATTTAACATGAATTGTTAATAATTATAAAATTATATTTTGATAATACTAATAGTGGTAATAAAGAAAAATAATGATAATCTTTAAAGCTGTAGGTGCATAAAAAGTGCCGGCAACGCGAATGTAAATGAATAAAAAAAAGTGCACGTGCGAAACTAACAGTAATCGTCAGATAAATATAAAGACAGTAGTCGTTGAAGATTTAATGATCTGAATAATGACTTTTACGAGACTTTGACTCATTGATAGAAACGTAACGATTATGTACTTTAAAAAAAAAAAGAAATTTATTGTAAACCGTTTTCTTTTTTTTCTTCATAATTTTACGACTATTTAATTTTCAACAATTTATTTTATATAAGGCAAACACTATTAAGGACTCATAATTTTCAACACGAAATATCAAGAAAAATCTTAATAACTACAACTTAAAAAGAATTAGAATAAAAAAATTTTATAACTCTCTTACGAAAAAATTTACCAACTGCGCAAACAAAAGTAGCTAATAAACTAATTTACATTAAATGGAAAAGAGAATAAAAAAATGAATTTCATAATTATCACAATTCATAATTATCTTCATAAAAAATGTTTTTATTATTAAAAATTATCTCTATTGTAAAAAATACTAAAGTTTTTTGTTAAATTGAATGTAATTATTATCTAATCAAATATTTGAACAACTTATTTAAAAAATATTTTTTTTTTAATTATTCGACTTCACGAAAAACACGTTCACAAAGTAGCCAATCGTAAATGCACATTGAAGAACAAAGAAAATATTAATTTTTAAGTTAAAAATTTTTATTATCCATTATCTTTGAGAAAACTAAAAAAAAAATTTTCCATCAGGTTTATAATTATTTAAAAAAATTGTTTTCCAAGAACACATTCAAAAAAAAATATTTTTTTAATTATCTGACTTTTCATTAACGCTATGAATATTTAATTTATCAAATAAGGTCATTCCTACCAAAGAAAGATCAATATTTTAAAACTACACGCTAATGTAAAAAATGTATATAATATCTGAGAATTAACGCTTATCACGTGATTGATTCTCCATAATCAAATGCGATAGAAAGATTTATTATACTATTAGATCCGGGATCGAGAAAATTAATTTCCCCAAGAAAAATTACAATTGAAAACAAATTCAATTTTCGCATTCATTTAATTATCTCTTTTAAAAATTATTTTTCTTTATCTACATCAAGAACGTGTGAAATTAATTTAAATTAATTTAATTTAATGAATTTAAAATAAAAATTAGTTGTAGATTATTTCTCTATAGTTCTGAAGATTCAAAGTAATCCAATATGGCGGATGCAATATGGCGGCAAATGTTTGAAAATTTAATTAAAAGATTATTCAACGTCAAATATTATAAAAAGAACTCAAAGTTTTGTAATTGTTTTACAATATTGGAAAGTGGACAAATTATATTTAAAAAAAGTAAATAACCTTATGTTAAATTTATAAAAACATAGCTTCATAAACTTACAGAATCCAAGTTTTTTTCCAACAAGGGGAAGTTTTTTTTAAAATAAAAATAAATATATGATTAATGAAACGCTTAACGGATGAAAAATGAAAGTCTGTGAATGACTTTTTTTGTAGATGTAGTAATTAAATTATATTACAAGGTAGAGAGTGGTCAAAAATTCAGAAAACGCGAACGCGGAGAGACCGCGCGACATACTGAGGAATTACACCTGAACAGGGAAGAGAAAGGGGAAGGGGGAGGATAAGTTGAATAAAGCCGTATGGGAAGGGGTGAAAGGAGATACTGGCTGCGCCCGATCTGCTTTGAAGGACGTTTTCAGTATACATTTATGTGTATAGCTCTACAAATAACGTTCGCGTTTAATAGGGGGCCTCATCTGGGTCCATTCTGACCATTCAACCCCCTCTCCTCCCTCTACTCACTATAACCAATCACATACGTAATTCTTTATCAATTAAAAAAAAACTGGCAAAATACGTAATATATAACTATTAACTCCTCCCGCATAATTCCATATACGTAAATAATGAAAAAAAGACCATTTCCTTATAAATAACGTACTATTATATTTTTCTTTTTTTTTTTGCATAATTGAAAACTTTCCAAATACTCTAATATTTATACCGTTTAATGAAATTTAACTTGAAATATTTAACTATAAATATATTTAATTAATAAGAATACAAAAAATACAAATTATAACTAAAAATATTTAATTTTTCAAATTTTTAAATTTTTCCGAAAAATAACATTAAAAGCAATTCGTTAACAGCTACCCCAAAGAAAATCAAATAAAACTTATCAATTGACCGCCATATTGAAACAATCTCTTTCTCCTTAAATTTGAAAAAAGTTAATTTTTTTTTTTAATTTGAAAAAAAATCAAATGTGACGCGATCTGAAGAAAGGGACCTTAGAAGCAAATCACTTTAAGGTTATGTTAGTGCTACTTTTTTGTTAATTATAAGTTTCTTTTCACTTTTTGCAAATTAAAATCAGTGTTTATTAAATATTTCAGTTATAATGAAAACTTAAACATTAATGATTAACATTAACAGTTAATCATTTTTTTGTATTTTCATTTCGAAAATTGCAAACATAACCTATAATTTTTTGCTTCTAAGGTCCCTTTCTTCAGATCGCGTCACAAATGTCCCACAAATTGTATTTAAAAATAGAAAAGTTGGGGGGGGGGTGAGACATGAAAGCTAATCAAGGATATCAAGAGCAACTGTTATTAAATCTAAAATTACAACTACACTCAATTAACACTGATTCAGCGAATTTAATTTTCTACACTTGATTCTATATTTTTTATTCTATTATTTAGTTCATGACTAAATGTACCTGAGGAAAGGACATATTGAGGTCAACATGACGCATGACCTGTGTGTCATTGAACGATGACAATAAAACCCGGAGCACGAACACATGAAGAGAGAGAGATAATTTTCAAGAAATACTCATGTTAAAAAAAAGTTTTCTATTTTATTGCATGCAATACTGTGTATATAAACAAATAAAAGAACAAGACGAAGAAATGATGAGAAAAAAATATTACTAAATAAATATTTGATTTGCATGGCGTGCAATAATGTTAAAAGAACAGTTCAATAAACCGTTATTTAATGGGTTTGGAAATAATCATTGTGTCAAAGCATAAGACAGGTCACTTTTATATTTTTCTACTATTTTATATATATATATATATATATATTTATATATATATATATATATATATATATATATATATATATATATTTATATACAAACTCAGGAAGTTATTACGAGGTCGTAATTATAATGCAATAATATAAATCTAGGATAATACGATATCGAATTGAAGAAACGGAACTGTATATATAAAAGAAAAATTCAATGACTTGCTTTAAAGAATATGAAAGTTGGGTACTTGATTGATAACTATTAAAAAAGGTAGGACGTCATTAACGTAACGTAATCAATATTACGGAATGAAAAAAGTATTAAAATTTGAAATATTAATTTTGAAATAGTTAAGAAAGATTTTTTCAAGTGATGTAAAATGAAATGTAAAATGAAATGTAAATTTTTCAAAGTGTTAACTGAATCGAAGTGTTAATTGATGTTTCACTAATTTTAAAATAGTAACGTTTCACTTGGGATCTAAATTTAAAGTTATATTTAAATCCCTAGGTTTTTTAATTTTTAGAGATATTTGTGCAGTTATCAGGACGATTGTACTTTTAACATTAAAATAGTAAATTACGATTTAAAATTTGGTAGCCAAGTAGATACTTGATTGTCTTGAACTTTGTACAGTTTTAGACACTATTGTACTTTTGGCAGTACAATAGAAAAATTACGATTTAAAATTTAGCAGCCAAGTCGATACTTGATTTTCATGAACTTTGCAGATTTCAAAACCATTGTACTTTTAGCAGTACAATAGTTAAATTACGATTTAAAATTTAGCAGCCAAGTAGCACTTTGTGCAGTTTTTAATACCATTGTACTTTTGTCAGTGCAATAGTAAATTACGATTTAAGGGGAGATTCCACTGATTTTTTTTTTTGAATACCAAAATTATTTTTTTTAATTTTTGGTTAGTATGATTATCTAAAAATACGAGAAAAATAGTCTGAAGCGATAAGAATAGACTCGCTAGCAGGAGAGTAGGAATAACATCACCTTTCCACCTCGAAAATTCATGTTTTTTCATTAATTACCTAACTGCAATTTGTTTATTTTTAAATTTACATTTTTTCTTTTCGCACCGCTTAAAAGAGTAGTTCTTAAGTAATAAGAAATGTCTACTGTTACGTATCAAATGTTATGTATATAACTTTAAGTTAAATTTTTGTATTTTTGGTCCTTCAAACTTTAAACGCGTTTTTCTCGAAACTACACATTTTCAACTTGTTTACACTCTCATTTTTACAATTTTCTACGAAATAACTTGCAATTTGGACAGCATGCTCCTTGAATGTGTAGTTTTCGTGTAAACTAGGATATTTCAGATCCATTAATATTTATAAAAGTTATTAACAATTTAAGTTGCAAAATTATGGCCGAAAAATTAAAAAGTCTGCCATTTGGTTATTTTTCAATAAATTTTTTTTGTTCTAGTTTACACGATAGCCATAATGGTATAGATTAAGAAAATTTTTAACTTTTTTAGTTTAGATTAATTGTCGCCGAGAAAAAATGTAAACAACTTTTAGAGGGGACCACTTTCGGCAGCCATTTTCTAAGACTCTATTAAAAAAATAAATAAATAAAAAATGGTTTTTATTACTGTAACACAAGTATTTTATTGTAAAAAAAGTTTAACTAAGAAATATTTATTTTACTACCTATAAAAAAATTTTTTAAAAAAACCTTAATTTCTGTGGAATCTCCCCTTAAAATTTAGCAGCCAAGTAGCACTTTGTGCTGTTTTTAATACTATTGTACTTTTAGCAGTACAATAGTAAATTACGATTTAAAATTTAACAGCCAAGTCGATTCTGAACATTCTTCTAGCACCTTTAGATTTCTTCGAATCGAAATTAATTTCGATTCGAAATTTTAGTATTTAAACTAAAGATATGCTCTGGAAAATTTGCCAAATGATGACGTCAGCATCCCGCGAAATTTGAAATGTCTCGACGAAAACCTGAAATCAAAAAGAAATGATAAAAAAGGGAAGGGGGAAAAATGCCATACTGTATGGAATGAACAAGGATTATTAGAACCAGACTTGGCACGTGATTCAATGAAGTTTAAAAGTTTTGCTTTCACTTTCATAGCCGTCTTACCTCGTCCCTTGAACCAAGTGCCCCTCTCACCTCCGCACAATATTCTTGGCAATTCTATTGATCGTTTACCAACCGTTTAAAGATGAGTTCAACTCTCTTACATGCCGTTTCGTTTATTCCAAAGAATTTACACACATCGTGGGCTTGGCAACCTTGTAATTAAATTCTTCACCGAATGAAAATTGTTCTCTTCTTTTTGTAACAGAAAAAATTTCCAATTGACCTGTAATAGTTTTTTAAAACTAAAAAAAAACTGTAATTTTTTTTTAAATTAAAATTTCATTTATTTGCAAAGAAACAATTGTTTTGACATTCACGGAGTAATCTCAATGATTGAATAGAGGAATTGTAAATCTAGAAATTCTCAGGTTATTTTTCTTTATTATATATATGACGAAACACTTTATTTTCAAGTCGCAAAAAAAGGCAACTTCCAGATTATTTTAATTATACGTTTCCTGAAATTAAAAACAGGATTTAAGGTGTTAAAAGTCAGTTATGTATGATGTTTAATTTTTGTCACCAACTCTGGTTGAGTCGTTAAAAAAAAGAAACAGGATTTTCGGGAATTCTGAGTTTCTAAAACATCTTTTTGCGCACGGATCAAATTTATTATATCATATTGAAAATAATATGTGTTTGAAAAATTTCATGATTCACGAGGAAAGCAAACAAACTTTTTTTGTTAAAATAATATTTTTTCGTATATTTGCCCAGTGACATCATTTGCCTAAAAAATAAAAGATTTGCATGAGTGATGATAAATTCGGAAAAAAAACTTTTATTTTCAATATACCTGATTTCATGGTCTAATGACTAATGAAGTAGAGCAAAATTGAAAATTCCTTTTAGAATTCCGGAAATCAACATTACAGGAAGTTTAACAACTCTGGAAACTTACGCGCACCACTATATATAGTGAGGAAAAGCCACTCGGATTTACTCGAGAGCGTAGAAGCATTTTCACATTGAGAGAGGAGTGCTTTTGGTTTGTTATTGACGTTGAAAATACATTGACCTGATATTGAATAATTCATGACTGTTTGCAGGTCCTTGTTTCAGTCAATGAGTACCCATAACATTGACAACACTTCTTTTTTCATTCCTTCTCTCTCTCTCGTCATTTTATGCCAGATGGAGAAACGATTATCGCACATAAATTGAATATATAACTTGGATCCAATCCAAGAATTGCGAGACAAGTGACTTTAAATGCTTATTTTCTCTACTTTACATTTTTTGAAAATAACTGAAAGAAACGAAAAATTAAAAATATCTTTCAAATACCAAAGCGTACAATGAATAAATATATCTATTTTTAATTTACGAAACAATAACAATATTTTATGCTATAATATTATTGTAAACAATTTTTATAATGGTTATATTAATATATTATTATGTAATGTAATATATTATTATGTATTATATTATGTAATTTATAACATAATTAAGAATTATTACTTTTGTATTTATCACGGTAAATCGTTAGGTATTAAAATAACACCAAAAAGGATTAAAATAATCCAATTTAGTGTTATTTTAATCCATTTTGGTGTTATTTTAATACCTAACGATTTACCGTGATAATATAACTTTAACATTTAGAAATATTGAAAAACAAACCTAAATCCTTGACCAGTGTTAAAAATGTTGAAAATTAAGCATTACGATCCTAATTTTAGGTTAAAATCAAATTTCAACTTTGTGGCACATTTATGCAAATTTGAACTTTACTACAAAAAAATTAACATACCCTGTCTAATGGAAAAATATTGATTTACCAATTTGCAAAAAAATGTAGAATACATATTGTGTTTTGCTGAGAATTAAGTTTGACGTTAATTACATGTCGATTACAAGTTCCAGAAATAAGTATCTAACCTCAAAAAATATTGCTTATAAACGAGAAATTTTTTATTTATAGACACAAAATTTTTAGTTTCTTTTTACTGTGGAGGTCATATTCGCGTTACGACCTATGAACGTGACATGGAAAATTTATTTAATATTTAATAAATAATTTATGATTTAAACCTGAACTCTCGTCCAATACACTTTCGAATTGAATCTAGTTATAATTTTTAGTATTTAGTTTGAAAATTAGTTAACGATAATGTTTGTCATTTATTAATTTTAATTATTATTTATTAACAGGATAAAAACAGCCCAGTTAATATTTACCGTGCTTTCAAGTTTTATGATTTCAAAATGGCAGATCCAATATGGCGGAAAATTTTTTCTTTTAAAACTTATTAATTTGCTAGAAGTTGTATATATTTTTCAAACATAACTCAAGGGATAAATTCTGGAAATACTGGGAAATCAAAAGAACACAGAAAACAACAATAATTCGACAATAGACGCATTTGTATCAAATTTTGTGAAAAATTCTCTCAAATGAGAAAACATTGAAAATTAAAATTTCAAAAAAACTGTCTATTATCAAATTGAAAAGTTGCCCTCAAATTTTTTTTCATATGAATCAACATTTTCTTTTTATTAATACCTCGTAGAGATACATCCTCGTGCGACATACACCAATATTTTTCTTTTTTTTTCTTTCTTTTCAAAAAAATTTCCATTTCTTACTTTTTTTCATGTTCTCTCTGATCGTGTCCGTCGTTGGCTGAAAAGAACATTTATAGAAGATTTCTAGACATTCTAAAATGCCAGAGCCGTAACTAGGTTTCTAAGATTAATTTTTTTTCTTCATCAAACACTAATTTTAATGCCTTGTATGTATGTTGTTAATTTTTTTCCTCAAAATAAAAACAATAAAATTCACTCAAAAAAAAAAAAAACAAACAAAAGATTGGAGCAAAAGAGAATGAGAGATATAAAAGAAACTCAATAAAAACTAGAAGAAGAAAAAAAAACATTTTCTTTTGTATCATTATTCTAGAGTGCAAAAAACATTAATGCAATTTAAAAATTAAAAAAATTTAATTTTTTTTCACCTTAAAAACAAAAGCTAGCTTTAAAACTAGAGAATAAATTTTCTTTGAATTTTTTTGAGACATTACCTCAAGCATAATCCTATTTACGACTCTGCTGTGGATTACTGATTTTTTTTTAGCGACAGTTGCTTTTCCAGAATGTGAAGAGAGTCACCCAGAAGTGTTTTACCGGATTGCTAAAAAAGCGTTTTTTTCCCATTTTAGCGAGACGTGCTTTCGCAATTATTCACCAGGCGTTAAAAATACATATAATTTTGTTTCCTTTTTCATTTTTAAAGATAAAAATTGTTTCATTTTCATTCATTTCCGTCAATTTTCTTATTTTTTTTTGTTTTTTCATTCATTACTTTTTTTTATTCTTAGTTTTGTTTAGCGGGAATTCTTGCACGCTTTTTTTGTTGTAAGTAAGATAGACATAATATATTTATAATACCGATGTACACACAATAGTCTGTGTTAATCATTCGTCGAACAATCGAAGTGAAAGCAAAAGAAAATATGTTATTTCAAAAGTTTTTTTTTCAAATATTATTTTGTTTTATTAAATTACAAGAAATTTTTCATTTTAATTTTATTCAAAATTTATTAAAATTATCAAAATTAAAAGTTTTTTTAAAAAATTGTTTTAAAAAATTGTTATTTAATGTCACATATTTAAATGATTCAAAATTTTTTAAATTTTGATTTAATTTTTTTCTTTTTTTTTCATTTCGACTAATCGTCGAGCCAGTTAATAATGTTTCTCTCGCGTTCCTTACAGATTATCGTGAATTAATATTGTTTCTCGGTCCAGCCACGCGTCAATCAAGCCATACAATCCCCGAGTGACGTCAAATATTACATTCTCAAAACTTATTTTAGTAACAAAAAATACAAACAGAAAGTACTGCAACGACTGTTTCTTGATTTTATAATATTTCCTCACTTAATATGTCGATTGTACCTCAATTTCTCGATTATTCTTCGATATATCGATTAGTTAATTGCAAGTCGATTATTATCGATACATCAATCATCGATTATTATCAATACATCGATGTCGAAACATTGAAAAAAAACTATGATTATCGACATATCGAATAAAATCGATGATTATCGATATATCGAATATAATCGATTATTATCGATATATAAAATATAATCGATTATTATCGATGTATCAAATATAATCGAATATTATCGATACATCGAGTGTTATCGATTATATTTGATACATCGAATATAATCGATTATTATCGATGTATCAAATATAATCGATAACACTCGATGTATCGATTGTTAATGGTACATCGAGTTTTATCGATTATTATCGATACATCGAATATAATCGATTATTATCGATGTATCAAATATAATCGAATATTATCGATACATCGATTGTTATTGGTACATCGAGTGTTATCGATTATTATCGATACATCGAATATAATCAATTATTATCGATGTATCAAATATAATCGAATATTATCGATACATCGATTGTTATCGATTATTATCGATACATCGAATATAATCGATAATAATCGATGTATCAAATATAATCGAATATTATCGATACATCGATTGTTATTGGTACATCGAGTGTTATCGATTATTATCGATACATCGAATATAATCGATAATAATCGATACATCGACTATTATCGACAAAATGACAAAAAATAATTTTCTAAACGATTAGAAATGGAAAAAAATTGCAGTGTTTGAACTCGGGATTCGACGACTCAAAGACGGTAGGTCCAAACAATCGCCTGCCTTGTGGCAAGGGACCCGAAAGGTCCAACAGCGATTAGAGCTGTGATTGGTTGAAACAATATGTGGCCATTGCCCGTTGTTCTGAGAAAAGTTGAATACACTTTTTTTTCTAAAATTTTCAATGAAAGTGATAAATTTGGAAATGTTTTAAAAAGGTTATTTTTTAGGCAAAATAAGAAAATGATATTTAATGAAATTTTAATTATTATTTGAGTAGAAATTTATTATTTTCTAAGAACATCAGACTATTGCCCAGTTTTAATTTTTCTTTATTTTCCAACTTTCCACAAAACTTTATTCGGAACAGTCGATAATTTATGACACTCAAATAATTAACAAAACTTTTCTACATGTTCAAAAATTTTGCGTTTAAAAAAAGATCAGCCCTGCCGAGTCAATTTAAAATTAGGTTTTCTTTTTAGCAAAAAGGGAAAAATTTTATAAAATTTTTGTTTTCTGATCTATTTTTTTCATTATGAATGTTAATATTTTTATTAACCAAGCTAATAAAAAGAAATTAAAAATTTTTAATTAATTTTTTTTTCAAACTCCGCAGAGCGATCCCTGAAAGGAAAGTGTATAAATTGAATAACAATACGCAGAGCAAGTACGTACACGACTTTTTTTCGGTGTGTAACGACAGAGTAAAAGAAAAAACGAGAAAGAAAAATAGAAAGAAAGAGAGAGAGAGAGAGTAGAGACTAGCGGACAATCAGCATGAGAAAAGGATTGTGATAAGGAAAATTTTCATTTTTTCAAGGAAATTATTTAAATTATGACTTTCAATCCTCGATGTCATGTCGATAACTATTACTTTATAATTGACGAAAAAAACAATTGAAAAATTTTGAAATTTCCCACAAAGAACTAAATTGCGCATGCCTAAGTCAAATCGTCCTACATTAGTTGAAATAACGCATTTCATTAACGATATTTTGAAAAAGAAAACAACATTCTCCTCATCTTTATTTATATACCAATAAATATTTAAAGAAAAACGATAATTAATATTCACAAAATTTAATAAATTATTTTTACAATAATACATATTCTTTTATTAAGAAATTTCCAAACACAATTATAAAAAGAAAAATAAATCATTTTAAATAAAGCGCGGGAAATTATAGACCAATCAGAGACGAGTTCAATGAGAGACATGCGCAATTGATTCTAACCTCAAAAAAAAATAATATACAAATGTTTATATTCATCTAAACAATACTCGAGAACTTTGAAAAAGCAATTTCATTTTAATTTTCTCTCTTGGCCAAAAATGAAGAAAATCGACAATCAAAGATTGAAAATGGATAAAATTGTTAATAAATGGTTCGGGAAATTAAAAATGGCGTGAGTCGAGTGTCGAGAGCTGGTGTCCGTTTCATTTTTTTTTTTTTTTAAGATCACCCTCCGTACTTACCACTCACTCATGCGTCGTCAACATGATTCTTGCAAGGATAGGCATTTTCAGCGCGATTTCATCCATTCGAATCACAAAAAAAAAAATTATTTAAAAAAAGCGTTTAATAAATATAATTTTTATATTTAACTATTGACGTTCTTGATTCATGAATGAGGTTAGAAACGAAACGACAAGCTGAACAAAAGCTCATAGCGACTCTAACATGGAATATTTTACGCCTTTTAAGGTAAATACACAATAAAGGCTCAAAAATACACGGCTTTAAGGTCAGTACACAACATTGACTCAGAAATGTATTATTTTAGGGTCAATATACAATATCGACTTTAAACCCAAATTTTTTTAAGTTTTTAAAGATCAGTACACAATTTTGACTCTGAAATGTATTATTTAAGGGTGAATATACAATATCAACTCTAAACCAATTTTTTTTTAAGTTCTTTAAGGCAAAGATAAAGATTCGAAAATGATCTGCTTCAAGGTCAGCACACAGTATCGACTCTGAAATGTATTATTTAAGGGTCAATACAGAATTTCGATTATAAACCAAATTTTTAGTTCTTTAAGGTCACAATAAAGACTCAAAAATGAACGGCTTTAAGGTCAGTACACAATAAGGAGAAAAAAAAATTTCTCAATTGCTTCGTTAACTTGAAACATTTATTCCCAACCTCTTGAATTTGGCCTATTTTTTTTTAATCATAATTAAAGAAATTATATAAGCGAATAATGAAATATTTTTTTAACTGATGAAATCGCGCCAAAGGATTGAACAAAATAAAATATGCGACTAACCTGAGGCGACAAGACCTTCACGCTGCCACTAAATTTTTGCAGAAAAACGATACAAATTTTCAAGATAATTTCCAATGAAACAAAATTGGAAGTTCAATGCAAGAAGAAAAAAAGGGGGAAAACCACAATTTTCTAGCGACAGCGTGAAGCGCCACCTGGCGTCACTCCGAGACGTCAACACTGGTTCAGAGTTTTGAGAGGTCCAAATTTTGTAGAAGAGAAAAAATAATTTTCTTCTTTTTTTTCTTTTACGTTATGAACGACTCAACTTCTCCAAGACGATGATGATAATAATTAATTAATTAATCAGTAATAATAATAATATTAATATTAATAATAATAATAATAATAATAAGATAAAAAAACAAAGATTTTGCTAACTTCTGTTGTGGCTAATTTCTGATGGAGTTGCCTGGCGTTTCTTTTATTTTCTGCAAGTTGTTGGTGTTTCATTTCTTTTATTTTTTTTTCTTTCTTTCTTTATTTTCCAAGGTCCGAACCCTAAGGAGAATATTAGGGGCGAGCCCATAGCACGAAATGCAGGGGTGGATTGGGCCCGTCCATTGGGGGCGATCATCTAAAACGTGGATGCATCATTGGCGCTAGCATTGGTGCGCCAGGAAAACCCATTGGTGCAGCGAATGCCGGATGCATTGCACCCGGTGGTAATGCTCCAATCATACCTGCAAATCAGAAACATCAATCATTACATGTGACATGAACATTTTTCTTTCTTCATAAAAATATCAAAGACAAAAAAAAAGTGGAAAAAAAATTTTTCTTTCTCGGATTCCTCATCGTCGGGAAAGCTTGGGTTTTTTGTTTTTATAAACGATATTTCGCTTTCAAGAATCCATTTTTTTTTTTAGAAATATTTTTTATTCAAGACTCGGCTCGAATCGTTTTGTTGTTATTAGTAATGTACTTACGTTTTAAGAGACCTCGGGACCTAATATGTGAGACCAAGGTTTTATTTTTTTTCCAAACCTTGGTCCAGATCCTTTGGCTCGGAAGCAATTTCGGGTGACAGCCGATCATGCGCTAACAATTTTTTTTTGTTTTCATTATTTTTCAAAATCACGAAAGGCTGCTTCTAACTATTAAAAAGAAACTTACGTTTTACATCGAGACTCCTGTCACACTCGTTCTGATCCATCGTTGCTTTTGAATGGGTCTTTTTTTGTTTTAATGGATAAACTATAGAGGAAAATAGGGTTGTGAATTGACCTTTAGAATTTATTTCAGTGTTTCGATCAAAAAAATAAAAAAAGTATTACGAATCTAGACTGGCTAGAAGTATTTAGAAACAAAAATAACCCGAAAGTTACTTTAATTTGGAAAATTAAAGAAGGATCAGGGGAATAAAGGTGCGTTCACATAGTAGCGTTTTGCGTTTGTAAAAGGACGTTTATCCAGCCTTGGTAACTAGAAAGTTCTTCTTAACTACCCATCCTTGCCGAGTTGTTAACGACAAAAAAAATTAAAACGCAAAACGCTTCATGTCCGCAAGCTAATAAAGGTGCTTCTACAATAACGTTTTCTATCGACATGAAATAAATTTTAATGTTTTAAAGTTAAAAACACGCGGAACGATTTGAACTATAAAAAATACCCAAACTTCTTTATTTCTGAAAAAGTTACTGTAGAAACAGCATTAAAAAAAAGGAACATTTTTAGGAACGAATTTAAAAGATTTTCAACAACTATAAATTTTTTTTTAATTAGTAGATCTTTAGAACGATTCAATGACTTTAAAAATAACATTAAGGAAAGTTTAGTTTTTATTTTCTAGAGAAAGAGAATAAAGCTACACAAGCAATCGATTGTCTCTGTTAATGAACAAAACAGAGAGTAAATCCCCTTTTAAAAAAAAAAAAAATTTCTAATAATTAGTGAACTTTTTGCAGGTTTTGTTTTTTGGTTAGTTTACTTAGGTCTCGCCTAAAATTAAACTAAAGGAGGAAAGCATGCACATGTGCCAAATATACATTGAAAATCCACAACAAAACCGAGATGAAGGTGCTACCACACAGGAAATAAAAAAATTTTTTGTTTTTTTTTATTGTCATATTTGTAGAATTAACCTCAAACCATACAAGAAAATTCATACGTTCAAGTCTACATTATGTCAAGTTAATTGAAAAATTAACAGAATTTTTTTTTTTGCTATTTTCTTTTGTGCTTAAAAAATGATCTCGACTGTCACCCGAGCTTCGCTAGTTTCTTTTTTTTTAAATTTAATATTTATAATTATATATATACACACATAGAGATATGTAATTTTGACTTCTTAAATCTCTATCTCCATGTACATATTTTTATATAAATATATAGTATATAAGTATTGTAGATTTTTCTAAAAATATATGCTACATATTTAAATAAATGGTCCGATAATATTTACGTGTTTTTTTTTTATAAATTGTCTTCAGGAGGCCAGAATCGAAAGGGTATTTTTAATTTTTGAAAAAAAAAACGTTTACAGATTCGTTGATTGCTTCGCATGTCGGTTGTCATGGTAACGTACAAGAGTAAGAGAGACAGATGGTTTTAAAATTCAATTCACTTTCTCTCTCACTCTTATTGTTACCATGGCAACAATGACGTGGTGACAATCGACAATAACCTATAATCGTTTCCTTTAGTAAAGATTTTTTAAAAATTTTAATTCTTTCAGTTGAAGATAAAAATCTTTCGAAACTGTAACATGTAATCTTTTGAATAGACCAAAAGACGCCTCCGATAAAAAAAGCATTGCAATGGAACCCTCGCGATTAAGAAACAAAAGGAGGAACGTGTATAGGAATCACCATTATCTTCCCAATCGTTAGTAAGTGATGAGGAATAAAAAAAATAAGATTCAAGAAATAACTGATTATACAGTAATATATACTTGGTATGTGAATATCATTTACTTACTGTCTGTTTTTAGAGCTCGACTTATTTCTAAATCATTAATGTGTTACACAAAAGCTAGGCTATAATAATAATCATAGTAATAATAATAATAATAATAATAATAATAATAATAATAATAATAATAATAATAATAATTAAATAATAACTTAATGAAAATAATATAATAATAAGAATAATAATAATGATTATGGTAATGACGATGAGGATTATGGTAAAAATAATGATAATGATAATAAAGATATGAATAACCGTCAACAAGGGAATTATTCAATAATTATAATTTAAAATTTTGAGGTTAGGTCTGTATTAGATTTTTCTTAATTACAATAAGTTTTCGAGTAGTCTAACATAACCTCAAAAAAGTTACTTCAAAGCCGAAGAAAAAGAATACATTCTTCTTCGAAGAAAGAAGAAGAAATATATAATATTTAAAAATATAATATAACAAATAACTTCTATTTCTTTTTCAAGATAATTATCAATTTCTTTTAATTAAAAAAAATAAGAACTTGAAAGTTTAAAAGTATATTTCAAAAATATTCAAAAATATTTCATTAATAATAATTATATATTTCAATGGTTTAATAATTATTTTTATAAATTTTAAATAATAAAAAAACTACAAAAAATAGAAAGCGTTTAGAAGAATCGCTAAAATTTTTAATTAGTTTTAAAATTTTTCACTTTAATAAAGTTTTGAATCAAAAAAGTTAACGTTTATCATTGAATAGTTTTCCCAGTTGTTGATATATTGAAAAAATTAATAATATAAAATATTAACAATATAAAATATTAATAATACAAAAATATTTTGAAAAATAACCATAGTGGAAATAATTTTAATAATAATCAAAATAAGTTTCTATTTAAAGAAAATAAATAATTACAATAATTACGATAATGATGGTGACAATGATGATAATGATAGAAAAAGTAATGAAAATGCCAAAATGACCAATGACATTTTAATAAAAAAAAAAAAATTATAAAATGAGCATGAATGAAGAAGAAAATATTGAATTGCGCGTTTATTTAAACTGCAAAAAGTAAATTTTCAGGAGATAAAAATTAATCTAACCTTTTTAATAAAATCCTTTCTTATCCTTATGTTAATAAGTAAAAATTTTTGTTTCCCCACAAATAATTTCCAGTTGAAATAGAAAATAAAAGTTCTACCTTTTTTCATTGAGAGGCGGTTCATTCGTCAATTTGATCGCACATCTTCAAAGATCTATAAAAGTTGTCTAAAAAATTGTTTTGTAACCAAGAGAAAAATGTTTTTTTTCCATTCAATTATAAAAAAAAAACAACAAATGACTTCCAATTAAAAAAAAAATTTCCGATTCTTTAAAATTTTTCCAAAACAATTTAAAAATTAAAAAATAAATTCCGATTCTTTTCAACTTTTTAAAACAATTTAAAAAAAAAAATACTTTTATTATGTTTTCCAAATATCGATAATTACGTGATGAAAATAACAAAAAGAGGGAAAAAAATAAATAAAAACGAAAAAAAAATAAAATTAAAAGCAATAATAAAGAAAAAAATAAAACGAAAAGCATAATTTCAACAAGGATGTATCCTAAACCTAACGTTTTCAAAAATTATGATAAATATATAATATATGGAAAAGGTCAGTTTCATGAAAAAAAGTGCATCAATTCACCGAACTTTTTTTTTTTGTAAATATGGCTGAGAGCGTTACCGTGCCCAAATAAAGCGAACTTTTTCTACAATTTTCACAACACCAGAAATTTCAAGCTATCAATACGTTAAAAAAAAGGAGAGAAATATACAGAGAAAGATAGTGAGAGATAGAAAGACAGAGCGAAAGGAAACGGTTAAGTTGTTTTGAGGAATGTAACAAAAAAGAAAAAAAAAATAACTCTATGAGCATAAAAAGTAAATTAAAAGCGTTGAAAATTTAATTCATAATCGGCAAAAAAGAAAAATTTAAAGAAACTAAAAACTGTCGAGTGGCCCAAATGGGATATTAATCCTTTTATCGATGAATCAATAAAAATATTAATATTTCATTTTCGTTAACCAAAACTAAAAAAAAAAATTAATTACCTTAACTTGAGGTGTTGAACGAAAAGGTACATAAATCACTAAAAAAACACCTAAAGGTGCATAAACTTTACAAGCCTATAAAAATGCACGACAAAATAATTTTCTCCTTAAGATTTTTTTTTAAATCAAACAAAATAAAACTCAATGATTGCAAATAAATAAATACGAGAAAATAATCTTTTTAAAATTTCAACCACTCGACGAGAAAAAAAAATTTTACTTTAAACGAATTAAAAGAAGAAATAGCCAATGAGAGCGTAAACATTAGTGAGAAAAGAAAGTGACGGAATAAAAATGATGAAGAAAAAAAGAAATGACGATGATTTAATAATATTAATTTTCACTTCTTTTTTGAAAAATGACAAAATGATATGATAATATAATATATATATTGATAATAATATATGAGATATATAGATAGGCCATGTCACGGCATGCTATTTGCTAAGGACCAACCTTGTTATACTTGTCTAAAACAGGGTTTTAGTAACCAGAGACTTGGGTTTCGTTCGACACTCATCAAGGAGTGACCGGGCGCCCTGTAAACGCACCGTTAAAAACGTAAAAGTTTTTCAGGAGCTTGTCGTCAATTAAAGCAATCAAAAAAAAAAGGAAAAAAAAATTCGAAAAAATTTTCTCAAAAATTAGAAAACAAATGGATGTAAAATACGAAAAAGCGTTAATTTTTTTAAGGTAACAATTTTCTCATTCATATATGCAGATTTTTCATTTGGATAAAATATTAAATTAAAATTTACATTTCTTTTCATTCATTTCAACTGGTCGTCGCAAGATTTGTTCTTGATTAAAAAAAAAGAATAAAATTTTTGACTTTTATGAAAAATAGGAAAAAATTGTTAAATTTTACTTTTTTGTTTTTTTTTGTGTTTAAAAGACCCTTTTTATATTATATATTTTATACTTTAAATGAATAAAATTTGTGTTCAAGAAATGCAAAAAATCATTGTTTCAATAGTATCTTCAGTAGTATAGTGGTCAGTACCCGCCTTTTTTTTTAAATTGAAACCTAATGTAGGTTCAATTTTATATATTCAGTAGTATAATAGTTAGTAGCCCCCTTTTTCGTATAAATTGAAACCTAATTTTAGGTTCAATTATATCTTCAGTAGTCAGTTCCCCCCTTTATTCTAACTTGACACTTAATTCAGGTTCAATTTTACATCTTCAGTAGTATAATAGTCAGTACCCCCCTTTTTTCTAAATTGAAACTTAATTCAGGTTCAATTTTACATCTTCAGTAGTATAATAGTCAGTACCCCCCTTTTTTATAGATTGAAACCTAATTCGACGCCTCTCGTTGATATAAACTTGTTTTTATTGTCAAAATAATAAAATCGTCTTTGGAGCTCAGTTCAATATGATCTCTATTCAATTGTCAATTTAATATAATCACGCAAAAGTTTCCGTGTAATAAAATCTTAATTTAGATTAATTTTAAATTCACGTAAAAAATAAAATATAAATTTGATTGCATTATTATTTTATCGTTTATAATGATTAAATAATGATTATTAAAATATAACACAGACAAATAAATAAAGAAAATTATAATGTAAATAAAGAACGATATAAATAAATTAAATTTTATTTCGTTAAATTTTAACTATGTTTTATTTTATTAGTTTTTATTTTAAATTTGCTTTATTTTCTATATTTTATGACAAAAAAAGTTATTACAATTTTTAACGTTAATTTGAGTAAATAATATTTAAATTATTAATTTATTCTCGTAGTATAATAAACAAATAAAAGAAAAATTATTTTCAAGTACGGAAAATATATTCAATAATATTCATTACTATTTAAAAAATAAATTAAATTAGGTTATAAATACAAATTAGAAAATTAAATCTAAAAATTATTACTTTTGATAAAATTTTTTATATTGATATTTCTGTAACTCTTACAAATTAAATAAAATCATTTAGAATCCAAAAGCAATACGGTTAAACATTTTTCAAAACTAATAAAATAGAAAATATTGATCGTTTTAAATTAGGATAAAATTTTTCATTAGGCATTTAAATATTTAAAAATATATTTAAATTTTTTCAAGGAATACTTTTACTTATTTCTTAATTTATATAATTATTATTATTAAAATGTATGAAGTAACATTGCGAACGAAATAATATTCTACAGTTAAACATTTATTATTTCTTTGTTATTTTTAATAGTTTAAATAATTTTGTTAACTTTCGTTATTTATTTTTCTATAGGTATTTTATTTTATCAATAATTATTAATCATTATAAAATATAAAATAATAATATTATAAGCAAATTTATATTTTATTCCTTACGAGAATTAAATATTATCTGAATTAAGATTTTATTATACGGAAACTTTTGTCAGATTATATTAAATCGACAATTGAATGGAGATCATACTGAATGGAACTCCAAGAACGATTATATTATTTTGACAATTGAATCAAGTTCATATCAACGGGAGGCGTCGACTTGAAGGTTCAATTTTACATCTTCAGTAGTATAATAGTCAGAACCCCCCTTTCTTAAAAAATTAAAACCAAATTGTAGGTTTAATTTTATATCTTCAGTAGTATAATAGTCAGTAACCCTCGGTTTCAAAAATTAAAACCTAATTTTAGGTTCAATAATATCTTCAGTAGTATAATGGTCAGTACCTCTCGTTTTCCTAAATTGAAAACTTAATGTAGGTTCAATAATATATCTTCAGTAGTATAATAGTCAGTACCCCCCCTTTTTATAGATTGAAACATAATTCAGATTCAATTTTACATCTTCAGTAGTATAATAGTCAGTACCCCCCTTTCTTTTATGGATTGAAAGCTAATTGTAGGTTCAATTTTATATCTTCAGTAGTATAATAGTAAGTACCCCCCTTTCTTTTATGGATTGAAAGCTAATTGTAGGTTCAATTTTATATCTTCAGTAGTATAATAGTCAGTACCCCCCTTTCTTTTATGGATTTAAAGCTAATTGTAGGTTCAATTTTATATCTTCAGTATTATAATAGTCTGTACCCCTCGGTTTCAAAAATTAAAACCTAATTTTAGGTTCAATACTATCTTCAGTAGTATAATGGTCAGTACCCCTCGTTTTCATAAATTGAAAACTTAATGTAGGTTTAATAATATATCTTCAGTAGTATAATAGTCAGTACCCCCCCTTTTTATAGATTGAAACTTAATTCAGATTCAATTTTACATCTTCAGTAGTATAATAGTCAGTACCCCCATTTTTTATAGATTGAAACCTAATTGTAGGTTCAATTTTATATCTTCAGTAGTATAATAGTCAGTACCCCCCTTTCTTTTATGGATTGAAAGCTAATTGTAGGTTCAATTTTATATCTTCAGTAGTATAATAGTCTGTACCCCTCGGTTTCATAAATTGAAAACTTAATGTAGGTTTAATAATATATCTTCAGTAGTATAATAGTCAGTACCTCCCCTTTTTATAGATTGAAACTTAATTCAGATTCAATTTTACATCTTCAGTAGTATAATAGTCAGTACCCCCCTTTCTTTAAAAATTGAAACCAAATTGTAGGTTCAATAATATCTTCAGTAGTATAATGGTCAGTATCTCCCTTTCCTAGTGGATTAATACTAAATTGTGGATTCAATTTTATATCTACAGTAGTATAATAGTCAGTACCCCCATTTTTCATAGATTGAAACCTAATTGTAGGTTCAATTTTATATCTTCAGTAGTATAATAGTCAGTAGCTCCCTTTTTGGGTATTGAAACTTAATTGTAGGTTTAATTTTATATCTTCAGTAGTATAATAGTCAGTACCCCCCTTTCTTAAAAAATTGAAACCAAATTGTAGGTTCAATAATATCTTCAGTAGTATAATAGCCAGTACCCCTAGTTTTCATAAATTGAAACCTAATTTTAGGTTCAATAATATCTTCAGTAGTATAATAACCAGTACCCCTAGTTTTCATAAATTGAAACCTAATTTTAGGTTCAATAATTTCTTCAGTAGTATAATGGACAGTATCCACACATTTAAAAAGAAACAAAAAATTTTTTGCACTTCTTCAATTCCCGTGTCCTTGAAACAAAAAATTATATTAATCCAAAATATTAAAATTTTTTAAATATAATGTAAAAGTAGTGGAATTGACCAAGTTTTTTTAAATCAAGAACAAAATCTTTTCATGCAGTCAACATTTTTACATCATTCTTAACAACACAGTTACTCTATTTTTGAAAAAGATATTTCGAGCAAAAAATAAACGTCTTTAATTCGATATAGTAAAATAATACCAAAAAAAGCATAAAAATAGACACGCGTTAAAACAAACAGAATTGACAATTTTAATTTACTTTCAATAACATGTTTAATTTTCAATATTTACTAATTGTCAATTCATTACGTAAAAATAAGACTAGATTGACAAAATCAGCATATCGAAAAGAAAATACAGGGACAAATGAACTAATAAAAAGAGAAAAAAAAAATATTCTACGGGAACAGAGTAAAATAGACTCCTCTTTCTTATCTTGGTATTTAGGAAAAAATCTTCACACTTCCGAAGAGACATCCACTACGAATGGATAGGTTCATATATATATAATTCGCGTTCGAGTAGATATTTTTTTAAAAGTCGATCATATAGTAAAAAAAACATCAAAAATTGGTAAAGGGAAATACATATTTGTTTTATATTGTGATAATTTTTGGGTAAAAGTGTTATAAAATAGAGAAAAATTGAGAGAGGGCGGGGGGGGAGTGGAGCAAGGGCAAGAAATTTTGGGAGACTTACCTGGTGGCAGGCCCATGGGGGGCGGTCGCATCATGTTACCTCCATGAATAAGAGCTGGTGCAGCAAGTGTCATGGTTGGTCGCATGAGCGGCGCCATTAATGCTACAGAACTAACTGGCATGCCGGCTGATGCTGGTACCACAACTGCTTGTGGAGGCCTTTGAAACCTTTGTTGTTGTTGATGTAAGGCACTTAAGGCGGCCTGTTGACGTTGCTGTTGATCCTGAAATGCGGCCGCAGCATTTGCCACCGCTTGCTGTTGTTGCTGTTGCTGCTGCTGATGATGATGATGCAATGCAGCCGCATGCTGCTGGGCAGCTTCCACTTGACTAGAACGAGAATCCTCGATCTGTCGTCGCTGATACTTTGGTAATCTCGCTCGAATCTCCTCCTATTGGTTTGAAAAAAAAGAAGAATATTAGTTCTCTTATTGTTTTTAAAAAAATGATTTTATCACAGTTGCCACATACATTTAATTTTATTTAATACCCCGACTTTTTCATAATTTCCAGCAGGGCTGCAATGATTTAAATCAATTTGATTTAAATCATGATTTAAATAAAAAAAATTGATTTAACTAAAACTATTAGATATTTTTTTATAGATAAAAATAAAATATTATTCTTATTAAAGCATTTTAAATTAGTATTTTTATTTAAAGTTTTAAATTAAAAAAAGTAAAAAAGAATTATGAATATCAGAATGTAATAATCATTAGTTTTTGTTAATTTGATGGCAGTTATTTGAAGATTAAAAATCAGTATTTTGTAATTGGGCCAAAAAAATATATCAGTATTCTGTTAGTTTCTTAAAGTTTTTAAAACAGAAATTTTCATAATAACAATTTTAACAATTTTTTTTAAGCTTCATTATATTTATATACGTAGAATGTATAAGTGCAGTAAAAATTATATAAAATATTACATATTTGTAATTGATTTTTACCCTCATTTTATAATGACTACTTTATTTTAAGCGCGTTGACCTAAAATTTCATATTTTCTTAATCAAAATGAAGTAGTTTTTGACGTATTTATCATTAATTTTATAATTTGCAATGTTAAAAAAACGAACTTCCTAAAAATAAATATTTAAAAAACAGTATAAAAAAATTGATTTAAATCAAAAAAATCCTATTTAAATAAAAAAATCTGATTTTTTTGATTTTTTTATAAAAATCATGATTTTTATCAGCCCTGATTTCCAGACAAAGTTTTGACTTTTTATCCGATCCTAAATAATATTCTGATACACTCCAAAAAAATCTAATCTTTAGTATAAATATAATTTTATCGAAAATTTAGTTATTAATTTTTAGAGAGGAATTGACTGTCTGAAAATTAAACCGGTCACAAAGCATTCTAATCCATTCTGAATTTTTATTTTCCTTCAAATTTGATTATCTATCCATAATTTTATTTAAAAAACATGTTTTTGTATTTACAAAAAAAATTTTTTTTGAATAAAAATAAATATTTTTGCAATTTTTGAAGCATTTTTTTTAAATATTTAAACATTGTTTAAAGGTTTGAAAGTGCAAAAAAACAGTCTTAATTAAATTTTTCATATGAAAATTCACTTGTTCATTTTTCCAACAAATTTAGAATCAAAACTATTTAAAATAAAAAGTATACAATACAAAAAAATTATTATTTCAAATTAGTTAGAAAAATAAATCAAGTGAAATTGCATATATAAAAAAAATTGAAGAATATATTTTTTTAGAATTTTTAACATAAAGACAATATTTTTATAGAAAGAAAATGGATTTTAAAATCTATTAATTTTGAACAAAAATGAAAATCCGAAAAGGGCCAAAATGTTTTCTGACCATTGATTTTCTCTCTAAAAATTTCTATAAAAATAGATTTATAAATAATTGAAATTTTGACATGAATTTTTTGGAAATTTTTTAAAACAATTGAATTTTA
Organism: Leptopilina drosophilae; assembly: GCA_032873175.1. Classification (NCBI taxonomy): domain Eukaryota; kingdom Metazoa; phylum Arthropoda; class Insecta; order Hymenoptera; family Figitidae; genus Leptopilina; species Leptopilina drosophilae. The sequence continues at coordinate 38,085,718 of CM065486.1, read as the reverse complement.
TTACTTTTGAAAATAATTGAATTAATGCGAAAAATTTTAAGGCAAATTTAAAAACAATTGATTTAATTGTGTTAAAAATAATTGAATTCTTGCGAAGAATTTTATTACTATTTATGAAAAGATTTGAATTGTTCCGAAGAATTTATTAAAATTTTGGAAAATAAACGAATTCTATGATAATATTTGAAGAATAAAATTCAATCGAGAAATTCTATTAAAATTATTTTGAAGGTAATTAAATTTCTGCAAAGGATTTTACGATTAATAGACATAAATGAATTATTGCAAAGAATTTTACTATTTATAAAAATAATTGAAATATTTTGAAGAATCTATTCAAATTTTGGAATATAATTAAATTGGAATGAGGAATTAGAAACATTTAAAAAAACAAATTTATTTTTCTTTTTTATAAACATTTTGACTATAATTGAATTATTTTTAAAGACTTTAAAATTCTTGTTGAAATTGAATTTTATGGAAATTTTTGAAAATAATTAAATTCCTTTGAGTAATTTTATTTAAATTGGATTAAAAATAATTTAATTCCTTTAATGAATTTTCAATCTTCAATGAATTTATAAAAATAATTCAATTGCTTCGAAAAGTTTATTAAAATTTTAGGAAATAAATGAAATTTATGAAAATATTTAATATTTAAATTCATCCAAGGAATTCAATTAAAATTGTTTTGAAAATAGTTGAATTTTTGCAAAGAATTTTACTATTTATAAAATTAAATGAATTCTTGCGAAGAATTTTACTATTTACAAGAATAATTTAATTATTTCGAAGGATTTATTAAAGTTTTGGAAAAAAGTGAATTTTTTCGAAGTTTCTTTTTTGGTTTTAAATTAATCTCTTTAGAGGAATTTAATTAAAATTGTTTTAAAAATAATTGATTTTTTGTAAAGATTTTAATAATTAAAAAAATAATTGAATTGTTTAGAAGAATTTATTAAAATTTTAGAAAACTATTAAATTCTTTCGTGAAATTTTATTATTAATTTTTAAAATATGAACAGTAATAATTAATTTTGTACTTAATAAGTGAATTTTTTTAAATTTTTGACTATGAAATTATTTTTAAAATTTATATTTGAAAATAAAAAATTTTGTAATTTGCATAACAATAATAAATTGAATAACAAGTTCCGCGCGTAACATTTGCTAGTAAATAATAATTTTTTTGTTTAATAATTTAATTCTATTGTTAGAAAGTTTTATTCAAATAGTAGAATATTGAAAACTATTGAAGTAAGAAAAATTATTGAAAATAATTGAATTTTGACATTAAATTTTATTAAAATTCCTCAAAATAATGAATTTAGTCGAAGAATTTTGCTATTTATTTATATAAAGATAATTGAAAAGTTGACCATATTTTATTTTAGATTCTTTAAAATAATTGAATTTCTCCGATGAATTTTATTAATAAGTTAAAATAAGTTTTTTAATAAGTTTTTAATAAGTTTTTTTTTAGTAAGTTTTTTTTCATTAATTTTGAAAGTAATTGAACTCTTGTGATGAAAATTGTTGTTCATGAAGATAATTGAATTTTGCAATGAATTTTAAAAAAATTCCTGAATGTAATTGAATATCGGCGAAGAATTCTGCTATTTATAAAGATTAATATAAAAATTATAAACATTGATAAAAACTAATTGAAATATTGACGAGAATGTTTTTGAAAATTTTTCATAATTGAATTTTGATATTTATTAAGAACGTTGAATTCTTTTAAAGAATAGCGTTAAAATTTAAAAAATTGAAACTAATTGCAACAGAATTGAAATTAAATTTTTTCAAAATAATTTTTCATTAAATGATTTATGAATAATAACTTTATGACTGTTCTTCAAAAGAATTAAGTTATTTAAAATAAATTATTGTCAGAAATAGAAAAATTTGATGGTTCTTTTGTACTATTTGTGGTGATTTTCATCTGAGGCAAACAACAAGAGGCAAAACATTAGAATTTTCCTACAAAATTCTAAAAAATTTTCCCTGTTCTTTTAATAAAAATCGCTGACTTTTTCTCTGATCTGTGGCAACCCTGTGAAGAGAGAGAAAAATATTTAAATTTCTTGATGTTTAGGAATACTTACGAGACTAAGATCTTCGGGTGGATGAATAATTTTACTGGCCGCACCAGTAGTCGTTATGAGATTGATTTTCGGATCGGAATTACTGTTGTTGGACGCCGAATCCGAGCCGCTATAAGCGGGGAATGTTGGCTTCATGGGACCAATCGATCCACCGGCAATGGATGTGATTGGTTTGAAATCAGCGCCAAGTGGAGTCGCCGAAGTCGATGTGGCAGTTGAGACTGACGCTGCACTTGGAAATAGAGGTCGTGTAGGCGGCACTGACGCACCACTCACTGGCGGTTGCATTCCCGGTGGCATACCCGGCATTCCTGGCATCATTCTTTAAGAAAAAAAGAATTATAAAACATCAACTTATTTAAAATTAAGGCATTAAATAGTTTATGAAATAGGTCAGGATTGACACAAATATTTAATTTTAATTTTCCCTGACTTTTTCCTGATTTCCAGACAAAATTCTCTCTTTTTCCCTACGACCATAAAAAATATTCTGATTCACTCTAAAAATTATTAGATACTCAAAAAAATGTTCTATTAAATTTATTTACTTTCATTAATTGTAAAGTTATTCAAAAACATCAATAACTAAATTTTTAAATAAGTATTTAATTATTACTTTTCCAAAGGAATTAAAATTCTTCAGAACATTCAAATTCAAATCTTTTTGAAACTCAACAATTTATAAGAATATTATTACAAAACATAAAGAAGGCGATCACCTTCTTCATGTTTTGTCATAATTTAAATAACCATGAAATTTTTCAACAAAAATTTAATGATTTACAAAAATCTTAATAAAATCCTTCGCAAGAATTCAATTATTTTTAAAAGTAGAAAATTTTCTCAAAAAAATTCAATTATTTGAAAAAATTGTAATAAAATTCGTTGCAATAATTCAATTATTTTCATAACCAAAAAATCGATTATTCGGTAATTCTATTTTTAATCAGTTTTTATTAGAAAATTCTAGAAAAATTCAATTATTTAAATTGAAAAATAAATAATTTATCGAATAATTTAATGTTTGTTAAAATTGAATTCTCATAAAGAATTTTATCAACAAATTTTTAAATAATTGATTTCTTTTGACAGAATTTAATAAAATTTTTAAGAATAATTACATTTTTCGAGGAATTTGATTAAAATATTGTATCCAAAATTAATTAAAATCCTGCGATGAGTTTTATTATTCATGAAAATAATTTTAAAAAATTTCCAAAAATGTTATTAAAATTTTTCTAAAATAATTGAATTTCGGTGAAGAATTTTATTATTTATAAAAATAATTCAATTCTTGTAAAGAACTTTGTTAATTTTTTTTTAAAATAATTGATTCATGCGACAAATTTTATAAAATTCTATTTAAATAATTGATATTTTTCAAAAAATTTGATAAAATTTTGTATATTAAATAATTGGATACACGTGAAAATTTTATTATTTATGAAAATAATTGAATTTTTTCAAAGAAATTTATTAAAAATTTCATAAATTATTGAATTTCTGTGAAATTTTAACAAGAATTTTATTCAAGTTTTTAAATATATTTTAATTTTGAAGAAGAATTGTATTATTTAAAATTTTATTATTTATGAAAATAATTGAATTATTTCAAAGAAATTCATTGAAAATTTCATAAATTATTGAATTTCTGTGAAATTTTAACAAGAATTTTATTCAAGTTTTCAAATATATTTAAATTTTGAAGAAGAATTGTATTATTTATAACAATAATTGAAATTTTGACGAGAATTTAAAAAACTTTTTTTAAAATAATTGAATATTGAAGAATTTTCTTATTTATAAAGATAATTGAAATTTTGACAAAAATTTTTGAACATAATTGAATTTCTGCTAAGAATTTTATTACTTTTGAAAATAATTTAATTCTTCCAACGAATTTTAATCAAGTTTCTAAAAATAATTGAATTTCGGTGAAGAATTTTACTATTTCTAAAAATAATTGAATTCTTACAAAGAATTTTATTCCAGTTTATAAAATGAATTGAATTTCCGTGAAGAATTTTTTAAATAATTTATATTTTTCGGAAAATTTTATGAAATTTTGTATTTTAAATAATTGAATTCCTGTGAAAATTTTATTACTTATGAAAATAATGGAATTATTTTGAATTAATTCATTAAAATTGAATTCCTACAAAATTTTGCCAAGAATTTTATTAAAATTTTTAAATATAATTGAATTTAGATGAAGAATTTTTTTATTTATAAATATAATTGAAATTTTGAAAATATATATTTTTTAATTTTTGAGAATAATTGAATTTTTGCGAAGAATTTTATTAATTTTGAAAATAATTTAATTCTTCCAATGAATTTTATTCAAGTTTATATAAATAATTGAATTCTTACAACGAATTTTATTCAAGTTGATAAAAGTAATTGCATTTCGGTGAAGAATTTTATTATTTATAAAAATATTTTTGTATAATTGATATTTTTCGAAAAATTTTATTAAATTTTGTATTTTAAATAATTGAATTCCTGTGAAAAATTTTATTACTACTTATGAAAATAATTGAATTATTTTGAAGAAATTTATTAAAAATTGAATAATTGAATTCTTGTGGAATTTTGTCAAGAATTTTATTAAAACTTTTAAAAATATCTGAATTTTAATGAAGTATTTTATTTTTTATAAAAATAATTGTAATTTTGACGAGAATTGTTTTTAAATTTTTGAACATAATTGAAATTTTATTATTTATGAAAATAATTGGTTTATTTAGAAGAAATTCATCAAAAATTTTGTAAATTATTGAATTCCTGTGAAATTTTTCCAAGAATTTTATTAAAGTTTTTAAAAATAATTGAATTTCGAAGAAGAATTGTATTATTTATAAAGATAATTGAAATTTTGACGAGAATTTTTAAAAAAATTTTGAACATAATTGAATTTTGAAGAATTTTTTTATTTTTAAAGATATAATTGAAATGATTAGAATTTTTTTAAACTTTTGAATATAATTGAATTTCTGCGAAAAATGTTATTACTTTTGAAAATAATTGAATTTCTGTAATTATTTGTAACTATTGTAAAATTAAATTTTTTTAGTATTTTTAATTAAAATTCTTTTATCAATCTAGTATTTATGAAAATTGTAAAAATTATTCATTACATAATTTATAAGTCATAATTTTATGATAGTTCTTTAAAAATTAAGTTATTTAAAAAGAAATTAGTGTCTGAAATAGAAAAAATTCAAGGTTTTGTATTAAAATTCGTGGTTATTTTTATAGTTTACAAAACAATCAAAAAAAAACATTAAAATTTAGAGTTTTTTCATGAATTTTTGAAATTTGATTTTTTCCAGTACTTTTACTAAAAATCCCTGACTTTTCCCTGAATTCCCTGATCTGTGGCAACCCTGTAGGTAATATAAAGTCACTCAATCCGAGGCCTTGAGAAGAAAAAAAAATCGTAAATAAATAAAAATGATAAATTTACCCAGGTCCCATGAAAGGTGGACCGACATGACCCATTGGTCCCATCATGGGATGCATGGGCGGTGGGAATTGTCCCATTTGAGGCATTCCCGGATGTCCTTGCATTCCGGACATTCCTCCTGACATCACAGCTGAATTTGAATTTGTCGTTACACCCGGAGCTGAACCCAATAATCCCTCTGGTTTTGCCTTCTTTTGCACGGGTTCATCTTCGCCTGAACTCGGTGAACCAGGTCGATTACCGTTGCGTTGCTTTTCATGTTCCTTCGCGTCATTCGGCGGTATTCCCTCCATACCGTAAATCTCAATTTCAATATTACTTCGATTTGGTAGTGAATTTGGAACCTTATCTATTGCCTCCTTGTGCACCTAAAGAAAAAGAGTATTTTAAAAAAAAGTCCCACCTACTTTCCTGTTATAAAAATACTGAATTTCAAAATTTAAGTTCCACAAAAATTTTAAATTGGTAAAAAAATAATTTTTTTAGAATATCAAAAATTAGAATTTTTTTTAGCGCAATAAAATGAGAATGTAAAAATTTTCCTTTACCTGCATACAATGTATACTGAGACCGGGGCCTGTGTAAAGTTTTTTGTGACAAATGTGGCACTTAAAATGTTTTGCCTTCTGATGCTGAATGAGAATTTTCTCATCGTCAAATTCTCGATTGCAGTACCTTTTTTTCGCAAAAACGAAATTGAAAAGTTAAGGAAAGTATTTTTCTTGAAAAAAAAATTCGTTAAATTACCATTTTTAACCATTAGAAAATTAAAACTTTTATTTACAAGATAGAAATATTTATTTTTATTTTATTATTATTTACTATTATTGTACAAAAAAAAATTAATGACTTTGATTGTTAATTATTTTTATTATTGTTAATTATTTGATTTTATAAAAGTATTTTATTCTAGGACAAAATGCGATAAAGTGAAATTTTTATATCAGAAATAGTAAACATTAAAAAAAAATTATAAAATTTAGTAAAGTTTTATCGAAAACGTTTAACGTTCATTGGAAGGGTAAAGAATTTAATTTTCCACATTTCGAACAATTAGACGTTAAATTCGACTAGAAAATTTACAATTTTTTCACTTTTAAGAAAAATTAATTTCAAATATATTTCTTAAAAAGAAAATAGTAATTTTTATTTTTATTTAATAATTTGAATTTATTAAAGTATTTTATTACACTGAAAAAAAAATTTATTTGATTCAAATAACCGATTATTTGTCTATAATCAAATAAATATTTACTTGAATCAAATAATTTTTATTTGAATCAATTAATTAGTATTTGCTTCAAATACTGAAATATTTGATTCAAATACAATTTATTTGATTTAAATAAAAATCATTTGATTCAAGTAAATATTTATTTGATTATAGACAAACAATCGGTTATTTGAATCAAATAAATTTTTTTTTCAGTGTAATAAATGAGAACTTTTTTATCGTCAAATTTACAATTCTTAATTAATTTAATTAATTAATAAATTTTTTTTTAACTATTTTATTTATTTTATTATTTTTTATATTATTATTATTATTTATTAATATTAATAATATTACTTACTTAAAATCAATAAATATATTTTTAAAAAATAATAAGTATAAATATAAATATATAAAATATGAATATAATTATTAAATTAATTAATTGAAATAAAAAATTAAATTTATCTTGATTTTTTAATTTCAAATATGAAATAATAAAATTGGACTATTGTTCCGATTGTTTGTCTAATTCTTCTTTTAAAAAAATAAACAAGAAAACTATTGTTTACGAAAAAAAATTTTTGAGGTTAGGTTAACAATTTTTTTATAAAAAATATTATAGGCTTTGTTTTTTTAATATCAATTATATTAATTATTTAAAATAAATAAATCTATAATGTATAATATGAACATAATTATTAAATTAATTAATTGAAATACAAAATTGAATTTAACTTGATTTTTTAAGTTGAAATACGAAATTATGGACTAACATTTGTTCCGATTGTTTGTCTAATTCTTAAAAAAATAAACAAGAAAACTATTGTTTTTGAAAAAAAAATTTTGAGTTTAGGTTTACAATTTTTTTTCTATAAAAAATATATTCTTTGTTTTAATATTTTTCAAAGATTTATTATTATCATCTATTAAAAATATATTTTTTATATAAAAAAACAAACCTAACCTTAAAAAGAAAAAATTTCCTGAAACAAAAGTTCGATTTTACGAATTCACGAAACGAAGTAAAATTCCCAAGGCAAAAAAGAAAATTTGAATGAATTTAACAATAATTTCTGTTTAGCAAAAAAATTCTATGTAAGGAACGTAAATTTTTTTCAATTAGAAAATTTAATTTCTTTTTTCATCATCATCTCCAATTGCCATGAATTGAGAAAATTTAACTCAATTTATTACTTACACAATTTTTACCAAAAAAATAATTGAATTTCTCCAAATTTCAAAATATTTAAAAACGAAAATTCCACCTAATTCTAGAAAAAATATTTCAATATTTTATTTTATTATTATACTTCTCTCCTGCGACGCGACAAGATTTCGATTATGCGCAAAAAGTAAAGAAAAAGAAAAACGCCAAGCACCCGAAAATAAGAAAGATCTAAATAATCGAAAGAAAAAAAAACATTATTTTGAATATATCAAGTTTTCCTTCTATTATGTAAACAAAATGGAAATGTCAACATTATTTTTTGTTGATAAAAATGACAAATAGAGAAAAAGTACAGTTACGTAAAAAAGGGCAGATGTGAACGGACATTTTTATATATATACACATATATATATATTTATATTTTATGATGGAAAAAAAGGATACCAGCACCATGGCCTCGATTGCTTCTTCTTTTTTCGACCCATTATCAATTTCTACACTTATTTAACAAAACTAAATAATTTAAATGTCTTATTTTGTAGGATAATTTTTCTATTAAATTTCTATTTTCCTCAATGAAAACTTTTATATTAAAATCGTCACTTGCAACCAGATTTCGACGTACACCCACGCACACACACGTAAAAACCGATATTACAAAATGGCGTTTGCGCCTCTTCCGCTTTAATGTCGGAAGTTGCATAATCTAGTTACCAAGGGAGCGCGCAGTGTGGCCAACTGTCTAATGCTAAAGTATCGCACTAAAAACTCTGAAGAATTAAAATTAAATTCAATTCGGAATTAAATGAACATTTATTCTAGCACTTTATTTATAGAAAAAACTCCTGTCTTTATTATTTCGTGATATTTAATAACCTATATTTCGATTCTAAACAAAAATTTTAAATCGAAGAATTTTGAAGACGGAGTATTGATTTGGCATAGAAAATGTAAAAGTAAATAGAGAGGAACTTTTGTGAATAAAAAGAACTCTTAAAGTCTCATTCACAGTGACTTCGCAAACGGAAAGTACAGTAGATTGCAAATATGCCTTCCTCGACCTTAATATTATTAACAAGGCTTCCTAAAGGAAACTAGGTTAGGTTAGGAAGCGGAAATAATTTTTTTTCTTCCTTTCAAACAAAAAAACAAAACTTATTCTACGGATGGAAAAGAAATCAAACCGAAAATTTGGAAGGTTTGTACATTTATTTGACAATTTCTATAATATAGACAATATTACATACTAAATATTAACCGCTGGTCGTTACACTCTATAGATGCCCTAACAGAGTCTGAATTGCTTCGTAATATTAATAATATAACATAGATTTTTGATGATCGACCATTTATATTCATATATTTATATTTAATTATGAGGAACCTTATTTTTTATTTATTTAAAAATCATTTTCTACTTTTTTTCCACGCGGCACGATGAATTCTTTCATACAATTCTACAAGGCACGCATCCACAACGCACACACAGACACACATACACATAATACGCTGTATTTTTTCCTCTTATTTCCTTCTTTTTGGAGGTACTCCCCCTAGGAAATAAAAAAATCCTCTTCTTCGAGTAGATAAGGGTGTTTATAAAAAAATTCTACCCTTATATCTGTACTTCTAATAATTCCCACCAGGCGTCAGATTTATCGATAACGGTCATTTTACAAAAGAAAAAAAAAGATATATTAAATATTAAAATCATTTTTTCAAAATACTGTACATTATATAGGCTCTGATTTATCGGATCTTTAATTATTAGTATATTATGTAAAAGAACGGATATTTTCGTTAAAAAAAACTTAATTGAATCTTGTTTTCTTTTATATTTATTTACAAAAATGCGATTTTATTTCGTTTTTCATGGACGACTTACCAGCCTGAAATGAAAAAAGGAGCTATTTAGAACCAACTGACAAGTTTTTTTTTAAGGTTAAGTCGATGTGGTAACAGACAACTGCTTGCCTTTCGGTTTACGCTCGTTTTAAAAACCGTGGCACTTCTTTTTCTTCTAGTTCGTGGTTTTATTTATCATTAGCCACGAACTAAAAATTGTGATAGAAATGTCACGCATTTAAAAAAAGGTGTACAAGGACAGCATATAAGCAGTCGACTGTATGAAATAAAATTTCCGTTTACATGTTTTTCTAACCTAAATGTTTTCCACTATCGCCACAACTTAAAAAATCGTATTCGTGAATAGAAAAAGTATTTCTTTCCTTTTCTCTCCTAGGTAATTGTTACCATTTTCACAGATGGCGTATATTGTTAATATTAGAACAAAAGTCTTATTATTTTTTCATTTTTTTTTTTTTATTTTCATGTTTTCAGATATGTTTCTTTATAAAATTGTATTTGAGAAAAAAACATTTTTCAAACTATTAGAATAAATTATTTGTCGACTTTTTAACTGATAAAGCTATAAAATATATAAATATATTTCACTGGTTTTCATAAAGTAACAGTAGTTAATTTTTTTCCTTATTTAAAAATTAAGATAAGTATAAATTTTTCTTTCTTCTTTTTTACAACGAAGTTAACCTCTTACTCTCTACAAAGACTTACCCACAATATACAGCAATTTATCATAATTTACAGCGATTTACCGTAATATACAGTCAATATTTTAAATACTTTCAAACATAACATTTTGACAAATTTACATTATTTTTTTTTTTGGTATTTACGTAATTTTGTACCATTTTTTTCTGTATTGTGTGTAGATAATTTACGTAAATACCATAATTTTTATTAAATTTACCGTAACTTTCAAAATTACCACATGCAATTCTTATTTGTTTAATTTCTGTTACTTTACGTAAATCCAAGTAAACACCGTTTAGTTACTGTAAATTTACTTTATACGGAATTTACGTCAAGTTAACGGTTTTATAGTAGATAGAAATCACAATTTTTTATTTAGCTACAGGTAAGGGTTTATATGCTGTTCTTCCGGTTTGTGTATATTTTTCAAAACGACGGCCTTTCTATCTCAAGTTTTAGTTCGTGGTGTAATTTATCTTCTTAGCCACGAGTTTGTGATAGAAATTACACAGTTTTCAAAAAACTGTACAGCATATAAGCAGTTACCTGTACATTCTCTAAATTATTAACCGTTGCCTATCCTGAATTTTGACAATTAAGCAACTTTTTATTATCTTTTTTTTGCAATTAATCGGTAAAATCGAGAAAAAGAATGTTGGAAAGAATGCAATTTTAGAATTTTCTTTGACGAAAAAAAAAACCTGAAGGACATTTTTTGTTGAATTTTGCAAAAATTTGTGCTTTACGCTTTGCAACGGCTGTGTATAAAAAATATCCCGATTATTAGAAAATATGGGACAAATGAGAGATAAAATTCTCGGAAAAATATTTCTTTTCTCTTCTCTCTATTTCTCTTTCGCTAGAGAAACATTATCTAGTTTTCTTTCTAGTGATATTCAATTTTTCTATGAATTTATTTACCCATCCCTGAATGAGAGAACTAATGAGACAGAGAAAGACGGGAAGAACTCTTTTGCAAATATAACACTTCGGAGTCTTTTTCTTTTTTTTCTTCTTTATCGATCTATAAATCTATAATTAAATATACAATTATATATATACACGTGTGCGCAGGGGAAAAGCATAATATTTTTTTTTCTATTTTCTTTTCTTCTGTAATTGATGAGGTATGCACGATTTTTTTTTCTTTTCTAACATTTCGACAATAAAAAGCCCGAAAGCTCGAGTTGGCTGGAAGACACGAGAACCAAACTGTTCCAGGCTTTTTTGAGAGAAAAATTTTTTGTCTCAAAATTGTTTCATATTTCCCCCCCCCCCCCTCTTTATTCCATATTGAGATTTTGAAATTCATTGGTTTTTTTTCAATTTTTATGTGTGTGGGAAAAAATATATCAAGAGTATTTTTTGTTTGGGGTTCTCAAATAAGATTGCGATCAAAATGGTCAAGTTGTAATTGACCGATTTTATGATCGCAGACGACCGTGTTAATAAAAAAAATGTTTGTTTTCTTTTTCAGGTCGTAATGATGGTACTTTCTTTTTTTTTTTCCTGTTTCAGTCAAGAAATCACAAATTTTTCTTCACGTACGGTCGGCAACATCACGAGGCGTACATGCGACTTATTTCATGCTGATAACGCTCCTCCACGGCTTTTCGTTTTAATTTGAAGGCTGCCGTCACTAAACCCATGTCGGGTGACCATTGTTCCGCGCACAGTTTCACCGCACCCGGAATCTCGAACCTTTGTAATTTACCTTTTGGAAAGAGAGGGAAAAAATTTGAAAAAATCGAAACATAACCTAAAAAGTTGAACAAAACTAGGAGGATGGTAAGTATTTAGTAGGTGAGAACTTACATTTCCTTGCCTGCTCGACGAGTTCCTCAAGAACGGCCTTCTCGATCCTTGGATCATTACACAGATCTTCAAGATTCGTCGACGTGATTCCTAATTTAGTGGCCATTTCCTCAAGACTACGTGGATTGGGAACAACGAGCGCCACTGTGTATGTTTTACTTGCATCGCCATAAATACAAATATTCTCCACTAGAGGGCAGGTTTTCAATTCGGACTCGACTTTTCCAAGTGAGACGTACTCGCCAAACTGAAGTTTCACTAAATCCTTTTTACGATCTGTAAGTAATTTTCTTTTCAGAGCACATCATGTAAGTGAAGAAAGCAACGAAATCCGAAGGCAACTTGGACACGAGGCAGCAAAAATGTATTTTTAATAACTGTACTCATAGAATATAGAATAAATGAAACTCAAACTTATTAAATTGTTCTTAATTACTGTCTTTGGAGAATATTTACAAAAAGACATTGCTGAAGAAAATTCAAGTTGTTTTTAATGACTTTGTTGGAAAATTTACTAGAATAGCCAAAAGGTTCGAAAAAAACCTTCTAAAGGTTATTAAAGTTGTTTTTAATAACTGTGTTGGAAAATATTACGACAAATAACCGTAGGGTGCGTAGGTTGTATATAAGATCTTATAAAATAATTTATCCTTGAATAAGGAGAGTTATATTTTTAATAATTATAGGAGCTGCTTTTTAAGGGTATGTTCTTCCTTCAGGACAGATAACTTTTTGGGGAGCAACTGTTATTACAAATTTAGTTTCAGCAATTCCTTTTATTGGAAATGATCTTGCAGGAATGACCAGTTTACCTCAATATTGTTGTATGTTTAGATGCTGCTGAGATAATTAGATCGAGCGAGGACCCTAATGGCATGTGGATTAATAAAAACATCCAATTAGTAAGAATCTCCATCCTTTGCTTAGTAATTTATTTAGTCCACATGTCACTAGAAATCTAGGACTCGAGCCGGGTTGTTCTTAATGACTGTGTTGGAAAATATTACTAAAGAGAACCCCCACCTATAATTTTGATGCAACCGTCAGGATGAACTTCGCCAATGTCTCCACTGCGGAACCAATGTCGTCCATCCTCATGGAAAAAGTCCTCTTTCGTCTTGTCTGGAACCTTATAGTAACCGTCGGACACATTTTCACCTCCAATAAGAATTTCCCCTCTTGGATGTGGCATATCCGTTACTCTGTAACCAGCTTCTTCCCAATTCACCAAACGGATGTCACACACTGTACTTGGTGCTCCAACTCTTCCAGAACTTCTATCCTTCACTAAAAAGTGAATTTAGCAGTTCAGTTATAGAATGTACATTGTGAACTGTCCTTTAAGTTTTTATTACTACCCATCCCTGTTTCCCTGTACTTTAAAGGCCTAAGCAGAATAAAACGGGAAGCGAACGCAAGCATGAGATAGAAAAGGACAGAAGTAGGTTTGTCCTTTTCTATCGCATGCTTACGTTCACGTTACTTTTTTATTCTGCGTTGGGCTTAATTATTATCGATGCAACATTAAGTGCTGCAAGTTATCGGTAGTGAGATAGAAAAAAAAAGGTTATTTTTAATGACTGTGTTGGAAAATAAAAATTTTAATTAATATTCTTTGCGTATACTCACTGTCCATGACAGTTGCACACGATGTCGTCTCAGTGAGGCCATAACCTTGAATAACCTGAACGCAAAGGCAGAGTTTCACCTGCATGTGAGTATCAGGACTCAAAGGAGCTCCTCCTGAGAAAATGAGTCTTACTTTCCCACCCAAAACCTGTCGGGCAGCGCCAAAAATATATTTATCAAAGAATGGCGTATCATAACCGCGTCTAGTCCACTTTAATTTGTACTCATAGGCGAAATTGAAAATTGCCTGCCTAAAGGGTCCGGATTTTTTAACCTTCTCATTGATACCTTTTGAAATTCGATCCAGAATTAACTGTGGAAAAAAGTTGGATAACATCCTGAAAATCTGTTTAGTTTGCAGAATAAAAATTTTTTGAATAAAAAAACTTACTGGGACTGCGGTGAGACAAGTGGGATGAAGGACGGAAGCATCGCCCTTGGAGCCTCTTTGTATTTTACTACTCGAATCAATCATCGTCAGAGGCGAACTATAGCCAATTGGAACTCCTGTTAAAAGACAAACGCTCTCGGATAAAAGTTCAAAGACGTGTGCAAGCGGCAAATAACCCATAAATACGTCATCATCTCTAATATGAATTGCATCGCAGAATGCCTTCAATGTTGAGATTATATTTTTGTGCGAGAGTAATACTCCTTTAGGAACACCCGTCGAACCGGAAGTGTACATTATTATCGCCGTGTCCTCACCTTTAGGCGATACCAATTCAGCCTCTGAGGCATTACCGGTACTTATAACTTCCAGGAATGGAATCAGTCTCACGCCCTCCTGGGAAGTAGAATAATTTTTTTTTTGAAGATCCATTTTTAACGCGGAAAAAAATGTAATTCAAAGTGCTTTAATAATACCTTAAAATCGCTAGTGTCAGTCGGCTTAAGCTGATCCTCCATATAAATAATATTCTTCACTTCCGCCAGACGTGGAAGTATCCTTTTGACCTTTGGCAGTAATTCGTGGCTAGTTATTACGGTATCAACTTCGGTTTCATTAACGCCATGTGCGATTGCATCGTCACCAAGAGTTGCGTAAATTGTCACGACACTGAGATTTTGTTTAAAGCACGCGTGGGCCGCGATCATCCATTCAGCTCTTGTTTCAGCAAAAATTACAATATTCTTCTTTGCCGTTAGACCCAGTACACGTAAGCCACGACTGAAGGACGACGCCAATTTTTCCACCTCCATAAATGTCTTCCATTTGTACTCACCCATTTTGTACTATGGAATTGGACATTTAAAAATAGCATTAGGAATACTAAATTGTTTCAGAAAAAATGTATCAAGAATTGTATTAGATCGTGTATTATAAGAATGTACCAAGAATTGTATTAAATTGCATTATAAGAATGTATCAAGAATTGTATTAAATTGTATTAAATTGTATTAAATTGTATTATAAGAATGCATCAAGAATTGTATTAAATTGTATTATAAGAATGTATCAAGAATTGTATTAAATAAAATCTTTTCTAAAAACCATTAAGTTGTTCTTAATGAAAGTGTTGGAAAATATAAACAAACAAAAAAATATCTGCAAGCTATTAAGGTTATTTTTAATGACTGTGTTGGAAAATAATACAAAAAGTAGCTGAAGACTACTTGAGGCCAATCATAAAGAACTTTGCACGTTGCATTCACAACGGAAGGATTTATTATTAGAAACCAAATGCTGGATAAATTTTTTAGTCAAAAAGTAGTGCAAATTTCTTTACTAAAGTTGTTCTTAATGACTGTGTTGGATACAACTAAGTAGTTGACAAAATACAACTAAGTAGTTAACACTTCGCCTAAAATATAGTTTTCTATAATCAACTGAGGGTCCCTAACTTCTTTACTAAACTTATTCTTTAATGACTGTGTTGGAAAATACAACTAAGTAGTTAATTACCATTTCGCCTAAAATATAGTTTTCTATAATCAACTAAGGATCCCTGACAAAAATCAGTTTATATTTATAAACTGATATTTATATTTTCAAGCTTAAAATCATTATAAGTGAGAATGTTTCAAAAACCGAGAATCCTTAAAAATCATCAAACAGTTCCTCGATAATTTTTAAATTTCTCTTATCCATTTTTTCCCCCTAATAGTTCGATAATTTTAGTAGTAGGTATTTTTTATTGAATTACTTTAAACACCGATGTTTTTTTTTTTAATAAAAACGAACCTTTTTAAAAACTCGACCATTCGGTTGGAGTTCATCCTCCTCGGCTAAAATTTGTCTCGTGCCAAGACACCGTTTACTTTTGTGCTCATTGGCAACAAATTTCAACATTTTCTCCATTGTATCGATTTTATGTGATTCTAGGTGAATGTGTATCGATCTTGGTGGATCGATACTCCTGTAGGTGATGGAGTGCTCGCTCCTTGCCACTGGTTTCGCCTTGATTCTCCTCGAGGCTTTTCTTTTTCCCCATGGCCGTTGTAGGATCAAATAAACCGGAAATGTGAGAAGGTCATAGACGTAAGATAAGGCCTTAATTGCATGGATCGCACCACTTATCCAAAAACTGTTCATTTCCCTAAAAAAAATTAAAACAGATGGAAAATTATAAAAAGTTTGCAAAAAAGTATTTTTTTCAGCCAGTTTTTTTAAAATAATCTAAAAATAGTCTAAAAATACTCTAAAAATAGTCTGAAAATGGTCTAAAAATACTCTAAAAGTAGTCTAAAAATACTCTAAAAATAGTCTAAAAATACTCTAAAAATAGTCTAAAAATAGTCTAAAAATAACCTAAAAATAGTTTAAAAATAGTCTAAATATAGTTTAAAAAATAGCTAAAAATAGTTTAAAAATACTCTATCAATAGTCTGAAAAATGGTCTAAAAATAGTTTAAAAATAGTTTTAAAATATTCTAAAAATAGTCTGAAAATAATCGTTTCCATACAAAATAGGGTCCTTAATGGAAAAATTTATTTCTAAATAGGAAAAAAATTGTTTTCTTTTTTTAAAATATTTAGAAATTGCAAAACATGAAAGACAAGTGAATGTAAGATTGTTTTAATTTGAATTTTATAATTGTGGCCCTGTTTAATAAATATCTTATCCAGTATTCTCTGGTGTAGAGCAAAAGTATAAGGTGTGAAACTCATCAGCATCGATCGCGTTCAAATGGACTTTGTTCGAGGTCTATACACAAAACTCTCAGCTAATTTACACGTGATTTTAAAATCAAAGGTTGTTACTTTAAAAAATGAAACCTTTCCATCACAAACGGATTATTGTATTTCATCAAAAAAAATTTATAAATATCAATTATTTTATAAAATTAATAATAATAAAAAATTAAAATAAAAAATATATAATAAATTCGTATAATATATATTTAACTATATATCAAAACCTTTAGAAGTATATCTAATTTTTTTTAAAATTGGGTTTTTTCAAAATATGAATATTTTGAAATTTTTTTATAGTATAAAAGTAATATAGAAATTTTATATTATATTATATTATATTATATTATATTATATTATATTATATTATATATTTATATATTTATATATTTATATTTATATATATATATATATATATATATATATATATATATATATATATATATATATATATATATATATATATATATATATATATATATATGGAAAAATATACTTATTTGTATTATAAACAATTGGAGAAAAAATGACGATTTCAAAAAGATTATTTCGAACGGTTTAGTACATAATATTCATTGTATGCATAGTAATCTTATTTGCAAATTTTCTTCGAGAATAAGTGTTTCCACTTTGTCGATTCTCACCCCACATGTAATTGGATCAGGTGCAAATACATAATATAATCTTTCAATACTTGTCCCACGAGGAGAAAAAATATTATTCAATGTTTAAAAAATAAAAAAATATTACAAATTTTTTTTATGTACAAATATTAAAAAAAATAAATTAAAAAAAAAACACTGAACAATCATTGCAAAAGAGAACGTCTTAATAGATTGAAAAATAATTGACAAACAGTTCTATAAATATAGTTCTAAAGTTAACAAAGCGTGTTTATAAACTTTTATTTCTGTCCGATAAAAGTTGAACCAAGAATCATTATAGCGAATAATAATAATAATAATAATAATAATAATAAAAATAATAATAATGATTAAAAAAAAGAAAATTGTACATAGAAGGAAGATTATCTTTCTCGTAAAGTTTGATCTTTGATCGGGTCAATTAAATTTGTCAAATTAAAGTTGAAAACTTATAAATTAGTTTATTTTCAACAAACTCAAGATATGTATATATGTATAAATTATGGATATAACGAAACTTTGTTAAATATAACCCAAAGTTACTAAATCAATCAAATGACTACCCAATATTCTAAACTAAAACAGATATACATTAGTATTAAAATATACATAGAATAATAATTATTAAGTTAATATTGAAAAATAAATTAAAAATTTAAAACGTCATTTACTTATTTTTTGCAAATTTTGTACCCCATGCACATTTGGTAAATATTATAATTATATTCAATTTATTTTATTTATTCAATATTATTAATTTTTGAAAAATAATTTTAGTTATGCAAAAAATTGGGGGGACTAACTCTGCTGGGGAGTTATTTTATTATTTTAAATTTAAATTCAATTTTACGAATAGAAAAAAAATTATTTTGAATAACATAATTAATTCTAAAGATATAATAATTGTGCTTTCAAATAAATGGCTATATACGTATATACAAATTGACTTCATGGACCAAAAGATCAGAATCCGTTAATGATACAATAATTATCATCGCTGGACTTTGAAAGATCACACGGTGTAATATCGGATTTACGATGGATCACATATTTTCCTCGTGAATTCATATATATTTATTTGAAAAATATAAATCTCCAATTGTCATATATTATACTGATTATAAGTTAGGAGGAAAAAAAAGTGAATTTATTCTGTCAACTTATCCGGAAAAATGCGCAATTAATTATTATTGTTTATAAAATCATTAAAATTTCCATTTTTATTGAAGTAAATAAATTAAAAATTATGATAATTAAGATTTTAGTTTAAAAAAAAACGTAAAAACCGAAAAATTACATATGAAGAAGAATAAGAGGAAGAATGTAATAAAATATAATATTATAAATATAATATTATAAATATAATAATTATTATTATAATTATAATTATAATAAATATTATAATATTATAAAATATAATCAATTTTTAATAAACGGCCTAAATTCGGTTATTTAGGCCTTTTTATTGCAAATTTAATAAACGGCCAAAAATCGGTTATTTAGGCCATTCAATTGCAAAGTTACTAAAATGCAAAAAAAAGTTTTAACAAAATACAAATTAATAAATTAATAATATAATAATAATTATAATTATAATTATAATAATATAATTATAATTAATTAATAATCAATTAATAAATTATATAAAATTATTATACTATAATTTATTTTTTATAATTATATATATTTTGTTATAATATAATAAAATATAATAAACAATTATAATATTAATAAATATTATATATAATATAATATAATATAATTTAATTTAACCTATAAAAAAATAAAATAATACAATACAGTAAAATATAATTTTTTTTCACATATATTGACATTAATAATAAAATATTTGCATTATAATTGAGATAAGAGAATAAAGATATTCAAAATAAAGTGATAAATTGTTTGACCTGCAATTAATTATTTTTTTAATACTAATATATGGATGAAATATATATATAGATTAAAACGTTGTTATGTAAATGACTAACGTTTTTTTTCTTCTTTCTTTTTATTTCTTACAAAACACAATGTACATTGACCCTGGTTAAGTGTGAAAGCCAACAATTAACGCAATTTAAATGATCCATTTGAAAGATGCATGCGTCTGCAGATGTTCTAATTTTACATTATTACATGCTTTCTTTAAATTAAAAGAAGAAAAAAATTTCCTTTATTTATAAACTGGACAAAGTGAGAGAATTTTTTTTATCTGTTTCATGTTTTAAAGTGTATATACTTTTTTATGAAACTGTACATACTTTATTATTAATAATTTATTTGAAAAAAATTTTTTTTAATTGAAAATTTTAGTCGAAGTTGAATTTACTCTGCGCTAATTTTACAAGGGGGTTAATTTCGTGTAGTTTAAAACTTACATGGGTTTAATTTTACTTTAAGTAAATTTTACTATGGGGTTAATTTTATTTTAGGTAATTTTTACTCCGGGGTTAATTTTACATTGGCTAATTTTTTTTACTCTGGGGTTAATTTTACTTTGTGTAAATTTTACTCTGGGGTTAATTTTACAATGAGTAAATTTTGCTATGGGATTAATTTTACACCAAGTAAAGTTACTCGGGGGTTAATTTTACTTTCAGTCAATTTTACAAGGGGGTTAATTTCGTGTAGTTTAAAACTTACATGGGTTTAATTTTACTTTAAGTAAATTTTACTATGGGGTTAATTTTATTTTAGGTAATTTTTACTCTGGGGTTAATTTTACTATGGCTAATTTTTTACTCTGGGGTTAATTTTACTTTGGGTAAATTTTACTCTGGGGTTAATTTTACATTGAGTAAATTTTGCTATGGGATTAATTTTACACCAAGTAAAGTTACTCGGGGGTTAATTTTACTTTCAGTCAATTCTACTCGGGGGTTAATTTTAATTCCAGTAAATTAACTCGGGGGTCAATTTTACTTCGACTAAATTTTACTTAGTGTTAATTACACTCGAAATAATTTTAGAATTTTACACGGAGATTAATTCTACTCGGAAACTAATTTTACTGAAAGTAAATTTTACTCAGGCTTTAATAAATTTTACTCAAAGTAAATTATACATGAGGGTTAATTTTACTTGAAAAATAGTGAAAAAAATATTTTTGTTTTAAAACTGATTTTCTGACTAAACTAAATTTTGCTTAAATACATATTTTTGAAAATAACAGAAAATTAACTTTGAAAATAGAAAAATTTGTAAATTTAAGTAGTCAGTAAAAAAAAAATGTTACTTTATACACGAATTTTGTTTTTCCGTGTATCTAAATGAATTCCAATAATGTTTGTTTTACTGACAGTGCGTATTTTTTCTCTGACTATGTGACTTTCAATATATATGTATACGGAAGATATCAAAAGAATGAGAGAGAAAAAAAAGGTCAACAAAAAATTACGCAAGCCTTGCACATACTTTTTGTGCCACCGACTCATTTGCTCCAGGCCAAGGATACGAAATCAGAATCATTGACGTCAGACAAAGTGCGACAGTTCATCTTCAATTCTATATACTCAAACAGGTGATGAAACTTTGTATACTTTAATTATCAAAAAAGGAAAAAAAAATTTTTTCAAAAACAATTAGTTATCGGTGGCAAAAAAAACAAGTTTGTAAAGTAATTTTCTTTTTAAAATGTATCGATATTAATTGATTTTTAACCAAAATTAATAGATGTTAATTTAATTACTAAATTACTATTTATAATACAGGTTTTATTTTTTTATTTTTATAGCATGTCAGGATTTTGAGAAAAGTGTCTCAAAAAGTGGGTGAAGAAATAAAAAATGTGTTTTTTTGGGGGTCATTACCCCCACTTTTATCAAAATTTTGAAGTGCTGGACAATTTTGGAACTCGGGATCGTGTTCATTGGACAAAAATACATAGAAAAGCACTCCCATATTCGAAATAGAGGAAAAAAAATTTTTTTAAAAATCTTTACCCCCACTTTTTTCGAAATTCTGATGTGTTAGGCAATTTTAAAACCCGGAATCGTTTTCAGCGGGCAAAAATACATAGAAAAGCACATCCATATCAAAAATAAAGAAAAAAGATATTTTAAAAAATTTTTACCCCCACTTTTCTCGAAATTTTGAAATGCTGGACAATTGTGGAACCCGATATCGTGTTTACTGGGCAAAAATACATAGAAAAGCACTCCCATATTCGAAATAGAGGGAAAAAATTTTTTTTTTTAATCTTTACCCCCACTTTTTTCGAAATTCTGATGTGTTAGGCAATTTTAAAACCCGGAATCGTTTTCAGCGGGCAAAAATACATAGAAAACCATTCCCATATCAAAAATGAAGAAAAATTTTTTTTTTTTTGCTTTTTCCCCCACTTTTTTGAAAATTAAAAATTTTTTTTGCTCAAAAATGCTTGAATGTACACACGTTTCATGCTCTAATTCAAGACATGATGTTCAAGTTAAAGAGAAAAGGATCTTTAAAATTCTTAAAAATACCTTTTTCGGTATTTACCCCCACTTTTCTCAAAATCTTGACGTGATGGATAATTTTGGAAATCGACATCGTGTTCAACGACCCGAAATATATTGAAAAACTCTCCAATATCAAATATTATGAAATTTTTTTTTTCATTTTTATCCCCACTTTTCTGAAAATAATTTTTTTCGTCTTAAACATACGAGTGTCGTAAAGTGCACTTTTTATGTTTTATTATAGGACAGCAAATATTTTTCTACAAGGTTAATGAGAAAAATATTTTGAAAATCGTCAAAAACAAGTGTTTCATATTTTTACCCCCAATTTTTACAAAATTACTAGAAATAGCTACAGTAATATTACAGTAAAATTAATATTGTAATCTTACACATGCTACTTAAATATTAAATATATATTATTATAGAATTATTAAAATAATTCGAAAAGATTAAAATTATTGTACACATATATTACTGTTTATAAAATATTTTTTTAATTTTCGACTCTTTAGAACACATATTTTTAATTACTCATTCATCATTTGTAAGTATGTATAAGATTCATTCAATTAATATAGGCGTGTACGTTATATGTGTAGGTATAACATTGTGCACGTGCAAACATGCTTTAAACAAATACATAAACGTATGTGTGTGTAATAAAAATTTAGTTGCATTTGTCAAAGGTAAATAATGCCTCTAAATAAAGAAACAGAGAAAATAAATACGATGATAAATCATATTTGTTACAACAAAGATAGTATAGAGCGGATTTTTAAAGAAATGGAAAATTTTATCAAAACTAATAAAATGTTACCATTATTTTTTGTAAAAAGAAAGAAAAAGATATTAACATGTTTTCTAAGAAGAAAGAAAGAAAGAGAAAAATGGTGTGAATAGATTTTTGTTACATTCTTGTTGCATAATTGTGACATAACAATAGTAGCATACAGAAATTCTTCTAAGGAAAAGATATTACCTTAAAAGAAAGTGTTGAATTAAACGAAGAAAAATTATAATAGAAGAAAACATTTGTAACAATTTTATAACAATCGAGAACAAATTGCAAAAATTAAAAAATTCGTTCTGTAACCATTTTTTTAAACAGTTAAGATCAAATTGGATTTTTATCAGTTGTAGAACCAATAAGGGTGAATTGCAACAATTGACTCAAAACTTTATATCAATTGTATGAAAGTTGGTATAACATAAGTATTTAGACAAAAAAAAATAGAGAAACTACAGTAGAAAAGAAAATACAGTTTCCTTTTCTTCCCTTTGGAGCAGATAAAGAATGATGGAAAATATAGATAATAAGCCATCTTCTAGCATGCATTTTGCAGAAGTGAGAGGCATACCAAAAACTACATAAAAAAAAAAGAATTCTTTTTTCGTCAATAAATGCAGAAATATGGCAGAAGTCATATACATAGTTTTTGATATAAAGATTAGAGGTTAATGGGAAATTTTACACCAACTCACTGTTTGTCGTCCACGATCATGGTGGTGTCTTATGTTGGTACTCTTACTTCCTGATTCTTTTGGATGTAGGTAATTAATTTAACTGCAAAGAAAAACCATAACCCATTGTCCTGTTAGTAAGATTCACATCAATCAATCTTAAAATTAAGTCAACTAAATGAAGTGGTTAATAAGTAGTGTATATATTATAAGAATGGGTGCATGGCCAAAGTAAATGGAATCTCTTATCTCTTAAAATAAATATTTTTAGACATCAAACATTTTGCTCAAAAAATTTATATTTTAAGAAATATTTAAGCCTTCATACTCTTGCCACATCCTGTATGGAGATATATAATAGAGGCATATAATAAAAAATATATAGTAGAAATAATATATGTGACGCGACACGAGAAAAGGGACCTATCGCCTCAAAAAAGAATTTTATAGGGGGAGCGTTTAAAGTGACGGCATAAACAGAAAACACGTGTATTTACGAGGACACGTTCAACTTTCAGGCTTTATATTATTAAAACTATTTCAGATTTTTAACTTCTGATTTTTTTACGTGAAAGAGCAACTCAAAATCTATGGAATACGACTAAAAACTCAAAAATGATTTTTTTATCGATAGGTCCCTTTTCTCGTGTCGCGTCACATATACATATTGTAGAAGGCCTTATTATAATTTTCAGAAGTTTCTGTTCATGGGACACATAAGATAATTAACCCAGAACCGCCAAGGATCCTAGTGGGATGTATACCACTATTTTTTGGTTAGTTCGCATGACAATAGGATCCTTGTCGAACATAGGTAAAGAATTATCTCAGGGGACATGCAACATTTTCGTAAAATCTGTTACATGAGGGTTATATAACTATTGTTAAAAATATTATAGAGAAAATGTTTAAAAATTAAATTCATATATTTGTGACATTGCAGAACCGTTATGTACTTGTTCTATTTTATGATAAAAAAAATAAGTAAAAAAAAAATATTGTTTCTAACCAAAATGTTACGAGTTTCTATACTTATACATCAGAAAAATGCTGTGTAACTTCTGTAGTATGTAGTATATTAATATATAGTATGTAGTCAGTGCCCCTCGAAGATTTTAATAATTATTGATTTTAAAATCTTGATGACTTAATAGTCAGTACCCCCCTCTCTAAGTATTTAATTAATATTAATTTTAGAAATTATTTTGTACTGAATTATTTTTGATTAATTGAAATTGTTTTTATTTTTCAGGAAACCCAAGAAACTACAGATTTCAAGAAGATGATCAACGGCGAAGAAGCAGCAGCAAAAAAGTTGGTTTCTTTAGAAAACTAAATCGTAATTTATGAAATAAAAAACTTGATGCTTTTTATTTCCGAAAACTGAGCACAATTATTCGATATTTAATTCAATTATTTGAAAAACTTCAGTACAGTTTTATAGTCAGGACCCTCTTTAATTCTTTAATTAATATTAATTTTAAAATCTTCAGTAGTATAATAGTCCTTCCTTCTTCCCTTCTCTATTTAATTTTAATTAATTTTAAAATCTTCAGGAGTATAATAGTCAGTACCCCTTCTCTATTTAATTTTAATTAATTTTTAAATCTTCAGTAGTTTAATAGTCCGTATCCCCTCCAGTTGTTTAATTAATATTAATTTTTAAACCTTCAGTAGTATAACAGTCAGTACCACTTCTTTAATTATTTAATTAATATTAATTTTTAAATCTTCAGTAGTATAATAGTCAGTATCCCCTCTAGTTATATAATTAATATTAATTTCAAAATCTTCAGTAGTAAAATAGTCATCTATATAATTTTTTAATTAACATTAATTTCAAAATCTTCAGTAGTATAATAGTCAGTACCCCCTCTCTATTGAGTTAATATTAATTTCAAAATTTTCAGTAGTGTAATAGTCAGAACCCCTTTTCTTTTTAATTAACATCGATCTTAAACTCTTCACCAGTGTAGTCACATAAATTTCATAATAACCAACCCTAAAAAATAAAAATTTCAAATTATCGCAAAAATTCGTGAAGATATTTTTTTTTTTTTACTCAAGAATATAGGATATAAAGAAAACAATACGTAAACTGGACGAAATATTCTCTCTCTCTCTCCCTGTCTCTCTAGAATTAAATTGTCATTAAGGGTGTTTAAATCTTGCCCTCAACACGCGTTCAAAGTTCATTTAAAATATACGAATGAGACGTTTCAGAAGCTTAGGCGTCAATTCCATACTATTAAGGTCGCATATAACCATTGATATCCTCCAACAGAACGAGAAACACATCCGATGCAGGAAACGCTCGAATTCATCCAATTAATTCCTCATTCATCCCCCATGAAATTTCTCATATATACACATATCATTGCTTTTGTCCCTTTAAAGCACTATTATTATAAAAACTTTTAATTCTTTCCCTACAAAGAAAAAATAAAAAAAAAAAAAACTAAAGTTTTAAACAGGAAAAAAATTGTCTGAATAGACTATGGAATATAAACATTTTTTTTTTCATTTAAACGCGAGTAAAATAGAAACGACAGTATAAAATAATGAAAAACTTTTCCAACTTTTGTTTTGTATTAATTTTGATTATTATTTATTATTATTATTATTATTATTATTATTATTATTATTATTATTATTATTATTATTATTATTATTATTATTATTACTATTTTATAAGTGTTTATAAAGTAGGTTATTGTCAGTGAGCCAATTGATGTTCTCGAGTCCAAAAGGGCACAGGAAACGGCATAACGCGGGGTCAACTGACACAAACGAGTTGCAGTAATGATCAAGATAAATGCACCTCGTTTTGTTCCTTGGAATAAAAAAAAAATAACAATAACAATATAAAGTCTACTTTCATAGTAGTTATTTATCAAGACGAATTCTGTGTTTGCTTTTATAACATCATTTTATATATACACACAAATTCCACACATATTTCCCCTCTCAAGTCGAGGACGTTACACACAAATTTAAGAAAAGAAAGAAAAATTAAAAGACGGTAAAAAATAAATTCACTTTAAAAAAGTGACTCAAAATAAAAAATAAGTAAATAAATATAAATAAGTAATAATAAACAATAATAAATAACAAATAAATAATCTACAATAAATTATCCGGAACTGTTTTCATTAAAATGATTGAACATTAATTTTCATCATTATTATTTTTTCTACTATTATTAATTAATAATGATCGTTACAAAAAATTTTAATTTTAATTTAATAATTTAATTTAAATTATACTTATACACTATTTTCTTCAAAGTACATCAAATAATTCATACTAAAGTGGATCAAGTGCCAAAAAATTGGATCAGTTTTTGATTTGAATCGACATTTTTTACATCAATTCGTCATATCAGTGTGATACTTTTAAGTTAACTCTATACATGCAATTAAATGCACTAAAAAGAATAATTTTATAAATATTAATATGAAAATAAAACATTATTTTCTATTTTTAGCTGCGGTTTTATACATTAAAAACGTAAATTGAAAAAAGAAAAATTAATCACAACTGAATCGTGATAAAAATATAAATAATTACCGTTAAATCAAGATTAATGAATGAAACATTTTCTTTGAAAAAAGAAAACAACAGCATATTTCTCATTTGCAAGAATTAAAAATTTAAAGTTGCACTTTTATTATTGTCACACACACACATTGCACGAAAGAAAAACGAATCAAAAGAATAAGGTGTTTTAAATATTGCAAAAATATACAACGACAAAATAATTGACAATTAATGTGAACCGATCACTGCTTTATAGTCATTAGTCACATTGATAATTGCATATCAATAATTCATTAATGACGTGCGGTATACGAATATAATATAAATGTATATACATACACATATTTGTATGTATAACTATTACCGAACTGATTAGAATTACGTTATTTAACCTCATCTCCCGCTCAATTAGTTTTTACAAATTTCTTTCGCTTTTTATTATTCTTCCAACGCCTTTTACTTTTAATTTTTTTTTTAAATTATAAGAAATTTTTAAATTAAGCAAAATTTTTAAATTAAGAAAAATTTTTTAAATTCATTTTAATTTGAAAAAAAAGTTTGATTTTAATTATTATTCTTGCGAGAAAATATCAAATTTTACTTTTTGTTTTACTTTCGGAAATTCAATTATTATTTTGAAAAAAATGTATTTTAAATTTTTCAAAAAAATGTATTTTAAATTTTTCAAAAAAATTTATTTTAAATTTTTCAAAAATATTATAAATTTTTTCCCTCCTCTTTCCTTATAAATATTTGATATAATATGTGAATGATCCCTTTTTATAATTTTAAAAAACCTCAAAAAGGTTCAATAAAAGACTCAAAATATTGACCCATAAGGTCAAAGTTTATAAGACATTTGACTAATTCTTTATGTAAATTTAGGTCAATTTCAACCAAATGTTTGATCTAAAAAACGAACTATGACATTTTTTTTACCAATAAGTGAAAGATTTGATAGATTATGACAAAAATTATTTAAATTTTAGTCAATTTTTTAACCTATGTATAACTTTTGACCTAAAAAGAAAAAATAACCTCAAATTTTTTTTAAAAATTCAAAGGAGAGAAATAAAGATACTTTTCAAGAGCTTGACTCAAAAACTGAATTGAAAAATATTAGAAAATTGATAATAATATTTGATTCAATTTGTTAAATTTTTTTTTTAAGAAAAACTCTTTTTTTCAAACGATTAAAATTTTTGCAAAAAAGAAAAAGAAAAAATTTTCAACTTGTTATATTTACTAATACGTTCTTGAGAGTTAAATAAAAATAGATTATTAGGACAGTGTCACTTCTTCTATTGCGGTAACGTATCAAGGACGTCCTGACTAGGAAGTCAAAGCCAAATCAAGAGGTCTGTGTCCGTCAAGGGGCAAACATAACTTTGTTGCGCTATACCAACTGCGTTTATAAATTCTATTAAATAAACAAAAATAAACGTTTTGATTTTAAAATGTATGTAATATATTTTATCATTAATTTTATTATTTATTGTTATTATTATTAATTACAATTTTTTATCTTTTGGAGGGTAAATTACGTAAGATTTTTAGAGGCGAAGGGGGGGTAAATTATATCTAGAGAAGGTTGGGGGGAAGGGTCAAAATTATTCAAAAAAATGTCTTAATGTTGATTAATACACTTTTGGGTAATTGCTAAAGATTTTTGGAAAATCTGCTTACAGAAAGACTAATTTATTCCTAATTCTTGAAATTTAGAAAAAATTTTTAAAAAGTTATTCAAATATAGTACAATACAATGTGCTGAACTATACGTTCCACCTGTAAACGAAGCTACGTAAGTTCAATTTGTAATGTAATCGGTTTCTTTATTTAAGTTGCACGTGTATGTATTTGAACCGGAGATTTATCCCTGCATTTGAGATAACGAGAGAGTTATGACATTGAACTTCGGACCTTGTAACTGGGAGGTGTTTTATTAAGTCGTTAAGAATTGCCTCAACAATGAAGAATAATCTCTATTTTTCAGTTTTTTTTTTCTAAAACGCATTTTACAAAACGATTTATATAAAACGAAAACGACATCACAAATCATTATTTTTTCTTGATTTTAATAGAAAAAAAATATGCCATATTTGAACGCATACGAACCCTATATAATATAAGAAAAAAACAGAATTGCAACCGTTATCCACAATTGTAAGTTACAGAAGAAAAAAAATTATAGGATGGAATATTTTTTTTCTTTATATACATGAATTTGTATATAGATATATACATTATATATAAAGAAACAAGTATCTTCATTTCCTTGTCCAAGTTGTTTTTATATAATATCACCAATGAGTCAGAAAAACATAATAATTTACAAGCGCAACAAATTGCTTTACATAAGTTTATTTTGATGGATAAAAAATTGTCTACATTTATTTATATATATATATATATATATATATATATTGACAAGCAAGTTTATAAGTGAAAAAGAAGAACTTACAAATATAAACAATCCAATTTTAATATAAAAATAAAAAGAATTTTACTTCGCAAAAAAAAAGAAGCCTTGAAACATTTTTCTTCAACTGATATAACTCGATAATAATCAAATAACAAATTTTTCTTTTATATCAAAATCGATAACACACAAACATACACGCACCTTTGTTTCCATAGAATTAAAAATAACGAGATGACAAACAATCCGCAAAGACGTGAACTCATTAAAGTGGATATTTAACATCGATTGAGAGAAAGAACGTGAGAGAGAGAGAAAGAAAGAGAGGGGGGAGGGAAAGACTTGTTGCGGAATTTACATTTCAAAAGATTAAATTCTCTTTTTAAAGAAAGTAGAACAATTGCCATTAGGATATCAATAAAATGTTTTTCCAAACAAATTAAACTGTTTGTGTTCTAGCTTCAATGGCCTTTGAACCTTGGTAATTTTTATATTACTTTTTACTATGCAATTGTGAATTATTTTCTTTTTTTCAACCACTTGTGAATAACAATAGTGCATTAGAAAATTATTGACAAAGTGGTATAATTTTCTTGAGAAACTTTAATTCTTAATTGATGTTTAAATATTGATTTCGAAGGTTGTCTCTAGTATTTTTGGCCTAATGAAACAGGATTTACGTATATTCGAATAGTCAACAAACATTTAACATTTGTTATCAGGGTACTGAGTTTCACAAAAAGTATCAATTAATTCAAAAAATGTCCGCCATTTTAGATCCACCATTTTGAATTATGAAAATCAGACTTCAGATGCTTCATAAGTTATTAATATTAATTTTGAAAATCTTCAGTAACAAAATAATCAGCAACCCCTCTCAACTTATTTAATTAAAACTACTTTTCCAAATCTTCAGTAATACATTTTTTTAAATATTTTAATAAATATTATTACCCCCTAATTATTTAATTAATGTTAATTTTATAATCTTCAGTACTAAAATAGTCAGTACCCCTCAATAACTTTATAATTAATATTAATTTAAAAATCATCAGTAGTATAATAGTCAGTACCCCTACTGGACTTAATTAATTTTAAAATCTTCAGTAGTTTAATAGTCAGTATACCCTTTCCAACTTTTTCATAAATAATATAAATATTAATATCAGAAATTATTTTACTGGACTAGACTATTTTTTATTAAATGAAATTGATTTTATTTTTCAGGAAACCCAAGAAACTACAGATTTCAAGAAAATGATCAACGGCGAAGAAGCAGCAGCAAAAAAGTTGGTTTCTTTAGAAAACTAAATCGTAATTTATGAAATAAAAAACTTTGATGCTTTTTATTTCCGAAAACTGAGCATAATTATTCGATATTTAATTCAATTATTTGAAAAACTTTAATAGTATAATAGTCAGAACCCCTTCTTTAATTATTTAATTAATATTAATTTTTAAATCTTCAGTAGTTTAATAGTCAGTATCCCCTCTAGTTGTTTTATTAATATTAATTTTAAAATCTTCAGTAGTATAATAGTCAGTACCCCTTCTCTATTTCGTTAAAGTTAATTTTTAAACCTTCAGTAGTACAATAGTCAGTACCCCTTCTTTCATTATTTAATTAATATTAATTTTTAAATCTTCAGTAGTATAATAGTCAGTATCCCCTCTCTATTTTATTAACATAATAATTTTTAAATCTTCACTAGTATAATATTAAGTAGACTTTCAAATACTGCATTTTAGCAATCCAGAAAATCCCCAATAGGGTCTCAAAGTTTCATCTTCGCAGTACATTTCGGAAACGGTACTCCATGTATCTAAGTAGCAGATTTCCCACTTCTTTCGTAAAAAAAATATTAAGAACATTAATCGTAATAATGAGTTCATAAAAATATACCGACATTCCCATTATGTAAAAAATAAATATTTTCGCTATTACTAATTTACAATATTTCAATTGTTTCTTTTTATCCTTGTGACATAAGAAAAATTATGTTCTAGGCCACCTTCTATTGATAAACTGCAACAGTTCAATTAGTATAAATGTCAAAATTAATTTTCTGTAAAATGGAAATTTTTATCAGTAACTAAATACGAGTATATGTACACATACATAATGGCGTAATGTAATTGTTATTACATTGAAAAATGGCTTTAAAGAAATATTTATTATGATTAAAATGGAACACGCACGAAAGAGTGAGCAATAAAAATAATTGAAATATACATTTTTTATTATAATAGATATTTAAATTATTATTCTTTGATAAAATATGCATTTTTGTCATACCTATCGCGGTATTAAACAAATGTCATACGATGCACGTTTTATATGCATTTATCTAAATGTCATTGAAATTTCGCGATAATACTAAAAACAATTAAATATAATTTATATTATATCCTACATGGTAATTAAATTCTTCGTGTTTACTCTTATTCCGTTAATGTTTTTATCAAATGAGGAGAACAATATTATCTCTTTCCTGACTATATTTCCAAACTAAATCTATTTCCTAATCTATTATTACATCTTAGAAGAGATTTTGATTAGACATCTAAGAGACATTTATCATCTTTTTGGGCTAGAGATTTTGGGGCTAGAAAGTTCAAAACATTATAAGTTAATACAGTATTCTAAGATCTTTAAGATAATAGGTGTCAATTTGAAGCCGATTCTGAATGGTTCAATTTTAATAGGTTTGTAACTGTATTGCACTGATCTGTTACATCCTAACCCTTCGTCTGAAGTTGATAATGCAGGACACTAAAATTTTGCCTGTTTAATTTTTTAGGGGTGTCTATGCACATATCTTGTTGTGGTTCTTGATAAGTAGAAGAAGTAAAGAAGAAGTCCACTAATTATATAACTAGGATCATCATCGAAGGAACACCAGTAAAACGTAATATGGTAAAAGGGTCGCAAGACCCAACAAGCCTGAACTCAATTTGGCTATTGTAGTCAAGAACAAGGAAGAGGTTGAAAGGCTAGAAAAGTTGATATGCATAAAGGTAGATTTTCCGTCGTACCAAACGAGGAGACTTTGAGCTTTAGGTGCAATGAAACCAATCACATATTTACGGAGTCTTCGGGTCAACCCTAATGGAAGAGAATAAGAAGTCTTGTAAGAATGAAGAATAAATAGACGGGAACAAGAGCGGAACGGAAGACACATCTTGACCTTCACCCACAAAAGGTTAAAGAATACTCCACAATAAGAAGGGAGAGGTTTTTACTGAGTCGACCAGAACAAAAGTGGTTAGCCCCACATAACCTTGGACTGCAGTCTTTTGGTATCTAGATTAGCAAATTTTCTACAACAGACAAACAATTGATTATTACATTATATTTCCGCCAGGCAATGAACCAAATTTTTCTCACTTTCAATTTAGGAAATAGCAAATTTTTAATTAATATTTAACATAATTATTTTTTAGGAAACTATAGATTTCAAGAAGATGATCAACGGCGAAGATGCAGCAGCAAAGTTGGTTTCATTAGAAAACTAAATCGTAAATTATGAAATAAAAATCTTGATGCTTTTTACTTCTGCAAACTAAGCCTAATTTTTTGATATTTAATTCAATTATTTGAAAAACTTTAGTGTAGTTTTATAGTCAGGATCCTCTCTAATTCTTTAATTAATAATAATTTTAAAATCTTCAGTATCATAATAGTCAGTACCCCTTCTCTATTTAATTAAAATTAATTTTCAAATCTTCAGTAGTATAATAGTCAGTACCCCTTCTCTATTTCGTTAATGTTAATTTTTAAATCTTCAGTAGTATGATAGTCAGTACCCCTTCTTTAATTATTTAATTAATATTAATTTTTAAATCTTCAGTAGTTTCATAGTCAGTACCCCCTCTCTATTTTATTAACATAATAATTTTTAAATCTTCAGTAGTATAATAGTCAGCACCCCTTCTCTTTAAAATTAATTTTTAAATCTTCAGTAGCTTAATAGTCAGTATCCCCTTCAGTTGTTTAATTAATATTACTTTTTAAACCTTCAGTAGTATAATAGTCAGTACCACTTCTTTAATAACTTAATTAATATTAATTTTTAAATCTTCAGTAATATAATAGTCAGTAACCCCTCCAGTTATTTAATTAATATTAATCTTTAAATCTTCAGTAGTATAATAGTCAGTACCCCCTCTAGTTATTTAATTAATATTAATTTTTAAATCTTCAGTAGTATAATAGTTAGTATCCCCCCTAAATCTGAATTATTAATTTAAAAATCTTCAGTAGTATAATAGTTAGTGTCCCCTCTAAATCTGAATTATTAATTTAAAAATCTTCAGTAGTATAACATTCAGTATCCCCTCTTTAATTAATATTAATTTTCTAATCCTTAGTAGTCCGTATACCCTCTGTATTTAATTAATATTAATTTCAAAATCTTCAGTAGTATAATAGTCAGTACCCCCGATTTGTTCGGTCCTTATCAGGTGTTTATCTAATTTCATTTTCTTTAAAATTATTATTACTGTTATAATAAAATATACATATTTCTGACAACAATGTTTCAGGAAGTAATTTTATAAACACTTCTACTCTTGAATATGTATAACTTCTCTTGCATCTTTTTCTGTATATCTTCCAAAACTTTGTTTCAAAAATAATTTTTCAAATTTATTACCCATTGTTATAATATATTACCACCCTTGTAAGCTGACACTCAGGACAATCGTCTAAAAATTGCAATCTTTAAAAAAGATTTTCCTAACCTCAAAAATTTGCACTTTGAATACAAGAATATCACACCACTATTTTCACAATTACAAAATCGATAATTTTTATTTTTTTCTTCCAAGAAGAAAAATTTACAAGGAAAACATTTCTTTCTGATAAAAAATATAAACCATTACAAAAGAAATGAAATTTTTTCATACAGAAAGTACGTGAATTAAAAACTGGTAAATGAATATAAACAAACAGGTATTTTTCAAGGAAACGATACTAATTCCTTAAAAAGAATAAAATACTCTGATTGGTCGATTTTAAATACCTCCCACCCCTTCTTTAACCTTTTCTTAAGTTTTTTCGCATATATAGGTATCAATAGGACTGTTCCAATTTTAATATTATAGTGTGTGTGTATATATGTGTTAGCTCTTACCTTCTTCTGGAAACTCAGCCAAAAAAATCTTTTTTCAAATATATAAAGAATTCTTAGGAAGTTTATTTCTTCTTAAACTTTATTATTTTTTAATTATCTCTTGTATTATTATTATTTTTTGTCCTTTTTTGACCCGATTCCACTGAATTGCAATATTGTAGTTAGTAAAAAGGAGGGGGGAAAAGAGAAATAGATAGAAAGATGAAGAGATGAGAAAGACGAAAGTGTGGTTTAGAAATAGGATTTACGAAAAGGAAAAAAAACATGTATATATATTTATATATATC
Organism: Leptopilina drosophilae; assembly: GCA_032873175.1. Classification (NCBI taxonomy): domain Eukaryota; kingdom Metazoa; phylum Arthropoda; class Insecta; order Hymenoptera; family Figitidae; genus Leptopilina; species Leptopilina drosophilae. The sequence goes on along the minus strand of CM065486.1, from coordinate 38,050,696 downwards.
ACAAGAATAGTCGCGACCAGAAGCCCGGGACGGTCAGCGAGCGACTGAAACATTTATCCTCAGGTTCTGTACCTCGTGAATCGGACCGACACATGTGTCTATATAATTTCTAGTCTCAAAGATGATCTTTGATCCCTTTTATGAAATTTCAAAGAGTGATTATCGAAAAATAAATTTAAAAAAAAAATAATTTTAATGGGGGCTCCTTGGTGCAAAGTACACGACCCTGAACTGTCATAAAAAAAATTTAGAAAAATGTGTGGGTGAGAGAGAGAGAGATAAATTTCAACCACCACTATTTTTCATTACAGGATTTTATATATATTGGCAATAACACTTCCCAATTCGGGAGAAAGTCCAATGTACTACTTTTCTCAGAAGTCACACAGCAGAGACTCGAGTTTTTGTTCTTCCGCGAAGTAGAAATTTCGTCGCAATTCACAGAAACAAAATATAACGGTGTTTTTGCTTCTTTACGTCAAAAAAAATGCTATATTGCAAACAATAATAATAGATTTTCTATTAATTGTAATTTTTTACTTTTATAATAGAAGGTGTTTTACATACCACGTGGCTTTTTGGGGTTGAAGACGAGAAACAGTGTTTAATCAAAGGGAGGAGCAACACACACATGTTACTTGTTTTTTCTTATTTATATAATAATTTTGAGAATCCGACACTTGAAAATAATTTTTCAGGACTTTAACGAATTTTTTTCTAATATCGCGAACGGGAGAAACAAATTTTACTTCCGGATATTTTTCTTTATTTCGTGTGATTGAAAAGTCAAGGATGATCTGAAGATGCATTCAGAGTCGAACATCCCACGTTCTAGTTTCACATACAAACGCACACTCATACAAAAATCAGCTTTGTTTGCGTCGTTTCACAGTCACAATTTTCAGGCCGTTACATATTTGTGTGAAGCCGCGAACAAAAAGTTTTCTATTCTATTTTTTTTTATTCAAAAATTGCAATAAATTTGTGAATTAAAAGATAAAGTAAATTTTATTGGAAAATTTCTAATGTCACTTACAGGTTATGTTTGTATTTTGATTTTTAAATTATTAATATTTTCTTTTAAATAGAGAGAGGTTAACCTCCAATTTTCAAAAACCTATTGTAAATATTTTGTTTTAAATTGATTTGAATGTTGATGTTCTAGTGGGAGGTGGAAAAAATAAGAATTAATACAAACCCATAAATCCAAAAATGGAAATATCAATATTGTCGAATGTATATATGGTAGAAAGTAAATAAATGTTAGTGTCGCGCGCGTCTTGCGAATTTTCCACTTTGCGGACGCGTAAAAGACGATTCAGGAATATTGTTTCGGTATACATGTATACAGTGAGAGTATATAATGTCACAAAATTGACCAATAGAATGTCGAGAATCCTTGGGCGGGGATGTGGCGTGATCCTGAGTGACGTCACACTGTACCTCTTTAATCAATATAACCACCCACGTTTTGCGAAAACAAAACACAGTTTTTTACAAATTTGGCTATCAGGATGAACTCCGAGCCAAAAACAGGATATTTTCATATTTCTTTTAAAAAGTTGAATCGCCCTTAATTTAAATATTTCCCTCTATTCAAAATTTGCAAACTTTCTTACAAATATTTTTTTCTGCTATAATATATGTAAGGTTTTTTCGAAAATTGGTACCTTCTTTATCGGTACTTTCATAAAGCCCGCGATTTGTTACAGTGAACGTAATTAACATCAACGGATAAATGTCCTTTGAATTATTTAAGTTTTAATATTTAACATAAATTATTCGTTTATGTAATCGAAATCAACACTAATCAATGTTGTCAAATAACGTCCTACTTTTCAAATTAAAGAAATTATTTTACTGGACTAGGTTATTTTTTATTAAATGAAATTGTTTTTATTTTTCAGGAAACCCAGGAAACTAGATTTCAACAAGATGATCAACGGCGAAGAAGAAGCAGCAAAGTTGGTTTCTTTAGAAAACTAAATCGTAATTTATGAAATAAAAAACTTGATATGCTTTTTATTTCTGCAAACTGAGCATAATTTTTCGATATTTAATTCAACTTTTCATCATTCGATCAAATTTTTCAATAGGACCCTCCCTCTATTAAAATAATATTAATTTGAAAATCTTCAGTAGTATGTCAGTCAGTATCCTCTTTAATTTTTTAACTAATATTGATTTGAAAATCTTTAGTAGTATAAAATAGTCGGCAGGCCCTTTTTATTTAATTAATATTAATTTCAAAATCTTCAGTAGTCTCTAAATCTGAAATATTATTCATTTAAAAATCTTCAGAAGCTTAATAGTCAGTATCCCCCTCTAACTCTAAATTAATATTAATTTCAAAATCTTCACTATTATAATAGTAGCCTCTCTTTAATTTGTTAATTAATATTAATTTTAAAATCTTCAGTAGTATGATAGCACCTTCTCCCTAATTATTTAATTAACATTAATATTCTCCCTTTTTTGTATTATTAAAAAAATTAACGGAATTCTACTCGAAAGAATACAAAGATAAATTATTTACGTAAAAGTATTTATATTTTTTTCCAACTTCATTAAAACACCAATTAATTAATTTTACAATCATAGTAATTCGGAATTATGAACATAAAGTTTTTCAGATATTTTTTACGTTTTTTTTTTTGCATTATTCTAAATAGCTCTAGATAAGCTTGTAAAAAAAGTTGTATTAAACTAATATAATTCCTGTTTTTTTTATTATAATATAATAAACTTTCAAACGCTCTTGGAACATTCTTAAAAATTAAAGTTCCATTCGTCAAAATGATAAATGAATTTTTTTTTATTTCAAAATTTTCAGTTTCTTTTTTCTTAAAGGGGAAAAAATTGTTTTTCTTTAGAAATAATTTATCCATGTGTTGTGTCGTCCTCTACAAAGTCGGCAGCTTCTTCCCTAGTCACACATTCAACGTGTGAAACTTTATTTCGGAATTTAACACCGTAAAATTTATTTGCATGTTGCAGTAATTCGGGCCTGTAAAATTGTTTTTATTTTTGTTAATTAAGATTATAAATTCATTGTTCATATAAGAAGGAAGGTAATTCAGAATTTAGTTATTTTTTTATGAATACATCAGTTTTGGAAATTGACTCTTGTTTTTTATTTTAACAAACCTGAAAGTAGTCGTGATGAATTGTGCGTCTGAACTGAGTTCATGAATCATATCGGCAACGGCTTTTCGATGTTGCGCGTCCAAAGCCTGATCGATTTCGTCAAAAAGATAAAATGGCGCGGGATCACATTTTTGAATAGCGAAAATCAATGCCAAAGCGACGAGAGATTTTTGCCCACCGGACAATTGATTCATTTCCCTCATTTCTGCTTTATGTCCAGTAAATGAAACACGAATGCCTGATAGGAAGTTTTATTAGTATATATTCTCAAAAAAGAAAATTAACTATAAGAAATCCTTTTTTAGTCTTACCAACGCCGATGAAACGATCAGAATCGGCAACTTCCTGTGATGCGTCATCGCCCTCTTCTCCGTCGGCCGTTTTCATAACCAATTGTGCATGTCCCGAGGGTACCAATTTCTTAAAAACTTCACTAAAATATTTACTCACTTGTTTAAAAGTAAATTGAATTGCCTCACATTTTCTCTGCTCGAGGACAAACATAAGTTCCTTAATTTTCTCATCACCGCGATCGAGTTCCTCTTTTCTTTTCACGAGCTTCTCCTTTTGATCACTGAACGACATGAACTGATCCAACGCTTTTTTATTCACGTGGCTGAAATTTTGAAATTGAATCACGTTTTTTTAAAATTAAAACCAATTTTTTAAAAATAAAAACATTTTTTGAAACTATTTTTCCACTTTCCCTACCTGTATTTTTTAAGATGATTATTCGCCTTCTCCATTTCACGGAATAGTTGTTTCGTCGACATTGAACTAAATTTCGAATATGCCTCATGACTTGGTAATGCGCCTAATTCAGTGATTTTTTGCGTACATTCGGTAATTTTTTGCTGCAATATATTTGCCTTACTCGCCAATTTCTCTAAATCCTTGGCGTCAGCTTCAATTTTCTCCTGCGCCTCTTTCTCCTTGACTTTCCATTTCTCCACCTCGGAGGCTTCGACTTTTTGCTTTTTCATAGCGCTTGTTACCTTTTCATTTTGCGATTTAAAATCGGCATTCACTTTAACGAGACGCTTTTCAATATCGGCAAGCTGTGCATTACAGGAATCCAATTGTCGTTGACGATCTTGAACCGATATTTCCTGTAGTGCTTGAACAAGTTCATCGTGACGACGCACCAAATTGTTGGTCAATAAATTCTCCAATTTATTCTTCTCAGCCTCGAGTCGCATTCTCTTTGCGAATGCCTCCTTATTCTCGCGTGTCAATCGTCGAATATCATCATTCAATGTATCGACTTGATGTTGATCGGCGTGCGATAATTGGGCCATTAATTCCTGATGTAATTCACTCTCTAATCCCTCTTTTGTCGCGCGCATTGCCTCTAAACTCGATGTACATTGAGCCAAACTTCTTTCCTTTGGCGTACGATACCTCTCAATTGCGCTCAATTCCTCCTTCATCATTCGTATTTCCGCCTTCATTTTGTCATAAATGTCTCTGAAAAAGAAATAAAAAAATAAATACATGTTTTTGTCAAATCGAGAGTTTTTTTTCCAAATGCATTAAAGAAGTGGAAAAGTGACAAACTTGGCTTTGCTGTTCTTCGTTTCGGTACGTTGCATTTCACTGACATAGGAGCTTATACTCTGATCGGCTTTTCTTATTTCATCCTTAAGTGTTCCCAATTGATTTTCAAGTCCATTTATTTGTGTCATCAATTCAGATCGTGTTTTTTGTATTTCAAGACGTGATCTTAATGTATTAAAATAACCACCCGTTAATGAACCCTTCGATGAAACCTGATCGCCCTCCAATGTGACACAATCTAAACCGGAAGTGCGCGCAAGGCTCGTTGCCGCTTCTAAATTTCGGCAAATGAGGGTCTTTCCAAAAATGTATCTAAAAAAAGATAACAAATTTTATTCTTCAAAACTGTTATATTTTGAAAAATCAACAGTAAAAATTAAGCAGGGCTCGAGTCAGTGTACAATTATTAAAAAATTCAGACTTTACGGACCAATTACCGAAAAAGATAAATATAACCAGTATAATAAGAGAACATTTCTTTAAAAACTATGAAATAAATTTTTTTGTAAAGCTTCTTTCTTCTTGTCTTATAAGAATTATAAAAATGGTCTTCAGTAGTATAATAGTCAGTACCCCCCTAATTAATATTAATTTTAGAAATTATTTTGTACTGAATTATTTTTTATTAATTGAAAATTTGTTTTTATTTTTCAGGAAACCCAGGAAACTAGATTTCAAGAAGATGATCAACGGTGAAGATGCAGCAGCAAAGTTGGTTTCTTTAGAAAACTAAATCGTAATTTATGAAATAAAAAACTTGATGCTTTTTATTTCTGCAAACTGAGCATAATTTTTCGATATTTAATTCAACTTTTCATCATTCAATCAAATTTTTCAATAGGACCCTCCCTCTATTAAAATAATATTAATTTGAAAATCTTCAGTAGTATGTCAGTCAGTATCCTCTTTAATTTTTTAACTAATATTGATTTGAAAATCTTTAGTAGTATAAAATAGTCGACAGGCCCTTTTTATTTAATTAATATTAATTTCAAAATCTTCAGTAGAAAAATAAAATTCCCTCTCTATTTAATTAATATTAATTACAAAATCTTCAGTAGTATAATAGTCAGTACCCCTTCTCTATTTAATTAAAATTAATTTAAAAATCTTCAGTAGTTTAATAGTCAGAAGCCCTTTTCTTTTTAATTAATACTAATTTTTAAATCTTCAGTAGTATAATAGTCAGTAATCCTTCTTTAATTTTTTAATTAATATTAATTTCAAAATCTTCAATAGTATAATAGTCAGTATCCCCTTTCTATTTTATTGATATTAATTTTAAAATCTTCAGTAGTATAATAGTCAGTACCCCTTCTTTAATTTTTTAATTAATATTAATTTCAAAATCTTCAATAGTATAATAGTTAGTACCCCCTCTCTATTTTATTAATATTAATTTTAAAATCTTCAGTAGTTGAATAGTCAGTACCCCCTTTTAAATTTTTTTAATAAATATTAATTTAAAAATCTTCCTAAAATGAAAATTTTAAAATTAAGCTAAAAAAACAAAATTTTAAAATTCAGCTGAAAAAACAAAATTTTTAAATTAAAATGAAATATTAAAATCATGATTAGAACTTAAATTGTACAACACTGGGATAAAGAAAAATTATAAAGCTTTTAAAAAATAGTACCTTAAAGCTTTGTCATATTTTGGATCGTAATTCAAACGCGATATCATTGGAATAGCGTCACTTGTTTTCGGATAATCCTGAATCTTCACGTGCAATCGATTCAGAGGCATGAATGTCACTTCGCCGGGCAATCGTTGATTATTCATTTCCTTGAGTATTTTTGTTCCAAATTTATCAGACTCGACAATATGATGAAAAAGACGATTACCAGCGGTCACCTCCACCGCCATATAAACACTTTTGTCGCAGTCAAAATTCTCAATAACCGGCCCATAATAAGAACTCACCTCGTGCGCCATATCCGGACGTTGTCTATTATAATCAAAATTCAAACAAAAAATCCATTGAATTAAAAATTTTCTTTTTCAACAATTAAGGAAATAATTACAAAACAAAATTAAAGAATTTAAAAAACTTTTGTATTAAGCTTGAAAAAGGGATTAAATATTTAACATATATTTTAATATAATATAATAATATAAATTTTAATATATTATAATAATATAAATTTTAATATAATATATATATATATTTTTTTATGTAATTTTAACTTAATTTATTTCATAAATATTATTTTTGCAACTTAAATAACAAATTTTTTCATCATTTCGATTAAAAGGAAACAAGTACGAATTATCAAATAACAATAAACGTAGAATAAAGAAATGGAATAATAATTGAAAGTGAAATTACCTGAATGTATCCAAAACTTTGCGAACACTGTCCCTTCCGTTAAGAATCGGCTTTCCCGCCATTGAACGTAAGCTTTGATCGGCTTTCGCCAAATCCTCCTTCAAACCGGACAAATTTAATTGATGAACACTCTCTTGACGGTATCTGTAAAAATAAGAAAAAAGTGAAGAAAAGTGATTTTTAATTAACGAAATCCAAAAGTAGAATAATTTAATAAAGCAATTAATTAAGAAATAATTTTCAAATAAAACAAAAACTTAATTAACAATATCAAAAAGTAGAATAATTCAATTAAATTAAAAAATAAATTAAAAATATTATTATTATCATTATAAGAATAATTATAATAATAATTATAATAATAAGAAATAATAATTAAGAAATAATAATTAAGAAATAATAATTAAGAAATAATTTTAAAATAAAAAAAATTTAATTAAAAATCAAATGCATAATAAAGTAAAAATGTAATTAATTATAAAATTGAAATAATTTTAAAATAAAAAAAGTGTTTTAAATAGAAAAAAAATTATTAATACTAACTGCTCCTTTCGTGTCGCTTGACATTGATCCTTAGATTTAGTGAGATCGTAATATTGTTTATTATGATCGTCAATTGATTTTCTTTGTTGTTCCATTTCGCGTGTGTAGTCTTCAATTTTTTTCTCCAACATTACTTGCTTCTCGGCGTCTTTCTTTAGATCCTCGCTTATTTTTCTTTGATGATCCTCTTTATCTTTAATTTGCTTTGTCAATTGTTTCAATTCATTTTGAATCCATTTATCTCTTTCGTCCTTTAAAAACAAAGAAAAAAATGTTAATTATTGCAAAAAAATTTAATTTAATTTAATTATTTTTTTTACGATATTTAATTTAACTTACTTTTTTAATCATTAATTTAACTTTTCATTATTTATCTTAACTTTTTATCTTCAATTTATTTTTTTTATATTTGATTTAATGTTTTAACATATAAATCGAAATTGTTAATTTATGTTTATTTAAAATAGGTTTTACTTTATGTTTATTTAAAATTGTCTTTATTTTAAATATTCAAATTTTGTCTGAACTCATTAAAACATAGAATTTTAATTTTAGAATTGCAACCTTAAAGTTTTTCTATTTCTCTTTTTCGTTCTTTTTAATCCAGAAATTAAATTTAGAAGTTTATAATTCATTAAAACACAGAATTTTAATTTTAGAATCATAATTTAGAATTGCAACCTTAAAGTATTTCTATTTCTCTGTTTCATTCTTTTTGAACCAGAAATTAAATAAATACCTTGCTTGTAAATTGCGAACCTCGTCCTTGTTTAGCGTACAATTCCTTTCTTTTTTGTTCCTTTAGGGCCAATTCTCTTGTACATTCCTCCTCCACGCGTTTCATTTCTTCGTACTGGAAAAAAATTATTCATTATTATTGTTATTATATTTTTTCTACAAAAAAAGGAAGAAAAAATTAATTTATGTTTTCATTTTTCTTAAAACTACTTTTTTTGATAATTTATGACTTCTTTTTGTTAAACTACCCCCTACTCGACATTTTTTTTTAAATCTACTTGTAGCTATTTTTATTTTTCTGTTCGATTAAAATAATTTTCCTTTTTTGTTATTATTTACTATTTTATTTATTTTTTACTCATTTTTTTTACCTCGGGCTTAATTGATTCAAGTTCCTTCTCCCTTTCGGCGATATTCGCCTTAAGTTTCTCCAATTCTTGTTGCGCTCTCTTGCGACTGTCATTGTCTCCCTTTACTTCTTCCAATAAGTCGTTGATAGTTAGGGTCAATTTTGTCTTTTCTTTCAAAAGTTGCTGCTGCTCGGCACTTTAATAATATCAATAAAATTTTATTTCTCCAACTAAATCAATAATCAATATTTTGAAAAGTTAAAAAAAAATTATCAAATTTTAGTTCTTTTGAAGTCCATAGACATAGGAGTTTACTATTTACCTCTATTTATTCAACTAGGGAAAATGAAAAATTATTAACTTAACTAGAATTAATATTTACTATTTAATTTTAGTTAAAGATTAAAATTCGGTATTTTTGAAATAATTTCGTCTTTTTAAAATTGTTTCGTTTTTTTAAAAATATTGTTTCATTTTTTTAAATGTGAAATTGAGGAGTTAAATTACCTCAGAGTGTCACGCTCCTCTTTTGCGGTTTGCACCTCTTTTTTGGCCTCCTTCAAACGTTTCGTTGCAGCGCGAACCTGTTCCTGGGAATTTTTTGCGTCTGAACAAAGTTTCGCCTGTTCGGCGCCGCTATTCGCGCGCGATGTCTCCAATTCCTCGAGCTTTCGCTTATTCTCCTTGAGTTCACGCTCATGAATTGTGTACTCCAAACAACGTCGTTGCTTATCCCATCGCTGATATTCCTTTAATTCCTCCTTCTCTTCTTCGAGTGTCTTTAAACGCTCCTCTACAAAAAAAGAAAGAAAAAAATTAAACAAAATTATCCACTTTTTAGGCAAAGAAAAAGTTTTCATATCCCTAGAATTTTCTGAATTTTAATAAAATAATACTTTTTGTTATAAATAATATATAAATATATAATATATAAATTAAATAAAAGGATATAAATTATAAACATCAAGGATACAAATTAAGTGACCAAAGAAAAAATTATAAAATAAACTAAAAAAATACGTTAAAAAATAATAAAGTTACAAAGCAAATTGAGAAAATAATGAAAAATGAACTAATACATAATTAAATTTTTTTTAGTAATAAATAAAAACCTAGGAAATTAACTTTTTTTTAAAAAAAGAATAATAATAAATGACTCGAAAACGCACCGATAGTTCGTAAAAAGTCTTCAATTTTTTCAACTTTGCCCTCGGTTTCTTTTAAGATCGATTTTGATTCTTCACGACGATCATCGTAAACTCGTGTTCCTGCAACTTCTCTCAAAAGTTTCAAGCGTTGCGAATCGGGAGCTGTCGCCATTTGGTTAATCTAAGAAAAAGAAAATTATCAAAATTTACTTTATTAAAAATAAAGTTAAATATATTTTGATTAAATAATCTTTTTGACGTTCTTTTAAAAACTGTAAAAAAAAATATTGAAAGAAATTAATTAATTTCCCCTCACTTTTCCCTGTTTAACGATGTAATAGGGATTCGAGCGTGAAAAACCGGCAGATTCCAATAAATTCATTACATCGCTTCTGGTCACAATTTTCTTGTTCAGAAAATATTGATCCTTCTTCGACCCAATTACACGACGTAAATAAACTTCATTTTTATCGATCTGTGGAGGAGAAAAATATAATTTTTAAGATTTAGAAAGCATTTATCAAGATTTAACAGTGTTTTTGAAGATTAAAAATTATTTTTCAAAATTAAAATGTAGTTTTTAAACATAAAAACTGTTTTTTAAATATAAAAACTGTTTTTAAAAATATAAAAACTGTTTCTAAAGATTTGGAAAATATATTTCATAATTAAAGTGTTTAATTTAAACATAAATTAAAGTGTTTTTTAAGATTGAAAATTATTTTTCAAGACTAAAATGTATTTTTTAAAGATAAAAACTGTTTTTAAAAATAAAAAACTGTTTTTAAAGATTTAGAAATAAATTTTATAATTTTTAAGATTTAGAAAGTATTTATCAAGATTTTAAAGTGTTTTTCAAGATTGAAAACTATTGTTAAAGATTAAAAAATATTTTTTAAAGATAAAAACTGTTTTTAAAAATAAAAAAACTGTTTTTAAAGTGTTTTTCAAGATTGAAAACTATTGTTAAAGATTAAAAAATATTTTTTAAAGATAAAAACTGTTTTTAAAGTGTTTTTCAAGGTTGAAAACTATTGTTAAAGATTATCAAATATTTTTTAAAAATAAAAACTGTTTTTAAGGATTTAGAAAATATATTTCATAATTTTTAAGATTTAGAAAGTATTTATCAAGATTTTAAAGTGTTTTTCAAGATTGGAAACTATTGTTAAGAAAGATTAAAAAATATTTTTCTAAAGATAAAAACTGTTTTTGAAGATTTAGAAAATATATTTCATAATTTTAAAATGTATTTAAAGATTGAAACGAATGTTTACACATCAAAAAAGTTTTTATAAAGACTTAAAAAGCGGTGTTAAATATTTAGGAAATATTATTCAAGATTCGAAAGTGTTTTTAAAGATAAAAACATGTTTTTACAGATTAAAAAGTATTTATAAAAATTGAAAAGTGTTTTCAAATATTTGAAAAGTGGTTTTGAAGATTTTGTAAATATTTATCAAGATGTTAAAGTTTTTTAAAGATTAAAAATTATTTTATATGATTGAAATGTATTTTTAAAGACTGAAATGTATTTTTAAAGATTGAAATGTATTTTTAAAGATTAAAATATATTTTTAAAGATTGAAATGTATTTTTAAAGATTAAAATATATTTTTAAAAATTGAAAAGTATTTGTAAAGACTAAAAATTATTATTAAAGATTTAAGAAGTACTTTCAAACTATTTAAAATGAATAAATTTAAAATGAAAATAAAATTTCAATTTGTATTCAATTAACGAAATTTTTCCTCCTAATTTAAAATGTAGAAAACATTAACTGGCTACAAGAAATAAAAATCGTACCGGAAGTCGACCATCCGTATTGTCGAAAATAATTTCCACATGTGCAGAAATAACACGGGGTCCAGTACCTTCATGAAGCAATGCCTGCCTCTGTTCTGGTCGTAAATGAGAAAATTCATCGCTCAAAACAAATTGAATTGCGTAGAAAAAATTACTTTTTCCAGAACCATTTCTACCGACTGAAAGAAGCACATAATGAAACATTTTATTTTTTAAAACACTAGTGTCTTTAAAATGAAAACAAAAAGAATTAATAATTAAATTTAATTAATTACCAAAACAAAAGTAGCAAAAATTACGAAAGTAACCAAAAAAAATAACTCACCGACAACATTGTGTCTAGGATCGAAAGGTTCAACGACCGTTTGCTCTCTGTAGGACTTAAAACCCTGAATAATAACCTAAAAAAATTTTTCTTTATAAATAAATATTTTTTAACCAATCACTTACTATTATTAACAAAAATATTTTCTTTGCAAAGAAAAAGGATTTCTAAAAAAGGATTTTTAAAAAAGGATTTTTAAAAAAGTAATTTAAAAAAAGTAATTTAAAAATTGACAGAAAAAAAACAAACAGAATCAATAGAACGAATGTTTTTATCAAGAAAATAAAGTACACTATATAAATATTTAGATACGAAAAAATGAAAACTATTTTTAATAATTTAAATGTCCCCACATTTAAAGAAATTTAAAAAAATATTCTATAATTTTACAGTATAAATAAAAAAAAATACGACAAACATAACCTATAAAATTGTGTGAGCAAATTTTAACGGTTCCGTCGATTAAATAAAATACCTGTTTTATAAACATCCTGCACTTTTATCAATTCACTCGTACATGATATATAGAAAAAATTGTATTTCACTTAATGTGAATATGTCAAATTTTCTCTGTAAAATTAAATAAGAAAAATTACTCTTTTTTGAAGAGAGAAACGCTATTCACATACACAAACACAAACAACAAGTGAATCAACAAAGATGGAAAACTTAAAAGTGACGCTTCGTTAAAAAACCCTAGGAAGGAGGACGAATAGGGCGGGAATTTTATTCAAGAGAATTAAGGTTATTTAAACAAAAAAATTAAATTCCCTAGACCCGTTTCTCTCTCTAGTCTCTAAAGTTGTGTTCACACCTCTGACTGGAAAGAAAATTTTCGCTTTTGTTGTAAACGAAATGCAACTTTTTCTATTTAACAGTTTTTCAAAATAATGTTAATTTAAAATATTAAGTATAAGTATTAAGTATTATTATTATTTTTAGTTTTTTTAATAAAATAATAAATTATGCCTTTAGGATTTTACGGGGAAAAAAATTACTATAAAAAAGCTAAACACAGTTCTGTTTGCATTTGTAGTTTCCAACCCTGACGATACAGAAAAAAAAATCTTGTAATGAAATTTGTATAAATCGTGTTCATACTAACTTTTTTAGATAGTTAAAAAGTTATTATTATTATAAAGTAAAAAACTAGGTTATAAACTATTTTACCACATTACATTATTTTACAATAAAAAAAAATAGGCGAATGAGTTCGGAGCTACACAACCCTGGGTGCAGGAGAATTATTTCATTATCTCACGTTGGCACACCTGCGCCTTGCCTTCTCGTTATACATGAACAACAAACGCAAGAAACGTATATTTCTGTTAAATTATTATCAACTGCTATCGAATCGTACTCGTGAAGAAAACAATATTCAAACATACTTTCCATCCAGTTAAAGTTTTCAATCTTCAATTGTAAGTGAATAATAATTTATCATTATTTTCTGAATCAAAATCCGATGTTTTTCGAAAGTAACAATTTGGCGTAAAAACACCCCTCTCCCCCCTCGGACAAATTTTTCGTGTTCTGACAAGAAAAAAAAGCGTTGCTATTTTGTCGCCTAAATTATTTTTATCATGAAATTCAAGCGGAAATATAGGAAAAAGGTTAAATTTCGAAATTATTTGTGTCATTCTGTGAGTGTGATAAATGTTTTATTTTTCTTCGACAAAACAGCCACAATTTTACTTATGATAAATTTTTATCTGTGTGCATTATCATTAAATTTTTGTTTCATTTGTATATTTTAACGAAAAGTTTCAAAAACTGTTATTTTATACAGAAAAAATTTTTAATTTCGTTTAAAAGTACAGTTCGTGTGGAAAAAAGTTAAATGTTAGTGAAGAAACGAATTTTTGTTGTTAGTAGACGCGGGTCGATTCGTCTGGGATTACCGCGAGTATTTCCAAAGAAAAATATTGTTTTTATTTCTCAGACTATTTTCACAGATATTAATAATATGTATTCATTTCGTAAATAATTAATAATTAAAATATAATTATTAATAATTTCCAATTCATTTCATAAACAATTAATAATTAAAATGTAATTATTAATTGTTAATTAATTTCATAAATAATTAATAATTAAAATACAATTATTAATAATTTTTAATTCATAAATAGTAATACAATTACTAAATTAATAAATAAATAAATAATTTTGGAAATAGTCCAAAATTGTTATTTATTAATAAAAAATTAGTAATTAAGACATTCTTGTAATTTAATTACAATTATTAATAATTTTTAATTCATAAATAGTAATACAATCACTAAATTAATAAATAAATATATTATAAATGATACCAAATTGTTATTTATTAATAAAAAATTAGTAATTAAGACATTTTTGTAATTTAATTACAATTACTAATAATTTTTAATTCATAAATAGTAATGCAATTACTAAATCATTAAATAAATAAATAAATAAATAATTTTGAAAATAGTCCAAAATTGTTATTTATTAATAAAAAATTAGTAATTAAGACATTTTTGTAATTTAATTACAATTACTAATAATTTTTAATTCATAAATAGTAATGCAATTACTAAATCATTAAATTAATAAATAAATATATTATAAATGATACAAAATTGTTATTTATTAATAAAAAATTAGTAATTAAGACATTTCTGTAATTTATTTACAATTGTTAATAATTTTTAATTCATAAATAGTACTGGAATCATTAAATTAATAAATAAATATACTATAAATGATACAAAATTGTTATTTATTAATTAAAAATTTGTAATTAAGACATTTTTGTAATTTAATTATAATTATTAATTTGTAAACACTCAGTAATTATTTATTAGTAGATAAATAATAAGTAATTTTTAGTTAACAAATATTTAGTGATTTTTGGACAATAAATATTTATTAGTCATAACATAATAATTAATTAACATTAATCAAAACCTAATTAATAATAAAGTTACTTAATAAATCGTTACTTAAGTTCATAAAGTTAATTTAAAAATGAAAAATAATAAATTTTTAATTATTAGTAGAGTAAAATTATTAACTGTTAATAGTATTTAATTAAATTATAATATATTATTTAATACTTATTAAATAAATGGACGATATTTTTTAAAACATTTTATTTCATTTATTTCAGGTTCAGTTCTCATAGATAAAAAAAATCGTTTTGATTATTATTTATATTGAAAAATCGGCATTGTTGGAAAATTTGGAATCTTTACCGAGGACATAATTAACGTAAGTTAATTGTTACTAACGTAAATTAATTGTTACCTAAATGGAATTATTTAGGGTTATTTGGTTTTATTTACAGGAGAAAAAAATTGTTCGTGCAATAGAAGCGATTTTTATATTTAAAATCTAAGGAAAAATTACAAATTAACATTAATACACAAGAGGATTATTATATCGCGACGCTTGAACCCCGCGATCAAGGTTAGTGATATTTTATTTAGCGAAGTGTGATCAGAAAATCATGATAGGATAAAATAAATTAGTAGTTTATTTCATAAACAATTTATTTTTATTTTTTGTTTGTATAAAATTTTACCACAGGTGGCTAACATATGAGCCAGCTTACAATAAAAGTAAAAACATCTGCATCTAAAATGAAGTTCGAAAACTACATTCAAAAGAGTATCTAAAACAGTTTGAAAAGCTAATTTGACAAGAACGAAGTTTAAGAAAACTGGAATTCAATTTAAATTATAAATCGAAACAACAAATGCTAAAATACATTCTTAATCTCAAATATCGAGATTCATAAAAAAAATATTAAAAGATCATTAACTATCTCGTTAACATTGTGTCATAAAATTTGGTCCCATTTAAAAATTTGATTCATTTAAAAATATAAAATTTCACTTATTGCACATGAGACATTTTCGAAAGATAAAAAAAATGGTAAAAAAAACATTTTAAACTCGCCAATTTTCTTTTTTTTTACTAAGAATTCAAAAACGAATTCAGTGTCACTATAATTTTTCAACTATGAATTGAAATAAAAACACTTGACGGTTTAACTCGTATTTTAAAAGTTGATTCCTATGATTGTTTGGACCTTTTTTAAAATTGGGTCTAGAACTTAAAATTGTATAAATGTAAATTTAAAAAAAAAATGTAAAAAGTTCAGATCCAAACCCATTTTGGGGAGACACTATCGAATTTAAAAATATTTGGTTGTCCAACGTGAGAAATATTTGGAAATGTATTAGACCAATTAAAGGCCTGATCAGAATTTAGAAAGGCTGGTCCTGATGTCGCTTCGAATGCATCAAGACCATCAAAATCGGATAGGAAAATTTTTGAATCAATTACACCCACTGGTCTCGATGGATTATCAAGATCGCCTCTATATGAAATTAATTGTTGCTGCTCGAGATTCCAGTTGCATTTTAAATCTTCGTTTTCGTTTGTAATTAAATCAACCTCGTGTCTACATCCTCGCATGAAACTTCTCACATCTTCAACGGTTGTCATATTTTTTTCAAATTTCTCCACCTGTAAAATTTTTTGAAATCACACTTTGTTTATTTAATAATATAAATATAATATTATAAATATAATATTATAAATATAATATTATAAATATATTATAAATATAATATTATAAATTTGTTTAGTCTAATGCATGTTAGTAGTTTAGAAAAAAAATAGATTTTAAGAAGACAAATCGTAATTTGGTCTGTGTTACTATAAAAACACATTCAGAAGAACAAGAACAGTACATGGATCAAGAAAAATTACCTCAGCGGCACGTAAAACGGCTTCTTCTAATTGAAAATTTGCATAATCTTTTATTTCTTGTATAATTGGTACACCAGTGCAAACTAAAAATCCTGTTTCCATAAATTTTTTCGTATAGTCAATTGATTCAGTGATACCGGGAATTTGTTCAAATAATCTGACATTATTTTTTTCTGGTTCAAATATCACCCATTGACGATTAGCTGTACCACTATTTTTTAGTGTCATTATATTTGACCAATTGTCACTATTTGTTGAGAGAAAATTAGCTGCCATAATTGTTGCTGGAGACATAACCTAAATTGACAAAGAAAAAAAAAAGATTAACCCCCAATTTTATTTTCACTTTTAACTAATAGTAAAATTTAAAGAAACAATTTTCTCTTATAATCCAGCGGTGAATGAAATGCCTATTATTGTCCTAGGTCAATAAAGTACCCATTATTACTCTGGGGTAATAAAGTATACCCATTATTACTCTGGGGTAATAAAGTATACCCATTATTGGGTAATAAAATACTCATTATTACCCTAGGACAATAATGAACACTTTATTGATGCTTATTATTTGGAACTTACGTGTTCTTTTGTACTAAGACGATTCCATAATTTATGATTGCTGATTGTTAATGGTGTTCCGGCGACTATTAATTCCCTCTCCTTTCCACTGACAAAGTAACTTTCATCTTGAGATGATAGTGCACCCGGATAAGATGTCATTACGACCGAACGACCTGGGACTAATTCCGCACCTTTTTTTGATGACATGTGATAAGCGAATTTATATCGTTTGATTAGCCTCAGCATTTTTGTATACCTGTTTCGAAAAAAATATCAATTTTTTATTTTATGAATTATTTTGTCTACTCTTTCTAAAGATTCTTTATTTTTCTATTTCTACCTTGAAACAAAATTAAAAAATCCTCCATATTTTTTTATTTTATTAAATCTAATTAAACTTGATAATAAATAATAAAAATAGTAAACATCAAATCATTTTCTGTATTAAATACCAGTAAAAGTATTACCAACGTTAAAATGAAACAAACTTTTAAATATTAGTTCCTTTAAATTCTTGAGCGGCATGTAAGGTAAACAATTATTTTGTTAGTAAATAGTAATTTCTTTTGACCATATATTTTAATAATTACAACAAAAAAGAATTAAAAATACTTACGGTGCGCCAGTGTTGTGTACCAATGCAATAAGTGGCTCAAAATGTTCGCGTTGTAATGCTTTCAAAAAAATCATTCCATGTGAGCCAGACAAATTTTCCGATCCATTATGAGCCCTCTCTAAATCCGGTAAATCAGAAGCCATCGCCATCCAGAGAAAATCCTCTGACACTATTTCCACTGATTGATGAATTTTATTAACAGCCAATTTGAAACCAACTTCCAAGCCTTTCAGTTGACGATAGAATAAATTTACCTGGAAAATTAATTTTCTCCTCTCAATTTATTCGTTTCTTTTTTTTGCACACGATGAATAAAAAATTAAAAATCGTTTTATTTACCAGATGCCAATATGGATCTTCATCTTTTAAAAGTTGAGCATTTTCAACTGCTTTTTCGCTGTTTTCGCGCAGATATTTACGCATTTTCATACAGAGCGCAGATCTTGGTGCGCAAGCCGCTCGCACGGTATTAAACCAATGTTGATAGATTAATTGCCACGTTAAGCTACCTTCTAAACAACCTGCTGCATAAGCTTGAACTTCGTCTGGATAATCTTTCGATGTTTCTATTTCCAAAATGGACCACCTTGAAAAAATTATCAATTTTTAGAAAAAATATTAACTCATTGACTGAAGTTAAAAATTAAACATTTAAAATTAATAAATAATTGACTATTTAATTAAATAACATAATAATGTTATAATTAAATGACAATTATTAACTCTTATGTATAACTGTTCAATTATAGTTTATTAATAATTAATTATTCAATGTAATTAGCAATTTAATGTTTGTAAAATTAATTAAAATCAAAATAATTAAATGCTTCTTTACCCATTTTCCGGTATTGCAGATTTGTAATAAGCCCTAGCAGCGCCCATTGGTATTGTTGATAGATCATTTCCTTGTCCCCAAAATTCAAATTGGTGAACATTTTGTCTCCAAAAAGCAGTAGCCGCGTACGTTCCATCGTGTTCAACACTATTTTAAACCATTTATTTCAATTAGTTTTAAAAAACCTAATAAGACAAGTGACATTAATTTAAAATCACACGACAGTTAATTTTAATAATTCTTTAGCGTAAGTTCAATGTATTTAATAGTACGTTAAATGAAATGTAAATTTAAGTGCCAATTAACAAGGGACTAAATGTTATTAGTGATGTATAAAGAATTAATTATTAATTTTTTGAAAAAAGATATACTTTTTATTTTTAAAACGATCTATTTATAAATACAATAAATACAAATGAATATAGAAAAATACTTTGCTTAATTATACTTTTGAATTAAGAAATAAATGTCATCTCTAGTTACACAAAGAAAGTGTGAACACAATTTTAATCAAACCATATAAACTATATTATTTTATATGACAAGACGGCACGTGGTAGAGATTTACAGCCTTATCAATCAGACGAATCATGTCTCGTCGAGACGAACTTAAATCATATAAACTTATCTTGCAGTATTCCGATCCCTAAGTGTCCCTAACCTCGGTCATCAACCCAACAGAATTTTTCCATACTTTTCCACATGACAGAACAAAATTAATATTTAAAAATTTTACTACACTTTTTTTATCGACAAATAGAGTTTATATATTTTTTATAACTGTTTATTAAAATCGTTTTGAAGAATCCCCCTGAAAAAAATTTATAATTTTTAAAAAATTTACTATGTGCCGTAAGTGATATTGAAACCCATTTAAAATTTTTTAAAAATGATTCAAAATTAACCGCGACATTTGTATATGTGAAAAAAATTAAATTAGTAATTTGAAAGAGAGAGAGAGAGAGAGAAAAAAAATGAACAGACGGTGAAGAGATAAGAGGACCAATATCATTTTCTTTAGGCAAGATGATACTTTTGGGAACGTGAAACTGCAAGATGGGCGGTCTTGACCGTCTGGGTAATATGAAACCATTATAATCACTCTCTATACACGTGCCATGTTTATTAAACTTGTATAAAGCTGATTAAACAGGTCTAAAATGAATTTTATTTGAAAATTTTTGTCATACATACATACATACATACATACAATCAAAAATTGAGATAGTAAAATTTTTCAAATTGTAGACTTTTTTTTGTAATTTTTCTTTTGAAAAAGGACCCTTTTTTTAAAAAATACGTGAAACTTACTGTCCAAATTCGCCGAAAATAATGGCCCCGATGCCCAAAATGGCAACGCCAATGAGAAGATAGGTGGAGATGCGGGTCTGCAGCCACGAGGCGCCTACGACCTTTAGCATGGCTCATCGGTAAGCTATACACCTTGGTTTCCAAAAAGAAAGACACTTTCGCGTTCTCAACCCATCGATTACAGGCACCCTACACTCAGTCTGCGGCCTCTTCTGACCAGAAGTGCCCTCTCACACAGTAGTCTTACGTTCTCTGAAAAAAAAAGAAAGAAAGAAAAATTAGAATTTTTAGTTTTTTTTTTTGGAATTTTATGTGCGGAAAAAATATCGGTTCTCTGGATGGTTAGCAAAAAAAAAGTGCAGAGCGGCACTCGTTATGCTGCGATTATTAAAATTATTTTTTAAAAATATTCGAAACTCAATTTTTTTCAATATCTAGCATTTTTATAAGTAATAAATATCTTTTCGGAAATTAAATTCAAATGTAAATAATAAATTTGAGTAGAAATCATTCTACAGGCGCTGAAAATTTTCTCTCCCGCAAGTGGTGAAACAAAAAGTATGAAAATTGTATTCTTTTAAAAAAATTTGAATATAAAAACACTTTTAGGTATTTTCTCTCACAAGACGTGAATTTATATTCTAAAAATAAATATTTGTATTAAAATAACAGGCTTCGCACTCTTCTACTAAAAGCTACTATTTGCTACTTTTTTGATACGAGGCTACTTTTTTCAACCTAATGCTACTGAAAGCTACTTTTCTCAACAAATAGTCAAATTTAGATTTTTTGTTTTCAAATTTCCACTTAAATAAACAGTGTTAAAAACTAAAATCGTTAATCAAAAACAGTCAATAAAATATTAGGGAATAATTTCACCGTCATTTACTCTATCAATAGTGACTGATTATAAATTGTGTTTGGATTTTCTAGCAAATGATAACCTTTAAATACCCGATTTTCCCGGCTTTGTCCTCATTTTTCCCCGATTTTATTTTCTCATCAAACTTAAATTTATTTGATTTCGAACATAAATAAATCTACAAATAGTTTCTAAAATTCGTATTCGACTTTCTATGAATAATTAAATTGTTTTTGAGGAGTTTCTTTAAATTTTTTGAAAATAATGTTTTTTAAACAAATTTTAATTAAAAATTTTGAAAATAATTGAATTAAACAAATAATTTTTTTAATTTAAAAAAAAATCTTGTCTGTTAATAACTATAATTGAAAATTTGATTAATTCAATTTCATTAAAATTTATTAATACTAATTAATCTATTAATTAATTTATTAATACTGCAAAGAATTTTATTATTTATAAAAGTAATTGAATCCTTTCAAAGAATGTTAATAGTTCAATTCTTTTTGGAAATTTTATTAAAATAGTAGACATACAAATTATTAAATTAAGAAAATAGTAGAATATTGAAAAACCATTGTAGCAAGAAATATTTCTGAAAAGTAATTAAAATTTTGCCATGAAATTAAACAAATTTTTTGAAAATAGAAGATTGCTTAAGGTAAATACTATTCTTGTTTTTTGTTAATGAAAATAATTGAATTTTCCAACGAATTTTATTGAAATTCCTTAAAATAATTGAATTTTGCTATTTATTTATAGAGGAAATTGAAATGTTGACTATAATTTTTTTAAATTTTTTTCCAAATAATTGTATTTTTGCAAATAATTTTATTAAATTGGAAAATAATTGAATTTTCATCATAAATATCTAATGTTATTTTTTAAAGTAATTGAATTTTGAAATTAATTTTATTAAAAATTTTGAATAAAATGAATTTCAGCGTAGAATTTTTATATTTATAAAGATAATTGAAATTTTGACTAGAATTTTTTAATTTTTGAAAATAATTGAATTTCTGGAAGGAATTTTACTATTTTTTTAAAATTGTAGTTGAATTCTTTCAAAGAATTGCGAAAAAAATTCAAAGAATTTTGAAAATGGAAACTAATTTCAACAGAATTGCGTTAACATTTTAAAAATTGAAAATAATTTTATCATTTTTGCTTTAAAATTTCCAAAATTGAAACTAATTTCAAGAGAATTGTTTTGAGGAGTTTCTTTAAATTTTTTGAAAATAATATTTTTTTAAATAATTTTAATTCAAAATGTGTAAAATAATTGAATTAAACAAAGAATTTTTTCACTTAAAAAAAAACCTCGTCTGTTCTTAACTATAATTGAAAATTTGATTAATTCAATTTCATTAAAATTTATTTTGCTATTCATTTATAGAGATAATTAATTAAAGTGTTGACATTTTTTTTACAATTTATTACAAATAATTGAATTTCTTTGAAAAGTTTTATTACTTTTGAAAATCATTGAATCGTTTTTTAAAATTTTGTAGAAAATTATATAAATAGTTAAATTCTTGTAAAGAATAATTTTTAAAAAATAATATTTAAAAAAATTTAGTAAATCTGAAGAATTTTGCTATTTATGGAAATAATTGAATTCTTGAGAAGAATTTTTTTACAATTTTGTAGAAATAATCGAATTCTTTCGACGATTTTTAATAAAATTCTTGAGAATAATTACATTTTTCGAGTTTTACTTATTTACGAAAATAATTGAATTGCAATGAAATTTTTAAAATAAAATTATAATTACGTTGATTTGATTATTTTCGAAGAATTTAAATAAAATTCTTTAAAAGAAGTAAATTATTTTTAAAAAAAATGTGAAGAAATTCCAATTATATAAAAAATTTTCAATTATTTGTTTATAAAAATTCAATTATCTTGAAACAAGAGAATTGAAAAATTTTTTAAATCTTATTTTTCAAAATTTTCAAAAAAAACTTTGCAAAAATTCAATTTTTCAAAATTTTCGAAAAAAAACTTTGCGAACATTCAATTTTATTAAAAAATTTAAAGTGTGTAATTTTTTCTAAATTAACAGATAAAAATTTTAATTAATAATCTTTGCACTAGGAAACATGAATATACATTAGAAGTTGACTCCTTATAAAATTTAATTATTTAGCAATTAAGTTAAAATGTTTTTAAAATTCGATTAGTTAAAAAGTTTTCAATGAAATTCTTTAAGAATTAAGAAATTTTATTATTTTCAGTTAAATTTCACGAAAATTTTATTAATTCGATAATTTTTTTGTAATTTATTTATTTACATACTATATATTTAAATCAGTGACTGATTTTTTACTGCAAAATTAATTATTTTTAACTAATTTAATTTTAGAGAACAGTATAAATATCTATAAAAAATGGAAATAAAAAGCGATTTTTTAAAAACAAATTAAAGTCGTAAAACTTTTTCTATTTTGGTGAGAAAATTCCCGATTTGGAATATAATTTCTAACTAATTTTTTTTGTCATCGAGGCTACTATTTCTTACTTTTTTTGTCATCTTACTTTTTCCCACTTCTTTTAAACTCGTAACGTAGTGCGAAGCCTGCAATAAAATATTTCCTAAATAATACGTTCAAGCTTTTTTTAAATAATTTTTTTTTAATTTTGTATTTTAATAAAAAGTTCTCTTTTTTTATTATCTTGTTCTTGTTTTTTGTTCTTTTTTTTTATTTTCTTGTTGTTATAAAAATATAGAACACAATTCACTTGGTGTGAATTATCGTTTGATTAGACAAAATTGATCGTTTGTTGATTCGTCTGGATTTTTTCCTCAATCCACGTCACATTTCGCAGGCTCGTGAAAATTGATCCTCAATCTGCTTACACTTAATAACGAACACATACATATGTATATAAAGAGGAGACCGACTCTAAATCGGGACACTTAAAATTCTGCAGTTATTTATTTTTTTCTCTCTTCAAATTCTACAAATACAAAAATCTTAAAAAAAAACATTTTTTTCAAGTTGAGCGAAATAAAAAAATAATACATACTTAAAGAATAAAATTTAGTGATAAATTAATTAACAGAAAAAATTGTTCAAAAAGTAAATGAACTATTTGAACATAAAAAGTTATTTAATATTAAAAAATTGTTTATAAATTAGTTTAATTAGTTTAAAATTATTAAAGTTATTTAAAAGTTATTTTTAATAGGTACAATTGTTTATGTAAATGAATTTGTAGTAAACGTAATTTAATTATTCACTAGAATTATTTTTTAGAAACGAAATTTTTGAAATAAATGAAATTTCTTTTTCTTTAAAGTGAAAAATATTTTTTTTGTACATAGGTGAAAATTTTCACATTATCCATAAGATAACTTCCATACGTCCCTGTATGTTTATATAGTTTTTTCCAGTTGTTTATGTTTTTTTTTCAAGAATAGCAAAAAAATTTTTTTTTAATCATCTTTTCTCTTGTTAATAACAGACGAATAGTTAATTGAAATTTCAAGGTGAAGACTGTATGAAGAATAAAACGAGGTGATACGTATGAATATTACGCGCGACAGACTGGCGTCTAAAGTAAACTAGTCTAGATTTATTAGCCAATGAACAAATTCTAATTATTTTGAAAAATTATCACTTATATTAATATTGTCTTTATTTTCCCATTCTTCTTCTTCTTCTTCTTTTTCTCTCTTTCTTTTGTTCAATTTTATGATGCAATCGAAGTGTACGTTTACTGCCAATTATTATATAATTGATAAACGATGAGAGAAAAAATAAAAAAATGAAAGAATAAATATACTAATCGATTGTAAGTGATTTTTTTTCAATTTCAATTTTTTTTTTTTCAATAAAAATGTGCCAACAATGTGAGAAGAAGGGAAGTGACGCGCGCTATCCCCACTTTTTTTTATTAGGAGCGTAAAAACTGAGGGTTTCGTTAAATATTTTTAAAAAATTAAATTTTGAAGTATTGATAAAAATTAAAAGTTAATTGTTGTTAGAAAAAAAGAGTAGAAAAGTTTTCAAATTCCAGGAAATTATGTTTTCAAATGTCATTATTCCTTTTTTATTCTCTTTTTTAAACACTTGTGCCAAATTATATAGAAATTTTTTTTTTTATTAATAGAATTGTATACAAAGAGACGGTTCTTTGCTTAAAAGATTTGTTTCTTCAAGGTCCTGAATAATGAAAAAAAACAATTGTATTTTTTGTGTGACTGAAGAATAAACGAATAATAAAATAATTTACGAATTCAAAGAGTTTTGGTAGAAAATATAGAATTTATGCTGAAAAAAATTTTATTTAGTAGTTAATATTATTATTCATATATTTATAAAGTTATTATTATTATTATTACTATTATTATTATTATTACTATTATTATTATTATTATTACTATTATTATTATTATTATTATTATTATTATTATTATTATATTATTATTATTATTATCATTATTATTATTAATATTATTAATATTATTAATATTATTATAATTATTATTATTGTTATTTTTATAATTAATAATATTAATGTTACTAATATAATTTTTAATAAATTTATTATATTTGCTATTTTTGCAGTTACATTCAAAATAAGTAAAATTCACTTCCTTTCAATATAAACAGACAAAAATATCAAACAAATATATAAATTATAATATTATCAAATAATTTACTTAATTAAATAAGAATGAAAAAAAATTTGTAGAAACAGTTGATAAACATTCATATTTCTTTGAAGAATAAAAAAAACACTTCTGAAGAATAAAAAAACACTTCTGAAGAAAAACTATATGTACATATTTGATAAATTTGTAAGAAGAATTTATTATTAATATGACTCACGATAATTTGATTGTAATTTATGGGAAAATCCGTTCTTTTTGATGCGATTTTTTCGCGTGTCACTGTACTTTGAGATTGTTTCATCGCCGTTGGAAAGACGAATACTGAGCCAAATTATTGTCAATATTGACAATATATAGCTGTATATTTGCGATAAAAGTGTGTTATACTTGCGTTTAGATAGAAAGTGACGTCAACAATAACGTTTCTCAGGACGTTTTTCTTTAAAAGAGGGGAAAGGGGGGGAGAAGATTGCTGCAACTTTGCACGTCAACTTAAAAAATGGAGAATATAATTTATATATAATTTTTAAGTATATTCGATATTTTATAGAAAAGACAAAAAAAATTGTATTATTAATTTATAAATAAATACTAAAATATAATACGTTTATTATTAATATTATTATTAATATTATTATTAATATTATTATTATTATTATTATTATTATTATTATTATTATTATTATTATTATTATTAACATTATTATTATTATTATTATTATTATTATTATTATATTTTATTTCTTATTATTACTATATTGGAATTATATTATAATTATTTTATTTACCATATTTTTAAAAATATTATTTTCTATTTCTTTTAATAATATTAAGTCATAAGGGCAACAAAAACGAAACGTATTTTTATAAATTTTGAAAACTTTTAAAAACAATATTATTATTATTATTATTATTAATTGTTATTATTGTGAAAAATATAAATAACAGTAGTGAATCGCCATATTTTTTGGCAAAAGTGCAAAGTAGATTACACATTATTTTAGCTATAAATGACACAAATTCTAAAAATAAATTGTTAACATGTATACACGTATAATAATTCCTGGTAATTTAAACTTATATATCAATTTATATTACATGGAAGATATGAATCAATTTTGTTGACACAATATCTCAGATAACTATATGTTTTTTCAATGGTCATTGTGTTTGCAAAATTAGAAAAATTAGAACATTTCTCTATTACAATGGAACTTTGTATGTTCGTGTGTTTAATTCTTTTCTTGATATGATGCAATTTTTTTCTAAAAATTTATATTATTTTATTTATTTGAAATTTTTTTGAAGAAAACTATATTTTTGCTATATGTTGAGCAGTAGATTTTTATTGAAATGACAAATTTTAAGAAATATGATTATATTACAATCACTTTTCTACTAAAAAAAACTACTATTTACTCCTTTTTTATACGCGTTAGGCTACTGTTTGGGTAACTTTTTATATTTTAGCCACTAAAAACTACTACTTATGTGTTTTTTTTTTTAATTTCTACTTCTTTAAATTTTGCTTGTATTAAGAACCAAAAGCTCTTCTCAAAAATTATAATCAACTTCTTTAAAGCGATATATAAAAATATAAATTTCAAAAAATATTGGAAATTCAATTATTTCCAATATGTAGTATTTGCATACAATTTCGTAAAAAGAATTCAGTTATTTAAAAAAATTGATAAAATCCATAAAAAAATTCAATTATTTCTATCCATAAAATTTTGAAAAGTTCAATTAATTTAAAAGAGCATTTTAAAAAAATTTTTTTAAAAATTATGTAACAAAATTTTTATTCGTATTTCATGGCAATTCAAATTTTTGACAAAATTCAAAGACAGAATTTAATTATTTTTGAAAATAACAAAATTTTTTTAAACAGAAATTTAATTATTTTAAGACATTTTAATAAAATTCTATATGCAAAATTCAATTATTATTTTCACAATTGATAAAAATTATCTCAAGAATTTAATTATTTTGAAAAATTTTTATAAAATTATTAGCAACTGTTCAATTATTTTCAAATACTTAGAAAAAAACATTGTTCGAAAGAAATCGATTATTTTAAATAAAAAAATCCAATTATTATTTTAGATTTGAATAAAATTCTTTTCAAAAATTCAATTATTTTGATAAATAATTCTTTGAAAACATTCAATTATTAAAGATAAATACGAAAATTATTCCCGAAAATTAAATTATTTTAAGACATTTTAATGAAATTCTTTGCAAAATTCAATTATTTTCACAACTAATAAAAATCTTCTCAGGAATTTAATTATTTTTGATAATTTTTATTCAATTATTAACAACTATTCAATTATTTTCAAATATTTAGAAAAAAAATTAAAATTGTTCGAAAGAAATCAATTTTATTAAATAATAAAATTCAATTATTATTTTAGTTTTGAATGAAATTCTTTTCAAGAATTCAATTGTTTAGATAAATAATTCTTTACAAAAATTTAATTATTTTTACAGCTAGTAAAAATCATCTTAGGAATTTAATTATTTTTGATAATTTTTGTTTAATTATTAACAACTATTCAATTACTTTCAAATACTTAGAAAAAAAATAAAAATTGTTCGAAAGAAATCAATTATATTAAATAATGAAATTCAACTATTATTTTAGTTTTGAATGAAATTCTTTTCAAGAATTCAATTATTTAGATAAATAATTCTTTTCAAGAATTCAATTATTTAGATAAATAATTCTTTTCAAAAATTCAATAAATTAGATAAATAATTCTTTGAAAAAATTCAATTATTATTAAAGGTAAATAACAAAATTATTCCCGAAAATTCAATTATTTTAAGACATTTTAATAAAATTCTATGGAAAATTCAATTATTTTTAAAAGTAATGAATTTTTTCTTAGAAATTCTATTATTTAAAATGTTTTTTAATAAAATCGTTCGCAAGAATTTAATTATTTTCATAAATAATAAAATTCTTCTTAAGATTACATTTATTTAAAAAAATGTAGTAAGATGCTACACAGACATTCAATAATACTCGCAAAAATTTTAATACAATTCTTTGTAAAGTTTAATTATTTTTAAAAACTTTTTTCCAATTCAATGATTTTCAAAATCTATCACAATTCAATTATTTAAAAAAAATTTGTTGTAAAAATCTTCATATAAGAATCCATAATTCTTTTCATGAAGAATAACAATTTATCAGAAGTTTTTTTTTATAAAAATTATTTAAATTTGAAATTGCATCAATAATTTTGCGTAAGAATTCAATTATGTTAAGGGCATTTGAACCATTATGACGTCACAATTTTAAAACTCATGCTTTTCACACATTGTGACGTCATAGTGGTTCAAATTCCCTTAATGAATAACAAAATTGTTCACGAAAATTCAATTATTCTGAGGGCTTTTAAATAAAATTCTTTGCAAAATTCAATTATTTCCACATTAATAACAATATTCATTCCAATAAAAATTAATTGCTTAAAACAATGTTAAAAAAATTCTTATGAAGAATTCAATTGAATTGCTATTTTCGAAAAGGGCTCAACTCTAAAACTCGTAAGAGTCATTTTCACTGTCATTTGTTATGTAAAAATGACACTTATAGTTTTTAGAGTTGAGCCCTTTTCGAAATTCGCAATTCAATTATTTTTACGAATATTTTAATAAAATAGTTCGAAAGTAATCAATTATTTTAATTTTAATTCATTTTTTTGTAATAATTCAATTACTATCCTTTCGATTTGAATAACATTCTTTTCAAGAATTAAATTATTGAGATAAATATAAATAATGTAAATATAAATAATATAAACATAAATAATATAAATATAAATAATATAAATATAAATAATTCATATATAAATAATTCATATATAATAATAATACTTTTTAGGAATTCAATTATTTAAAGAAATTTTAATAAAATACCACAGAGACTTTCGATTATTCTTAAAAATTTTAATAGAATTCTTTGTCAAATTTAAAAAATATTTAAATGCCGAATTCAACATAGCGGACTTAAAAATATTATTTATTAATTATTTTGTAATAAAAAGTTATAAATATTTAATAATATTAATATAATTATTGTACTACATTAATAATAATAATAATAATAATAGTAATAATAATGATTTGCAAATAATATAAAAAATATTACTTTTCTTAAAAAGATGATCTTACTTTCGTTCGTTTGAGACTTTTTTATTAAAATAGATCACTTTTCTATTTTCAAATATATATTTACATAAATCAAATAATATTTTATTTAACTCAAATAAACACTATTCAAATCAACTTTCTACACAATATGCATTGTATGTTGTACACGCGCGTATGAAAAGAATGCGTCAAAAAATGATAAGTTTTCAGTGCGTCAGAAAATCTATGAACACATCATAAAAACGTGAATAAATTTAAAAAAAACTGTTAAATGATTACAGTAAATTTTACTATACTTTTTTTGTGATAAATATATATTTGTATGGCTTATTATTTACATAAATTGTTTATATATATATATATATATATATATATATTGAAAATGTAATAATTAAAATATTAATTTTATTATAATAAAACATTTATGTACAATTGTAATAAAATATTTATGTACAATTGTAATAAAACATTTATGTACAATTGTAATAAAACATTTATGTACAATTGTAATAAAACATTTATGTGCAATTGTAATAAAACATTTACGTACAATTTATTTATTATGTTTACAATATAAATTATTAAAAATTATTTATAAATAATTTATTATTTATTCACTTTTTTGCAATTTAAAATATTAATCTTTATTGCAATTAGTGGACAAAATGAAAATCAAACGAAAATCAAGTGACACTCAAAATTAAAAAAAAATTCACCAAAATTCAAAAAAAGGGTCATTTTCTAAAATCATTGCCCTGTGAAAATTTTTCAAATATGGCGGTTGACGGTACATGTGGAAAGTGTGTGATACAGCGGCCTATGCGGAAATATACTTTTATTTTAACATATAAGCTGTCAGAATATTGTAACATTTAATATTTTCCAAAATAATTCACGTGCTTTTCTATTTTAAATTACTAACCTGAATAACAATCACTTGCACACTATGTACAGTGCTGGAAAATTGATTCTTCATCGATATTTAAGAGATTACATTCCTTATTGCTGTTTTTTTTTGGTTATTTTTCCCTGGCTTTTTGGTCGCAAAACTTTGAACAACGACAAGCACTTGGACCAGTTACTCCGACACTGAAGTCCAAAGCGTTTCGAATTGCCTTATTCCTTATGCCCCACACCACAGTCACTGAAAATAATGTGTTACCAAGCACATACACATACACAAAACGAATCAACAGACACATTTACCCCCACCATTTTTTCTGCCACGTTGCTTTAATATATTCCTTTTTTCCCCCACTCTTCTTTGAATATATATTTTCACTTTAACGCTTCTCCCACTTTCCCCCACCACTTCTTTTTTACTCTTCTTTCAAATCTCGACAATTTTTTTGGGAATTGTTTTTTCGTAGACAAAAATTTCCCCCTCTCTCTTTCTTTTGTTTTTTGTCTAGTGACCCTTTCTCCCACAGTAAAAATTTTTTAAACTAAGGTTTCTCTTTTGAAAAAGTAAAATTGATTTTGAAAAATTGTAAAGGAAAATGAATTCTCAAAAATTGGCTAGAATTAAATTATAATTATTAAATTGAATTAATTAAATTAATTATTAATTATTAGTTATTAATTAAATTAATTATTAGTTATTAGTTATTAATTAAATTAATTATTAATTATTAGTTATTAATTAAATTAATTATTAATTATTAGTTATTAATTAAATTAATTATTAATTATTAGTTATTAATTATTAGTTATTAATTATTAAACTAGAAATTTTATTATTTATTAACAGTTATTAATTATTAAACTAGAAATTTTATTATTTATTAACAGTTATTAATTATTAAACTAGAAATTTTATTATTTATTAACAGTTATTAATTATTATTAAACTAGAAATTTTATTATTTATTAACAGTTATTTTGTTGCAAATAAAAGTAAAAAAAATAATTTATTAATACCATTTTTCTAATTTTTGAATTTTAAACTATTTTAGTATTATTAAAAATAATATTTTTGTTGTAATTATTTTTTATATTTTTTGTTTTATTGTTTAAATATATTATTAAAAATATTTGAATAATTAGAATTATTTTGTAAAAGAAAAATAAAAAATTGGCAAATTGAAATAGAAATAAAAATCCCTATAATTCAAATTGTAATAAAGAATGGGAAAATTTTCAAAAATTCTAAAAACTGATTCAAATTAATTAATTTTCTTAATTTTTCATTGTAGTTTTTTTTGTTTTTATGCCGATCATGGCGAATATTTCAAAATTTTTTCGTGTATCCTTTTTGTTCCTTTTTTTTTATTTTAATGAGAAAATTTTTCACTACACGTGGCGTGAAATAAAAAATATTGCACACTATACATATTTTTTATGGCACGTGCGTTTTAATATATATACATATACAGTGATTAACTTATCTTTTTATGTAAGTTTAAGAAAAAAAAATGCATGACGCACAAAAAAGGATAGGCAAATTTTTTTCTTTTTTCAGAAAAAAAAACGTCTTCCATGTTTAGAGACCGGAAATATTTTTATATTTAAAATACTATATGTTTCTTATAATTATCCTCCGCGAATAATGTCACTTATTATGGTACAGATATTTTATGAAAATATTTTTTACACTTTTATTTTAGGCTTTGAATTTTGAAAATTTGCTCTTTTACTAAATAGAGAAATTAAAAAACATTTCTTATAAGAAATATATAAAGCACTACCAAAGAAAGGTACCCAATAGGTAAACGAATTTTAGGTTATGTTCGTGGTACATTTATCTTGATTAAAAAATTTCTTTTTAATTATTCAAAATTAAAAATTAGTTTTCAATGAATATTGTGGAGGCAATAAAGATTTGAACGTCAATAATTTGCAATAGTAATTGATTCTCTTTCTGTATTTTATTCTAATACTTAGAAACATAACCTATAGAGTGTTGCAACATAAAATTCATTTTGTTTTTTCCTAATAGACAAAATTTTAATTTTTTCCCTGACTCTAAAGAATATTTTCATTTAGTCTAAAAAAATTTATTATCTTGACTTTAATTTAAAACTTTTTACACGTGCAAAATTCAATGGTTTATAAAAATTTCAATTAGTAACTTCTTGAAAATTCAAATATTATCTAATACTTGAAATGAAATTAATTTCTGTAAATAAATTTTTATTGGAAAATTTAATGAGAATTTAATTATATATAATACAAATGTAGATAGTTTATTAAATAAGGAAACGTTTCTTAAAATTCAATTCTTATGGATAATTTTATTAACGAATTTAAAAATAATTAAATTCTTTCGATGAAAATTGATAAATTTTAATAAAATTTTTAAGAATAATTACATTCTTCGAGGATCACTTATACTTTCTCCAATTAATTTTATTATTTAAGAAAATAATTAAATCCCTGAAAGGAATTTTTGAAAATGAAAAAATTGAATTTCTACAAAAAAATGTAGTGATAAATTTTAAAACAATTGATTTTTTCGAAAAAATTTATGTAAATTCTGTTTTGTAAATAATTGAATTCATGTGGAATTTTTTTTAATAATTGAATTCTGTAGAATTTGTTTGTGTAGAGTTTTATAAAATATTTTCTTTAACAATTGAATTCTTATGGAAAATTTTATTAAAATCGTGTAGAATTTTGAAAGCCGCGTTGAATTAAGAAATTTTTTTGAAAATAATTGAAATTTTGCCATGAAGTTTATTAAATTTTTTTTTGAAAATAATTGATTTCTTGTGATGAATAGTATTATTCATAAAAATAATTCAATTTTGCAATGAATTTTATGAAAATTTCTCAAAATCGAGTAGAGTAGAATTTTGCTATTTATTTTTTAAAAAAATTGAAATTTTCCTAAATTTTTTTCTTGTTTTTTGAAAAATAATTAAATTTCTGCGAAGAATTTTATTAATTTCGAAAACAATTGATTTCTTGTGATGGTTATTTATGAAAATAAATTAATGTTAAATTAATGTTAAGAATTTTATTAAAAAATTTGCTTTTTTACTATTTTTATTAAAATTTTCTGAAAATAATTTAATTTCAGTAAAGAATTTTGATATTTATATAAAAATAATTTCAACGTTGACGAGAATGTTTTTTTTAAAGTTTTTTTTTTTAAATAATTGACTTTCTGGTAAGAATTTTAATATTTATTAAAATCGTCGAATTCTTTCAAAGAAGTTCGTTAAAGTTTTTAAAATTAAAACTAATTTGAACAGAATAAAAATTAAAATTTTTGAAACATTTTCTTTATTTAATGATTTATATAAGTATGATAACTTTATGGCAGTTCTGCAATAGAATTATGTTATTTATAATAATTTTTTGCCAGAAATAGAATTAAGTTGTTTAAAATAATTTATTGCCAAAAATAGAATTAAATTATTTAAAATGATTTATTGCCAGCAATACAATTAAGTTGTTTAAAATAATTTATTGCCAGAAATAAGAAATATTAAACGTTCTTTTTAGAATTCGTGGTAATTTTATATGTGAGGCAAACAAAAAAACACAAAACTTAAAAATTTTTTTCTAAATTCGAAACATTTACTTTTTTCTAATTAATAAAAATCCCTGATTTTCTATAATTAGAAGCTTTTTTTCCTCTCATTGTTACACTTTCAAAAATTGCAATTTTTATTTTAAAAAAATACTTTTGAATATGAATTTTAATTTTTTTGAAATTTATGCTTTTGTTCTCATGCATAAATCAAAAATAGTCTCAAGAAGAAGAAAGTTCTCGAATTTTTTTTTATTAATTTGTAGATCATATAATAAACTAAATGTATTTGATAAACGATATGTAACCAATAATTCTTTCGCGCATCTTATTTGTAATATAAGCAAAAAAAAAGTATACGTATTTAATATACTTGATAACTAAAAGAATGCAAGATGATTAAGAAGTTCCATTAGCCCCAATTGAGGCTCATTAAAGTTCAAGCTTCTCGACTTTCAAACCGCAGTCATTGATCTTATTCATCTCTCGAAAATACGTTGTTAATGTTTTTAAATTACCATTTTTCTAAATGTATGATATTTATTTAAATTTTTTAAAAATCGAATATTGAAATTTAATATTTCTCACTCTGCAGAATTACGAATTTGGCAATTCGACGTGCAGCGTCAATTCATATTTCCTTCGGGATATATTTTTAAATTTGAATAATTTAAAAAAAATTTCAAACAATTGGAAACTGTCAAATTTTATTGTAATAAATATTATTTATTTTTTATTTATTTTTTATTTATTTTTTTTATTTATTTTTTATTTATTTATTTTATTTTACAGAAATTTTAGTATTTTTATTTCATTCATATTTCCTTGGATTAAAGTTATAATAATTTTCAAAAAATTTCAAACAATTAGAAACTGTCAAATTTTATTGAAATAAATTTCATATTTAACAAAAATTTATTTTTATATTTCTAAAGATTTTTCTTAAATATAATCGTATTTTTGAAAAATTTTTTTTAACTAATAAAATGGTAATTTTAAAGTGATACCAAGGTGTTATTAAAGTAATATTAAAAGTACTAATAAAAATAAAAATTATAATTAAATGAATATTTATAAATATTTATTTTAATATTTATTTAAATATTCATTTAAATATTTATTTAAATATTCATTTAAATATTTATTTAAATATTCATTTAAATATTTATTTAAATACTCATTTAAATATTTATTTAAATATTTATTAAAATATTCATTTAAATATTTATTTAAATATTTATTAAAATATTCAATTAAATATTTATTTAAATATTTATTTAAATATTTATTTAAATATTTATTTAAATATTCATTTAAATATTTATTTAAATATTTATATAAATATTTATTAAAATATTCATTAAAATATTCATTTAAATATTTATTTAAATATTTATAAATAAATATTTATTTAAATATTTTTCTGCAAACAAACGTATCGAAGTTTGAAAATTTGTTTTAAAATCAAACGAATTTGAAATTATTAAACAATTTCTACGCCAATGAATTAAAATCCCTTCTACACACATTGAAAAATGGGACTCACCGACATGACATGACCTATCCCTGATCAGAAGGAAAGGACTCCCCGTGAGAGCGACACACCTGTCAAGTTTCACACGAAGACGTTTTTATTGTACGGTTATATTAGATATATATATACACACGCAGACAATGTCTCCTCCTTTTGTAAATCTAAGACAAAAGTGAAATTTCATGAAGACAAATCCATTGAAATATAAATGAGCCTCTTTTATTGTATACTATAATATATATATATATATATTTATAAAAGAGAACAATGAACTTTTAGGTTCTTCTTAAATCTCCTCCTTCTATACTCAAAATACCTCTATTATTATATACTAATAGAAATTACCAATCTCCTCTTTTTTAACTAAAAAAAAACTTTTTTTAATTTTATTTTTCAAATTCGAAAAGAAATATTTATTTATTTTTTCTATCACGTAATGGTGCATTGTTACTACTCTTATTATTTTTATTATAATAATTATTAATATTACTATTATTATTGCTATTATTATTATTATTGGGCATTATAATTATTCTTATTCTTATTTTTATTATTCCTACTATTATTATTATTATTATTATTATTATTATTATTATTATTATTATTATTATTATTATTATTATTATTCAGTAAACTCCTATTTTTTAACTAAAAAATTATTTTGGCATTTTATTTTTCAAATTAGAAAAGAAGTACTTTTTGTAAATAATAATAATAAAAATAATAATAAATTATTTAGTTTTTATTAATAATTATTTTAATAAATTTTATTTATTTATATACATAAATTTTATTTACACTTCGTTTTTTATAAACGTCTCCATATTGTCTTTCATATTACACGCAATTAAAAAATAATACGAAATAATACACTTTATTACGGTATTTTTATTTTTCAAATTAGAAAAGAAGTACTTTTTATAAATAATAATAAAAATAATAATAAATTATTTATTAACTTTTTAAACTATTTAGTTTTTATTAATAATTATTTTAATAAAGTTTATTTATTTATTTACACTTCGTTTTTTAGAAACGTCTCCATATTGTCTTTCATATTACACGCGATTAAAAACTAATACGAAATAATACACTTTATTACGGTATTTTTATTTTTCAAATTAGAAAAGAAGTACTTTTTATAAATAATAATAAATATAATAATAAATTATTTATTAACTTTTTAAATTATTTAGTTTTTATTAATAATTATTTTAATAAAGTTTATTTATTTATTTACACTTCGTTTTTTAGAAACGTCTCCATATTGTCTTTCATATTACACGCTATTAAAAATTAATACGAAATAATACACTTTATTACGGTATTTTTATTTTTCAAATTAGAAAAGAAGTACTTTTTATAAATAATAATAATAAAAATTATTTAAATTTAATAAATTATTTTAATAAATCATTTATTAACTTTTTAAATTATTTAGTTTTTATTAATAATTATTTTAATAAAGTTTATTTATTTATTTACATAAATTTTATTTACACTTCGTTTCTTATAAACGTCTCCATATTGTCTTTTATATTACGCGCTATTAAAAATTAATACGAAATAATACACTTTATTACGGTATTTTTATTTTTTAAATTAGAAAAGAAGTGTTTTGTATAAAAAATAATAATAAATTCATTATTAACATATTTATTTATTATTAACAAAAAAAAATATTTAGTTTTTATTAATAATTATTTTAATAAAGTTTATTTATTTATTTATATAAATTTTATTTACACTTCGTTTTTTATAAACGTCTCCATATTGTCTTTTATATTACGCCCGATTAAAAATTAATACGAAATATTACACTTTATTATTGCGGTATTACTACAAGTATTAATAGTTGTTTTTAAAAAGTAGTGAAAATATTTTCAACGATCAGTGATAATTAATTATTTATTAATAATATTAAATAGTTAATAAGCCCGGTTAGTGTTGGTTTATTTATAATAAAAAAAAAGGTAAGTATATGTTTTTTTAAATTATTTTCGTAATATATTTATGTTTTTATAAATTGTGACGCGGATAAATGGATTGTTTAATTGATTTCCAACAGCAAAGACATGGGTTCGATTCTTTAAGGCTGCAGATATTTTTTTAATAAAAATTTTTTTTTGAATTATAATTCTATGTTTATTACAATTTCTGTTATTATTATTATTATTATATTTTTATTATTTTATTTTTATTATTTTATTATTATTATTATTATATATTTTTATTATTTTATTTTTATTATTTTATTTTTATTATTTTATGTTTATTATTTTATTATAATTATATTTTTATTATTTTATTTTTATTATTTTATTTTTACTAAAACTATTGTCGTTATTATTAAATAAATCAGCAAAAGTAGCGCGCGCAGAACGTGCGATATTAAAATTTTTCAATAAATTATTATAATATTGTTATCATAACAATATATAAAAAAATAAAAAAAAAATCTTAATAAGATAAGATTATTAAGATCTTAAGATTATTTTTTTTTTTTTTTGATATATTTATTATAATAATAATTTAATTTTTCTATATAAAATTAAATTTTTCATTTCGAAGATTTTTTTTATTGCACATAATATTGTATAAATAATCAATAAACGCGTAATATTTGGAAAATTAACGATAAAGGGGGGGGGGGAAAGGGGGTGGTTTATAATGATCACGTTCTTCGCATTAGATGAATACCAACCGCCTCTCACAAATGTTGAATAAGTATTCCGGAATTTCTTCATAGGACGTTTTATGAAGACTCAAGTACCTCTTGGGGAATGCAATAATTTTGTTCCCACCACCGAGAAATTTCAAATTTTTTTCTATTTAATTTAAAAAATTTCTTCTTTTCCTTTATTTTTATGAAAATTTAAGTTATAGAATAGAATAATTAACAAACAAAATGAATGATATTAAAAATAGATAAACGCCTAAATTAATTTATTATTGTGGAAAATTTTTTTTGAACGTAACCTCTAAATTTACCATAAATTCATTTATGGTGATTCTACAATGTAATCGATGTTTTTAAAAAGCGAACATAACCTCAAAACAGACCCACACATTATTAAGGGTGATTCTGTAAATGAAATTAATGTTGATAAGAGGCGAATATAACATCAAAATATGTATTTTCAACTTAGGGTGATTCTACAATTTAATTAATGTTGACAAAAGGCGAATATAACCTCAAAATATATATTCAATTTTTTATATAATTATTCAATATTATTTGTAAATATTAAAAATTTTATTTTTACAAATATAATTTATATTAATTTATATTAATTTATATTAATTTATATTAATTTATATTAATTTATATTAATTTATATTAATTTATAATAATTTCTATTAATTAAATATATTAGTTTATAATAATTGTTTCATATATAACAAAGGAACTTAGAAAATTTAATTCAACTGCAGTAAAAAAAATTGACGTTTAAATAAATAACCGCGAGAAAAATATACAATTCCATATAATGCAATTCGTAATTTTACGATTAACTTTGTGATTAGAAAATTACTAGTATTTAAGTAAATTACGCGAAAATAAATAATTAATCGCCGTTACAGGTCTTGTGGGAAATAAGACGTAGAATGAAGGCGCAAGGAAGAAAAAAAAATGCAGAACAATATTAATGAGTCAATATTTTCATGATTGACAAGATTGCACATTTTTACACTCAGATTATTATTACATTTTTTTTCGTTTATTAAAATACTTCATTGTTTAAAATATCAAAGATTCTATCAAGTGTGCAATTTTCATATTGATTGGAAAAAACAAAAAAAATAAGAATAAGAATAAGAATAATAAACCGAATAATAAGAATAAGAATAATAATCCGAATGATCATAATCATAAGAATGATTCTTATAATAATTATTAACAACAAAAAAATTATAATTCGTAATGCCTGTCAAGGAAAACGTTTCAATTTCATTATTAATTAACATATTATCTTTCAATCATTGAATTCGAATAAATTATATTCAATTAATATTTTAATCTTCAATTTGTTTTTAATTTCATTCAACTACCTATTTGCAATTATTCTTTTTCTTCTTTTTAAAATTATTTATTTTTGTAGGTAAATTATTTTTTTTATGTCAAAATTTATGTTTTTTGAATTTCTTTTTAAGTTTTTTTTTAAATATGTTTTTAAATACTTTTTTTTTAAATGTTCTTTTATGGCTATTTTTTAATTTATTTTCCTAATTGAGTATTTTACAACTTTACACTGTATTTAAGAGACAACAAAATATTCTTCTTCTTAGTCGATCTTAACTCAGGTTTTTAAGAATATTAACTTAAAATTTTAAAGAAAAAAAATTAACCTATAAGAATATTTAAAATATTTAATACTCGTGAGTAAATAGATAAATCTTAATTATTAATAATAATAGAATTTTTATTGCAATCAGTTTTGTGCGTTTTATTGGGATTTTTTAATTAAAAATATTTTATTATTAAAAAAATTATTGAAATTAAAATATTTTTTTCAATAAAAGACATTTTTTGTTTTTTAACTTAAAATATTATAGTTTTTAATTAAAAATATTTTTGTTTTTTTATTTCAAATATTTTAGTTTTTAATTAAAAATATTTTTGTTTTTTAATTTAAAATATTTTTGTTTTTTAATTTAAAATATTTTAGTTTTTAATTTAAAATACTTTATTTTTTAATTAAAAAATATTTTTATTTTTTTAATTATAAAAATTTAGCTATTGTTTTTATTACTATTTTATATTTTAATAATTGTTCTCTAGTATCACTGTTTTTCGTTATTATTATTATATTTTTTTTTATTGTTTTATGCTCTTTTTTTTCTTCTTCACTAAAAATTGGAAAAATTAAAGTAAAGTCACGTTTCATTTATTTCATTCTTGTTCAAACTTTTTTTTTCTTTTGTTCGAGATAGAAATAAAAAAAAATAAGAAAAATTCCCGAAATTGTACGAATACCTTGTGATATGTCTCTCTCATGCTTTTGATGATTCTGCGCGCTTTCTTCGGCGCAAAGCGTTCGCGCGAAATACAACAAACATCCCCCCTAGTAATTTTCATGCCTCAGTGAATATTATTCTCTTGGTGGATTCATTTTAAATCGAACAATCCTCGAAATATATTTAAATGAAAAGTGAAAAAAATAAAAAAAAAAAATTTCCTTTTTCCTCGAAATACATTAATGAAAAGTGAAAAAAATAAAAAAATTCTTTTTTCTCGAAATGTATTTAAATGAAAAGTGAAAAAAATTAATATATTCTCTTTTTTCAACTTTTAATGAAAAATAAGTGAATGAATTTTTAAAAAAATCGGTTTTAACAAAAAATTAAAAAATAAAAACAGAGTACAAAATAAAATAATAAGGAAGAAAGTGTGTATTAATTTTTTTACAATAAACATTCAAAAAATAATAATAGAAATTAAAAAAAATTAATCTGAATAAAGAGAATATGGAATAAAAATAAAAATTTTAATAAAATTTAATAATTAATAATAAAAAAAAGTTATTTTTATGGTGTAAAAAAAATTAAAACAGCATCTGTTTTATTTATTTATCAGTAAACAAAATGAACAAATAAATATTTCGAAAAAAAGTTGAATATTATTGTCAAAAAAAAAGTTATAAAATATTTTCTATAAAAGTATATTTTGTTGAAATAAAAAAAAAATAAAAGAGATTTTAAGAAATAAAATTTATTAAAAACTATTTTTAATTTTATTAAAAAACTATTTTTAATTTTATTGAAAAACTATTTTTCTAAGAGATTAGAAAAACAACAAAAAAAAAAGTTGAAAAACTATTTTTAATTTTATTAAAAAACTATTTTTAATTTTACTGAAAAACTATTTTTCTAAGAGATTAGAAAAACAAAAAAAAAAAAAAAATTGAAAAGTTTTCTAAAGAAAAAAAAGAAAAAGAAATAATCAATTGCACAAAATGAAATTGTTGATGTTTGTAATGTTTTTGAAAATTACATTATCACAAATACATAAACATCATTCGGAGGGGTTTCATGTTAATGAAAATCAAAAAAATCACGTTTATACCGTTCCCCTTGGATCTGAGGCGTCGTTTCATTGGAGGTAAAACAAAAAAATTTTCACAATAAACAATTTTTTTTCGTTTTACTAGAAATAAATTTTTTAATTTAAAAAAAAAAGTATAGTTATAGATTTTTTTGCATTAATTATACTTTAATTCTAATAAATATTATTCTATTCTTTTTTCTTATTATTATTTGAAAAATGTTTTCAATTTTATTGTTAATTTTGTTAAATAAAAATTGAAAGAAAAATTTAAGAAAAAACAAGTATTATTAATATTGTTTTTTGTTATTATATTGTTACTATTTATCTTATTATTATTTTTTTAATGTTAAATTATTATTGAATATTATTTTGTTATTATTATTAATATTTTTATTATTGTTATATTATTATTGTTACATTATTATCGAATATTATTTTGTCATTATTATTATTATTATTATTATTATTGTTATTATTGTTATTATTATACTTAGTAGTTAGTAATTTAACAATAAATAAACAATTGTAAATTTTTTATGTTGAAAAATTGATTAAAATTTAATATTTTGTCTTCGCCATTTATTTATTTCTGTTATTTTTGGAAAAAGAGTCGATTTAATTGATGAAAAAATTATCGCCGAAGTTCATTATGTGGGTGAAGAAAATTCTTGGTTTGCAATTGGATTTTCAAATTATGGAGAATTAAAACCCGCTGATTATTGTATTATTTGGATGGACTGGCATCGTGATGTAAAAATTCAGGTGAATACAATTTTTATTTATCAATAAAAAAAAGAAAAACAAAAAAAAATTTAGAGAAAAAAAACGAATTTTAATATTTTATAACAAAAATAATTAATATTAACATAATATTTTAAGATTAATATCCAAGACGATAGTTTAAAACACATTTTTTATTAAAATAATATTTGCAATAAAATATTTTGATAAATAATTATGTTTAGAAATTAGAAAAATAATTAAAAATATTAATAATAAAAAGTGTAGAAGGTTATCATTTTATTTATATAATAATAAAAAATTAGCATAGTTATAGTATTTAAGTTACATAGTAAAATTGTATTGATAGTAAATATTTAGTAATAAGTAATAAATATTTAGCAAAAAAAATAAATATTTAGTAATAAATTATAAATATTTAGCAATAAAAATAAATTTTTAGTAATAAAAATATATTTTTAGTAATAAAAATAAATTTTTAGTAATAAAAATAAATTTTTAGTAATAAAAATAAATATTTAGTAATAAAAATAAATATTTAGTAATAAAAATAAATTTTTAGTAATAAAAATAAATATTTAGTAATAAAAATAAATCAAAGTAAATAGAAATGAATGGTCAAAGTAATGTAAATTACTTTGACAATTAATGTAAATTGATGTTATATTAAATTAAAAAAAATGAAATATTTTTATTATTGTGTTATATTAAATTTTGCAGTAAACAATTATTAATTCATAACTTTAATATTTTAATAAATTAAAGTAACTTAAATATTAAATTTTTTTCGTCATTTTAACGAAATAATAATATTTTTTAAGGACGCATGGACTAATGAAGAAGGTGCAATTAATTTAGATGCAAATCAGGACTGTGAAAATTTTGCCATTCACAGAAGAGGGAACATTACGAAATTTACATTTACTAGAAAATTCGATACTTGCGATAATCATGACTATATTATAGAGGTTGGAAAAAGAATTTAATTTTTTTGTTTCATTTCTTTTCCGTTTTTTTTTTCAAGAAAGAGAAAAAAATTCTAACTTAAAATTTTTAAATTTAATTTGAATTTAAAATTTTTTACTTAATTTTTTACTTAATTAAATTATAGAATTTTTTATAATTTACAGTTTTTTATTTATAAAAGAATTTTTTTTAATTCAAGAACGAAAAAAAAATAATTTTTAGAGAGGCACAACCCACTTGGTTTGGCTAAAGGGTCGCGGACCCCTCTCCTCATTGGCTGGCCTCACAATTAATGACGCAAAAAGTTCAGGCATGTCACGAACAGAAATGCTAAGAAGAATTCATCCCAAACCAACTTTTCCACGTGACACCTGGAATTTTGAAATTTTAAATGATAATGTCAAAATACCAAATTCCGAGACTACATATTGGTGTCGAGTTCATAAATTATCGCCAGCCTTAAGTGAAAAGTAAACATTTTTTTCTTAATTTGACATTTCAATTGTACAAAAAAAAAAAAGAAAATGTTTTTTTTTGTTCAAAAAAAGATTTTGAATATGTATGAAAGATTTTATTGAAAGATTCAATATTTTTTTGAAAATAAAAAATTATTTACAGACATCATATTTTACAATTTGGTCCAATGATACAAAAGGGCAATGAGCACTTGGTTCATCATATGGAAGTATTTTATTGTGCTGGACAGGCTGATATGGAAATTCCATTGTATAATGGCCCATGTGACAGTGGAGACCGTCCTCAGAAAACACAAGTATTTTTCCTCTAACATAATTTTTTTTTTCGTTGGGGGGACTTTTTTTGTAGCTACGTCCCTGAAAAATTGTAAATTTTAAAATTATGAACAGCAAGGTTGCCACGAGTCAGGGAAATCAGGGAAAAGTCAGGGACTTTCATGAACTGGAAAAAATTTAATATTTAGAATTTGAGAAAATTCTGATCTTTTTCTTTGTCTCATATGAAACACTTACGAATTTTGAGAAAACTTCAATTTTTTCTATTTTTGACAATAATTTATTTAAATTAAATTAATTCTATTGCAGAACAGCCATAATGTTATTACCTATAAATCATTAAATGAAGAACATGTTTTAAAAATTTTAATTTCAAATTCTGTTAAAATTAGTTTCAATTTTAAAAATTTAACTCTTTCAAAGTATTCAATATGATCTTAAATGTCAAAATTCTTTACATAAATTCAATTATTTGAAAAAAAATTTTTAAAAAACATTCTCGTCAATAGGTTTCAATTATTTAAAAATTTTTTTTAAAATCATTCTCGTCAATACGTTTCAACTATTTAAAAAAATCGAAATTCATTACCAAAATTAAATTTTATTCAGAATCATTAATAAAATTCTTTGTGAAATTTAATTATTTTCATACAAAACAATATTCATGATAAAAATTAAAAATTCGATTATTTTCAAATTTAATAA
Organism: Leptopilina drosophilae; assembly: GCA_032873175.1. NCBI lineage: Eukaryota > Metazoa > Arthropoda > Insecta > Hymenoptera > Figitidae > Leptopilina > Leptopilina drosophilae. The sequence continues at coordinate 38,005,812 of CM065486.1, read as the reverse complement.
AATTATTCGCAGAAATACAATTACTTTGAAAAAATTCAAAAACAATTATGGCCAACATTTCAATTATTTTTTATCAATAAATAGCAAAATTTTTCGACAAAATGCAATTATTCTCAGAAATTTTCATTAAATTCTTTGCAAATTTAAATTATTTTCGTAAATAACAAAATTTATCACAAGAATTCATTTATTTTTTAAAATAATAAATTTTCTCTTAGAAATTAAATTATTTGAAACAATTCTAATTTTTTCTATTGTTTAAAGATAAAAGTAAAATTTCTGGAAAGAATTTTAATATTTATTAAAATATCGTTAATTTCTTTTGATGTTATAAATTATAGATATATTATAATTATATTATACTATAATATTATAGTAATTGAAATTTAAATATTTCAATTACTATAATAAAATTTCCCCAAAGAATTCAGTTATTAAAAACTGAAAAATTTTCCAGAAATCAAACATTTTTATAAAAATTTTGACAAATTTTAAATTATTTTCAAAAGTATTTCAAAAAAATTTATTCAAATTTATGACCAAATTTTTCTATTTCAAAAAAAAAAAAATTCTTCTAATTCAATACTGGTTTTTAATATTTTACTACTTTCATTATAAATTTTACGAAAGAATTTAATTATTAAACAAAAATATCGTTAAAATTTTGGACGAATTTTCAATTATTTTAAAAAGTAATAAAATTCAGTTATTTTCTCAAATTTTTAAAATAACAATCTTGTAAAAATTTCAATTCTTTTTATAAAATTTCCCAAGAGAGTTCCATTACTAAAAACTTCAACGCAATTCATTAAAAGAATTCAACTGTATTTTAATAAATATTAAAATTCTTTCTAGAAATTCAATTATTTAAAAAAAAATCGAGGAAAAAAATTTCGTTATAATTTCAATTATATTTTTAAATAAAAAGCAAAATTCTTTGAAGAAATTCAATTAATTTGAGAAATTTTAATAAAATTCATTGCAAAATTCATTTATTTGAAAATAATATTAAAACTTCAAATTAAAAATTATTATTAAAAATTTTTTAAAATTATTTTTAAAAAATTTAATAAAATTCATGTCAAAATTTTAATTTTTTTTTTGAAAAACTTTTCCCACTTCAATGGTTTTCAATATTCTACTATTTTTATAAAATTTACCAAAAGATTTCAATTATTAAAAAAAAATTTGATAAAATTCTTCACAAACATTCAATTATATAAAAAAATTTAAATTTTTGACATGAATTTAATTATTTAAAATAGAATTTGAATAAATTGTTTAAAAAAATCAATTGTTTTAAAATTTAGCATTAAATTCTTTGCAGTAATTCAATTATTTTGAAAATAATTAAAATTCCATTTTTTCAATTTTAATAGAATGTGAATTATTTTCTAAAATTTTTTTAAATTCCTAATTTTTATATCTATTTTTATAAAATTTCCCAAAAAAAATTCAATTATTTTGCATAAATAATAAAATTCTTTGCAGAATTTCAATTATTTAAAATAAAATTCTTCTTTGAATTTCTCGAGAAATGTAATTATTCTTAAAAATTTTACTAAAATTCATCAAAAAAATTCAATTATTTGAAATTTTTTAAATAAAATTACATATAAGAATTCAATTTTAAGAATCATTTAATTATTCAATAAATGATTATCAATGTTTGTATTTAAAAAGATTAAATTCTCGTAGATTTTTCTAATTTAAAAATTATTTTAAAAATTAATTCTATATAGATAAAGTTTCAGTTAATAATTAAATTTTGGCAAAGTTACAAATAATCGAAATGTGAACTAATAATTGAATTTTGTAAAAGTTTCAAACTAAAAATCTTTAAAAATCTGAATTTTTCATAATTGTAATTAATAATTCTATTAAACTAATTTTTTAAAAAACCTTAATCGAAATTTTTTAAAAAACCTTAATCGAAATTTTTTAAAATTATTTCAAGTTCATATTTTCTAATGTATATTTAATTGAAGAATTTCTGAATAATGGAAATTTCACGGAAAAGCGAATATTCTAAATTCTTGATTTAAAAATTCTCACAGAACATTTTTAAAAAATATTATTAAAAAAATTTGATTTAGAAAGGAATTTTATTCAAAAATTATAGAAAATAGTAATTAAATTGAAATGATTAAAATAATTTTGTAGAAGTTAATGTAAAAGTATTCTTTTGATATAAAATAATGTTTTTTTGGCGTATTAATTAGTTACGATTAATAATTACGCCTCAGAAAATTTTTTTTATTGTCTAATTATATATTTTTTTCAATAAGTCCTGGAATTATCATATTTAGTCTCATTGCCGAAATTTTTCGTTTTCTTGTCTATTTTTTCTGTTATTTCCCTTAGAGGTACCCATATTTAGGTACGTCCCTGAAAACTTTTCTTTTTTTTGTATAAAGGTTCAAATTAGCAATTTAGTTTTTTTCAATAAATAATTTTTCTATAGATTTGCAAAAAAGTACTAGCTGCCTGGGCAATGGGCGCAGATGCGTTTATTTACCCCGAGGACGCTGGATTATCGATTGGCGGTGCTAATTTCAATCGCTACGTTATGCTCGAGGTTCATTATAATAATCCCGAATTACTCGAAAATACAATCGACTCATCGGGAATTCAGTTTTTCCTGACAAAAACCCTACGGAAATATGACGCAGGCGTAATGGAATTAGGTCTAGAGTATACGGACAAAATGGCCATTCCACCACAACAGGTAATTTTTCAAAAATTTACCAACAGCATTTAATTTTTTCAAGTAGGGAAAAAATAAATTGTACACGCAAAATAGTTCACTCGAGCTGCTTTCGAGAACAAAAGAAAAATTGAAATCCACCTATTTTTACGTTTGTGACATCGAGTCAAACTTTCGAGGTGGACGATTTTTGGACACGTAACATAACCTCACTTTTTACTATCAGGAGGCTTTTCCACTATCTGGACACTGTATAATGGAATGCACTGGTGTTGGTTTACCCCAGAGTGGAATAAAAATTTTCGGCTCACAATTGCACACCCATTTGACGGGGACAAGAGTCGTCACTCGTCACGTACGAAATGGCGAAGAACTTCCGCTATTAAATTACGATAATCATTATTCAACACATTTTCAGGAAATTCGTCTTTTGCCTGAACATGTCACTATTCTGCCGGTAAATTTTTTTTCATTACATATTTTTCATTACATATTTTATTAAAAAGATGAATAATTCGGTTGGAACGTTAAAGGTGCGTTCACAATCGATTTTTTTTAAAGTAGTTATTAAGTCAAAATTTGTAAATTTTGCATTTTAAGTAAGTTTTCCATTTTTTTCAAATCTAGACTTATTTGGTCCTTTATTTAATAAAAATATTAATGAAAAAATTAATGAAACTTAACCTATATTTCAGGGCGATTCTTTAATAACCACTTGTACTTACAATACGATGACAAGGAATAACATAACTCTGGGTGGTTTTGCAATATCTGACGAAATGTGCGTTAATTACGTTCATTACTATCCAAATACTCGACTTGAGGTAGGGAAAAACTTTCATAACCTCCAATTACACGTGGAATTAAAATTATTTTTTTTTAAATTGTAATTTACTTTTCATAATCGTGTTTTAACAAATAACATTTCAATAAGTTGCACTAAAATATTCATCTCTCAAAATTTTTTTAATTTCTCTTACAAAGGAGTCCTTTTTCTAAGATTTGTACTCACCTCGAATTTTTATTTTGCCATAAAATTTTATTTTTTATTCAGATTCGAATTTTTTTTAAAGAATAATATTTGTAAAAGTGACAGAAAAGTATTTTTAATTACATTTTTTGAATTTAAAAATTTTTTCCCCAAAAAAAGTTGTATTTCGAAAAATATAACCTCGAAAGCCACTTGGAATTTTAATTTTCTCCTAAAATCGTCATTTGTATTCGAAATTAAATTTTCTTTTAGAAATTGTATTTGAAAAGTGGCACAAAGGTATTTATAATTTCATTTTTTAAATTAAAATTCGAAAAAAGTAGCATTTCCAAAAATATAACCTCCAAATTCACTTGGAATTTTAATTTTCTTCTAAAATCGTCATTTTTATTCGAAATTAAATTTTCCTATACAAATACTATTTTAAAAAGTGGCACAAAGGTATTTATAATTTCATTTTTTATATTAAAATTTTTAAAAAAGTAGCATTTCTAAAAATATAACCTCCAAATTCACTTGGAATTTTAATTTTCTTCTAAAATCGTCATTTTTATTCGAAATTAAATTTTCCTATACAAATACTATTTTAAAAAGTGGCACAAAGGTATTTATAATTTCATTTTTTATATTAAAATTTTAAAAAAAGTAGCATTTCTAAAAATATAACCTCCAAATCCGCTTGGAATTTTAATTTTCTTCTAAAATCGTAATTTCTATTCGAAATTAAATTTTCCTATACAAATACTATTTTAAAAAGTGGCAAAAAGGTATTTTTAATTTTATTTTTTAAATTAAAATTAGAAAAAAAGTATCATTTCCAAAAATGTAACCTCCAAATTCACTTGGAATTTTAATTTTCTCCTAAAATCGTCATTTTTATTCGAAATTAAACTTTCTTTTACAAATAGTATTTTAAAAAGTGGCACAAAGGTATTTATAATTTCATTTTTTAAATTAAAATTAGAAAAAAGTAGCATTTCCAAAAATATAACCTCCAAATTCACTTGGAATTTTAATTTTCTTCTAAAATCGTCATTTCTAATCGAAATTAAATTTTCCTATACAAATACTATTTTAAAAAGTGGCACAAAGGTATTTATAATTTCATTTTTTATATTAAAATTAGAAAAAAGTAGCATTTCCAAAAATATAACCTCCAAATCCACTTGGAATTTTAATTTTCTCCTAAAATCGTCATTTTTATTCGAAATTAAATTTTCTTTCACAAAAAATATTTCCAAAAGTGGCAAAAAGGTATTTTTAATTCAACTTTTTAGAATTTTCATTAAAATTATTTTTAAAAACCTATTTTATTAAAACAACCTACAGAGTTGACTTCGAATTTTTATTTTTCTATAAAATTTACATGGCATTTATTTTTTGTAAGCGCGTTTATACTACTGAAATAAATAAAAATTATATTTTATATTAAAAATTCGATTTTATTTTTTTATGTTTAAAAAAGTTGCGTAAAAAATTTTTTTTAATTAAAAAAGAAGACAAAATGATACAAATAATTTTTTTTTCAAATAATGTCTAAAATTCTAGCAAAAATGTTTCTATTAACTTTTTTTTCTTCAAATTTTTGCAAAAAAAATATAATAAAAACGAGAAAAAATGTTTCTTAAGGTTTGTAAAAGTGCCATCAGCGATGACGCATTGAGAACTTATTTTCGTTATATGCGCGAATGGGAAAATCAAGGAACAAGTAATGAAAAAGGAATTTCAGAAAATTACAAGAGCATCGAATGGACTCGCGTTCGAACTGCTGCCTTGCACGATCTCTACGAAGCCGCACCTCTCGGTATATTATTTTCAAAAAATTATTTTTCACAAAGATATTTTTTTTTTTTTAAAGAAAATTCGTTCATATCTTATTAAAAATTTGTTTACTTTCAACATTTTCTTTTTATATTCGTTTTAAACAAAAATAAATTTTCTTTTATAATTTAATATTTGTTTTATAATTTACACTTTTTTTATCTTACATTAAAACATTTTTCTTCAAAAATATATATTTTTTATATTTCATTGAAAAAGTTTTTTTTTACTTTAACTTTCTTTTTACATTTTTTTAAAACAAAAATAATGTTAATTTAATTTTTTTTTTGAATTTATTTTCTAATAATAAATTAAGAAGAATTTTTTTCTTTCAAGGAATGCAATGTAATGGTTCGGATGGTTCACGATTACCTGGCTTGTGGGATAATATTGGAGCGACACCAGTTCGTTTACCACTTGCACCATCTGCACGAAATTGTCCAGAATTAGAAAATGAAAATAACCTTGAAATGTAATATGTACAAAAAAAATTTTTTTGTTTAAAAAATTAAAAAAAAAAAAAGATCTACAAAGTAAAAAATATTGTATTTAATTTCAATAAGATTGTTGTTAAAATAATAAAGGAAATTTTTCCCTGAACAAAAAATAAGTATCGAAAAATATTTTACAGTTTTATAAATTTTTATATTTTATGTACTAAAAAAATTTTCTTTTTTTTGGCAGTACATCCTCCTTTTCGCGTAAAGCTTTCTTCTGTGATGTGTAATAACAATCTTCAATTGCAAAAAATTATAATAATAATTATAATAATGATAATAATAATAATAATAATAATAATAATAATAATAATAATAATAATAATATAATAATAATAATAATAATAATAATATTAATACTAATAAAAATAATAATACAATAAAAATAATAATAATATTATTAATAATTATAATAATAATAGTTATAATAATAGTAATAATAATAGTAATAGTAATAATTATAATAATAATTTTACAATAATAATACAATAATTATAATATAATTATACATGTACAATATATATTTAATGCTCTAATATTATATTCGTGATGATTAATCGTCTTTACACTTCGCGAAAATTTACAAAAACGCGCGAAAAATATTTCGAAACTTCTTTTCTTTTATGGAAGAATGAAAAAAAATTTCGAGAATTTTTTTTTTGCACAATGGAGAAAAATATTTTGTATGTAATTGGTACATTACCTATACAAAAGGCGGTTTTTTTTTTTATTTGGGTCACGCACATTATCCTTACATTACAATTACACAATATATTATGCACGTGCAAATCTTCAAACATACACATATAATAAACAAAACAAACAAACAAACAAAAAAATGTTACAATATATTAAAAAAAAAAAAAAGAATTTCTATTCATAAAAACTTGCATCGAAATATCTACTCAAATTGTAAGAGAAAAGTCTATTTTTTTATTAAAAAAAAAAACAATAATTTTTTTGTGAACAAAAAACCAAAAAAAAACAATTTGAAAAAAAAGATTGACAAACATTTTTCTTGCGGAATGTGCGTCGGCAGGATTGTTTCAGGTTAATATGATAATAGACTGTTGATTATACAGGCATCTCTCATTAAATTTACTTCAATTTTTTTTTGTATCAAAAAATTCTTTAAAAAATTGATCCCCAAGTCGTTTAGCTGCTACTGCGCATGAATAAAATACATTTACTTTTTGACTATTATGCACATTTAGAATTTTTTTTTGATCTATTGCACAAGAGAGGATGTTTTTTACACTATTGCGCATAGATCGGACACTTTATGATCTATTGCGCAAGGTTAGAATATTTTTGGATCTACTGCGCATATTTTTAACGCTTCTAGATCTACTGCGCATGTTAACAACGCTTTAAGATCTATTGCGCATATTTTTAACGATTCTGGATCTACTGCGCATGTTAACAACGCTTTAAGATCTATTGCGCATATTTTTAACGCTTTTAGATCTACTGCGCATGTTAACAACGCTTTAAGATCCATTGCGCACATTTTAAACGCTTCTAGATCTACTGCGCATTGATTGGACACTTTACGATCTATTGCGCATAGATTAAACACTAACTGATCTACCGCGCATTCGGATCACTTTTTCTGATCCATTGCGCATAGACAAATATTTTGGATCTATTGCGCATAATTAGCACCCTTTTCGATCCATTGCGCATGATTATGAAAAAAATGTGATCTATTGCGCAGAAATGAAATAATTCTCTGAATCTAAAACATCATTTATTCTAACTGTGCATGAATAGAAAAAAAAATGTTTTTTTTCGTTTGTCACTAAAGCGCATTTTATAGAAAATATCTTTTGATCTACTGCGCACAAAGAAAGAGCACTTTTTTTTTAATCTAATGCGTAGTTATAGAAAACTTTTTCAACTATTGCGCATAATCTAAGGCAAGCCGATTGCTATTGCGCACGCGTACAATCCTTTGGCTAATTCTGCGCACGTTTGTACACTTTTCTTTTTTAAATCAATGATCTATGACGCATGCGCAGAAGCGTCCTCATGTCATTTTTTTTCACACGCGCATTCAACAATTTCTACACACACAAATTTTTTTTTCGATAAACACTCTCAATTAGAAATGAAAAAGAAAAAAAAGTGGAAAATAAAATGTTAAACATTTTATCTAAAGCTAAATTTGTTTTTTTTTTGCATTATCCAAATCTCATGCATTAATGACTTTATTTATTATTTATTTATATTATTAATATATTATCGAATATTGTCTAACACAACTGATAGATTTAATCTCGACTTTTCGATAGAAAACTATCTATTATTTTTCACAATTGTTGTAAATTATTTTTTAAAATAATTTTTCCTTGCATTTTTTTTTCTTCTTTTATTTTTACTATCAAAAAATTTTTTAATATAATTTAGCTAAAAAAAATATCCAACGAGAGTCTAGTAAAATTTAACCAGAGACGGGAAAATCAGTCTTGAAGCAAAGGAGAAGCATTCAACACTTTTTTTTCGAGTATAAAGAATAATTTTTTATACTCTTCATTTTCTTTGTAAAGGTTCTATAAAAAAAAAGTGGGGAGAAGAGAGGTCATCTCAAGAATTTGACAAGTATACATTAATAAGTATATATATATATATAAAAGGATCACAAAGGTTTGGTTTCTTTCTTTTTTTTGCATCGTATTAGAATTGTCTACATATATTTATATATATATTTTTTTTTGTTTAGGAACGCGTAAATGCAAAAAGTGTGTACACTTTTCGAAGCATTGACCTCTTATTCCCTTTATTATATATTTTAAAAAAAGTTTTTTTTCTTCTTCGAAAAAGATCCGACGTGAGGAGACACGTCTAAAAATACAATCGCAAAGTATAAAATATATCACTTTCTGTTACACGCACTAACAGTATGTGTGTGTTGGTGTGTGACTTGGTACTGGAGACAATATAGAAAAGTACTCTCAGCAATTGGTATTTTTGCTGAAACTATATTGTTCGAGGTCCACGAAAAATATTTCTGGTTAACTTTAAATAAACGAAGCAAGTGTAGAGATATATTTTCCAAGCTTCTAGTTGGTTTTTCATTTTATTTTTTTATTATTTTTTTTTTTGGATATTCAGGGGTTAGGAAAAAAGGGGGACACGAAAGTGTGTTGTGTGATAAAAAATATTCATTGATCGATACGAAACTCTCGACTAGAGTGATTGATTGCTTTGTTGCGTCTGCATTTGCATTTGTAGAAAACAATAAAGTATACCGGCTTGAGCCATAACATCAACAGTGCCGGCTGCAAGTGGATCGCGACTTTTTTGATCTGTACGATTACTTGTTCCGGGACGCAATAAAGTTGGACCGAATACGGTCGCTAAATTATGCAATGACATTTTATTTTGAGCCTCGTGCTTATTCACGCGAATTAAATGAGCTAGAAGGAAATCGATCACAGCTTTGTTAACTGTTGGTAAACCTTCGTAAACTCGGCGCAATGCCACATTACGTGATACCTCGCCAGTTTGAAATGCTTCGAGGAATGCTGGATACAGGGCGTCGGTAAATAATGCCTCTGGCATTTCTCGTAGATAAAGTTTCAATACTCCCGTCACCGAGTGCACGTCCACCTGAAAGAAAAATGATAAAATCTCAATAATGGGAATTTATTTTAGGGTTTTTGATTTACTGCGCATGTTAACAACGCTTTTAAGATCTTTTGCGCATAGTTTTAACGCTTCTAGATCTACTGCGCATGTTAACAACGCTTTAAGATCTTTTGCGCATAGTTTTAACGCTTCTAGATCTACTGCGCATGTTAACAACGCTTTTAAGATCTTTTACGCATAGTTTTAACGCTTCTAGATCTACTGCGCATGTTAATAATGCTTTTAAGATCTATTGCGCATATTTTTAACGCTACTAGATCTACTGCGCATGTTAACAACGCTTTAAGATCTATTGCGCATATTTTTAGCGCTTCTAGATCTACTGCGCATGTTAATAACGCTTTTAAGATCTATTGCGCATATTTTTGACGCTTCTAAATCTACTGCGCATGGTAATAACGCTTTTAAGATCTATTGCGCATATTTTTAACGCTTCTAGATCTACTGCGCATGTTAACAACGCTTCTAAGATCTATTGCGCATATTTTTACCGCTTCTAGATCTACTGCGCATGTTAACAACGCTTTAAGATCTATTGCGCATACACATATTTATTTACCAAAAGAGGCATATAATTTAAAAAAAAAATTCAACACCATACCTCCTTGAGAAGTTGTTCAGCCTCATATGAATTGCTTTCAAACGATTTTCTTAATTTCGCCAAATCGGATGCCGAACCGGACACCCGATAAAGACCAACTTCACCGACACCTCGCCTCTCCACTTCTCGAACGCAAGCCGTGACAATGAAAGGCACATCTCGCTTCTCCCGTCTTGGTAAAAAAAAAATATTTTTTTTTTATATTATTCGTAGCAAAAAATTTTTTTGTATCCTTTTTTCCACACTTTTATTTATTTTTTTTTTTTGTTGACTTACTTGCAAACTTGCTGAATTTTTGCGCCAAAGAGTCCCTGCGGTTTTGCAGAGGGCACTCTCCTTAAGGTAACTTCACTTGGTACAAATTTCAATGATACATCAAGTGTTGCAGGACCTAAATTCAATGATTTAAGTACCTGATCGACTTGATTTTCCAACAGCCACGATCTACTCAATCGTTGAGTGCATTTACCCCGTAAAACTGAACGCGTTCCACATTCCTCGTACAATAGAATCCTTAAATTTTGCGAACCCTCAAGTTCCACTACAAATGTTTCGCCTGCAAAAAAAAAGAAATTATTAGATACTTGCAGTTAATTTAATAGTCGAAATTTGAATAATAAAAAATGATCTTTAGTGCATAGTTTTAATTGTTAAGGATCTACTGCGCATGTTTTAAATATAAACATGATCTATTGCGCAAGTAGACAAATGAAGATCTACTGAGCATATATTTGATATAAACAAGATCTACTGCGCATGTTTTTAATATAAACATGATCTATTGCGCAAGTAGACAAATGAAGATCTACTGCGCATATTTTTTAATATAAACATGATCTATTGCGCAAGTAGACAAATGAAGATCTACTGCGCACGTTTTTAATATAAACATGATCTATTGCGCAAGTAGACAAATGAAGATCTACTGCGCATATATTTGATATAAAAAAGATCTACTGCGCATAAATTTGTTATAAACATGATCTACTGCGCAAGTGAACAAATTAAGATCTACTGCGCATGTTTATAGCATAATAGGAACTGTTCCACAAGGACAAAAATTGTGATCTACTGCGCATGTTTATAATATACAGCGATCTATTAAAAATGACAATATTAAATTATGATCTATTGCACATTTTAGTAATTCTTTTTTAATAATTAAAATTTTAACATGTATTTTATTAATACTTTTGAAAACTCAAAAATTTAAAATTTGTCAAGATTTTTCTAAAAATGTTTGATTTCTGGAAAAATGTTCAGTTTTTAATAATTGAATTCTTTTGGGTTATTATAGAAATTGAAATTTTTATAACTTCAAAAGAATTTAATTTAAATTTTTTTTTAATTTTATTTTAATAAATATTAAAATTCTTTCTAGAAATTTTATTTTTAAAGAATAGATAAAATTACAATTTTTTCAAATAATTAAAATTCAAAGAGAAAATTTATTAATTTGATAAATAAATAAAGTCTTGTGATAAATATTGTTATTTACGAAAATAATTTTAATTTGCAAAGAATTTAATGAAAATTTTTGAGAATAATTTAATTTGATTAATTCAATTTTATTAAAATTTATTGACACTATTTGAATTTCTGCAAAAAATTTTACTGTTTATAAAAGTTATTGAATCCTTCCAAAAAATGTTAATAATATTCAATTCTTTTTTGGGTTATTAAAATAGTAGACATACAAATTATTAAATTAAGAAAAATTTATGAAAATAATTGAATTCTTGTTATTTATAGAAATAATGGAATAACTTTTACAATGAATTTTATTAAAATTCCTAAAAGTAATTTAATTTTGTCGAAGAAATTTGGTATTCATTTATAAAGATAGTTAAAGTGTTGACATTTTTTAAAAATTTATTCCAAATAATTGAATTTCTGTGAAGAATTTTATTACCTTTGAAAATCATTGAATTGATTTTTTTAGAATCTTATGGAAAATTATAAAAATAGTTGAATTCTTGTAAAGAATATTTTTGAAAAATAATATTCAAATGAATTTGGTAAGTCTGAAGAATTTTGCTATTTATGGAAATAATTGAATTCTTGAGAAGAATTTTTTTACAATTTTGTAGAAATAATCGAATTCTTTCGACGATTTTTAATAAAATTCTTAAGAATAATTACATTATTCGAGTTTTACTTATTTATGAAAATAATTGAATGTATTGCAAAGAAAATTTTTAAATAAAATTATAATTACGGTGATTTGATTATTTTCGAAGAATTTAAATTAAATTCTTTAAAAGAAGTAAATTATTTTTAAAAGAATGTAAAGAAATTTCAATTATATCAAAAATTTTTAATTATTTGTTTGTAAAAATACAATTATCTTGAAAAAACAGAATTGGAAAATTTTTAAAATCATATTTTTCAAAATTTTCTAAAAAAAACTTTGCGAAAATTCAATTTTATTAAAAAATTTGAAGTGAAGCTTTTTAGTGTTGAAGCTTTTTTAAATTAACAAATAAAAATTTTAATTATCAATCTTTGCACCAGGAAACATGAATACATTAGAATGTGACTCCTTATAAAATTTAATTATTCATCAAGTATTAATTTAAATGTTTTCAAAATTCGATTTGGTAAAAAGTTTTCAATAAAATTCTTTAATAAATTTTATTATTTTCAATTAAAAATTTCACGAAATTTCTATGAATTCGATAATTATTTTGTAATTTATTTATTTACATTCTATATATTTAAATCAGTGACTGATTTTTTACTGTCAAATTAATTATTTTAAACTAATTTAAATTTAGAGAACAGTATAAATATCTATAAAAATGGAAATAAAAAGCGAAGCCTGAAAATGATCTACTGCGCAAGTTAGCAATAAATTTTGATCTTTTGCGCATGGTTAACAAAAAATGATCTACTGCGCATATAAGGAATAAATTCTGATCTTTTGCGCATGTTTAACATAAAATGATCTACTGCACAAGTTAGCAATAAATTTTGATCCAACGCGCATGATTAAAAAAAAGATCTACTGCGCAAGTTAGCAATAGATTTTGATCTAACGCGCATGGTTAACAAAAAATGATCTACTGCGCATATAAGTAATAAATTCTGATCTTTTGCGCATGGTTAACATAAAATGATCTACTGCGCATATAAGGAATAAATTTTGATCCAACGCGCATGATTAATAAAAAGATCTACTGCGCAAGTTGGCAATAAATTCTGATCTTTTGCGCATGGTTAACATAAAATGATCTACTGCGCAAGTTAGCAATAAATTTTGATCTTCTACGCATGTTAAACAAAAAATGATCTACTGCGCACATTTACATTAAAAAAGAATCTATTCCACAGATAAAGCATTTAATTAATAATTGACAGTAAAAATTCTATTAAAATTCACTTACCCCAAGTGGGCGCTTGACCTCGAGCAACTCGACTTCGTGCACGCTTAAAGTAATGACCATAACTATCGACCTCGACAACAATATAGAGATCGCCAGTTCTGTCCAGTCCCGGTGGCGTGAGACCAAGTAGAGTTAAATGTAAATCACCAAGTAAAAGACTCTCGTCCCGTCGCGAGCGCAGTAAATAACTTCCCATATCGGTTTGCAAATATGTTCGACACGCCGTCACCCATGCCTGTAGTTCGTACATTGTCAATGGCAATGAACCCGGTGGTTGTCCACCCTGCTGTAATGCCTCAACAGCCTCAATCCATTGTGAACGTTCAAATTCGCTCGACAGAAAAAATGTGTACGAATTTTGCATTCGATTTTGACTTTTATGCGACACTCGTAACACTAAATTTGGTGATGCCAATACCAATTGGGCTTCTAATTCGGCGAGTTTTTTTCTATTCTTATCCGTACCCCTGCTGCCAATGCGAATTCTCTTCTCGTCATTGCGCTCCTCCCATAAAATTTGATCCCTCACGGTGCACGCCTGTGATCTGAAATTTAATTATTTTTTGAGTATTTTTTTATAATTTTTATTTTATTATTTTTTTTTTACTGGGAAGAGGGGAAGATTTTTTTTCTTTTTCTTACCTGAGGGCTACAACATTAGCGGGACTATTCTCTCTGGGTTCGATACCGTCCTCGAGGACCATTGCCTCCGCTACTGGAATATACCATTTTAGCTCGAAGGTGAATTTTTCTCGTCCGGACGCTTTATATTTGGCGCAAGCAATCACATCGTTAAAGAGAAACAGATGACGTAATTTTCGATGTCCATCGGCTAATTCGACTACGAATGAATTCTTCACAAGTCGCCGTTGAGCTCGATCGTGACTCTTTAATTATAAAAATTAATTTATTAAAATTATCGTAATGAAAAAAATCAAAAGAAACCTGCTGCGCATGAATAAAATGCTTTCTGATCTACTGCGCAGCGAAGAAACAGTTTTTGATCTACTGCGCACGCGTAGAATGTTTTATGATCTACTGCGCATGTGTAGAACGATTTCTGATCTACTGCGCATGTGTAGAACGATTTCTGATCTACTGCGCATGTGTAGAACGATTTCTGATCTACTGCGCATGTGTAGAACGATTTTTGATCTATTGCGCATAGAAAAAATGTTTTTAGCCTTCGCACTCATCTACTTCGTCCAAAATTCAATTATTTTCGTAAATAGTGAAATATTTACCAAAATTCAATTAATTTAGAATAGCATTATCCAGAAATTTTCGAAAAAAATCAATTATTTAACCAAATTTTTAATGCAATTCTTCACAATAATGCAATTTTTTTCACTAATAATAATATTTTTCATGGAAATTGAATTTTCATGGAAATTCAATTATTAAAAAAAATTTTAATGGAATTTTGAGTAAGAATTCAATTATTTTCATAAATAATAAATACCAACGAAGAATTTCAATTATTTTTAATACTATTTTAAAGTAATTAATCGAAAAATTCAATTATTTCACGAAAAAAAAATCTTCACCTGGAACAGCGACAAATTTCATTATATTAGCGAAATTTTTAGTTATTGCGGCGAAAACTTTCGCTATTTCAACGAATACTTTCGCTATTTTAGCGAAAGTTATCGCTGTTTCAGTTAAAGGTTTTTCTTCGTGTTTCACACAAAAAATTTTCATTATCCTATATTTATTAAATTTCGACAAAATTAATTATTTAAAAAAAGTTTATAAAAATTTATGAAGAGTTTTTAATTATTTAAATAATTAATTTTTGAAATTCTTTTGATGAATTCAATTATTTACAAAAAATATTTAAATTTTCCATAGGAATTCAATTATTTACAAAAATATTTGAATTTTTCATAGGAATTCAATTATTTACAAAAATATTTGAATTTTCCATAGGAATTCAGTTATTTACAAAAATATTTGAATTTTTCATAGGAATTCAATTATTTACAAAAATATTTGAATTTTTCATAGGAATTCAATTATTTACAAAAATATTTGAATTTTTCATAGGAATTCAATTATTTTTAAATGTTTTTAAAAAATTATTCATTTAAATACAGTTTTAATTATGTTTTTGTAAAGTCATTCAATTATTATTTTAAATTTTTATAAAATTCTTCCACAAAATTGAATTATTTTGAGAAATTTTAATTAAAATATTTGCAAAATTCAATTATTTCTGTAAATCATCATAAGAATTCAATTATTTTGAAAGGAAATAAATTTTCTCTTGAAAATTTAATTATTTTTAAAAAAAATAAATTTTCTCTTAAAAATTTAATTATTTTTAAAAGAAAAAAATTTTTCTCTTATGGAAATTTAATTATTTTAAAAAATTCTAATTTTTTCTATTCATAAAAAATAATCAAAATTCGGGAAATAGTTTTATCAATTTTTCAAATAATTTAATTCCTTTACATAAAGTATTGTTATTTATGAAAATAATTAATTTTTTACAATGAATATTTTTTAAATTATGAAAAAATCATGAATATAATTGAATTTCAGGAAAGAATTTCGATATTTTTAGAGACAATTGAAATATTGACCACAATTTTTTTTTATTTTTGAAAATAATTAAATTTTTGGAAAGAATTAATTAATAATTGAAATTTTGACATGAATATAAATAAAAATGTTTAAAACTATACTTGAATTCTTGCGATAAATACTAATATTTATGAAAATAATGAAATTTTGCAATAAATTTTATTAAAATTTATCGAAATAATTGAATTTTGTCAAAGAATTTTGCTATTTATTTATATAGATAATTAATATGTTGAACACAATTTTTTTCAGTTTTTTTTTAAATTATTTAATTTTTGTGAAGAATTTAATTTATTTTGATAATAATTAAATTCTTTTGGGAGATTTTATTCAAGTAATGGAAATTTTTACATCAGTTTTATTAAAATTTTTGTCTAATAATTGAATTCTTTTCGAATATTTTATTGAAATAATAATTGAAGTTTTTACTTAAATTCTATTTATAGTTTGGAGAATAATTCAATTTCTGTTGTATTTTATTAATTTTACATTAATTTATATTTCGAAAAAATTAATTATTTAAAACAATAATGTTTATTAAATTTCTATTATGAAGAATCAACTATTTTCAAGTATTTTAAAAAAAAATTGTTCAAAACAAATCAATTATTGGAAATACAATTTTGATTAAATTTTTTTTGAAATAATATTTATTTAGATTTAACTAAAATTTTTCCCAAAAAATCAATTATTTAATTTTAATACAATTTTTCCCCAAGAATTTCAATTATTTTCATAAATATCATTGATTTATCACAAGAATTCAATTATTTTTAGAAATAAAATATTTTTTTCTTGGAAATTCAATTATTTGAAAGAATTCTAATAAAATCGTTCGCAAGAGTTTAATTATTTTCATAGATGATAAAATACTTTTTAGGAATTGAATTATTTAAAAAAAAAAATTAAATTGAACACGGACATTCAATTAGTCTCAAAAATTTGAATAGAATTGTCAGTTTTGTTAGGTGTCTGAAAGCAGTTCTTTTTTTGGTCGTCAAGTTTAATTTTTCTCGTTAGTTAATTTTTTTTAGTTTAGCAGCTACTCTTTTCAACTGTTTTTAAATTAATTATCGAGTGCGAAGTCTGCGTTTTATATCCATTGTTCATGAATTGAATGTTGTTTTTCTTTATTGCGTATAGATAGAACAGTTTTTCATCTATTGCGCATAGATAAAATATTTTCTGATCTATTGCGTATAGATAAGACATTTTATGATCTATTGCGCATGGATAGAACATTTTCTGATCTATTGCGCATGAATAGAACATTTTCTGATCTATTGCGCATAGATAAAATATTTTCTGATCTATTGCGCATAGATAAGACATTTTATGATCTATTGCGCATGAATAGAACATTTTATGATCTATTGCGCATGAATAGAACATTTTCTGATCTATTGCGCATGGATGGAACATTTTCTGATCTATTGCGCATGAATGGAACATTTTCTGATCTATTGCGCATGAATAGAACATTTTCTGATCTATTGCGCATGGATGGAACATTTTATGATCCATTGCGCATAGATAGAACATTTTACGATCTATTGCGCATCTCTTAATGTAATACATGCGCAGAAGATCCTATAATGCGCAATAGATCGTTATTAATTAGAATTTGAATAAAACTTCTAAAGATAACTCACCGGGAACATAGATTTGGTTTGAATAATGTTAAATTCGTCGAGGAATTTTCTCGTCATTGCCAGGGCTTCAGTTAGTGGTGCATGATCAGCGTGCGCCGATGGTGTATGCTTAAGTAGATCCTAAAATCAATGGCAATGCAGAAAAATTAAAGTAATTAGAACAAAAAACGAAATATTTGTATAAAGAAACTAGGCAAAGTTATCAAAAATGATAATTCTTTTAAATTAAATTGCAAAATAATTACATGGAGAACGAGGGCATTCTTTTGAACGCGCGCAACTGGTTTATGCAGTAAATCCTCGAGTGATAATCCCGGTCCCTTTGGAAAACCCCGTAATCTAATGTCCCTGGTGATTTCGCCGAATTGTGCCGAATGATGTGAACATCTTCGTACAGTATCCGTTGCTCGGGCATAATTGTGCAAGAATGCACCATAAACACCGATATTGCTACCCATCACCTTAAATTGTTCCCCAACTGTCGTCTTACTGTCCCATTTCTCCATTTTCTTGCGTAGACCCTCGAGAAATGTTTGATGTATCGCATGCAGTTCGGGTATCTTGTAGAACATTGTTCCAAATTCCTCTTCTGATATGACCGGCTGGGATGTCGTTAAAGTCGCTCGAATTGCTTTCATGTACTGGAAGATAAATTTTGTAAATTGTAAATTGTAAATATTTTTACTATAAAAACACTGTACACTACACCACAAAAATTATTATAGTGGTAATTTGGTAAAAAGGACCCCGCAGAATTTACATTATTAAATTAAATTTTGGCTCCTTTGTAACTTTGTTGTCCTTTTCGTTCCTTTGGAACTTTGTTGTTTTTTTTTTGGCTCTTTGTAACTTTGGATTTCAAAGTTTTTTTTAGAATAACAAGAACACAGTAAAACGTGAAGTGTTAAAATAACACCAGAATGGATTAAAATAATTTGCAACAGTTTAATCCCTCTAGGATTAAACTAACACCAAAAAGGATTAAAGTTATCTATTTTGGTGTTATTTTTAATTCTGAATGAAATTTTATTGTAAATAAAACACCAAGGACAACGATTTGAAAAAATTCAACGAATTTAGCTACTCCAGGAAGAATAGTAAGTTAGTTACTAACTTAATTACTAACTTAGTAAACTAGTTACTAAATTCAATTGTGTTGAAAAATTTTTAAAAATTCTCTTCAAAATTTCAATTCTCTTCATAATTAATAAAATTCTTCTCTGATATTCAATTATTTTACAAAATCTTAATCAATTTCTTGACAAAATTTAAATTGTTTTCAAAAGATTTCTAAAATTCCATAATTTTCAATATCTACTATTTTAATAAAATTTTCCAAAAAAATTTTCAATACAATTCTACGCAAACATTCAACTATTTTCATAAAAAGTAAAAATTTTTACAGGAATTCAAATATTTACAAATTTTTTTTTTATAAATTTCTTCGCAATAATTCAATTATTTTCATAAATAATAACATTTTTACAGGCATTCAATTATTTTTATAAATGTGACGCGATCTGAAGAAAGGGACCTTAGAAGCAAAAAATTATAGGTTATGTTTGCAATTTTCAAAATGAAAATACAAAAAAAAGAATAACTGTTAATGTTAATCATTAATGTTTAAGTTTTCATTATAACTGAAATATTTAATAAACACTGATTTTAATTTGCAAAAAGTAAAAAGAAACTTATAATCAACAAAAAAGTTACACTAACATAACCTTACAGTGATTTGCTTCTAAGGTCCCTTTCTTCAGATCGCGTCACAAATAATAAAATTCTTTTAGAAATTTAATTATTTTCATAAATAATAAAACTCCTCATTGCTGAGTTTTAATTAATTTTAATGCAATTTTAATCAAATTCCTCGACAAATGTAATATTATTCTTAAAAATCTTATTAAAACTAGTCCAAAGAATTTAATGAATTAAAAAATTTGTTGATAACATTTTTTATGAGAATTTAATTTCAACAAACGTGAAATTAATAAATTATTTATTTTTCTATTTAAATAATTGATTTCTCGTAGAATTTACTAACAAAAATGCTTTAAAAATGAATTTTAGTTAAAATTTTACATCATACTTAAGTATTAAGAGCATTATAACGTGGATTTTTAGAAATAATTAAATCTTTCAAAAGTTTCAAACTAAAATCATTGAAATTCTTAATTTTTCATATTTTCGACTAAAAAATTTTGTAGAATTAATTCTTTTCAATAGTTTAATAGGATTTTTATTGAAATTATTTCAAGTTCTTATTTTTCGAAATATTTTCAATTCTAGAATTTCCGAATAATTGAAATTTTGTAAAATTGAACTGTTGAAGGAATAAATTTGAAAATTCTCATAAAACTCATCGCGGCGTTTCAATTATTTTTTATACAATTATAATTGAATTCCTTAAAAAAAAAAGAAATTATGTTTGTGCAAGTTTTATTAAAATTCGACAAAAGAATTGAATTATTAAAAAATTTGTTAGTAAAATTCTTTATGAGAATTGAATTTTGAGAAACATTTAATTATTCAATGAATTATTTACTTTTGCATTTAAATAATTAAATTCAATTTAAAAATTTAAATTACTTTTTTAATACAATTTTAATTTTATTCCTAGAAAAATGCAATTATTTTCAAAAAATTTATTCAAATTTGTCAGAAAAATTGAATTTGTCGGAAGATTTCAATTATTTTAGACTTTGTCAGAAGAATTGAATTATTTAAGAATTTGTCAATAAAATTCTTTATGAAAAGTAAATTTTAAGAAAGATTTAATTTTTCTATAAATAATTTACTTTTGTACTTAAATAATTGAATTCTCGTAGAATTGTTTAATAAAAATTGATTTGAAAATGAATTTTAGTTAAAATTTTCGATTATAATTGAATATTAAAAGAAATATATAGTGATCATTTTTGGAAATAATTGAATTTTGAAAATATTTTTCAAAAAGTTTAATTCGATTTCTTGAATATTATTTGAAGTTTTTCATTTTCTAATATGTTGTTAATGAAATAATTTAGGAATAATTGAAATGTCGTGAAATTTATTAATTAATTGTTATTAAAAATAATAGATATAAAGTAAAATTGTAGTTAAAAAATTTTAAAAAATAATAATTGAATTGAAATAGTGAAAATAATTTTAAAGAAGTATAATATTCTTATTCTTTAATATAAAATAATGATTTTATTACTTGGTCATCTTTAATTATTAAAAAAAAGGAAGAAATCGATGACTCCGAGTCGAAGACACGGAGTTATTGATTTCTTCATGTTTTATAGTTATAAAAAATGTAATCAACTAAAATTTCATTTATTGTACAAAAAAAACACCAAAATTGATTATTTTAATCCTTTTTGGTGTTAATTTAATCTGCAACACTTTTTAATAACTCACGATTTACTGTGAACACAAATCCCAAAGTTACAGAAAAATTGACTGAGAGCGAAAATTAATGTGAATTCTGCGGGGAACCTTTTGATAGAAAGCAAAAAAGAAAAAAAAGATGATTCAGAAGAAGAATTTAGACGATTGATGACTCACTTGTAGCATGACATTTAGACATTCAACGTAGATGGTTTCACTTTCGATTACCGAACTGACGATGCACTTGACCATTGATGTTCGATCGTCCTCGCCATCTTTGCCCTTTTCCTGGCGTCTTGGTGTCGTTGGTGTCGGTGACTCTAGACTCCCTTCACTCAAACTCAATGGTTCGGCGTCACTACTTCCGGTCTCGTTGTCCGTTGAGAGAGCACGAAGGAGGATCGGTGGCGCTGGACTTGGACCCTCCTCGTCCTCACTGTCCATCGCTGCCCTGTGCCTGAGGAACCAATAGATTGAAAACGAAAAGCAAAATTTACTACTAACGTCCAAAAAATAGTGTGATGTGGGTTCTCAAAACTGAAAAAGGAGGCAAACGAAAACCAAAAAAAGCAAATCCCTTTTTATAAGTTCATCCAAAAAAACACTCACTGGATGAAGTAGTCAATGTTGACGTAGTTACTTTGGTTCCCTGGTGATTCTGGCAAGGAGGGCGGCCTCCTAACCGGAAGTTTATTACCATTATTCTCATTAGCCGTTACTCTCGAATCAATGTAAACATATTCTCCCGTTTGGTCCAGAGCCACGGAATCATAGTAAGGCTCCTCTTCTGATGCTTCGGCATCACCATCCTCAGCCTCTTCGTTCGTCACCTTTTCATCTGAATCCACTGCAACAATATTTAAAAAATTAACTACATATTAAATATTTAGTGAGTACATTTTCAGGGTTGCCACGAATATTTAATTTTATTTTTCCCTGACTTCCCTGATTTCCAGACAAAATTTTTACTTTCTTTTTTTTTTCTTTTTTTTTTCTTTATTTTTTACCCTAAAGAATATTCTGATTCACTCTAAAAATTATTCGATAATCAAGAAAAAATGTTCTATATTCTATTACATTTGAAGACCTCCACGGAATAACGAATCTATGGCACATTTTGACATAAATGCAATTTTAATGAAAATATGTGCACGTATTATTGAATTTTGAACCTAAATAAATGAAATCGTATAATTAAATAAATAGTGAATATAATTTTTTAGTTTTCATTAGATATTGTGGTTGCAATAAAAATTTATGGCAATTCAAAGCTGAAAATTGTAGGCACTTTTAAATGTGCCATATATCGTTATTCCGTGGAGCTCTTCATTTATTTACAAATTTCATTAATTGTAAAATTATTCAATAACATCAATAAGTTCTTTTTTAAATAAATATTTAATCATTATTATTTTTCTGTAGGAATTTAAATTTTTCAAAACATTCAAATTCCAAACCTTTTTAAATTCATGTTTTGTAATAATTTAAATTGCCATAACATTTTTCAGAATAGGTTAATTATTTACATAAAATCCTAAAAAAAATCCTTCGCAAGAATTCAATTATTTTTACAATCAGTAAAATTTCTCAAAAAAATTATGTTATTTTTAAAAAAAATGTAATAAAATTCGTGGCAATAATTCAATTACTTTCATAAATAATAATAAATCAATTATCCGTGAATTCATTTTTAAATCAATTTTTATTAGAAAATTCTGGAAAAATTTGAATTATTGAAATTAAAAAATAAATAATTTATTGAATAATAGAATGTTCTTTGTTAAATTTAATTCTCGTTAAGAATTTTATCAATAAATTTTTAAATACATGAATTTAATTTGACAAATTTTAATAAAATTTTTAAGAATAATGACATTTTTCGAGGAATTTGGTTAAAATATATAAATTATATAAAAAATCATCAAAATTCTGCGATGAATTTTATTAGTTATAAAAATAATTTAAATTTTCTTAAAATTTCCATAAAATAATTGAATTTTGGAAAAGAATTTTATGATTTATAAAGTTACTTGGAATTTTAAGAAGAATTTTTATTTTTTTTTAATTTTCGAACACAAATGGATTTCTGCGAAGAATTTTATTACATTTTAAAAATAATTGAATTCTTACATCGAATTTTATTTAAGTTTATAAAAGTAATTGAATTTCGGTGAAGAATTTTGTTATTTATATCAATAATTGAATTCTTACAAAGAATTTTATTCCAGTTTATAAAAATAATTGAATTTCGGTGAAGAATTTTTTAAATAATTTATATTTTTCGAAAAATTTTAAGAAATTTTGCATTTTAAATAATTGAATTCCTGTGAAAATTTTATTACTTATGAAAATAATGGAATTATTTTGAATTAATTCATTAAAATTGAATTCCTACAAAATTTTGCCAAAAATTTTATTAAAATTGTTAAATATAATTGAATTTAGATGAAGAATTTTTTTATTTATAAATATAATTGAAATTTTGAAAATATATTTTTTTTAACTTTTTAAATAATTTTACTAATTTTGAAAATAATTTAATTCTTCTAATAAATTTTATTCAAGTTTATATAAATAATTGAATTCTTACATCGAATTTTTTTTAAGTTTATAAAAGTAATTGAATTTCGGTGAAGAATTTTACTATTTCTAAAAATATTTTTGTGTAATTGATATTTTTCGAAAAATTTTATGAAATTTTGTATTCTAAATAATTGAATTCCTGTAAAATTTCCATAAAATAATTGAATTATGGAGAAGAATTTTATGATTTATAAAGTTACTTGGAATTTTAAGAAGAATTTTTCTTTTTTTTAAATTTTCTAACACAATTGGATTTCTGCGAAAAATTTTATTATATTTTAAAAATAATTTAATTCTTCCAACGAATTTTATTCAAATTTATAAAAATAACTGTATTTATGTGAAGAATTTTTTTTATATATAATTGAATTCTTACAAAGAATTTTTTTTCACTTTATAAAAATAATTGAATTTCGGTGAAGAATTTTTATTTCTAAAAATTTCTATTTCTATTTCTAAAAATATTTTTGTGTAATTGATATTTTTCGAAAAATTTTATGAAATTTTGTATTTTAAATAATTGAATTCCTGTAAAAATTTCATTACTTATGAAAATAATTTAAATTTTCTTAAAATTTCCATAAAATAATTGAATTATGGAGAAGAATTTTATGATTTATAAAGTTACTTGGAATTTTAAGAAGAATTTTATTGTATTTTAAAAATAATTTAATTCTTCCATCGAATTTTATTCAAATTTATAAAAATAACTGTATTTATGTGAAGAATTTTTTTTATATATAATTGAATTCTTACAAAGAATTTTATTTCAGTTTATAAAAATAATTGAATTTCGGTGAAGAATATTTTAAATAATTTACATTTTTTGAAAAATTTTATGAAATTTCGTATTTTAAATAATTGAATTCCTGTGAAAATTTTATTACTTATGAAAATAATGTAATTATTTTAAATTAATTCATTAAAATTGAAGTCCTACAAAATTTTGCCAAGAATTTTATTAAAATTTTTAAATATAATTGAATTTAGATAAAGAATTTTTTTATTTATAAATATAATTTAAATTATGAAAAAATTTTTTTTAATTTTTGAGAATAATTGAATTTTTACGAAGAATTTTATTAATTTTGAAAATAATTTAATTCTTCTGATAAATTTTATTCAAGTTTATATAAATAATTGAATTTCTTACATCGAATTTTATTTAAGTTTATAAAAGTAATTCAATTTCGGTGAAGAATTTTACTATTTATAAAAATATTTTTCGAAAAATTTTATGAAATTTTGCATTTTAAATAATTGAATTCCTGTGAAAAGTTTATTACTTATGAAAATAATGGAATTATTTTGAATTAATTCATTAAAATTGAATTCCTACAAAATTTTGCCAAGAATTTTATTAAAATTGTTAAATATAATTGAATTTAGATGAAGAATTTTTTGATTTATAAATATAATTTAAATTTTGAAAAATATATATTTTTTTTAATTTTTGAGAATAATTGAATTTTTGCGAAGAATTTTATTAATTTTGAAAATAATTTAATTCTTCCAATGAATTTTATTATTTATGTAAGTAATTGAATTCTTACATCGAATTTTTTTTAAGTTTATAAAAGTATTTAAATTTCAGTGAAGAATTTTATTTTTTATGAAAATATTTTTGTATAATTGATATTTTTTGGAAAAATTTTATTAAATTTAAAAATTTGTATTTTAAATAATTGAATTCCTGTGAAAAATTTTATTACTACTTATGAAAATAATGGAATTATTTTGAATTAATTTATTATAAATTGAATTCCTACAAAATTTTGCCAAAAATTTTATTAACATTTTTAAATATAATTGAATTTAGATGAAGAATTTTTTGATTTATAAATATAATTGAAATTTTGAAAATATTTCTTTTTAATTTTTGAGAATAATAGAATTTTTGGGAAGAATTTTATTAATTTTGAAAATAATTGAATTCTTCCAATGAATTTTATTCAACTTTATATAAATAATTGAATTTCTGTAATCATTTGTAATTTTTACAAAATCTAATTTTTTTAATTTTTTTAATTAAAATTCTTTTATGAATCTAGTATTTATGAAAATTGGAAAAATTGTTCATAAAATAATTTATAAGTCATATTTTATGATAGTTATTAATAATTTTATTTAATTATTATTTATTATTATTATTAATTTATTATTTATTATTTATTTTATGATAGTTTTTAAAAATTTAAGTTATTTAAAATGAAATTATTGGCAGAAATAGAAAAAATTGAAGGTTTTGTATTAAAATTTGCGGTAATTTCATAGTTTACGGGGCAAAAAGAAAAAAAATTCAGTTTTCTCATGAATTTTAAAAATTCAATTTTTTCCAGTACTTTTAGTAAAAATCCCTGACATCCCTGACCAATTTTACTTTCCCTAACTTTTCCCTGAATTCCCTGACTTCCCTGACCTGTGGCAACCCTGATTTTATTAATTTCTTCAATACTTTACAATATTTTATAAAAAAAAAATGCCCATTCAAAATTTTTTCTTTTTCTAAATATTGGCAAGCATTACCCTTTTCCTCCTCATCCTTGACGGTCTCGTCATTCTTCTCCTTTTTCGAACTGCCAGTGACCTCAATGACTGTGACATAATTACTCGGTACGTCGGGATTGCTGTTCCTGCGAAATTCAGGTACCTTCTCGGGACTTCTTGGTATTTCACTTTTTGGCCGTCGATGACAATTTAATGTTGAACTCAATTCCGAAACACATTTATCCTGCAGTGTACTGATGTCCTCGCGTACTGGATTTGTATCGACGGTATTTTCATTGTCGTTTTTTGCCGTTGACGTTTCATTGAGACTATTGTCGGCTGTGTGAAAACTTTGACTTGGCGATTCTACATCTGATGTTGCTTTTGATTCGGTTGTTGAATTATTTGCTAATCGTTTATGTCGTTCAACATCGGCGAGTAACCTCTCAAGATATTCAACGTAGAATTCTTCTTTCTCGAGTTCTTCCCTCAAAGCAGCGACCTGCAATTTTTTTTTAAATTATTTTTATTAGTAATAACAATAATAATTTTATAATAATAATAATTTATAATAATATAATAATAATAATATTAATAATAATTTATAATAATATAATAATAATAATAATATTAATAATAATACTAATAATATTCAATTTTTCTATTCCTGACAATAATTTATTTAAAATAACTTAATTCTATTGAAGAAGTGTCATAAAGTTATTATTTATAAATCACTTAATGAACATGTTCTTAATTAACATGTTTCAAAAATTTTAATTTCAATTCAGTTGAAAGTAGTTTCAATTTTAAAAATTTAACTCAATTCTGTTTAAAATAGTTTTAATTTTCGAAATTTTAACTCAATTCTGTTGAAAGTAGTTTAAATTTTCAAAATTTTAATGTAATTCCGTTCAAATTAGTTTCAATTTAAAAATTTTTCACGCAGTTCTGCTTAAATTAGTTTTAATTTTTGAATTTTTAACGCAATTTGGTTTAAATTAGTTTCAATTGTCAAAATTTTATTGTAATTCCATTCAAATTAGTTTCAATTTTTAAAATTTTTCACGCAGTTCTGTTTAAATTAGTTTTAATTTTTGAATTTTTAACGCAATTTAGTTGAAATTAGTTTTAATTCTCAAAATTTTAATGTAATTCCGTTCAAATTAGTTTTAATTTTTTAAATTTTTCACGCAGTTCTGTTTAAATTAGTTTTAATTTTTGAATTTTTAACGCAATTTGGTTTAAATTAGTTTCAATTGTCAAAATTTTATTGTAATTCCGTTCAAATTAGTTTCAATTTTTAAAATTTTTCACGCAGTTCTGTTAAAATTAGTTTCAATTTTCAAAATTTTAACGGAATTCTGTTGAAATTAGTTTCAATTTGCAAAATTTTTAACGCAATTCTTTCAAAGACTTCAACTAAATTTTAAAAAATAGTTAAATTCCTTCCAGAAATTCAATTATTTTTTAAAATAACAAAAAAAAAATTCTAGTCAATATTTCAATTATTTTTATAAATATCAAATTTTTTCGTTGAAATTCAATTATATTTATAATTTTTAATAAAGTGAATTTCAAAATTCAAATATTTTCAGAATTTTTAATAAAGTTTATTCCAAATTCAATTTTTTTTACGAAAATGACAATATTCATGATAAAAATTCAATTATTTTCAACTGTAATAATATTATTTGCAAAAATTCAATTATTTTTTAAAAATCTGTAAAAAACTTGTCAACATTTCAATATCTTTATAAATACAAAAATTTTCCAACAAAATTCAATTACATTAAGGAATTTTTCTAAAATTCATTACTAAATTCAATTCTTTTTATAAATTATAGTATTTATCACAAGAATTCAATTATTTTCTAAAAATAATAAAAAATGCTGAGGAATTTAATTATTTAAAGCAGAATTTGCATAAATTTAAAAAAAATCAATTGTTTTAAAATTTTGCATTAAATTCTCCATAATAATTATTTTATTTTTATAAATAATAAAACTCATTTCAGAATTTCAATTATTTTTAATACAATTTTAATCAAATTCCTCGAAAAATGTAATTATTCTTAAAAATTTTATTAAAATTTGTCGAAAGAATTGGATTATTTGAAAATATGTTAATAAAATGATGTATCAATTTTAAGAAATATTCAATTATTTAATTAATTATTTACTTTTGTATTTAAATAATTGAATTTTCCTTGAAATTTCTAATAAAAATTAATTTAAAAATTAATTTCTGTTAAAGTTTCAGGCAATGATTAAATTATTGAAGTATTTATTCTAATAATTCTAATTTTTATAAATTATTGAATTTTGTCTAGGTTTCAAATTAAAATCCCTGAAAATTTCAATTCAATTATTAAAGAAAAATATCGTTAAAATTTTCCTAACTTTCAATTATTTTAAAAAGTAATAAAATTTATTGCAAAATTCAATTATTTTCATAGATAATAGTATTTATCATATGAATGAAATTATTTTAAGAAATGTTTCATTATGCAATGATTTTCAAAACTCAATTATTAAAAAAAAAATCTAAAAATAATTTCCCTCAACATTTTAATTATATTTATAAATGAATAGCAAATTTTTTCGCCAAAAATTCAATTGTATTCAGGAATTTTACTGAAATTTATTCAAAAATTCAATTATTTAAAAAAAATAATAAAATTGATAAAAAAATTTCAATTATTTAAAAAAAAATAGTAAAATTGATAAAAAAATTTCAATTATTTAAAAAAAATAATAAAATTGATAAAAAAATTTCAATTATTTAAAAAAAAAAATAAAATTGATAAAAAAATTTCCATTACTTTAAAAAAATTTTCTTAATTCTATGATTTTCAGTATTCTACTAATATTTAACTTAAAGAACCCAAAAGAATTCAATTATTAAACAAAAATGTTGATAAAATTCTTCGCGAATGTTCAATTATTTAAAAAAAAAATAATTTTTTTTCAAAATATGTAAAAAATTTCTTTCACCGAATATAAATGATTCTCAAGAATTTTTATAACATTCAATGTAAAATTCAATTATTTCTATAAAAAACAATATTTATCACAATAATTCAATTATTTTAAAAATTAATAAAATATTCTTCGTAGAAAAAATAATTAATTTTTTTTTAAATTATCAAAAAATTCGTCTATTTCAATTATATTTATGAATGAATAGCAAAATTAATTGCAAAATTCAATTATTTTATTGAATTTAAAACTCATTGCGGAATTTCAATTATTTTCAATACTTATTTTTTAAAATTTTATTAATATTTGTCGATAGAATTCAATTATTTGAAAATTTGTAAATAAAATTATGTTTTAACATTCAATTTTAAGAATTATATAATTATTCAATAAATTATCTACGTTTGTATTTAAATAATTAAATTCTCGTAGAATTTTTATTAAAAAATTGATTTCAAAATTAATTCCAGTTACATTTTCGGATAATTAAAGTTTGGAGAAGTTAATAATTGTAATTTTTAGAAATTTTCTAAAGCTTCAAAATTAAAATCTTTGAAAATCTGAATTTTTCCTAAATATTTAATTCAAAATTCTAAAGAACTAATTTTTTCTTTAAATTTAATTCAAAATTCTAAAGAACTAATTTTTTCTTTAAATTTAATGAACAAATTTTTAATTATTTCAAGTTTTTTATATCTAATCTAGATTTAATTGACGGATTTCCAAATAAACACAATTTCACGTAAAAGTAGGAATTGTAATTCATTTTTGAAATTAGTTTGAAAATTCTTAAAAGAACTGTTCTCAAAAATTATTTTTAATAATTGATTTAAAGCAGAATTTTAGCTAAAAATTCTAGAAAATAATAATTGAATCGAAATTATGAAAATGTTTTTCAATAAATTACTGTAAAAATATAGTGTAATTGAATTTCAAAAGTTTTGAATTTGTTTTTTTAAATTCAGAAATAATTTTTAGATTAGAAATAATTGATTAGAAATAATTGATTAGAAATAATTGATTAGAAATAATTTTTTTAAAAACCTTTTTAATTCGTATGAAAAAATATTAACAATTATTCAATTAAAAAATAAGTTATCGATGTTTTTCGAATAATTTTACAATAATTAAAAAGAATTAGTGAATAAATGTACTTAATAGGACTTTTTTTTGTGTACTTAACAGTTTTTAAATTACATTAGAAGAATATTTTTAGGGTCAGGAAAAAAGTAAAAAAGTCCAGTCTGGAATTTAGGGAAAAACAATATTAAATTTTAATGTAAGTTTTTGTAATTATCAGGTTAAGCAGTAGCGTCATTGTTAGTAAACAGATGGGTGTCCAATTTTGTTTTTCTTTTTCGAATATTTAAGCCATGGTTCACAATGAACATAGTGTCATAAATAGTGAAGCAATAATTGACAGGTTAAGCAGTAGCGTCATTGTTACCAAACGGAGGGGTGGCCAATTTAATTTTTTTTAATATTAAAGCACAATATTAAATTACAATGAATCATAGCAATGCTACAATATTGCTTCTGGGTAAGACTATATTTGCAATTCAATCCGAAAAAAAACACTTGAAACTTGAACATGTAAATTAATTTTTAAAAATAGTATCTACTCGCAATACAATTAAAAAAGGGGACAAAAAAAATCCATTAATTCATTAACGCCTGGTTCTCGTGCCTCTCTTCCAATGATAATATTAAAAAAATGTATCTATATGAGGGAACGAGTGACTCATAGATTAATCTCATATGAAGCTTGATAAGTCTAATTCGAATTAGGCGCTTCTTCACCAACTACTATAATTAAACATATTTGTAACAGTAATTGAGTCATTTTAAGTTTTGTAATCGCGACACTTTTCTCTCTCTCTCTCTCTCTCTCTCTCTCTCTCTCTCTCTCTCTCTTTCTCTCTTTTCCTTCTCCCGTTATAATTATAAAAGGTTTCCAAGAGAAATTCTTCAAATAATCAGAGTAATTATTCCATTTATCAATCAATCATGTCGATTTATTGAAGAAAACAATAAAAACAAAATTCCAAAACGTGACAATGCAGTAAATGTTTATTTTAATAAAATAATAATAATAATAATAATTTCGTGTTAAAAAAAATGTTTCACAATTATTACGATTGTTCTTTTCTTCTTTTAATATTTAATGAAATATAATTCGGATTTTATTGAATTTTGTTTGGAAATTGCTTTATTTCTGGTCTTTATTAGAAAATTTTTGTTGTCGGTTCTTCTTTCTTTTAGAGAATTTTTTTTTTTTTGTAAGAGAAGAATTTAATTTTGTGAAATTGGAGAAA
This sequence comes from Leptopilina drosophilae, assembly GCA_032873175.1. Lineage (NCBI taxonomy): Eukaryota > Metazoa > Arthropoda > Insecta > Hymenoptera > Figitidae > Leptopilina > Leptopilina drosophilae. Next base: position 37,974,181 of record CM065486.1, on the reverse strand, counting down.
ATTTTAGTTTGGAACTATATGGAGGTTTTTATTATCACTTCACATATCTGAAATGTTCTTCCAGTCAAATATGGTTTCTCTCACTCGCTCTCACTAAATAATCAGCGACTCGATTGATAAGAAACAGAAAAAAATGTCAATATCTGTATATACTTATCAATTTTTGCTACACAAAAAGCTTTTTCAAATTGTTTACAATTATTTCTTTCACATTGTTTCAATATTTATAAATAATAATAATATTAATAATAATAATAATAATAATAATAATAATAATAATATTAATAATAATAATAATAATAATAATAATAATAATAATAATAATAATAATAATAATAATAATAATAATAAGAATATTTCTAAATTATATTTGCCTTTTTTTGCTTACTATGCTTATTACGATTCTTTTTGTATTAAACATATTATAATCTCAATGGGATTTAATTTTTTTCATAAAAAAAATTTTTTTCTTTATTACTATTTAATTAATTCTTTATTTATGATTATATAATGAGTTATTTATTATCATTTAATAATTTATTTAGATGTTTATATTTAGACGTATTTTTACATCTTTTTTTATACTTACACTGAAAAAAAAATTTATTTGATTCAAATAAGCGATTATTTGTCTATAATCAAATAAATATTTACTTGAATCAAATAATTTTTATTGGAATCAATTAATTAGTATTTGCTTCAAATACTGAAATATTTGCTTCAAATACTGAAATATTTGATTCAAATACAATTTATTTGATTCAAATACAATTTATTTGATTCAAATACAATTTATTTGATTCAAGTAAATATTTATTTGACAATAATAGTCAAATAATCGGTTATTTGAATCAAATAAATTTTTTCTTCAGTGTAGACATATTTTTACTTACTTTGGTAAATTTAGATTCACTTTTATTTATCTATAATATATAATTAATAATATATTTTTGTACTTTCTGTTTATATACAAAGATGAGGAGATTCTGATGTAAAAATGTTACACTTATAGTTCAATCTTAAAAATATATTCGATTTATAATTAGTTCTCAAGGTTTAAACATTATTATAGTTGAACTAATAAATTCAAAGGGTAATTATTTTTCACTTCACAAAATATAATAAAGCAGTTTATAATCAATAATATAATGTTTATCAGTGTGATCAGCCGGAATTTTTAAGAAAGAAAAAAGTCTGACGTCATTTCATTTTTTTTTTGCAGTGCGTAAAATTAACTTTTGAAAAATTTTAAATATTCAATTGTTTTAATAAAAAAAAAACTCTGAAAAATTTTAATTCCATTGACATTTAATTCGAAATTTGAAAAATTTTGAAATTTTCGTCAAATTTGGCTAATATTCTATATTTTCTATTTAACACTTTAAAGTGTTGAATAGAAAATAGAATATTCGACAAATTTTATATTAGCTTTTGTTTTTATTAATGAAATTTACAAAAAACTTTCTTAAAATTATCATTAAAAATAATCAAAATAAAAAATAATAATAAAATAATAATAATAAATAAATTATTATTAAGAATAATAATTTACATACATTTTATTAGGCAAAACATTCTTTAGACAAAAATTATTTGATATAAAATTCATTTATCATAACTTTCATTTGACCTTAAAATGATTTCATATAATTTTCATTATGTTTATAATTTTCTTTATAATATATTTAATATAAATGTCATTTGAAACAAAAGAATTTTATCATATCTGCATAAAATTTTTTAAAATTGAAACTGGTCAACTGAAATTTGCCTGTTATAACTAGAATTTAGTATTGTTTCAATTAAAATTGGGTTGTTTCAACAAAAAAAATTTTTTTAATAAACATTTCGATTGTTTCACCAAAAATTTTGTTGTTTCAATAAAAAATTTGTTTGTTTCACAAAATATTTTGTTATTTTAATAAAGATTTCTATTGTTTTATGAAAAATTTGGCTGTTTTAATGAAGATTTCTGTTGTTTTACAAAAAATTGTATTGTTTTAATAAAGACATCTGTTATGTTACTAAAAATTTTGTTGTTTCAATAAAGAATTTGTTTTAACAAAAATTTTGTTGTTTCAATAAAAAATTTATTTCAACAAACAATTCGGTTGTTACACAAAACATTTTGTTGATTCACAAAACATTTTGTTGTTTCAATAAAGATTTAGGTTGTTTTAATACAAAATTTGATTGTTTTAATAAAGATTTCTGTTGTTCTACAAAAAATTTTGTTGTTTTAATAAAGATTTCTGTTGTTTAACCAAAACTTTTGTTTTTTATTAAAGATTTCGGTTATTTCGCAAAAAATTTTTGTTTTTTCAATAAAAAATTTGTTTGTTTCACCAGAAATTTTTTGTTCTTTCAATAAAAATTTTCCTCGTTTCAACAAATATTTCGGTTGCTCCACCAAGAATTTATTGTAAACAAAAAATTTGGTTATTTCAATAAACATTTCGGTTTGTTTTAATAAAGATTTCGGTTGGTTCACCAAAAATTTTGTTGTTTCATCAAAAATTTCGGTTGTATCATTAAAAATGTTATTTTTTTAATAAATATTACGGCTGTTTCATCAAAAATGTTATTGCTTTAATACAGAATTTCGTTTTTCCGACAAAAAATTTGTTATTTCAATAAAAAAATAGGTTGTTTCAATAAATATTTCAGTTGTTTCACCAAAAATTTTGTTGTAGTAATACAAAATTTTGTTGTTTCAATAAATATTTCGGTTGTTTTACCAAAAAAATTTTTTTTTAATAAAGATTTCGATTGCTAAACAAAAATTTTAGTTGTTTCAATAAAAAATTTGTTTGTTTTACCAAAAAATTAAATTAAATTAATAATTGTTAATTAAAATTTGTTATTTTAATAAAGATTTCTGTTGTTTTACCAAAAATTTTGTTGTTTCAATAAATATTTCGGTTGTTTTACCGAAAAAATTTTTTTTAATAAAGATTTCGGTTGGTAAACCAAAATTTTTGATGTTTCAATAAAAAATTTGTTTGTTTTACCATAAAATTATATTAAAATTAATCATTTTAAATTAAAATTTGTTATTTTAATAAAGATTTCTGTTGTTTCCATAAAAAATTTGGTTGTTTTAACAAATATCTCGGTTGTTTCACAAAAAATTTTGTTGATGTAACAAAAAATTTGTTTATTTCTCTAAAAATGTTGTTGTTTAATTAAAGAATTTTGTTTTTCCGACAAAATATTTGTTGTTTCAATAAAAAATTTGGTTGTTTCACAAAAAATTTTCTTGTTGCAATAAAAAATTTGTTTATTTCTCTAAAAATGTTGTTGTTTTAATAAAGAATTTTGTTCTTTCGACAAAAAATTTGTTGTTTCAATAAAAAATTTGTTGTTTCAATAAAAAATTTGGTTGTTTCAGAAAAAATTTGGTTCTCTTAATAAAGATTTCGTTTGTTTTACCAAAAATTTTGTTCATTTAATAGAAATTTTCCTTGTTTCAACAAATATTTCGGTTGCTTTTTACCAAAAATTTTGTTGTAATAAAAAATTTGGTTGTTTCACAAAAAATTTTGTTGTTGTAATAAAAAATTTGTTTATTTCTCTAAAAATTTGGTTGTTTTAATAAATATTTCGGTTGTTTCACCAAAAATGTTATTGTTTTAATAAAGAATTTTATTCTTCCGACAAAAAATTTGTTGTTTCAATAAAAAATTTGGTTGTTTTACAAAAAATTTTGTTCTCTTAATAAAGATTTCGTTTGTTTTACAAAAAATTTTGTTCTTTTAATAGAAATTTTGCTTGTTTCAACAAATATTTCGGTTGCTTCACCAAAAATTTTGTTGTAATAAAAAATTTGGTTGTTTCAATAAATATTTCGGTTGTTTTAATACAAAAATTCGTCTGTTTCACTAAAAATTTGGTTGTTTTAATAAATATTTCGGATGTTTCACCAAAAATATTATTGTTTTAATAAAGAATTTTGTTCTTTCGTCAAAAAATTTGTTGTTTTAATAAAAAAAATTTGGTTGTTCCACCAAAAATTTTGTTGTTTTACTAAAGAATTTGGTTTCTTCCAACAAAAAACTTGTTTATTTTGATGAATTTTAATAAAATTAATTGCAAAATTCAATATTTTTAACAAATAACAATATTCATCACAATATTCGAATCATTAAAAAAATTAATCTAATACTTCTCCAAAGGTATTCAATTCTAGTCAAATAATCGGATAACAAATTCAATATCATTTCAATATCATTTCAATATTATCAATTTTTATAAATACCTTGCAAAATCCTTCGACAATTTGTCTGTTTTAACCAAAAAAACTTGGTATTATTGAAATAATAAAAATAAAATAAAATTAAACTAAAATTCAGTTGCTTCAACACAAAACATTCTGTATTATCTTAACCTAAAAATTTAGTTATTTCAAAAAAAAAAAATTTTTTTTCTTTTTTTATGTAATTTCGCAGCGTAACATGTGCAATATATTAGAGAATCGTGTGTGTACATTTTTTTTTTCAACTAGTATATACATATATATATATATATATATATATATAAATTTCCCCTCAATAGAGTAACTCACTTTCAACGTCTGACCTTATTTTTAAAATACACACTCAAATTAAATTCATTTTATAATATTACATTATGCTCCTTTACTTGAAAAAATTTGTTAATTTTTTTCAACACTTTCATTTAAATTTAAATTCTTCTAAATTGAAAAACAAATTTAAAAAAACAAAACTGGTATAATAAATGCTCCGAAAAAATAGAAGAAGAAGAAGAAGAAAATGAAAAAGAAGAAAAATAATAATAGAGAGATGGCCCCGATTGTTATGCATCCTTACATAATAATTATACGAGCACAAGACTTGGCAGAAATTTCTAATAATTTCCACCTCTTAAAGGCTTTTCCTTTTTGCTGTACACATATATATATATATGTTTAAAGCAAAATATATTTATGTATATGTGAAGTAAAATATATATATATATATATATATATATATATATATATATATATATATATATATTATATTTATACATTTTTATATTTTACATATATATATATATATATATATATATATATATATATATATATATATAAAGTAAAACATATATCTGTATAAAGTAAAATATATATGTATACATATGTAATAAATCTTGTGTACATTATTGCGAAAGAAAAATTGAGAGAGTTGAGGGGAATTCCACAAATGAAGGTATTTCCTGTTAGAGAAAAAAAAAATTTTTTTTTTTCCTGATTTAAAATGTGTTTTTAGGATGAAATGTAGGTTATTTGAAACTTTTCCTACATCTATTTTGTTATTTCTCCAATAAATGAAATGTTTTCGCACCTTGTGTTGGTGTTTGACGAGATTGGCTCTGACGTCTTCCTCCCAGGCGGCCGGCAGGGCGCTGTCTGGGAATCGTTGGACCCAGACCCTCTGGAAATCGCCGAAAATGCTCATATCCTTATTTTTCCTCTTAGTTAAATCCAAATGACACACGGAAGTTACACAAAATAGATTTCTATCCACGATTCCTTTTTTTTTTAGACTATTTTATCAAAATTTTTTTTTTTTTTTTTTTTTCTCGCACACACTATTTAGATGGACATTTTGTAGATTTTTCGATATGACGACGGTGACGACGATGATGACGACGATCGTCTACACAATAGGTATATATATACATTTAAATGTATATAGATGTATATATATATTTATAAACAGAGAATTTAAAGAGCAATTGGAGTGAGAGAGTGAGAAAAGGATGATTGTCACGACGTCAATGGACTTTTCTTTTTAGGGTTGGGGGAGAGGGCGGCATCGAAAAAATCACGACGAGAAACACGAATTTTTTTTTTTTTTTTTTTTTCTTGTTATGACAGATATGGTTAGTACACAATTTTTTTTGTTATCACAAAACTAATTTTTTTGTCACTTAATAAAGACACGGGGTGAGGGGATTTTTTTCTGTTTTTATTAATTCTAATAATGAGACGAGCGTCATGCGAACGCTTGTCATCTTGCCGACATCTCCCGTCTTGACATCTTCTGCGTAGGTTTTTAGCTGTGGTGCTGCTGCGTGTTCGTCACGCCTGAAATCATTTCCCTAGCCAGGGCCGTATTTAGTTTTGAATTTTACGAAATTCTCTTAATTTCAAAATTTTAAAAAAAAATCATTTAAATACAGTATTTTTACTGAAAAAAAACTATAAATACTATACAATACTAAAAAAACTATACAATACTATACAATACTAAAAATACTATAAATACTATACGCAATACTATACCATACTAAAAATACTATAAATACTATACGCAATACTATACCATACTAAAAATACTATACATACTATACGCAATACTATACCATACTAAAAATACTATACAATACTAAAAATACTATAAATACTATACAATACTAAAAAAACTGTACAATACTAAAAATACTATAAATACTATACAATACTAAAAATACTAAAAATACTATAAATACTATACAATACTAAAAAAACTGTACAATACTAAAAATACTATAAATACTATACAATACTAAAAATACTAAAAATACTATACAATACTAAAAATACTATACAATACTATACAATACTAAAAATACCATAAAAAATATTGTTACTATAATTAGAAAAATTATTTTAAAAAAAATTATTGAATTTAAAAAAAATTTATTTATAAAAAATTTTGTTTTGAGATTAAATCCGATCTAACAAAGCAAAAAAATACTTTCGACTGTATTTTTTTTTTATTAATATTAATTTAATATTAAAAAAAAATGAAAAACACATTTTTAATTATTTAAATTTGTGTTTTTTTTTTATTTAATATTAATTTAATACGATTTGTAAGATTTTTATCCCCTTCTCTTATTTTTTCCGAAAAAAATAATTAAAGACAATTTAAAAAGGAAATTGTATGTTTTTAAAAAATTTAATTTGTAATTAATAGTAAAAAATTAAATTAAGTTAAAGCTCCGAATCTTAAAATACGATTTGTAAGATTTTTATCCCCTTCTCTTCTTTTTTCCGAAAAAATTAATTAAAGATAATTTAAAAAGGAAATTGTATATTTTTAAAAAAATTTAATTTGAAATTAATAGTAAAAAATTAAAATAAGTTGAAGCTTCGGATCTTAAAATGGTACATCTATTATTTTTAAATAACATTGTAGAATTACCGTAAGGATTTTTAAATTGCAATAAATTGACAAAAAAAATTCAAATACAATGTATAAAAAATAAAATGCAAAAGAGAATTTGCAATTCTCATGGAAAATTCAATTTTAAAAAATTCTTTTGAAATTAGTGTGAAACACAGTTTTATAAACTTTAACGCATAATTCTTTGAAAAAAATGAACGATCCTTAATAGATAACTAAATTTTTTCTAGAAAATAAATTATTTTCGAAAATTAGAAAAAAAATTTATGGGCAAATTCAATTTTATTTTTGTAAATAACAATATTCATCACTCGAATTTAATTAATTTTAAAATTAATATAATTTTTCGTAGAAATTCAATTACTTGAAGAAAGAAAAACCTGAAGAAAATTGTGGTCAACATTTTAATTAGCTTTATTATAAATAAATAGCAAAATTCTTCGACAAAATTCAATTATTTTGATAAACTTGAATAAAATTCATTGCAAAATTTAATTATTTTCATAAATATTAGTATTTATCACAAGAATTCAAATATATTTTTAAACATTTTTATAATATTCATGACAAAATGTCAATTATTAATTAATTCTTTCAAAAAATTTCATTATATTCAAAAAATTAAAAAAAATTATCATCAATATTTCAATTTATCTTTGAGAATATCGAAATTCTTCCCTGAAATTCAAATATATTCGTGAATTTTAATAAAATTCATTGCAAAATTCAATTATTTTCAATTGTATTTAAAATATAATTGATTTCTGTGCGAAATAATTTTATTAAAAAATTTGGAAATAATTGAATTCTTTTTAAAAGAATTTAAAAAAACATTTTTTTTAATTACTTTAAAAGAAAATATTTTTTTTAACTTTTTCAAAATAAAAAAATTTTAATCCTATTTTTTAAAAGAATTCAATGATATTTTAATAAATATTAAAATTCCTTTCAGAAATAAAATAACAATTTTGTAAAAATTTTAATAATATTCATTGTAAAAATTAATGACATTCATAAATAATAATATTTGTCAAAAGAATTAAATTATTTTAAAATGTAATTATTTTTATAAATAATAGTATTTATTACAAAAATTCAATTATTTTCTAAAAATAATAAAAATTGCTTAGGAATTTAATTATTTAAAATAGAATTTGCATAAATTTTTTTAAAAAAAATCAATTGTTTTCTAAAAATAATAAAAATTGCTGAGGAATTTAATTATTTAAAATAGAATTTGCATAAATTTTTTTTTTTAAATCAATTGTTTTAATATTTTGCATTAAACTCTTCGTAATAATTCAATTATTTTCGCATAAATAATAAAACTCATTTCAGAATGTCAATTATTTTTAATACAATTTTAATCAAATTCATCGAAAAATGTAATTTTACTTAAAAATTTTTATAAAATTTGTCGAAAGAATTGAATTATTTGAATATTTGTTAATAAAACTATGCATCATTTTTAAGAGACATTCAATTATTTAATAAATTATTAACTTTTTTATTTAAATAAATAAATTCTCTGCTGAAATTTTCTAATAAAAATTGATTTAAAAATTAATTTCGCCTAAAGTTTCAGACAATAATTGAATTTTGAAGAAATGTAGTTGCACTGATAATTGAAATTTTTTAAATTAATTGAATTTTATAATAAAGGTTTCATATTAAAATCTTTGAAAAATCTGAATTTTTTATTCATATATAATTTTAAAACTCTGTGGAAACTAATTTTTTTCAAAAAGCTTATAACTGAAATTTTTATAATTTATATTATAATGATATATTATATTTATATTATATTATTTATATTATAATATATTATAATGAAGAGTTTATTCCGAATAATTGAAATTTTAGGTAAAATTGAATTTCAACCGCATTTAATTTGATTTAAAAATCCTCAAAGAAGAACCTTATCAAAAATTATTAAAAATAATTGATTTAAAAAAGACTTTTATTTAAAAATTCCAGAAATTGTAATTTATACCATAAATTATTTATGATGTAAAAAAGACCATTTATGGTATTTCTACAATTGAAGAAATTAATTTTAAGCTCTGAACATAACCTCAAAATACAGACGTTTAAAAATTGATTATTTAATTGAATTTTTTTTTCTTTTTTTACAAGTGATTGTTTTAATAAACACAAATAATTAAATATACTAATTATAAAATAAACTAATAATAAAATGAAAAAAATTTAATAATGAAATATTCTTTCATAACTATAATTCTTAATTAGTAAAAAATTCTAACATCAATTGAGTAAAATCAATCATCGTCATAAATTTACAAAATATTACTAAAGTAAAAAAAAATTTCTTTCCCCCTCTCATTTTTTTTCTAAAAATTCTATCATTGACTCCACTATCAACAAAATAGGGACGTCACTGGTTTGAAAAATTAAATACCCCTAGGGACTTTTATGACACCAAAATATCCCTATTAATATGAAAACAAAAATTTGACCCTATTTAATATTAATTTTCAAATGAAAAACAATATTTTTGTTAAACAAAAGAAAATCATTGACAAAACCAATTTATATAAAGTACAAAACTTTTTCTTTAATTTTTACAATTAAATTAATTATTCCTTTGGCAATGTTTCTATTTTCATATATATATATCGAAAAACGATTTCATTTCCTTGTAGATGGCGCGATTTTCAATCTCACAAAGATGGCGATTGTGTGATTGATTTTTTTCCCTCTATAATATATTTCAATAGACAAAAATAAAGACCGTCGCCTCTGTTATTATTACCAAAGATCAATGAAAAATTGTTATTAATAATTAATTTTTCCCTTAAATTTTTTTTCAACAAAAAAAAGAATTATCTAGAAGTGTCTTTTTTCGTTTTTCAATTAAAAATGTAAATTATAAGTGGAATAGAGAAAAACGAAAAAAAAAACATTAATGACGGTACACCAACACCCGGGATAACAAGAAGTGACATTATCCCTGCTGATTTTCTATTAAAGCCGGGAGGTAGAGGGATATTAAAATTAATTTTAAAAAAATAATAGAGATTTTAAAAATTTACAGGTTTTATAATTATTATAGAAAATAAGTCCGAACAAAAAGGATAAAATTTTTTTTTTTGTATCATGAGTGAAAAAAAGGATCACAAGTGTGTTTTGTGCAGTGCAAAATTAGACTCAAAGGAAGCACTTCAGGAGCACTTCAGGTATTTTTCTTTTTTTTTTTGCAAAATATGAATACGTACCATCGAAACTTTTACTATTTTTTTTTTTTTTTTATTGATTTTATTTAAAAATTTTAGTTTAAAATTTTTTTTTAGTATTTTTTGGTATTTATTTGAAATTTAGTGAATGAATTTTAAAAAGAAAAGAAATAGGAAACTCGCATTAAAATGATAAATAAATTTCTTTGTATAAGAAGTAAACATACAACTTTTCTATCGATCGAGGGAAGGGCGGGAAAAATTCGAATGTTAATGAAAAAATCTGTTTTTTTTTATTTAAAAAAAATTTTTTTCTCTACTTTTTTAAGAGACTTTGATAAAAGAATTAATTTTAATTTTTCCACCCATTCTTAATTCGTTTTTAAAAAATTTTTTTAAATTTAATTTTGAAATCAAATTGTTTTTACAACTTTCTTTTTGTTATAGAAAAAAACAGTTTTTTCACATTTTTTTCTAATGGGATAGAAATTTTTTTTTTCTTGACACGTTTTTTTTTGTTATAAAAAAACTATTTTCTCTTTCTCTTTAAGAATTTTATTTCTTTCTTAAATATATTTTTTATTTAATAAAAATTAAATTAAAAAATAATTATTTAAAAAATTTTTTTTTAAATAAAAATAAATTAATAAAAAATTAAAAATTAAAAAAAAAATTTTTAATTTAAAAAAAATTTCTTTAAAAAATTTTTTTTTCATTAGAGTTTAAAATGAGTGGAAATAATTTTTAGGAAACACGCAAATAAGGAAATTGATCATCGTGGAAAGCCAACGTCAGCCGAACCAAATGCGGATGCAAAATGTGATCTTTGTGGAAAAACATTTGAAAGTGTAACTTCAACAATAAGACACAGATTCAAAATGCATCCAAATGCGCCGGAAAAATTTTATTGTCCCTATTGTGGAATGCAATTTCCGATTAAGGTACTTTTACAATATGCTCATGAATAAAAAAAATTATTACTATTTATTATTTTTATTATTAATTATAATAATTTATTTTATATACATATTTTTATTAATAATAATAATTTATTTAATTTATTATCATTTTTATTATTATTATTATTATTATTATTATTAATTATATTATTATATAAATTGAATAAATTATAAATTATATTATTCTGGAATAAAAAAAATTATTACTATTTATTATTTTTATTATTATTATTAATAATTTATTTTATTTATGTATTTTTATTAATAATAATAATAATAAAAATGATAATAAATTAAATAATATTCAGTATTTTTATTCTTCGGTCTTAATAATTTTTAATTTTTTTCTATTTTCAAAGAATTTACGTGACAGTCATTTGAGTTCACATGAATCAGAAGAAATTGACGAAGGCCAATACAAAAAATGCAATGACTGCGATGAATTATTTTTCAATCCAAAAGCATTGCAGTATCATTATAGTTCAGTTCATAAAAGGTATGACATTTTTTTATAATGAGAAAAAAAATGTTTTTTTTTCATCATTTAGTAATTTTTATTTAATAAATTATAAATTTTTATTTTTAATAAAACAAAAAAATTAATAACATTACTTTTATGTAAGTGAATTTTCCTTTATTTTAATAAAAAAAGTCTAATTTTCAATTTAAAAAATTTTTTTTAATAGAAAAACATTCAGTAATTTTTTTTTAATAAATTATAAATTTTTATTTTTAATATAACAAAAAAATTAATAACATTACTTTTATGTAAATAAATTTCCCTTTATTTTTCTAAGAAAGTCTAATTTTCAATTTAAAAAAAATATTTTTTTAATAGAAAAACATTTAGTAATTTTTATTTTTAATAAAACAAAAAAATTGATGAAATTACTTTTATGTTAATAAATTTTCCTTTATTTTAATAAGAAAGTCTAATTTTCAATTTACAGAAATTTTTTTTAATAGAAAAACATTTAGTAATTTTTATTTTTAATAAAACAAAAAAATTAATAACATTACTTTTATGTAAGTAAATTTTCCTTTATTTTAATAAGAAAGTCTAATTTTCAATTTTAAAAATTTTGTTTTTAATAGAAAAACATTTAGTAATTTTTATTTAATAAATTATAAACTTTTATTTTTAATAAAACAAAAAAAATAATAACATTACTTATATGTAAGTAAATTTTCCTTTATTTTAATAAAAAAGTCTAATTTTCAATTAAAAAAAATTTTTTTTTAATATAATATTTAATATAATATAATAGACAAACCTATTTTTATTTTTTAATGTTAAAAATTATTTGGCTTTTTAATTAAAAAAAATCAAACTATTTATTTTTCTCTCCTTTTCTCGTACGCAGAATAATTAATATGTTTCAACCAGTGGCAACTCCTCCGCCTAGTAATAAAATAAAATTGAATTCCATGAATGAAGCAATGAGCGTTTATTATTGTCACTTGTGTGGTGCCGAGTATATGATAAAATTCAATTTACAACAACATTTGGAAAAAAATCACACGCAGGTACTGTGAAAATGTGAAAAAAATTTCATCGAAGCCCACAGAGACACCCATCTCGTTTATTGACCACGCGTCCTTTTGCTTAACCCGCACAATTTTCCGAATTTCAAGAAAACCATTGTTTCTATAAAGTAAATTGTTTCAATTTAAATTGTAGGCCTTGAATTCATATTTAAAGAATTTTAAATTTTGTTTTGTTAATTTATTTTAAAACTAAAATTAAAAAAAATTCTTTTACAATAGTAGAAGAAAAAATTTTTTTTCACATTGCTTATTTTTTCCCGATTATTTTTATTTGATAAAAAAATTTTCTCAATCAGGAAGAAAGAGAAGCGGTGCCGGAGAATTTAATAAAATGCACAATGTGCGCTGCATTATTTTGTAGTAAAAAGGCTTACGATGTTCACAATACGTATCATCAGCCAGACGATTTATACGTTACATCAGAGGAGCAAAGATTACAAACAATTGCAAAAGTTGATCAGGACTTTGATATAAGACGAGTTGAACCCGTTGCCGAGAAATATCTTCCAAAAGTCAATTCATCCAAAGGAACAAAGCGACCTGCTGTTAAATGGCCAAAGGTAAAAAAAAATTTTTTACGAATTTTTTTTAATTTAATTTTTAATAATTTTTTAAAAATATTATTTACAGTATTATATTAATTTTATTTTGTAGAAAGTAGTAATTCATATTTTTGTAAACAAATATAGAATAATTGTTGTTAATAATAGTGATTATTGAGTAACAATATTGTTCATAATTACATTAAATTGAAAAGCGTGCGTTAGCTACGGGGTCAAAGTTCCCATCTACGCGATAATACGAAAGGTCGAGAGTTCGATTCCTTGTGGAACTGGTTTTTTTTCTCTTTTTAATAATTGTAAATTTCCCTCAACTTTTAAATTTATAATAAATTTTCTTAAATCACGCCCTAAATTCCAATAAATAATAATTTATTCATTTAAAATTGTTGTTAATTAATTTTTCATTATTTTTTCTATTATTTTCGCATCATTTTTTTATTATCTTTTAATTCTTTTTTTGATTTTTTACAATTATTTTTTAACTATTTTTATAAAAATTGTAGTAAAATAAATATTCATTTATTCATTTACATTATTTATAAATTTCTATTTAAATATTTAAAATTTTTTATTAATTATTTTTTATTTTTTTTAAATATTTTTATAAAAATTGTAGTAAAATAAATGGTTATTTATTTATTTACAATAATTATTTATAAATTTTCGTTTAAATATTTAAAATTTTTTGTTAATTATTTTTTATATTTTTTTAAACATTTTTTATTTTTTTTAAACATTTTTATTAAAATTATAGAACAATATTCATTTCTTCATTTACATTAATTATTGTTTATAAATTTTTATCTATATATTTAAAATTTTCGTTAATTATTTTTTTATCTGTTTTTTTTAAACATTTTTATAAAAATTGTAGAAAAATAAATATTAATTTCTTCATTTATGTTAATTAGTTATTTATTTGAAATTTTTGTTAAACATTTTTAAAAATATTGTAATATAATAAATAATATATTTTATTTACCCATTTACATTATTTATTTGTTTATTTATTTATAAATTTTAATTTATTTTTCTTATTTTATTCATTTTTTTATTTTTATTTACTTATTCAAAATTTTTGTTAATCTTTTTTTTATTATTACAATTTTTTTTATTGAAAAATATCACTTTTGATTTTTTTTATTATTTTTTTCAACTTTTTTATAAAAATTGAATGTAATAAATATTTTTTCTAGAGTTTTTTTCTGATAAATTAGTTTTTTATTATTTTTTTGAACTAAAATTGTTATCTTCTTTTTGTTTGCAGACTCTTTTGTAACAATTGAAAGTAATAAATATTTTTTCCAAAGTTTTTTCTGGTAAATTAGTTTTTTATTATTTTTTTTTTTAACTAAAATTGTTATCTTCTTTCTATTTGCAGACAAAAAAATCGCAAAAACTGATAAAAAAGGGAACGAAGAAAAAAGATTTTCTGCCCATTGATGAGGAATCATTTTCAGAGTCAAGTATTTCTGAAAGTGAAAATTTAGATTGAATTTATTTATAATTTATATAATACATTCATTGAGTGAATGTAATAAAAATAAGGATAAGAAAAATAAAAATACATATATAAATAATATTAATAATAATAGTTAATATTATTATTTAATTGAAAGTAGACTCGTAACAAGTCTAGAGAAAAAGAAAAATGGACGAAGTCTTAATTGAAAAAAGGATGGAAAATTTCATATAAGTTATATATATATAGATATAAAAATTCATATATTGTAAAGAAATTTATCACATACAAATATATAACTATTGTAGATATGTCATTTTTAAATTTTTTCGTAATATAAAAATTGAAAAATTTAATTGAATTTTGGTGGTATTTTATTTCTCCTCAAACCTTTAATTTAATATTTTTTTTAATGAATAAAAAACAATATTTTTATGTTTGACGAAAAAAAATTTTATGAATTAGTAAAAAATTTTACTAATTTAAATTATAGTGAATGACTTTTTGCTTTTGAATTAGAAAAAATTCACTAATAAATTAGTAGAAATTACTATTTATTTAGTTAAGTTTACTAATTAAAAAGCAAAAAGTCAGTCACTAAAATTCTAATTAGTAAACATTTTTAGTTTTTATTAATTCAGATTTAGAGAGTTTTAAAAATATTTTTTTAATCCTTTTGAAAATGGAGCCTAAGAGGCAAATTATTTTAAGGTTATGTTTATGTTACTTAAATATGGTCAAAAAGAAATTATTTTTTTTATATAAATTTTTGTATGCCTTTTGAAATATTTTATTTCAAAGAGACTTTCAAATAAACGCGCGCATTTCATAGCCAATCCCTATGGACGAGTGAGGCGCATGCGCATTGTCCTCTAAAGGTGAATTCACAGTGTGTTTTAAAATTCCTTAAGCCACTATCGGAATTCTGTAAATATGCGTTTAGTGTAGTGTACACACTGATCTCTATATATAACTGGATGGGCGACTCCTATATAAAAGTAGCTTCCGGTGTGAAAATAATTGAAACCATCGACGCCATGTTTTAGACACCGGTGAAACAGCGTAGAGCGACTTGATTGTGTGAGTTGCCGTGTAAGTGTGCTTTGCATATAGTGTGTGTTGTTCGATGTTTTGACACTTCTCTCGTATGTTTCAAGTAATTAAATTAAATAATTTGTAACTTTTTTAAATATATAAATACCAATATGGTTTTAATTTGTTTATTTTGTGGGAAAAAGAAAGCGAAAGGTGTTTTTTTTCACAAGTAGGTATATATTTAAAAAA
Source organism: Leptopilina drosophilae (assembly GCA_032873175.1). Classification (NCBI taxonomy): domain Eukaryota; kingdom Metazoa; phylum Arthropoda; class Insecta; order Hymenoptera; family Figitidae; genus Leptopilina; species Leptopilina drosophilae. Next base: position 37,958,002 of record CM065486.1, on the reverse strand, counting down.
ATGTGTATATATTATTGAATTGTGTATTTTGAGGTTATATTTTGCTTCTTTGCCGAGGCACAATATTTTACTCACTGTTGTTTTATTATAAACATTATATGTATAATGCTGAATAATTTCAGTTTTTTTACCAAATTAAATTAAGAAGCAAGTATTTTTGTGAAATGATTAATCTTATCAAGTGAAAAAAAAATAAACGAAACTTAAGTTCAACTTGTCAAATATTTAATTATTTTTAAGTAAATTAAGTTAATTTTAATAATTTTTATTTACTTATTATTATTATTTATAGTTATTAATAATAATAAAATAATTTAATAATTATTAAAATAAGTTAAGTATTTTTTTCATAGTTAAATGTATTTCAACCTTCTTTGTAATTTTAAAATTCCCGCCTGCTTTTGTAAAGTGGGTGTCTAAAATATGTCGCCTTCCGGGCTTCTAATTTTATCACAGTTTTAGACGTGTCGCCCATCCAGTTATAATAGAGATCAGTGAGTGTACAAAAATATACAAAAATAAATAAAAACTAAGTTTCTTTTAAGTATATTATTTAAAATATATATATATATATATATGTGTTAATTTTTGTAAATAAAAATACAAATTTACTTTGAATTGTTCTTCGAAAATCTAATAGTGAAAAGGGAGACGAATTTTTAAAAGATTTATATTATATAGAAACCCCAGAAAAACACGATATAGGTTAGTAAGTTTGTATCGACAATTGTTTTTTATACCTATTTTACAAATATTTTTATTCAATAAATACCGTTTGGATTTTAATTAAAAAACTGAATTACAAGGGTTCAATTTTTTTTATTAACTTTATTTATTTTATTTATATTAAACTTAAAAAAATGTGAAAAATGTTTCGTCACAAATTTTGAGGTTAGGTTCTCAAACGCACGTGGGTTTCTGATGATTTCTTGTTCTTTAAATCTTTCTTTTTATTATTTTTTTTATTCTTTTATTATTATTATTATTATTTTTGTTGATATTATTATTATTCTCCTGTTATTATTACTATCATTATTATTTTTTTATTATTAATATTATTGTAATTATCATTATTATTTTTATTATAATTATCATTATTTTTTTATTATTATTATCATTATTATTTTTATTATAATTATCATTATTTTTTATTATAATTATCATTATTATTTTTTTATAATTGTAAATATCATTGTTATTATTATTATTATTATTATTATTATTATTATTATTATTACTTTTATTATTATCTTCTTCTTTTAGACGATGACCGATGAAAAAATGGAAGACAAAGTGAAAATTGATTCAGACGACGAGAAATCGAGAACTTTATATGTTCGATGGCCAAAGACAATTCGTGACGATAAGGAAGTGATGAAGTTATTTTCAAATGAGATTAAAGTAAAATTACCGAGGCAAAAATCGAGATGCTGTCACATTGTATTTTCGACAATTCAGAAACGTGACAATTGCCTTGAAAAAATGAAGGACAAATTAAATGTCGATGGGAAAAAAATTGTCCTCATGCCGTTAATGGCAAAAAATTTAGATCGACGAAAAAATAAAATGACACGGAAAGTTGAGATTCAGAAGAAAGTTGTTATTCCACGACCACAACAACAGTCAGCATTTCAATCGTACGTTCAAAAAAGAAAAACAATCATAATAATTTTAATAAAATTCATTACAAAATTCAATTATTTTCAAAACATTTAATAGAGTTCAAGTTAAAATTTCAATTTTTTTCCAAACTGTTTCTTAATTCAATGGTTTTCAATATTTTAATATTTTAGTAAAATTTTCCAAAAGAATTTAATTATTAAACAAAAATTGCAAAAATTGAATTATTTTAAAAATTAATTAAATTCTTAACAGAAAGTCAATTATTTAAAAAAAAGAATACTACAAAAATTTCTCAAGGTTTCAATTATTTAAAATAAAATTTTCATAATATTTAATATACTTTAAGAAAGTTAATTATTTAAAACAACGTTTATAAAATTCTTATGAATAATTCAATTATTTTTAAAAAGCATCAAAATTTTTGACAGAAATTCAATTATTTTTTAAAATTTTGAATGAAATTCATGGACAAATTTCAATTAATTTCAAAAAATCTTCTTAATTCAAAAATTTTGTATATAAATTATTTTAATAAACATTTCCATAAGAATTCAATTATTAAAAAACAATTTTGACGAAATTCTACACAAATATTCAATTATTTTGTAAAATAATAAAAATTTCATTGGAATTCAATTGTTTAAAAAATATTTTTTAAGAATCTTCATTAAAATTAAATTTTGTTCATGAATAATAAAAAAAATAATCAGGAATTCAATTATTTAAAATAAAAATTTATAAAAATCTTCATTACAATTCAATTTTTTTCATGAATACTAAAAAAATTTCTCAGGAATTCAATTATTTGAAATAAAATTTTTATAATATTTAATATACTTCAAAAATGTTAATTATTTAAGACAATATTTATAAAATTCTTATGAAGAATTCAATTATTTTTAAAAATAACAAAAAATTTTGTACAGATTTTCAATTATTTAAAAAAATTTTAAAGAAATTCATGGAAAAATTTCAATAAATTTCAATAATTTTCTTAATTTAATAATTTTGTATAATAATTATTTGAATATAAATTCCCATAAGAATTCAATTATTTGAAAACAATTTAAGACAATGTTTATAAAATTCTAATGAAGAATTCAATTATTTTTAAAAATAACAAAATTTTATACAGATTTTCAATTATTTAAAAAAATTTTAAAGAAATTCATGGAAAAATTTCATTAAATTTCAATAATTTTCTTAATTCAATAATTTTGTATAATAATTATTTAAATAGAAATTCCCATAAGAATTCAATTATTTAAAAACAATTTAAGACAATGTTTATAAAATTCTTATGAAGAATTCAATTATTTTTAAAAATAACAAAAATTTTGTACAGATTTTCAATTATTTTTAAAAAATTTAAAGAAATTCATAGAAAAATTTCATTAAATTTCAATAATTTTCCTAATTCAATAATTTTTTATAATAATTATTTAAATAGAAATTCCTATAAGAATTTAATTATTTAAAAACAATTTTGACAAAATTCGACACAAATATTTAATTATTTTCTAAAATAATGAAAATTTCATTGGAATTCAATTATTAAAAAAGAGAATTTGCAACAATTTTTTCCATAAAAATCACTTGTTTGAAACTTTTTATAAAAGTTTTCTCAATAATAGTTTAATTGTAATTTAATTGTAGAATTTCAATTATTTTTTTAATACAATTTTTATCAAATTTCTCAAAAAATAAAATTTTTTTTTTTTTAATAATTGGCTGACAGAATTGAACTATTTGAAAAATTCTTAATGAAATTATTTCAAAGAGTTTAATTTTAAGAATCATTTAATTATTATTCAATAAATTATCTACGTTTGTAGATAATAACAAATTATCTAAATCTAATAAAAATCGATTTACAAAATTAACTTAGGTTTAAGTTTCTGATAATAATTGACTTTTGGAGAAATTACTAATGCAATTTTTAAAAATAATTCAATTTTGTAAAGGTTTCAAATTAAAATCTTTGAAAATCCAAATTTTTCATATATTTAATTAAAAATTCAAGATAAACTAATTTTTTTTCAAAAAGCTTAATCGAAATATCTTTTAAATTGTTTCAAGTTTTCCGTTTCTAATGTGTATTTAATTGAAGAATTTCCGAATAATTGAAATTTCACATAAAATTGAATCGTAACCAAGCGGATTTAAAAATTCTGAAAGAAGAACTTTGTCGAAAATTATTAAAAATAATTGATTTAAAGAAGAATTTTATGGAAAAATTGTATAAAAAATAATTATTAATTTGAAATGATAATAATAATAATTGATTTTTAATTTTTGAAAATCTTAATTTCCATGGAAAACTAATAATAATTAAAATGATAAATACAATATCAATATATAATAATGTAAATATTTATTTTTAGTTTATACGTAATGAATATTCCAAATGAAACTAAAGTTCAAGAAGTGAAGGATGCTTTTCCCGAAAGTACAACACTTGCACTACTAAAACCCCGTGAGGGAAAGAATAGGTGAGAAAATACAAATATAATTAATTTTTTATTTCTGGAAGAGAACTTTTTTTTTTACTCTTCTTTGGAAATTTTATAAAAATCGTAAAAAAAATTAATTTCATCGATTTTTTTCAGTCGATCGGCTATCATTAAAATGTCAAGAGTGGAAATTGCCTCGGCCTATTTAAATAAAGAAAATCCAACGCCAATTATTCACGGTAATAAAGTGAAAATATTTCCCTACAAGAAAAAGAACAAGTCACTGAAAAAGAAATTGAAGACAATGTTGAAAAAAATTGAAGAAACCAATCAAGTTAAAGATGAATCGGACGACGATAATGATAGTTAGAAATAGAAGTAGGGACATTTTTTTTATCAACTACTGTGTTTTATTTTTCTTTAATTGTTCGAAAATAAAATTGTGTAAAATATTTCTAAAAAATTAGATTTTTTTAAAAATAAAAATAATGGAAAAAAATATGATTTTTGTGATTTTTAGATAAAATTGATTTCTTTTGTTAGAAGCGTAAGGAATTTAATTTACAATATTTTAAAAAGATTAAATCTACATTTGAATAAAAATTAGAATTTTTTGTCAATAATAAATGAATTAAGTAACATAACTTAAAAAACAAATGTTTCTTATTGACGAAAATTGTAATTTTTATTCAATTGCAACTTTCTATCGTTTTTAATATTCAAAACTAAGAGAAAATTAAGAGATCAATTATTTTGAATATTTAGCATTAAATTATTCGCAGTAATTCAAATATTTTCAAAAGGAATAAAATTCAATTATTTTTAGAAAAATTTTATTAAAACTCATGGAGAAATTGAAATTATTTTCACATCGTTTTCATAATTCAATGGTTTTCAATATTCTAATATTTTAATAAAATTTACCCAAAAGAATTCAATTATTAAACGAAAATTTTGAGAAAATTCTTTTCAAACATTTAATTATTTTGCAAAATATAATTGCATTTAAAATTGAAATTAAAGTATTTGCTGTAATTGAATTAATTTATAGCATTTACACAAAATTCTAGCCAAAATTTCAATTATTTTCAAAAATATAAAAATTCTTTTTAAAAATTCAATTAATTAAATTATTTAAAATAGAATTTGGATAAATTTTTGTCAAGAAGATCAATTGTTTGAAACTTTTTTAAAAAAAATTCAATAATCTAATATTTTAATAAAATTTTTTAAAATAATTCAATTATTAAATAAAAATTGTGTTAAAATTCTACACAAATATTCTATTATTTTCAAATTCTTTTTAAATTCAATTATATCAATTAATAACAAAATTATTACCGAAAATTCAATTATTTTGGGTACTTTTAATAAAATTCTTTGTAAAATTCAATTATTTTTTTATAAATAGCAATATTCATGAAAAGAATTCAATTATTTTTTATAAATAGCAACATTCATGAGAAGAATTCAATCATTTTTAGAAATATTTAAATTCATTGCAGAAATTCAATTATTAAAAAAAAAAAATTTCAATTGTGGTCAAACATTTTAATTTTTTTTTAAATAAATATCAAAATTCTTCTTCAAAATTCAATTATTTTGACGAACTTTAATAAAATTCATAGGAAAATTCAATTATTTTCAAAAATTGTAATAAAATTCTTTGCAAAATTCAATTATTTTTCATGAATAGCAATATTCATGCGATTAATTCAATTATTTTCAAAAATATTAAAATTCATTGCAGAAATTCAATTATTAAAAAAAATTTTTCAATTCTGGTCAAACATTTTAATTTTTTTTAAATAATTATATCAAAATTCTTCGACAAAATTCAATTATTTTGACGAACTTTAATAAAATTCATAGTAAAATTCAATTATTTTCAAAAATTTTAATAAAATTCAAGTCAAAGTTTCAATTTTTTTCTAAAACGTTCTTTTATTAAAATTCTTTGCAAAATTCAATTTTTTTTTATAAATAGCAATATTCATGAATAGAATTCAATTATTTTTAAAAATATTCTAATTCACTGCAGAAATTCAATTATTTAAAAAAAAATTCAATTGTGGTCAAACATTTTAATTTTTTTAAAATAAATATCAAAATTCTACGATAAAATTCAATTATTTTGACGAACTTTAATAAAATTCATAGCAAAATTCAATTATTTTTAAAATTGTAATAAAATTCAAGTCAAAATTTCAATTTTTTTTAAAACGTTCTTTTAATAAAATTCTGTGTAAAATTCAATTATTTTTAATAAATAGCAATATTCATGAGAAGAATTCAATTATTTTTAAAAATATTAAAATTCATTGCAGAAATTCAAATATTTAAAAAAAAATTTTTAATTGTGGTAAAACATTTTAATTTTTTTTAAATAAATATCAAAATTCTTCGACAAAATTCAATTATTTTGACAAACTTTAATAAAATTCATAGTAAAATTCAATTATTTTCAAAAATTGTAATAAAATTCAAGTAAAAATTTCAATTTTTTTCTAAAACGTTCTTTTTTTTATTATTAATTATATTATTAATTATTAATTATATTATTTATTCTTTTTTTAATTCTGTTTAAAATTCAATTATTTTTCATAAATAGCAATATTCATGAGAAGAATTCAATTATTTTTGAAAATATTAAAATTTATTGCAGAAATTCACTTATTTAAAAAAATTTTCAATTGTCAAACATTTTAATTATTTTTTTAAATAAATATCGAAATTCTTCGATAAAATTCAATTATTTTGACAAACTTTAATAAAATTCATAGTAAAATTCAATTATTTTGATTCCTGAATAAGAAATCTCACTGCATAATTTCAATTATTTTTAATACAATTTTTGTCGAATTCCTCAAAAAATTTCATTATAATTCGTCGAAAGAATTCAATTATATTTGAAAATTTGTTGATAAAATTCTTTAGTAGAATTAAAATTTAAAAAACATTCAATTATTCAATAAATTATTTATGTTTGTCTTTAAATAATTGAGTTCTAGAATTTTCTAATGAAAATTGATTTAGAAATTAATTCCACTTTCACAGTTTTTGAGATACTGAATTTTTGAGAAATTACTAATAATTGCAATTTAAATACATTGCGATTTGATTTAATTACATTTTTTATAAAAGGTTTCTAAATTGAAATCTTTGAACAACTGAATTTTTCATGCATTTGATTAAAAATTCTTTGGAACCTAATTTTTTCAAAAAGCTTAATCGAAGTATTTTTAAATTATTTCTATTTTTTACTTTCTTATTAACAGAAAATTGTAATTTTTATTTAAATGCAACTTTTAATTTTTTTTAATATTCAAAACTAAATTCTTTGCCTTTCGACCAAGACGAATTGAAAATTTCAATTCTATTTCTCTTTTAAATAACGAAATTACGACATTGAACTAACTTTTGATTGGACTGTCCGCCAGATTCCTCATGTTTTCTAACTGACAATTTTAATGTTTTTCAAAAAAAATTTTCGGTAACAATGGTGGAAAAAAATACAAGCATAGATTCTACAAAAATTAATTAAATTTTTTATTCGAAATACATAACTCGATATATATTTTCATAAGAATAATTTAGTTTTCTTTTTCTCTCGTTTTAATAATAATTACGTTTCATGTTTCATGATATTCTCGATTTCCTCCATATAATCGAAATGCTTTGCTGTGAATTTATTCGATAATTTCATCCACTCTTTAAGTTCATTGAAATGTGTGAAGGCAGCGATTAATGTTTTTTCAGTGTCGTCGAGGAAACTTTTGCTCTCTTCAATTTCAATATTCTCCACGTCCTCATCGTCATTATCATCGTCCTCATCGTCATCGATTTCATCTTTTATTTGCAAAAACTCATTTTCCATACAATCCTCAAAATTCATTGAATCATCGAATGCCTCCTCCTCCTCCTCCTCATCCTCGTTTTGCGTCACTTTCCGCGTTCTCACATGTGTACCGGATTTTAATTCATTTTTAATCTCGTCAAATTTACTCCGCAATTCGGCGAATTCATTTCTCAATTCGGCAAAATCATTTTTCATTTCGATATAATTTTTCTGCATATCATTCATATTTGTTGGTTCATTTGGGGAAAATTGTGAATTAGTGATTGGTGTTTTATTATCGACATCGACGTCGTTGTCATTGTCGTTGAACCATTTGAGAAATTTTTCTTTTGTCTCATTTGTTGACCATGTTGATTCAGTTAAATGTTGGGACAATTGATCGCCTTTATTTTGCAGGAAACTTGTTGATTCTTCAAATACTGTTTCATTATTATTGGAATTATTTGTTGTCAATGGATCTTTTAGATTGCAATTTGATTCGGATAGAAATGCTTTCCAGACTTTTTTCAATATTGCTGATTCTAAATTGTCCCATGCCTCGCCAAGTAATTGCAAACCATCGTTGAGATTAAATTGTTTTATGTAATTTTCCGTGCCTAGTCGACTGAGTAATGCTTGTTTTAGTAAATTATTTTTGTAGTGCTTCTTTGTTAGTGACACTAAACCTTGATTCATTGGTTGATTTGGAACTGTCATATTACTGGGTAAGGGGAGAATTTGAAAATTTTTATTTATCGAATTCAGTTCGTTCAGTGGCGGATGACAGGGGTCGTTGTCAATAATGAGAACTACTTTTCCACTTATGCCGGATTTCTTCTGATGCTCCATTACATTTGGAATAAATATTTCCTTGTACCTAAAAAAAAAAAAAATAGAGGAAATCAAAATCATTTTTGTTTCTAAAATCTAATCTTATTATTAAGTTTTCAGTTTCAACTAAACTTCATTTACAGATTAATAGTTTTAAATAAATTCCTGAAAGTTCTTCGACGAGAATTCAATTATTTAAATACAAAAAATCAAGTTTTTATAATTATTGTAACTATCCGTGATTTTTTTTTGAAATAATTAAGGTATAATATTAATATTAATATTAACATAAAAATTAATTTTTTACTTGGAATTATACATTAAAAAACATTATTATAAATAAATAAATTATATTATATTACAAAAGTACTTATTCTAAAAAAGAATAAATTAAACAGATTTAAAATTTTTTTCAGTTTTAACTAAACTTCATCTTTAAATTAATAATTTTAAATAATTTCCTGAAAGTTCTTCGACGAGAATTCAATTATTTAAATACAAAAAATCAAGTTTTTATAATTATTGTAACTGTTCGTGATTTTTTTTGAAAATATTACGTTATAATATTTTCCAGAAAATATAATAAAGAAACTTTTAATATTAATTTATAAAAAAAACTCTTCGGACAAAAATATTTTAATAAAATTTTAATTAAAATTTCCTTTAATAAAATTTATTGTAAAATTCAATGATTTTCATTATTAAAAATATTAATCACAAGAATTCAATTATTTTTGAAAGTATTAAAATTCATTGCAGAACTCCAATTATTTGAAAAAAATTTTTTGATTGTCAACATTTCAATTATTTTTTTTTTAAATAAATATCAAAATTCTATTATTTCGAAGAACTTTAATAAAATTCATAGCAAAATTCAATTATTTTCAAAAATTTTAATAAAATTCAAGTCAAAATTTCAATTTTTTTCCAAAACGTTTCTTAATTCAATGGTTTTCAATAATTTAATATTTTAACAAAATTTTCCAAAAGAATTCAATTATTAAAGAAAAAAAAATTCGGAAAAATTCTTCACAAATATTTAATTATTTTGTAAAAAAGTAAAAATTTTTGAATGAATTTAATGATTTAAAATAGAATTTGCATAAATTTTTTCGAGGATATCAATTATTTTAAATATTTAGCATTGAATTATTCGCAGTAATTGAAATATTTTCAAAAGGAATAAAATAAAGAAACTTTTAAAATTAATTTATAAAGAATTTTTTTTAATAATATTCAAAAAATTAATAGCTTTTCAACTAAATATACATTAGAAAATACAAAAAATACATTAGAAAATAAAAACTTGAAATAATTTATAAATATTTCGATTACGGTTTTTGAAAATAAAATCAGTTCCATAGAATTTTAATCAAATTTTTAAGAATAATTACATATTTCGAGAAATTCGAGTAAAATTTTATTAAAAATAATTGAAATTCTGCAATGAGTTTTATTGTTTATGAAAATAATTGAAATATTGCGAAGAAATTTATAAAAAAATTTCAAAAAATGGATTTTTTACAAAAAAAAATCCGATAATTGAATTCATGTAAATTTTTTTTTAATAATTGAATATTTGTGTAGATTTTTTTAAATAATTGAATTCATTTCGGAAAAATGTATTAAAATAGTAGAATATTAAATACCATTAAAGAAAGAAAAGTTTTTGAACATAATTAAAATTTTTACATGAATTTTTTTTTAAAGTATTAAAAGTAATTGAATTTTGCAATGAATTTTTTTAAAATTTCTTAAAATAATTGAATTTTGCAATGAATTGTTTAAAAATTTCTTAAAATAATTGAATTTTGCAATGAATTTTTTAAAAATTTCTTAAAATAATTGAATTTTGTCAAAGAATTTTGCTATTTATTTATAAATATATCATTGAAATGATGTTGATAATTTTTTCTGTTTTTTTAAATAATTGAATTTTTGCGAAGAATTTTATTATTTTTTAAAATAATTGAATTTTTGCGAAGAATTTTATTATTTGTTAAAATAATTGAATGTCTGCGAAGAATTTTATTAATTTTCAAAATAATTGAATGTCAGCGAAGAATGTTATTAATTTTCAAAATAATTCAATTCTTGTGATGAATATTGTTATTTTTGAAAATAATTGAATTTTGCAATGAATTTTATAATAATTTCTTTAAAATAATTGAATTTTGTCGAGAAATTTTCCTATTTATAAGCACAATTGAAATAAGGGTGACAATTTTTTTCTTTTGTTTTTTAAACAATTGAATTTCTGCCAAAAAATTTATTAATTTTTAATGTAATGGAATTCTTGTAATGAATATTGTTTTTTATAAAAATAATTGAATTTTACAATGAATTTTATCATAATTTCTGAACATAATTGAATTTTAGCGAAGAATTTCGTTATTTACAAAGATAATTGAAATATTGATTAGATTTTTAAAAAAAACTTTAAAAAACAATTGAATTTCTGAAAAGAATTTTGATATTTTTATTAAGATCGTTGATTGATTTTTTAATATTAATTAATATTAATACTTTTAAATAATTTATTTCTGTTTGGAAAATTTTTGAAGATAGTAAATATTAAAAATTATTGAATTGAGAAAACTTTTGAAAAAAACAATTAAACTCCTAAAAATCATTTTATTATTACTGAAAATAATTGAATTTTTTGGGACAATTTTATTAAAACTTTTAAAAATAATTGAATTTTGCAAATGAATTTTATTAAAATATCTAATAAAAAGTGAATTTTGTCGAATAATTTTGCTACTTATTTATAAATATAATTTTAAATGAATTGAAATTAAAAATTTTCCTGCAAAAAGACTCAAAACATTTAATTTTTTCAGTACTTTTAATAAAAAATCACTGACTTTTCCCTGTGATAAATTATGTAAATGCAAATATTGAATTAAATAATAATTCAAAATAATAATATTAATCTTATAATTTTGAAAAATTATAAGATATTTTGTATTTTTCACTTATTTTCATTTTTAAATTTACATTTAAAGAATTTTTCACTACAATTTTTGATATAATTCAATTATTTTCTAAATTTCTAATTAAAATTCTTCAAAAGTTGATTTTCCAAAATTGTAACAAATTCTTCAATTGTTGATTTTCCAAAATTGTAACAAAATACTTGAAAAAATTAATTCTTGTCAATTAAATTTTACAAAATTTCAATAATTCTAAAAATGTTTATTACAATTATATTTAATAAATTTAATATTTAATTTAATTTAACTTTTATCTTAAAAATTGATTCAAAAATAATTTTCACAAGGTTTTTGGTTTACTGAAGATTCATTCAACCAACAATGAAAATCTAAATATATCTTCACTGTTTTTTTTTTTTACTGAAGATCCATTCAGAGCCTGTAATAAGTTTTAATACATTTAGTGAAAATTATATTAACACACTAAATTACCATAGGAGAAAGATATTTTTATTCATTCTCGATCGACTCTCGTGCGTGTAGGCGACATTGAAATTCTTCAACAATTTCAAACGATTGAGTCTCGTCTCAGGATCCATGAACTGATCCAAACATTCTGGATTCTCACAATCGCCAAGTGTCAATAGTGGAATTCGATGGCTGCCAGTTGCATTAGCGCAAAATAATATTGAAATACCGTCGGAAATTTTCTCATAATTCTCATCGTTACCATCGTGAATTTTATTATTGCTCATTGGTCGCCACTGAATCATCGACTCGTCTGCATTATACAAATTATCCAATGGTAAATTTTCATGTTGAATCGATACTTTCGAATTTTTTCCATTCTCACTATTTGGCATATTGTCTTTTGACTCGATTCGTCGGAAACAATTGGGCCAGCCGTTTTCTGTCTGCGGGAATTTGAAAAAAAAAACATAATTTAGTTTTTTGATTCGTTACAGTTAATGAATTATAATAATTTTAATTAAAGAGAATTAAAATTTAAAAGAAATTATTTCAATCCTATTAATAAAACTCTTCATTTTTTTATATTTCTGACAATTATTTCATTCTAAATAACTAATTCTTGAAGAATTTCCGAATATTCGAAATTTCACGGTAAAATTAAATTTTAAACAAATTTATTTGCAAATTCTCAGTGAACTTTTTCAAGAATTATTAAAAATAGTTGATTCAGAGAAGAATTTTATAGTTAAAAATTCTAGAAAATAATCATTATCTTTATAAATAAATATGAAAACTCTTCCGACAAAGTACAATGGTTTTGAGGAATTTTAATAAAATTTATTGTAAAATTCAATGATTTTCATCACAAGAATTCAACTAGTTCTAAAAGAATTAAAATTTATCACTAAAAATCAATTATTTTTATAAACTTATTATTTTAAAAATTAATTAATAATTAATTAATTATTTTAAAAATTAATTAATAATTAATTAATTATTTTAAAAATTAATTAATAATTAATTAATTAATTATTTTTAAAATTAATTAATAATTAATTAATTAATTATTTTTAAAATTAATAAAATTCATCTTAACCCTTTGCCGTACATAAGTTTTCCCCACCTCAGAAAAAATCAGTTTGACAGTGGAATCACGTGGATAATATCAGGGCCGGAAATTAGTTTGATTTTGAGGTTATGTTTACATTGGTTATGTAGATTTGATAAAAGTCTTTAATAATCAAATATAGCTATGTTTAAAAAGTAATAAATTGCAAATACACTTCCACTTTATACAAAAAAACAGATTTTTAGGTGTTAAATATTATATTGAAATATAATTTATTTTAAAATATAAATGGATTCATTTTTTTATTAGGTACGTTCCTGCAAATTCAGAACACTTACATTCTCACACATAACTAATTTATCAACACAAGCATACCGCCTTTTCTCATTGGTTGTTCCCCCAGAAAAGACTCTAAACGACATTTCGTAACACAAGAACGGCAAAGGGTTAACAACGTTCGTCAAAATATAATGATTTTGAGGAATTTTAATAAAATTCATAGAAAATTTCCATTATTTCATTACATAATTTCAATTATTTTTAATACAATTTTTATCGAATTTCTTTGAGAAAAATTTTATTAAAATTCGTCGAAAAAATTCATTTATTTGAAAGTTTGTTGATAAAATTCTCTAGTAGAATTAAAATTTAATAAACATTCAATTATTCAGTAAATTATTTAGGTTTATATTTGAAAAATAATTGAATTCTAGAATTTTCCAACAAAAAATTAATTTAGAAATAAATTCCAGTTTCAGTTTTTGAGATGTTAATTGAATTTCAAGAGAAATTACTAACAATTGCAATTTTTAGAAATAATTATATTTTGTATAAAAAATTTTTAAAAAGGTTTTTAAATAAAAATCTTTGAAAATCTTAATTTTCCATACATTTAAATAAAAATTCTTTGGAACCTAATTTTAGTCAAAAAGCTTAATCATAATATCTTTAAATTATTTCTAGTTTTTATTTTCGAATTATGTTTATTTAATTGAAAAATTTCCGAACAAAGGAAATTTTATGTAAAATCAATTTGCAAACAAATGGATTCAAAAATTCTCAAAAATGACTTTTTCAAAAAACAAAAGTTTTAATATTTTTTCATTTTCAAATCAATAATTGATCTAGAGAAAAATTTTAGTTAAAAATTCTAGAAAATAATAATAGTAGAATTAAAATTTAAGAAACGTACAATTATCCAATAAATTATTTCTATTTGTGTTTAAATAATTGAATTCTAGAATTTTCTAATAAAAATTGATTTAGAAATTAATTCCACTTTCACAGTTTTTGAGACATTAACTGAATTTTGGAGAAATTAGTAATAGTTGCAATTTAATTACATTACCATTAATTTAATGTAATTCAACTTTTTATAAACGGTTTTTAAATTAAACTCCTTGAATATCTTAATTTTTCATAAATTTGATTAAAAATTCTTTAAACTTTTTCAAGAAGCTTATTCGAAATATTTTAAAATTATTTCTAGTTTTTATTTTCTTATTAACGGAAAATAATTGTAATTTTTATTTAAATGCAACTTTTAATCGTTTTAAATATTCAAAATTAAATTCTTCGCCTCCCCAACAAGACGAATTGAAAATTTCATTTATATTTTTTTATAGGTTTTGATAGATATTATATTTTTCTTTATTTTTTCACTCTTACTTTTTAAATTTAATAATAGGTATTTATTTATTTTATTTAGAAATATTTTCTACAAAAATTATTAATGTTATTTTTCAATATTTCTCTATTCTTTACAGAAAAATTAGCAAACATTTTAGGACTAGGTAATTAATCTTTTAATTTTTTCTATAAAAAAAAAATTAAAAAACAGTTGGAAAATTGAAATTAGAAAATATTTTGCCCATTTTCTGCTTCACAATGACAATTTATAAACAAAGTACAAGTTTTAAGTAGAAAAAAAAGTTTTAAATCAAAATTTGGTTTAAGAAATTTGATATTTATTTTGGAAAAAATATTTAGAGAATTTGTTTGTTAAAAACTATATATTATCGAAGTTGTAATAAAAAATAAATAAATAAAACAATTTTTATTTTATAAAACAGTTTTTGGATACCCCAATTTTTTATTAATATTTTCAGTTATTTTCAAATAATTTAAAGATTATTATCTTATTCTGACTTTTGGGCAGAAATATTTTTATTTTATTTGTTTTGCTTGAGAAATTTATTGAACACTTGATCAGGGTTGTCATGCATTTGTTCATTTGAAAGTTCCTGATTTTTTCCGTTTAAAAAATGGAAATTTTCCAGGTTTTTAAAATAATATTTAGTTTTTAATTATAATATACGAAATAATTGATTTTGTTTGACGATTTTTAATAACATTTTTAAGAAGGAAGAAATTTATCAAAAATTTGTCAATAATGGAATTTATATATGAAATTGAGAAAAATTTTTCAAAATGATTGAATTTTTGGTGAGAATTCTATTAAAAAATTTTTAAATAATTGATTTTACCAAAAATTTTGTTAACAATTTTTAAAATAATTGAAATTTCGACGAGAATATTAAAAAACTTTTGAACATAATTGAATTTTTGCAATCATTTGCAATTTTTCCAAAATTCAATTTTTTTTAGTGTTTTTAGTAAAATTCATTCATAAATCTATTTTTATTTTCAATAATTGGAATGTATATTAAAAAAATATAACAAATTTGATAAGATTTTGAATTATTAAAGTTTTTCATAAACCTAAATTATCTTTAAAATCTGTAAAGTTCATAATTGTTGTTAAAAATAGAAAAAGTTTGAAATAAATAAAATCTTTTTAATGATGAGAAATCTAACATTCAGAATTTTCTTATGAATTTTCGAAATTGAATATTGTTTCAGTTCTTTTGACAAAATTATCCGACTTTTTCCCCACTTTTCTGAATATATTTAGAAAAATAGTGATTTTGGGTAGAATTCTTCTAAATAATTGAATTTTGAATTTTTTTTAAAGAT
The DNA here is from genome assembly GCA_032873175.1 of Leptopilina drosophilae. Lineage (NCBI taxonomy): Eukaryota > Metazoa > Arthropoda > Insecta > Hymenoptera > Figitidae > Leptopilina > Leptopilina drosophilae. The sequence continues at coordinate 37,941,805 of CM065486.1, read as the reverse complement.
GTTACTATTTAGAAAAGAATTTAATTTGTTTCGAAGGCGATTCATTAAAATTTTGGAAAATAATTGAATTCTTTTTGAAATACTTTTTAACGATAATTAAAATGTAGGAAAAAAACTGAAGTCTTTCGTAAAATTTGTTTTTTTCAATATAATTCAATTTTATTCCAATGATTTTACTCTATTTAAAAAAATAATTATTTTGTTTAAAAATGGAATAGAATTTTTGGGAAAAAAAGGTACTAGTTACGAAAATATAAAGGAATTCTTATGAATGAATGTTAATAAAAATTAAAATACTTTTTCACCACTTTCAAGAATGTAATTAGAAAAATAGTGATTTTGAGTGGAATTCTTTTGAATAATAGAATTTTTTTAATGTTAATGAAACAAAGAAAATTTTAGCTAGTTAGTTAATAACATATTAGTAATTAATTAATTAATTAGTTAATAACATATTAATAACTAATTAAATAATTTAATAATAGTTTAGCAATTAATTTGCTAAGTTACTAATTATCATGAAATACACTGAAAAAAAAATTTATTTGATTCAAATAACCAATTATTGATAATCAAATAAATATTTACTTGAATCAAATAAGTTTTATTTGAATCAATTAATTAGTATTTGCTTCAAATACTGAAATATTTGATTCAAATACAATTTATTTGATTTAAATAAAAATTATTTGATTCAAGTAAATATTTATTTGATTATAGACAAATAATCGGTTATTTGAATCAAATAAATTTTTTTTTCAGTGTAATTAATATTCAATAACTAAATAATCATTTTAAACTAATTATTTCTATTATTTCTAAATTAGTTACTAATTTCTAAATTAAAATTACTAATTTCTATATTAGTTAATTAATTTCTAATTTAATCAATTAATTCTTTTACAACCAATGAATTAATTAGTTAATTAATATTATACGATTGTAAGTTGTTAAATTTGATATTTCTTGTTATTGTTTCAGTTCTTTTGACAAAATTTTCCGACTTTTTCCCATTTTTCCTGAATATATTTAGAAAAATAGTGATTTTGAGTAGAATTCTTCTGAATAATGGAATTTTTTTATGTTAATGAAACAAGAAACTCGATGTTTCTTAACGTTTCTAAAATAACAGCGCGTTATTTTAGTTTGTTTTAATTAATTCTTTAATTTTGTTTCTTTCTTTACTCTGAATTTTTTTTTATATTTTTAATATTATATTTTATGTATATTTTTTAAAAATATATTTTGTATATATTTTTTTTTAAATATATTTTGTATATATTTTTTTTATATATTTTTTTTGAAAAATTTTCGTCCTTACAGTGATTTTCCTTTTGCTGCATTTTTTCGTTCAAATAAAAAAAGAGAAAATTAATTTCTTCCTTCTTTTCGTTTCATATACCTTTGAATTGTTGTCATTCGATGTCGAAGCTTTAAAATTCGTCTCGCCATCAATTTTGGCACGTTTAATTGCTGTATTTTCTGAATTTTCACTATTTCGATGTTTCGCTAATCGTTTATAAGGCTCGTCGCAAATTGCGGCGCCCAAATCGGCGAGTATTGTCGCCGACGTGCGTCGAATACTGTGGCCCGTGTAACACTCGGCATTTGGTAAATTCAAATATTTCGCCACTTGCTTTGGCATTGCGCCAAATTTATTGATACCAATAACTTGCTGCGTGCACTTGCCATAATTGTAGTTGACAAAAAAACGCGTTGTCGCAATATTCCTTGGCCGAAGTGCCGCGTACGCTTTATATAAATTATAAAACAATTCCCCGTGTACAAAAAATGTCCTCTCATTTCTTGTCTCGGAATTTATCACCTTAACCACTAAATGTGTACCAAAATCTTTAATATTAGTTGTTCGAATTTCGCACAATTCGCCTTTCTTCAATGCGCCGCAAATGCCGAAAATTATCGCCACCTAAAAAAAAAGCAAAACCGGTGTTTATAGCATTAAAAATTCTTTTTGAAATTCAAATATTAAATATTTTTCTTTATTATTTTATTAACACTATACCTTTGTGGCTAAATAATTATGATCGGGCGCGTTATTTAAAAAATCGAGTATTTCTTTACTGGACAGTGTTTTTGGTTTTTTGCTTTTATAACCTTTCGATTCTTTTCTCAATAATCCACTTAATTGTGTGTAACAACTGATGTCAATGTTGTTATTCATTTTTATTGTACTTTTTAACATTGAATAACGTGCCCATAATGTTGGCGGCTTAACTTTACCGACAAGTTCGCCGAAATATGAGAGTAAAACATTTTCTGTCCATGTATTTATTTCTTTCGATGCTTGCCAAGCGGTGAAATGTTGATAGACAGCTTCGTATTTTTCTTTTGATTTAACTGGTAAATTTTTAATAACATTTTCAACTTTTCCATTATCGTCATTTGATTGTAATTCCCAATCATTTTCTAATGTCTCACTCATTTTTTTTTTTTATTAGAGAACCGCTATTATTTTTACACTTGTTATGCAAATTCTATTTTAATGTATACTTGTGTTTACTTATTTCAACTCTATTATGCGACGACTTTTGACAACTTTCACAGCACACGAAACAGGAAGTATTTTATGCGCATCAGTGCGAGAATGTAATTTTTCCCGCCTATTTTTTGAAATTTCATTTTGCCTACGAACATGAAAGAAAAGAAAAATAACAAATTAATTGAAATAATTTATTATTTACTTATTAATAAATAATTTTCACAAATGAATTTATCCACCATTGCTCAAGTCATCATGCGACTATTAAAATTTTCGAAAATAGTTTCTACAAAACTCAAGCAGTGAAAATAGTTCCTCAGCTTTGGCACAAAAGCGCTCGTGTCGTTAAACAATTTTTTCGCGTACGTCACACCAATCATAGAATAAAAATGTATGTATATAAAATCTCGATGTTTGTGTGTGTGTGCGTATTTTTAATTCGCTGGCTAAAAATCGGACGAATGAAAAGAAATAATAAATAATCGGGAAAATGTTTTCACGCTTGGAGGAGGCGTCAGACAATCTTCCTCCTCTCTTAGGTACATTATAAATGAATGCAACAATGAAAAATGCTGACAGACATTATTGCGCGATTTAAGTGTCAAATGTTCGCGTGTGCAGGAACTAACCTCAAATTTAATGGGAAAAAAAATCACTGCCACAAAAATGCACATTCGTCAATTATCATGTTAGTCGATTATTTCAAAGTTTCCAATTACTCGTAATAATTAGTTTTTTCAATTTAAGAAAAGAAAAAGTCGAATAATGTGAGTTTACGTGTTGTGGAGAAATCAGTTTTTGTGTCTGTTGTGTGTTAAAAAATAAAACGGGGGTCAATTTTTGTTTTACTTTCCGAAAAATAGAATATAATTTATTTTCCCAAATCTTGTGTGTTAAATTCATTTCAAAATTAAATAAATTTCCAATTAAGTTTTCGGTAAAATGAAAGGTGAATATGTTTTTTTCAAAAGTTTATTCCGTGGATAATTTATTCTACCACCATTCAGAAGACTGATAATTTTTTCTATTTATCATAAAAAATTTAAGGTAAGTTCTTTCCAAATTTGGAAATTTTTATTAAAAAATTATTTTATTCATAGTTTTTGTAAATTTATTAGTTTCACTGTAGGAAGAATCTTAAAAACAAAAGTTAGTTCAATGTCATAATTTTAGAAGTATCTAAAAAAAATCATTAGAAGAGTAGATAATTTATTTGTTAAAACATTTTAAACAATGCAACATTACTTTTAAATGAAAATTGCAATTTTCAATAAAGAAATATTTCCTTAATGTTATAGGTTATGTTAAGCTATAAATTTTTCAAAATATTCTCTTTGTTTAAAACTTTTAACTCTGGGATTTTTCGGAGTCCCTGTCACGAAAATAGTCGTCAAAATTTCAATTATTTTTAAAAATACTAAAATTCTATTTAAAAATTTAATTATTATGATATTTTTTTTAAATTTAATTATATCAATAAATAAGAAAATTATTACTGAAAATTTAATTATTTTGAATCATTTTAATAAACTTCTTTGCACTGTTCAATTATTTTCATAAATAACAATATTTATCAGAAGAATTCAATTATTTTAAAAATTAATAAAATTCATCGCTGAAATTCAATTATTTTTGAAAAATCTTCGACAAAATTCAATTTTTTTTTAAAGAATTTTTATGAAATTCATTGCAAAATTAAATTATTATCATAAATAACAATATTTATCACATGAATTCAATTATTTTTGAAAAATTAAAAAAAAATTGTGCTCAACATTTCAATTATTATTTTTAATGAATAGCAAAATTCATTGCAAAATTCAATTATTTTCATAAATAACAATATTTATCACATGAATTCAATTATTTGAAAAATTTATAAAATTCATCTCTGAAATTCAATTATTTTTGAAAAATCTAAAAAAAATTGTGTTCAACATTTCAATTATCTTTCTAAATAAATAGCAAAATTCTTTGACAACGTTCAATTATTTTAAAGAAATTATTATAAAATTCATTCCAAAATTCAATTATTTTCATAAGTAACAATATTAATCACAAGAATACAATTATTTTCATAAATATTAAAAATCTTTTGAGGAATTCAATTATTTTAATAAATTATAAATTTGTTCAGGAAATCAATTATTTTCATAAATAATAAATTTTTCTACATGCTTTGAATTATTTCTAATTCAATTTTTAATCAATTCCACGAAAAATTTGAATTATATTTTGAATAGTTTTATTTAAATATTTTGAAAGAAATAAATTATATTTTCAAAAATTTCAATTATTTAAAAAATTTGTTTATCAAATTCTACGTAAACATTTAATTATTTTTATTAATAATTAATATTTCACAGGAATTGAACTATTTACAAATTTTTTATAAATTTCTTCGCAATAATTCATTTATTTTCATAAGTAATAAAAAATTTTTACAGGGATTCAATTATTTTAATAAGTAATACATTTTTTTTACAGAGATTAAATTATTTTCATAAATAATTAAACTCATCGTAGAATTTCAATTCTTTTGCATACAATTTGAATTAAATTTCTCTAAAAATGCATAATTATTCTTAAAATTTTTTTTTAAATTTCATAGAAAGAATTCAATTAGTCAATTATTTTTCAATTATTTGAAAATTTGTTGATAAAATTCTTAAAAAGAATTCAATTTTAAGAAATAATTTATTATTCTATACATTATCTATATTTATTATTCAATGAATTGAATTCTTCTAAAATTTTCTACAAAAATTGATTTAAAAATGAATGTCTGGTAAAAGTTTAAAATTGGTTAATTAAAATTGGTTTGGTAAAAATTATTGAATGTTAAAAGTATTGCAGCATGAATTTTAAAAAAATTATTAAATTTTAAAAAGGGTTTAAAGTAAAATCTTTGAAAATTTGAATGTTTTATACTTTTAGCTGCCAATTCATTAGAATTAATTTTTTTTGGAAAAGTTTAATTAAATTTTTTTTTAAATTATTGAAAAATTTTATTTTCTATATATTTAATTGAAAAATTTCCAAATAATCGAAATTTCCTAAAATCGAATTGTAATTAAATTTTATTTGAAAATTCTTAAAGAAATTTTTTCAAAAATTATTAAAAATCATTGATAATTTAATTCTTTCGAAAAATTTTAATACATTTTTTTGAAAAAATTACACTTTTTCGAAGAATTTATTTAAAATTGTGTTAAAAATAATTGAGATCCTGTGAAGAATTTTATTATGCTGGAGAATAATTGAATTCTAGCAGCGAATTTTTATTACATTTTTTCAAAATAATTGAATTTATGCGAAAAATTGTATTACTTTTAAAAATAATTGAATTATTGCGAAGAATTTTATTAAAATTTTTGTAAATATTTTATTTTTTTCTATAAAAATTGCAAAAATTTAAATTATTTTAAGTTGTAGAATTTCTGGGGAATTCATTTTTTTTAAATAGTCTAATTAAATTTTTTCGTAATAAGTTATTTAAGGTTTTTAGTTTTTAATACATTTAATTGAAGAATTTCCGAATATTCGAAATTTCACGGTAAAATTGAATTTGTTAACAAACAGATTTGAAATTTCTCAAAGAACCATATTTTTTAAAATTCTTAAAAATAATTGATTTAGAGGAGAATTTAAGTTTCAAATTTTAAAAAATACATATTGAATTGAAATTGAGAAAAATAATTTTGAAATAGTTATAACTATAATTTTAATTAATGTAATTTTTAGAGTTAATCAGAATATTCTTTAGGATGAGGGAAAAGGTCAAAATTTTCTCTGGAAATCAAGGGGGGGGGGAGAAAATTAATTTTTTGTGACAATCACTGAATAACATGACCTTAATTGAAAATAAGTGTTAATCAATTTTATAATTAAAGTGTTTTTTTTCAATTTCCTAAAAATATTCTTATGTACCTACCATAATATTTTCAACATGAAATTCGATTAATTTTCAGATAAAATATCAATACAACAATGGACTTAAATAATTTGCTAGAAATAAGGACGCTCAAGAGGGAAGAGTTTCGAAATAAAACAAAAGTCATATCTTCTAGAAAACTTTCAATGCCATGTTAAATTTTTTCTTAAATGCAAAACGAAAGAATTAATTGACCAGGAAGAAAAAAAAAAGATGCAGGCAAAAAAGCGCTATTTACTTCTATTTGTCACATGCGCATTCCTCGGCTATTGTTACTTTGGTGGTTACAGATTAAAAAGTGACAAAAATCAAAGTCAATTGCAACAATTTCCTTACGATAAACTCCCGTCCTATATAACATTGAACGAAGAGTTCTACGATAAGGATTTACGTATAACAAATCAAAATTTTCTCATTTCACAAAATACACGTAATTGCCGCATGGAGACGTGTTTTGATTTTACACGCTGCAAACAAGGTTTCACTGTTTATGTTTATCCAATTGAAGACGCAATTAGTCCACTTTATCAAAAAATACTCAATGTCATCACTGAATCACGTTACTATACGAATGATCCTGCGAAGGCATGTTTATTTGTCCTTGCACTTGATACATTGGACAGGGATCCATTGTCAACGGAATTTGTTCATAATTTACCAACAAAATTATTGAGACTACCTCATTGGAATAGTGGGAAGAATCATTTGATTTTTAATCTTTATTCGGGAACGTGGCCCGATTATGCCGAGGATTCAATGGCATTTGAATTGGGATATGCAATGTTGGCAAAGGCGAGTATGTCAATATCAAAATTGAGACCCAATTTTGATATATCAATACCGCTATTTCAAAAGCAGCATTCAGAACGTGGCGGTGAATCTGGACAGGCTGTTGAAAATAGTTTTCCAAGTAATAAAAAATATGTTGCTGCATTCAAAGGGAAGAGATACGTTCATGGTATTGGATCGGAAACAAGAAATTCACTCTATCATCTTCATAATGGTAAAGATTTGGTATTTGTCACGACATGTCGGCATGGAAAATCGTGGCGGGAACTGCAGGACGAGCACTGTCAACAGGATAATCAGGAGTATGATACGTAAGTTCTTTTTGGAAATTTGTTCATTTTTTATTTTTACAGAGTTCGATAAGTTTTTAATACTTTAATAATCAGTGACTCATCCCTTTTTCAGCTCTTCATTGTTACTTAAATAAATCTTCAGCAAGAAAAAACAAAAACCATTCATTGCTGCTTGAATAAATCTTCAGTGCACCCAGTGAGCATTATGGTTTGGGTTGACTTCCGGATATTCCAAGAATGACCCGAAGTCAACTGATAAAAACCTCTGTCCACTTGATTCATTGTTGGTTGAATAAATCTCCAGCAAAAAAAAGACAAGAACCATTCATTGTTGGTTGAATAAATCTTCAGTAAAAAAACCATTTATTTTTGGTTAAATAAATCTTCAGTAATGACTGGTTTCACTCAAACATAACAAAATGTTAAAACAGCATAAATTTTAGAAGAATTACGCTTGTAAATTTCATGAATACATGAACTTCAAAAACGCCTTTAATTCGAAATTTTATAAAATTTCAATTTTAAATGCATTTAGTTAAAAAGACCTTCGAGTTTTGAAAAATTTTAATAATTCAAATTTTTCTAAAATTAATTAAATGTAGAAAAGAAATTAACAATCTTTCCTAATCGTTTCTCACTTAAAAAGAATTCTTCGTAGAATTTTTCGTAGAATAATGCTAAAAAAAAATTGTAGACAATATTTAAATTATCTTTTTTTAAGTAAATAGTAAACTTCAATTATTTTTGAGAAATTTTTAATAAAATTCTTTGCGAAATTCAATTATTTTCAAAAATAACAGTATTCATTGTAAGAATTTAATTATTTTCAAAAATTGTAATAAAATTTATGTCAAAATTTTTATTATTTTCAAAAAAATTTCATAAAACAAATGGTTTTCAATATTCTATTTTCATAAAATTTTCGAAAAGAATTCAATTATTAAATAAAAAATTGTGTTAAAATTCTACACAAATATTCTATTATTTTCAAATATAGTTTTTAAAATTGACATTAAAAGTATTCACTGTAATTAAATTAATTTAAAGCATTTAAATAAAATTCTAGGCAAAATTTCAATTAATTTTAAAAAATACAAAAATTCTTTTTAAAAATTCAATTAATTTCAAAAATTTTTTAAAATTCAATTATATCTGTGAATAACGAAATTATTACCGAAAATTCAATTATTTTGAGTTCCTTTAATAAAATTCTTTGCAAAATTTGAATTAATAACTAATAAATAAATTAATAACTAATAATATTTATGAGAAGACTATAATTATTTTCAAATTTAATAAAATTCATCTCTAAATTTTCTAAATTCAATGGTTTTCAATATTCTATTTTAATAAAATTTTTCAAAAGAATTCAATTATCAAACAAAAAGTTTAGAAAAATTCTCCACTAACATTCAATGATTATCAAAAAAATTCAATTATTTAAAAATTTAAAATCGAATTTTGATAAATTTTTTCAAGATCAATTGTTTGAAACTTTTTTTTAAAACATTCAATTATTTTCATGAATTTATCACAAGAATTCAATTATTTGAAAAATGAATAAAACTCTTTGCAGAAAATCAATTATTTTTAAAAAATCTAAAGAAAAAATTCTGGAAAACGTTTCAATTATCTTTATAAATAAATATAAAAATTCTTCGTCAAAATGCAATGATTTTGAGGAATTTTAATAAAATTCATAGCAAAATTAAATTATTTCATAAATAATAAAACTCATTGCATAATTTCAATTATTTTTAATACAATTTTTATCGAATTCCTTTGAGAAAAATTTTATTAAAATTCGTCGAAAAAATTCATTTATTTAAAATTTAAAAAAAATCAATATATTTGTTGATAAAATTTTTTAGAAGAATTACCTTTTAAAAAACATTCAATTATTTAGTAAATTATTTATGTTCGTGTTTAAATAATTGAATTCATGAATTTTCTAATGAAAATTGATTTACAAATTAATCCCAGTTTCAGTTTTTGAGATATTAATTGAATTTTGGAGAAATTACTAATAATTGCAATGTTTAGAAATAATTATATTTTGTATATAAAATTTTAAAAAGGTTTTTGAATTAAAATCTTTGAAAATCTTAATTTTTTCATACATTTAATCAAAAAATCCTTTAGACCCTAACTTCTTCAAATAGCTTAATCGAAATTTTTTAAAATTTTATCTAGTTTTAATTTTCTAATGTTTATTTAATTGAAAAATTTCCGAATAATTGAAATTTCATGTAAAATTAATTTTCAAACAAATGGATTTAAAAATTGTCAAAAATGATTTTTTCAAAAAAATATTAAATGTGATTTAGAGAAGAAATTTATTTGAAAATTCTAGAAAGTAATAATTGAATTAGAAGGATGAAAATATTTTTGAAGAAGTTCAAGTAACAATATACTTATAAGTCCCGGATTTTGAAATTCTTGAAATATTTTACCTTTTATAGATAAATAATAATTATTAAATATTTATTTACGATGAAAAAGTTGTTTCGGTTTTGAAATAATTTTCCAATTAAAGAAATTTGTAATTAAATGTAATAGAACATTTTTTCGAGTATTTATAATTTTTCGAGTGAATCGCAGAATATTCTTTAGGATCAGGAAAAAAGTTAAAATATTCTTTAGAAATTAGGAAAGAGTGAGAAATAAACAAAATTAATTTTTTGTCGTAACCCTGAATAGTATAATTATTTTTACTTTTTCATCGTTGGTTAAATAAATCTTTAGTAATTTAGAGTCTTGTCAGCACATTTTTTTCTATTAAAAATTATTTAATAGTTAAATAATAGTTAAATAATAGTTTAATCATTTTTTCCCCATTTTATATTCAAATAATGTTTTTTTCAAAAACTGCTCATATTCATGTGCTTTATATGTAATAAATTATTAACTTCAATTAGTATTTATTTGAGTCATATCGGTTGAGATAAATTTTAATGATTCATTTTTAAATGAGAAAAATCAATAATCGTTTCTTGACACATTTTTTTAATACTTGACCTCTGATCAAAAGATTCCTAAGGGTCAATGATATAATTTTAATTTTCGATTGCTTATTTTTTGTATAATATATAAACGAATTTCCCCTTTAATCTAACAACTTTCATCATAAGTTTTCAAGTTCAATCATTTTTACAAATTGAATTATAACTTTTGTTTTTAATTTTCATTATAAATTTAAAAATTATAATTAAATTGAAATTCTAATTGGATTGAAATTCTATTAAAATTTTTATTCTGATTGAATTGAAATTCTAATTAATTTTTTATTCTAATTGAATTGAAATTCCAATTAAATAAAAATAAATAAAAATTAAATTAAATTAAATTAAATTAAATTTTTATTCTATTAGAAATGTTTCATTATTTCTCGTCTTTCTGCGAGCTCTGAGAAATCTATTTATTAAAAAAATCCACTTGAAGTATTTTGAAAGTAAAAATAGTGAATGGGGTTTTTTTTAAAGTAAAGTAATGACTGTTTTTTTTCTTGCAGATATGATTACGAAATTCTCTTGATGAATGCCACGTTTTGTTTGGTTCCTCGCGGTCGGAGACTTGGCAGCTTTCGATTCTTGGAAGCATTAAGGGCTGGATGTATACCCGTTATCCTCAGTAATGGATGGGCACTTCCTTTTCATGATCGCATTGACTGGAATCAGGCGGTTATATTCACTGATGAGAGGCTCCTTCTTCAAGTTCGTAGAAAAAATCAAAAATAGCTGTTTTATTTTTAAAATTCGACTTCATTGGGAATTTAATTTTTTTCTCTCTTTTTAGATTCCGGATATAGTGAGATCTGTTTCAAATACGAAAATTCTCAAATTAAGGCAGCAAACGCAGTTTCTTTGGGAACGATATTTCTCGTCGATTGAGAAAGTTATTTTCACTGTATTTGAGGCAAGTGAAAAATTAATTTTTTTCTGGGAAAAGAAAAATTTTTTTTTTTAATTTTTATTTTATTTTTTTTTTGAAAATTTTTATTTTTCTATTCTAGAGTATACGAGAGAGACTTCCTTGGGAGGGTTCGAGGGAGGGAATGATATGGAACACAAGTCCTGGCGCGTTGGCAATTCTACCTCAATTCGCTGACAGTCAACAGGAACTTCCGTTTACGAGTAGTAATCCGGGAAACACGTTCACTGCGATTATTTATTCGCAGTTAGGATCGACTGCTGTTCTTTATCGCTTATTAAAAAGTCTCGCCAAGTGTAAATATTTAGATAAGGTCAGTGATAAAACTATTTTAAAAAAAGATTTCCATTATATTCATAAATAATATAACTTATCGAGGAATTTCCATTATTTTCAATTATTATTTTTAATTAATCATTCGAAACATTCAATTTATTACAGAAATGAAGTTTTCCAGAAGAATTCAATTTTTTAAAATAAAAGTTTCTTTTGTATATTTCTTCTATTTTGAATAAAAAATAATAATTATTATTTAATTATTATATTTATATTATTATTTAATAATTAATTATTAAATATTAATTAATTAAATAATAATAATAAATTTATTATTATTGTTATAATTAAAAATTATTTATTTAAAACATTGTTTGGAAAATTCTTATGAAAAATTCAATATTGTTTTCAAAAATAATAAAATTCTTCTCAGGAATTCAAATTACTTTTGAAAATTTCAATAAAATTTTCAGCAAAAATTCAATTATTTTCAAAAATAATCCAATTCTTCTCAGTAATTCAATTGTTTTTGAAAATTTTAATAAAATTCTCTGCAACTATTTAATTCTTTTCAGAAATAATTAAATTCTTCTCAAGAATTCAATTATTAAAAAAAATTTTTTAAAAAATTCTTTGCAACTTTTCAATAGATTTCAGAAATAAAATAGAATTCTTCCCAGGAATTCAATTGTTTTTAAAAAAATTTACAGAAATTGATCAAAAGTAGTAATTATTCTTAACAATTTTATTTGAATTCCTTTAAAAAATCAATTTTTTAAAATACTTTAGAAGAATTCAATTATTTACAAAAATATTAGAATTTTTCTCAAAAATTCGGTTATTTTCAAATATTTTAATTGAATTGGTCGAAAAAAAATCAATTACGTTAAACTCAACTTTAATTAAATTTTTTTGACATAATTCAATTATTCTAGAAAATTTTATTAAAATTCTTCCCCAGAATTCAATTCTTTTCATAAATAAATGTTTGAAGGAATTCAATTATTTAAAATATTTAAATAAGTAACAAAATTATTCTGGAAAATTCCATTTTTTTGCATGTGAATAAAATTCTTTGCAAAATTCAATTATTTCTTTAAATAACAATATTCATCGCAAAAATTAAATTATTTAAAAATTTTTAAATTGTCAATTATTTTTAAATTTTTAAATTTTCAATTATATTTTTAAATTAATTTTTTCTAAGAAATTCAATTATTTAAAAAAATTCTAATAAAATTGTTCGTAAAAAATTCAATTATTTTAACAAATTATGCAATTCTTTTTGGAAATTCAATTTATTTCATAACAATTTAATAAAATTCCACAGACATTCAATTATTTTCAAGAATTTGAGAAAAATTTTGTGTAAAATTTAATTATTTTTATAAAATTGGCGCTATTCAAAGATTTCCAAAAATTTTCGAGACAGAGTTAAATTATTTATATAATTTTTTACAAAAAAAAATATCAATTTTTTAAAAAATATTTAATAAGATGTTACATATAAAAATTTTCGCAGGAATTCAATTCTTTTCATGAATAACAAAAATTTCTCAGGAATTCAATTATTTACAATAAAATTTTCATAATAATTATTACATTTCGAAAAAATGCTTTATTTAACACAATGTTTATAAACTTTTTATAATGAATTCAATTATTCTCAAAAATGCCACAAAGACATTTGATTATTTTTTAAAATTTCCATAAAATTCTTTGTCAAATTTAATTAATTTTAATAAAACTTTTCGAAATTCATTGTTTTTCAATATCTACTATTTTTTTCATAAAACTCAATTCAATTATTTAAAAATTTTGTTAAAATCCTCTTGAAAATTCAATTATTTTTATGAATATTAAAAATTTCTCTGGAATTCAATTATTTAAATTAGAATTTCACCTTAAAGAAAAAATTAGTCGAGAGAAATGAATTACTTAAAAAATGTTCCGAAGTTCTTCGCGAGAATTAAATTATTTTTATAAATATTTAAACTATTCAATGAATAATAATATTCTTGACAGGAATTCAATCTATTATCAGTATATAAGAAAGAAGTAAATATTTAAAAAATTAAACATAATAAAATTAAACTTAATTAGTTATAAAATTAATTATCGAGTGCGAAGTCTGCAATGAAATAAAAATAAAAATGAAAAGAAAAAAAATGTTTAAAGTACCTACGTTTTTTTTGTCTCTTTGCAGATTATTTTAATGTGGAACTCGGACATTCCATTGCCGAGGAAACCGCGTTGGCAGGGAATCAAGGCGACAATTCTTGTGGTTTCCGCTGATGGGATATCACATCGATTTTATCCTCATCCACAAATTAAAACTAGTGCCATATTATCGTTGGATGAAGACGCAACTCTCAATACCGATGAAATTGATTTTGCCTTCAATGTTTGGCAATCATTTCCAGAAAGAATTGTTGGATATCCGGCGAGATCTCATTATTGGGACGATTCAAAGGTGAAAACACATTTTCGTGAATTAATTTAAATAATTTTTTTTTATTTTTAAGTTTCTATTGTTCAAAAATTTTAAGTCGTTTTAACTTGAAATTTTGTTAAATTTTAACTCGTTTTAATTTTTATTTTTTAAGTTTCTATGGTTAAAAAATTTTAACTCGTTTCAACTTGAAATTTTATTAAATTTTAACTCGTTTTAACTGAATTTGAATTGAAATTTTGTTAAATTTTAAGTCGAATTAATTTTTGTATTTTAAGTTTCTATTGTTAAAGTTTTAGCTCTTTTTAACTTAAATTTTGTAAAATTTCAAGTCGAATTAGTTTTTGATTTTTAAGTTCTATTTTCGGAATTTTAACTCGTTTTAACTTGAAATTTTATAAAAATTTTAAAGTCGAATTCATTTTTTATTTTAAGTTTTGCTATCGAAATTTTAACTCGTTTTAACTTGAAATTTTGTTAAATTTAAAGTCCAATTTATTTTTGTTTTTTAAGTTTCTATTGTTCAAAAATTTTAAGTCGTTTTAACTTAAAATTTTGTTAAATTTTAATTAAGTCGAATTAATTTTTGATTCTTAAGTTTCTACTTTTAAAATTTTAACTCGTTTCAACTTGAAATTTTGTTAAATTTTAACTCATTTTAATTTTTTGTTTTTTAAGTTTCTATTATTAAAATTTTTAACTCTATTTAAGTTAAAATTTTGTTAAATTTTGAGGCGAATTAATTTTTGTATTTTAAGTTTCTATTGTTAAAGCTTTAACTCTTTTTAACTTAAATTTTGTAAAATTTAAAGTCGAATTAATTTTTGAGCTTTAAGTTCTATTTTCGGAATTTTAACTCATTTTAACTTGAAATTTTATTAAATTTTACGTCCAATTAATTTTTGTTTTTTAAATTTCTGTTATTAAAATTTTAACTTGTCTTAACTTGAAATTTTGTTAAATTTTTATTTAAGTAGAATTAATTTTTGATTTTTAAGTTTCTATTGTTAAAATTTTAACTCGTTTTAACTCTATTTGAGTTGAATTTTAACTCATTTTAATTTTTTGTTTTTTAAGATTCTATTATTAAAATTTTAAACATTATTTTAGTTGAAATTTTCTTAAATTTTAAGTCGAATTAATTTTTTAAGTTCTATTTTCAGAATTTTAACTCGTTTTAACTTGAAATTTTATTAAATTTTAAAGTCGAATTAATTTTTGATTTTAAGTTTTACTATCGAAATTTTAAGTCGTTTTAACTTGAAATTTTATTAAATTTAGAGTCCAATTTATTTTTGTTTTTTAAGTTTCTATTGTAAAAATGTTAACTCCTTAAAACTTAAAATTTTGTTAAATTTTTATTAAGTCGAATTCATTTTTGATTTTTGAATTTCTACTGTTAAAATTTTAACTTGTTTTAACTTGAAATTTTGTTAAATTTTAACTCATTTTAATTTTTTGTTTTTTAAGTTTCTATTATTAAAATTTTAAACTCTATTTAAGTTAAAATTTTGTTAAATTTTAAGGCGAATTAATTTTTGTATTTTAAGTTTCTATTGTTAAAGTTTTAACTCTTTTTAACTTAAAATTTTGTAAAATTTAAAGTCGAATTAATTTTTGAGCTTTAAGTTCTATTGTCGGAATTTTAACTTGTTTTAACTTAAAATTTTACTAAATTTTAAGTCCAATTAGTTTTTGCTTTTTAAGTTTCTATTGTTAAAATTTTAACTCGTCTTAACTTGAAATTTTGTAAAATTTTATGTCCAATTAATGTTTTCTTTTAAGTTTCTATTGTTAAAGTTTTAGCTTATTTTAACTTAAAATTTTGTAAAATTTTAAGTCGAATTAGTTTTTGATTTTTAAGTTCTATTTTCGGAATTTTAACTCATTTTAACTCGAAATTTTATTAATTTTTATGTCCAATTAGTTTTTGTTTTTTAAGTTTCTATTGTAAAAATTTTAACTCCTTAAAACTTGAAATTTTGTTAAATTTTATTTAAGTAGAATTAATTTTTGTTTTTTAAGTTTCTATTGTTAAAATTTAACTCGTTTTAACTTGAAATTTTGTTAAATTTTAAGTCTAATTAATTTATGCTTTTAGATTTCTACTGTTAAAAGTTTAACTCGTTTTATGTTAAAATTTTAATTCGTTTTAAGTTAAAATTTTCTTAAATTTTAAATCGAATTAATTTTTTATTTTTAAGTTCTATCTTCGAAAATTTAACATTTATGTTAATGGCATTTTTGATGAATTTTCAAGTTTATAATTCTTTTTTTTTCTTTAAAAAATATAGAGATCGTGGGGCTACACGAGTAAATGGACGAACGATTACAGTATAGTTTTGACTGGAGCTGCTTTTTATCATCGTTACTATAATACTCTTTACACAGAACTATTGAGTTCGACTCTACATAAAACTGTCGAACAATCGCAAAATTGCGAGGATATTTTAATGAATTTTCTCGTTAGTCACGTGACCCGTCGTCCTCCAATTAAAGTCACACAGCGCAAATTGTATAAAGACACAACGGCCGCTGGTATCAGGTAAAATTTTTAAATTTCGCCTTTCAAGTTTGCTTAATAAAAATATTAGTGTCAAAATTCTAGAAGTGAACCATCATTTTTTGATGGACGAGTATTTTTTATGATTATAACATTTTTCTATTCTACATGATAAAGAAATAACATTTTTTTAGAATTTTTTTTCACTAAATATTACTCCTGATTTAATGACGATTTTTATAAATCATATCTAAAAATTTTTTATTTGTTAATAAAAATTGTAAAAAATTATTTTTTTATAAATCAAGGGATATTTTTTGTGAAATTCACATATTTGTTAGTAAACGAATGTTAATAGTTGAGGAATTTCCCACAAACATTTTTTAACTAGAGAAAATTAATTAAAAATGTTTTTTATTTATTATAAACAATTAAAAATAATTTTATGTTCTCCGAACATTTTTTCGAATTTTTTAATGAAATAAAACCTAATAAGCTTCCTTGTTAAATTTATTTTTTAAGAAATAAACATTAGTCGGAAATAATGAAATAAAAAAATTGTTTCTGCATTAAATTGTTTATAACTAATAAAAAACAGTTTTAATTCATTTTCTATAATTGAAAAATGTTTGTGGGGAATTCCTTAACTATTACCGTCTGTTTACTAATAAATATGTGAATTTTACAAAAAATATCCCTTGATTTAAAAAAAAATGCTTTTTATAATTTTTCGCAAATTCTGCAACTTGTATTTTTCTTTATTTTGTAAAAAATAATATTTACAATAATATTTATTTTATTTTATGTTATAATCATAAAAAAAATATTCGTCGATTGAAAAATGATATACTTCTCGAATTTTGACACTTACGATAGTAATTTCAAAAATATTCAAAATTCACATTTCTCGGAAAATTGTAATAAAATTATTCTTCTTTTTTTCTCTCATTAAAAGGTCGCCCTGGAATGATCCTGATCATTTTATTCAACGGCAAACATGTATGAATACATTTGTCGCCGTCTTTGGTTACATGCCATTATTAAGATCAAATTTAAGATTGGATCCAATGCTTTTTAAGGATCCAGTAAGCAATATGCGCAAAAAATATAGACAAATTGAATTAGTTAGTAATTAGAGATTTTTTTTTAAAATACTGTATAGTCGGTATACGAATGGATGATATATATAATAATTAGAATCAATTTTTTTTTCGAATGTGTACAAATGAACGTGGTCACCGTTTTCTATCTATCTCTCTCTCTTTTTCTATTCTTCATAACTGTCTATATATTTTCTCTCTCTATATGTGACGCGATCTGAAAAAAAGGGCCCTTAGAAGCAAATCACTTTAAGGTTATGTTAGTACTACTTTTTTGTTGATTAAAAGTTTGTTTTTACTTTTTGCAAATTGAAATCAGTGTTTTTTTTAATTTTTTTAGTTGTAATGAAATTTAAACATTAATAATTCACATTGACAGTTGATTCTTTTTTTTGTATTTTCATAAAAAAAATTTGCAAACATAACCTATAATTTTTTGCTTCTAAGGTCCCTTTCTTCGGATTGCGTCACATATATATTTTTTGTACAGTTTTTTAGTCGTGTACTAGTAAATATTAAAAAAAAAAAACGGTGACGTGATGAGGCTACTTTAGAAGGGATATTTTTATTTTAAATTATTCATTACAATTGATGACATTTATATTATTATTATTATATAATTATATGTTTTTTATCATTATTGATTGTTTGCAATATATTTTGGGAATTTCGTAGTACACTCATGATTTATATATAATATATTATATATATTTTATTAATATAAAAAACAAAAATGTGTCGCGCTCCCAAGGAGCAAAAAATGTGAGGTTATGTTTCTTTTTCAATAAAAAGACAGAAAGAAAATCAATTATATCAATTAAAAATTATTCATCTTCAACTCTTTATTGTATCGAAAATATTCAATGAAAATTCACTTTTATTTTTTTTATTTTTTTTTTTTTATTAAAAGTGAAAATTCACTTTTAATGAAGAGAAATTCATCACGACCCTAACCTATAATTTAGGTTTGCTTCTTGGGAACGTGACATATAGAAAAAAATTTATGACCCACGAGGCAATTTTTTTACCTTTGGAGAGAAAACGAGATAATTTGTCCCTTTCTTTCTCATGGTAAAAAGTTCGGTAATTTTTATATTTTTTTTTTTTTTGAAGAAATGTAATGTATTATATATATATATATATATAAAAACTTGAGATTATCTCGTGCATCAAAAAGGGGTTTTTATGTGAATTATTTTCGTCATTCTTTTTCTACATTTGATGCGCGAGACGACTGGCAGCGATGACTCAATACGTTACCAAATTATAATTGATTTAAATGCACCGTTGCGGTGATATTTATGAGAATTATGTACATAAAAGTCGATCATATGTGTAGCTATTAATATACAATATATATTATTATTATTATATAATATTGTTATTATTATTTTCTTACTATTCCTATTATTGAAATAATTTTTTTTGCCTTTTTCACAAAGTTGTGTGAACGCACCTTTATTGTAGATGAGCGAGAAAAGGACAAAAGATACTTCTATTTGCTTTTTCTAAAAAAAAAGTTGCGTGAACGCACCTTTATTGTAGATGAGCGAGAAAAGGACAAAATATACTTCTATTTGCTTTTTCTAAAAAAAAGTTGCGTGAACGCACCTTTATTGTAGATGAGAGAGAAAAGGACAAAAGACACTTGCATCCTTGTCTCTCTCATGAAAGATAAATGTAAGGTTATTCCACACAAGTACGAATATTTAAACAGAAAAGAAATTTTTTTTTATTTTCTTTTCTTTTAGAGAAATTTTATAATTTTATTATGGAAATCACGGCGAAACTACCATAGCGATACATCGAAATACTCCCAATTTTGAATTTGTAGTTTGAAACGATAATCTTATTCTATTTTCAATTGATAATACGGTGATATTGGTATTTCCGCAATACTGAAGTGGATATCCGCTTACGGTAGGATGAGTGTCAATTTCAATTGAGTGCTCAAAACAGTTATTCTGAAAAAAGAAATTTAAAAAATTGTTAATATAAAGAGACTACAGCCCCATTCACACCTGGCAATTTTTTTTTGGCCAATTCTCAAAAATTAATATGAAAAATACTTTAGGCTATGTTCACAATGGGCTCTTTTTTGCCCTCATATTATGATGAAAATAATATACAAGAATACTAAATTTTTTCTATTTCTGACAATAAATTAGTTTCAACAAATTAATTCTATTGAAGAACTGACATTAATAGTTATTACTTATAAATCATTTACTAAAGTACTTTTAGGGAAAAATTTAATTTTAATTTCCATTTTTGATTTAATTTTAATTTAATTTCAATTTTGAGGAAATTCTGGTTTCAATTTTTTAAAACTTTAACGCAATTCTTTGAAAGAATTCAACGAACTTAAAAATAAGAAAATTAACAAACAACAAAACTAACAAACAAGAAAAAACAAAAAAAACAAAACAAAACAAAACAAAACAAACAAAAACAAAAAAAAACTAACAAAATTATTCTAAAAAAATATTGTTGAAAAATTCTTAAAAATTATTCTTAATTTAATGTTTTTAATATTCTACCATTTTAATAAAATTTCATAAATAAATTCAACTATTAAACAAAAATTTTCAAAGAATTCCACAAACATTCAATTATTTTTAAAATAAAAACAAATTGCACTTAAATTCAATTATTTAGAATAGAATTTGCATAAATTTTTGCAAAAAGAAAATTAAATTAAAAACTTTTCATTAAATTCTACGCAGTGATTTCAAAAAGAAAAAATTTCTTCGCAAACATTCAATTATTAAAAAATATTTTTATTTTAAAACTTGTCTAAATTTCAATTACATGTATTTTTTAAAATACCAAAATTTCTTTTCCCCAAAATCAAATACTTTCAAAAATTTCAATTACAATCTCGTCAAAATTTCAATTATATTTTTCAAAAATTAAAAAACTTTTCCAAAATTAAATTTGGAAAAATTTCAATAAAATTCTTGTTAAAATGTCAATAATCTTTAAAAATACTAAAATTCTTTTTGAAAATTCAATTATTTTGAAAAATTTTCATGAAATTCTCGTCAAAATTTCAATTATCTTTAAAAATACTAAAATTCTTCATGAAATTTCAATTATTTTTACAAATTTAAAGATAATTTTTCACAGGAATTCAATTCTTTTAAAATTTTAAAAATTCTAGTCAAAATTTCAATTATATTAAGAAATATGAAAATTCTTTTCCAACATTCAATTATTTTGTAAAAATTCATTACATTTTTCCCAAGAATTCAATTATTTTTAAAATTAATAAAATGTTTGTTAACATTTCAATTATTTTAAAAAATACTAAAATTCTTTTTGAAAATTTAATTATTTTGAAAAATTTTCATGAAATTCTCGTCAAAATTTCAATTATCTTTACAAATACTAAATTTCTTCTTAAAAATTCAATTATTTTGAAAAATTTTAATATATTTCTTCCGAAGAATTTAATTAATTTCAAAAATAATAAAATTCTCTTAAAAATCTCAACTATATTTTAGAATATTATAATTCTTTTAAAAAATTCAATTATTTTGGAAGATTTTAATAAAATTCTTGTCAACATTTCAATTTTATTTAAAAACATTAAAAAACTTTTTCAAAATCCAACTATGTTGAAAAATTTTAATAGAATTATCGTTAAAATTTCAATTATCTTTAAAAATACTAAAATTCTTCTACAAATTTTAATTATTTTAACAAATTTTAATATAATTTTTTAAAATATTAAAATTCTTATCCAAAATTATATTATTTGAAGAAATTTCAATAAAAGTGCTATCAACAGTTCAATTATTTCAAAAAACGCTAAAATACTTCTTGAAAATTCAATTATTTTGAAAAATTTTAATATAATTCTTCCGAAGAATTTAATTAATTTCAGAAATAATAAAATTCTCTTAAAAATCTCAACTATATTTTAGAATATTATAATTCTTTTAAAAAATTAAATTATTTTGGAAGATTTTAATAAAATTCTTGTCAACATTTCAATTTTATTTAAAAACATTAAAAAACTTTTTCAAAATCCAACTATGTTGAAAAATTTTAATAGAATTATCGTTAAAATTTCAATTATCTTTTAAAATACTAAAATTCTTCTTGAAAATTCAATTATTTTGAAAAATATAATATAACTTTTCCCAAGAATTTAATTATTTTCAAAATTAATAAAATCTTTCGCAGAAATTTAATTATTTTTAAAAATCTAAAAAAGAATTCAATTATTTAACAAAAATGTTAGTAAAATTTTACAAACATTCAATTATTTAAAAAAAATTGTCACATGAATTCAATTATTTAAAATAGAATTTGTATACAGTTTTTTAGAAAAAGAAAATAAGTTGAAAAATTTTTCATTAAATTCTTCACAGCAATAAATTCAATTATTTTCAAAAATTCTAATAAAATTTCCCCAAAAATTTAAAATTCTTTAAGAACAATTTTGACGAAATTCTACACGAATATTTAATTATTTTCTAAAATAATGAAAATTTCACTGTAATCTAATTATTAAAATTTAAAATTTGCAACCATTTTTTCTGAAAATAATCAATTGTTTGAAAACTTTTTATGTGAAATTCTTGGCTATATTTTAATTATTTTCATAAATAAATAAAATTCATTGCAGAAGTTCCATTAATTTAAATACAATTTTAATCAGATTTCTCGAAAAATGTAATTATTTATAAATATTTATGAAAATGCGTCGAAAGAATTCAATTATTAGAAAATTTGTTAAAACAATTTATCATAAGAATTCATTTTTAAAAAAATTTAATTATTAAATAAATTATTTACACGTGTATTTGAATAATTGAATTTTAATTATTAAATAAATTATTTATGCTTGTATTTGAATAATTAAATTCACGTAGATTTTCTAATAAAAATTGATTTAAAAATTAATTCCAAAATTAAAGTATCAGATTATAATTAAATTTCAGAGAAGTTACGAACAATTGTAAATTTTTAGAAGTAATTCAATTTTATAAACGTTTCAAAATTAAAATCGTTGAAAATCTGAATTTTTCATAAATTTAATTAGAAATTTTATTTTTAACTAATTTTTTTTTCAAAAAGCTTAAAAATAATATTTTTAAATTACAAGTTTTTATTTTTTTTTGTTTCTTCTTTAAATGAAGAGTCTTTGAATAGTTAAAACTTCACGTAAAATTGAATTGTTAACAAATGGTTAAAAAGAAAATTCTCAAAGAAGAACTTTTTCAAAAATTATTAAATAATAAAAAAATTATTTAAATTATTATAAAAAATCAACTGAAAAAATTTTAGTTGATATATAAAAATTTAATTTAATTATAAAAATAATTACAAAAAAAATAATTATGAATAATTCTAAAAATTTTAATTTAATTTAATTTACATAAAAATTTGTAGAATAGAAAAAATATTTAACTCACCGTTGGGAATTTCAATGTACAATTAAGTCTTGTTTTATAATTGTCTGGTGCTTCCAATTCCCAGCTGTCTTCCACGTAAAATCCTGGTTCAGATATTTTATTTTGACTGTTTTGATTAAAAAAAGAATAAACTTGATTTAGTTCGAGCTTTTGAAATTCATCGCCATTGTTCTCTTTTATTTGACAAGCAATAAGTAGGGTAAGCAATAATCCTGAAAAAAAATTATTATAAAACGCATTTATTTTTACATTTCTTATCATTTAATATTTTTGAAAAACTGAAATTATAAATTAAAGTTATTAAAAAAAACATTTTTTTAAATTTGTTAAAAATTACATTCCATTTAAAATAATTTTTCATTAATTTTTTTTTTAAATTTTTAATTCTGTTTTTGAAATAAATACAACTATAATTACCAATGGAGTGGAACAATCGTGTTGAACGAGTTACAGACATTTTTCTTATGATTTATAAAGAAAAATTATATTTATTTACTTTTTATATTCTTCCTCTATGTTTGGAATGATTTTTTTTTATTTTCTCCCAGTCTTTTTATACCGTTATATATTTACAGAGTTTCGTTTTCAAAGAGTAAATAGTTGGAAATAATATTTCTCAATTTAGTTTAAAATTAAAAAAAAATTATTTTGTATAAACTATGTTAATTTTAAGATATCAAGTGTATTTACCCTTTTATGTCAATAATACATATATGTCATTATTCTAAATTATATTTATATATTTATATGAATATATAAGTATTTTTTTTATTGTGTACATTATTTTAAATTTAATGAAATAAAAGTAAATTTGAATATTATAATATAATTTCATACAAACAATATAATAATAATTGGAATTTTTAAAAAGAATTGTCTTGAATCATAATTTTGATAAATAATAAAATTTCCACAGGAATTCAATTAATTTAGAATTTAGAATATTAAGAATTTTTTTTCAATAAAATTTCGAAAAATAACAATTATTTAAGAAAATTTTTATACAATTCTTCACTATAATTGAATTAAAAAAAAAAATTTATTAACATTCAAAGCAGGAATTTAATTATTTTCAGAATTAATAAAATTTTTCGAAGTATGTTAAATATTTTTAATACAATTTTCAACTAATTCAAAAATATAAAATTATTTTAACAAATAGTTTTCCAAAAGAATTCAATTATTAAAATGAAATTTTCCTAATATTTATTTTATTTTGAAAAAATTAGTCATTTAAAGAAATTTTTATAACGATTCTTATGCAGAAATCAATTATTTTCCAAATTAATAAATAACAAAATTTTTCTTCAGAAATTCAATTATTAAGATTAGAATTTGCATGAAATTAGTCGAAGGAAATCAATTATTTAAAAATTTTCATAAAATTTTTCGCAAGAAATAAATTATTATCATAAATATTAAATTAAGAGAGAATTGAATACTTTTGATGAAAATTAGAAAAAACAATTTTTCTTTTGGTCGTCAAGTTTATTTCCCGATATAGCTACTTTTTATATTCCTCTATTATTTTTAAGAATACATAAAAAAAAAATTTTTTAATCAAGTTTATTTACAGAATCATGTGTTTCATAATAAATTCTTTTTTTGTGTTATTCACATTTTTCATTTACTTTCATTGTTACTAAAATTCATCTTGAAAATTCAATTATATTGAAAAAATTTAATATAATTTTTCCCATTAATAAAATTACTTAAAAAATTAATCGCATTCTCGTTAACATTTCAATTATATTTTTTAAAAAATTAAAACTCTTTTCCCAAATTCAATTATTTTGCAAAATTTTAATGACATTCTCGTCAAAATTACAATTTTCTTTAAAAGTACTAAGATTCTTCTTGAAAATTCAATTATTTTGAAAAATTTTAATGAAATTCTCGTAAAAATTTCAATTATATTTCAAAATTCTAAAATTCATCACGAAATTTCAATTATTTTAACAAATTTTAATATAATTTTTTCCAGGAATTCAATTTTTTCAATTATTTTGAAAAATTTTTATATATTTTTTCCCAAGAATTCAATTATTTTGCAAAATTTTAATAACATTCTCAACAGTTCAATTATCTCAAAAAATGCTAAAATATTTCTTGAAAATTTAATTATTTTGAAAAATTTTAATATAATTTTTCCCAAAAATTCAATTATTTTCGAAATTAATAAAATTCTCGTAAAAATTTCAATTATCTTTCAAAATTCTAAAATTCTTCACGAAATTTCAATTATTTTAACAAATTTTAATATAATTTTTCCCAGAAATTCGATTCTTTTGAATTTATAAAAATTCTAGTCAAAAGTTCAATTATATTTAAAAATATTAAAAAACTTTTCCAAAATTCAATTATGTTGATGAAGTTTAATAGAATTATCGTTAAAATTTCAATTATCTTTAAAAATACTAAAATTCTTCTTGAAATTTCAATTTCTTTTACAGATTTTAATCTAATTTTTTTAAATATTAAAATTCTATTTCAAAATTCAATTATTTTCAAAAATTTCAATTAAAATGCCCTCAACAGTTCAATTATCTTAAAAAATGCTAAAATATTTCTTGAAAATTTAATTATTTTGAAAAATTTTAATATAATTTTTCCCAAAAATTCAATTATTTTCGAAATTAATAAAATTCTTGTTAAAATTTCATCTATATTTTAGAATATTAAAATTCTTTTAAAATATTCAATTAGTTTGAAAGCTTTTAATAAAATTCTCGTCAACATTTCAATTATATTTAAAAATATTAAAATTCTTTTTCAAAATTCAATTATGTTGAAAAATTTATAAGAGAATTATTGTTTAAATTTTTTATTATCTTTTTAAATACTAAAATTCTTCCTGATAATTCAATTATTTTGAAAAATTTTAATATCATTTTTCCCAGAATTCAATTATTTTAAAAATTAATAGAATTCTCGTGAACATTCCAAATGTATTTGAAAATATTTAAATTCTTTTCGAAAATTTAATTATTTTGAAAATTTTCTATAAAGTTGTCGTCAACAGTTCAATTATCTTTAAAAAAATACTAAAATACTTCTTAAAAATTAATTTGTTTTGAAAAATTTTAATATAATTTTTCCCAATAATTTAATTATCGTCAAAATTAATAATATTCTCGTTAACATTTCATTTATATTAAAAAATATTAAAATTCTTTTTCAAAATTCAATTATTTTGTAAAAATCTTTAAAATTTTTCCAAAACGAAAAAATAGTGTTAAATATAAATATATTTTTTTACGATAATAATAATAACACTACATTCAGTAATTTGATTGCAAACTAGAATAGATAATTTCCACTGATCCTGAAGTCGATGAAACATTGTTGATTGCATTTCCGCTCGAAATCTTTTCTTTTTCTTAAAAAAAAAAAAAATATTATTTGTCTTTTTTTCTTTTACATTATTTTATCGCTTTTAGATTACTAAAGGAGATTAACGATCTAAACGGGAAGTGTTAATAAAATAATGAAGTGAATTGTTAATTTCTTTATCGATAAATTTTTTTTCTTTTTTTAATATTATTGTGTAAAAAATGTACATAATATAATGTAATTCCGGATATGATTTCAGTGCGACTTTAGTTGTTATAGATCATTTAGTGTAGAGAATATTAATTTTTATTTTTCTTTCTTTCATTCGCGCCTAGGCCAAAAACAGGTCGAGGTCGAATTGGATCTTATTTTTTTTTTCTTTTCTTTATAATTGTAACATTTAATCAGGAACCGGATTTTCTGATTGAGCCCGCGGCAAGGACTTTGAATGTCGAATATGTGATTCGATAATAAAAAAAAAGAAAGTCATAAATCAGATGAAAATGAAATTTTCAAGATTCCAGGTCACATTGCAGTTATGATATATGAAGCAATTTTTTTTTTTTTTTTGAATTTGATGAATGAGATTGCGTCTAAAGGCCCGAATTATTAAAAAAAAATTGACTCATTAGTTCGCATATTAAAAAGTATTTATTAGTTGATTAAATAATTTTCAGTTTTGGAATATTTGGGTTTATCGTTAGAATTCTCTTGTAACATAATATTGAATAACTTTTTTATTTCTTTCTTTTTTTTTATATAATGACTTTATTACAAAACTCTTCGATGGTATGAATTAATTTGTAATTTTTTTAACTTCTTGGATTTTTTCAAAAAATTTTTTATCTTTTTTGTTTCCCAACTTTTTTTTTATAATATTGTTCTTTTTATAGTTTTTTTAAAATTTTTTCTTAATGTCATAAAAATCATTAAAAATATTCGAAAAGAATTTTACAATTTATAAAAATAATTAAATTGTTTTAAAAAATTTTAACAGAATGAAAATAATTGAATGTTTGGAATGAATTTTGCAAAATATTTTCAAAACAATTGTATTCAATTGAAAATATTTATTAAATATTTAAAAAAAATGTTTGGACTGAATTTTGAAAAATATTTTCAAAACAATTGTATTCAATTGAAAATATTTATTAAATATTTTTAAAAAATGTAATCTTTTTTGAGAAATTTTATTAAAATATCTACTATTAAAAATAATTAAATTCCTGTGAAGAATTTTACTATTTTTAATTTTAAAAGTTAATTGATTATTTATTTGTTAATAAGATAAATTTTTTAATTTTGATTATAAAATCGACAAATTTAAAGAATTATATTTTGCAATAGAAAAAAAGTGAAATTAATTCAAGATGAATGTGTTAAATCGGTAAAAAAAATTTTTTTTAATTTAAAATTTCGTGTCAAAATAGATAATGATTTTTTCCATTTCGTAATTTGATAAAAATAAAATCTAAAAGAACAAGAATTAACACGTGTTATTTTATATAATTGACAAAATTCTATTTTTAAATAAAAATTCCACTGGAAATAAAGTTCATAGATCTTATGAAATTTTATTACCTATGGCAGAATTTTAACGCTATTCTATTGTTCACAAACAATTATTTAACTAGTAATTCATTTGAATTTTTATTATTTACACTAGAATTATCTGCTTTATAAATATATCTATTTATATTAAAAAAAAAATTGCCCAATTTTTCTAATTTTTTCACTTTTAGAATTAATTTTCATTTTAACTTAAATTACTCGATAAATTTAAGGAGAGATTAATACCCATGAGGTTTTTTTTAAAAATGTTTTCTAAAAAATTATTTCTTTTTTATAAAAATCTTTCGCTATGTTAAAATATTAAATATTTTCATGATTAAAAATTGTGTATTTGAACAAAAAAAAAAAAATATTTTCGTTATTATTGAAACAGTTTTTGAAATAAAAAAAAATTTTTTGAGATAAATGAAAGAGTCAATAAAAAATTAACAGTGAAAAACTAGCTTTTTTTATATTTATTTATTCTGTAGGTATTTTTTTTTGTTTTTGTTTATCTAGCAATAATAATTAAATTTTATTGAATATTCCGATTCGAAAACGCGAGAAAGAAAAAATTGCAATCGAATAAGAAAAAATATTTTCCAAATCAAGTTTTAAATAAAATTTAAATTAAAATTAAAAATTAAATTCTTTGCAGTAAGACATGAAAAATATAATTATTAAAAAATATTTTTCATTTACTTCAAAAATAAAATGTAGGATAAATGAAATCGTTAAAAAAATATTTGTTCATTTAAAAATATTTTTTAGAATATAGAGAAATCAATTTGACTCCAAAAAAATGTTCGTTACATTTATTTACGAATTTCTTTAAATAAAAAATTTTTTTCCAAAACATTAATAACTTCGTTTTTAAATAAATATATAATGGAAAATATTTTTTAGAATTTTTAACTGAAACTTTTTTTTAAATCTTGAATCTTAAATTTTTTTAAATTTTGATGATTTCTTTAAAAGTTTTCAATTTAAAAATATTTTTCAAAAATTGAAATAAACTTAAAAAAAATTAATTTTAATTAATTTTATTTTTGTTTTTTGTAAACTAAAAATAAAATTTGTAGATATATTTATATGCAATCAGTTACGAAGAATAATATAAATTATCAGTCAACACGACTGACAAAGTTTTTAAATTTTTGCTCTTTTTTAAAGCAATACTTAAAAAAAGAACGTAAAAAATCATTTGCTATATAAAGAAGGAATTTTGTCAGATTTTTCAAAAAGTGAAAATAAATTTTTGCTTGATCGAAAATAAAAGTAAAAATGAATAATTTCTGGCCTTCTCTAATTTTGATTGTCAACTGTATTTTTTCACAAGTGTTGTCGCAGAATCCAATTAGAAAGTACCATGACGAGGTAATAAAAAGAATTGTTAAAAAAGAAAAAATGATAATGACGGAAATATTTTTAATTTTTCATATGCTTTACATGTATTTTTTTGAGAAATTTCACCCTTACATTTAAATTTAGAAATAAATATGTATTAATAATAATTCGCTAAATATCTAATAATTGATTGAAAAATTAATAATTAATAAAGTAAGTAACAACTAATTATGAATAATAATTATTGCAGATAAATTTTAAAAAATTTTTAAAAAAACTTCAATTGTCTTAAATATTTATCTATCTGTTTATAAAGAATTATATTCATTTGGTTAAAGAACATTAATTTTTTAAATAAATGTATTTGAATAATTTAAATTCCTGCAACGAAATTTCATATTTATTAAAAAAATAATTTAAATATTTATAAAAATAATTTCAATCTTGCAAAGATTTTTAGAAAATTTTTTAAATAATTCATACATTTCGACCATTTTTATGCAAATTCTAATTTACATAATTAAATTTCTGTGAAATTTTTTATTATTCATGAAAAAAATTGAACTATTACAAAGATTTTTACAAAAAATTTTTTTAAATAATTAAATTATGTTTCAAAATTTTGATGAAAATAGTAGATATTAAAAATCAATAAATAATTGCAAAAAGTTTTTTAAAATAATTGTATATTACAAAGAATTTTATTGAAATTTTCAAAAATAATTCAATCTCTTTGTGGCATTTTATTAAATTAAAAAAAAAATAATTGAATTCTTCCAAAAAATATTATTATTTATATGAGAATAATTGAATGTTTTTCAAGAATATTATTATATTTATAAGAATAATTGAATTCTTTGGTAAATAAAAACTTGAAATAATTAATGAAAATAATTGAATTTTTAGAAAGAATTTTATTCAAATACGAAAGAATAATTGAATTATTTCTAATAATTGATTAAATACCTTTGGGAAAATTCATAAAAATATTTGAAAATAATTGAATTCCAGTAAAAAGTTTTACATTTTTGTAAATAATTGAATTTTTCTTAGGAATTTTAAAAATTTACATATTTTTAAGTAATTTATTTTTTCGAGGAGTTGAATTTTTGGAATGGAATATTTGAGCAGTTCCTGTAAAATTGTATTAAAAATAATTAAAAATCTTTGATGAATTTTATTATTTATGAATATAATTGAATAGTTGCTAAAAGTTTTTTTAAAATTTCCAAAAATAATATTTAATTCTTACGAGGAATAATTTTATTATTTTGGAAAATAATTGAATTCTCTATAAGAATTTTAAATACATTGTTTTAAATAATCGAGTTTTTCGAATTGTAATAAATATTAAGAAAATTTTATTTTAATAATAGAATCCATGTGGAAAAAATTAATTGTAAAAATAATTTTTATTTAAAATAATAATTAAATTTTGCAAAGAATTCTATATTAAAATGCCTGAAAATAATTTAAATCATCAGTGACAACTTTGTTATTTATCTTTATTTAAATTTTTCCAATGAATTATTTATTTAAATAATTAAATTCTTGGGAAGAAATTTATTTCAATCCAAAAGAATATATGAATTTTTTCTAAAAAAAAATTTCATTGAAAATGTACTAGTTTTAATTTATTTCATTAACAACAATGTTTTTAGAATATTTGAAAAATTTTTTAATTTCTGTAAAAAATTCTATTATTTTTTATAAAGAATTGAATTTTTCCAAAAAAAAAATTGAGAAAAATCACTTTTTTTAAGTAATTGATTTTTTTCTCGTGGAATTTCTAAGCAATTTCTGAAAATTTGTAAGTATTAATAGAAATAGTAGAAATTTTTCGATGCATTTTATTATTTATGAAAATAATTTAATAGTTTTGAAAATTTTTTGTTTACAATTTTCCAAAAATAATTGAATTCTTGACATGAATTTTTTGTAGTTAATAAATAGAAGTAAATAAATAAAAGTAAAGAATTGAATGACTGCGTACGATTTTAGAATTTTTTTTAAAGAAGAATTGATATTTTATGAAAAATTTTGTTATTTTTTGAAAATAATTGAATTTTTAGAAGAATTTCATAGACATTGTTTTAATAATTAATTTTTTCGAAAAATATTAAATGTAAAAATTTTATTTTACATAATTTAATTTTGAAAATCTTTATTTGTAAAAAGGATTGAATTAATGTCGGTACATTTTCTTGAAACATAATCCGAAATATCTGTTCGGGATTTATAAATAATATAATATTTTTCAGAATTAACGAGCTAGTTGATTAGAAAAAACTATCAAAATTCAAAATGGCGAATTCAATATGGCGGACATTTTTATTAAAAATTCATGGAATTCGTTCAAAATTTAAATTCTTTGCGGATTTTGTAATGTCACTAAATACAAATCTGCCAGGAAATAAATTTTTCTAACCTTCTAATGTCGTTAATAAAAATTATTTTATAGTATTTTTACGAAATAAAATTCTGTACTATTATCAAATGTTTTATTTGTTAATCATATCGTATCATTGAATTCATCGACTTCTAAAAGTCCCTAAAGGACAAATTTTGACCGAATTCGACGAATTTTCATAAACTGTCCGCCATATTGGATCCGCCATTTTGATTTTTAAGATTTTGTTTTATTTCCTCAAATTTTGGCCACAAAAGTGTTTTATTTGACATGGAAAGTCAAATTTGAAAAAATTTTATTTTTCTTTATTTATATTTCTTACATTTGTAGAATTTGTCTTTACCGGATATGAAGGAAACGAATTTCAATATTCTAAAAACACTTGTGAATATTGTATATTCATGGTCTCAATATGAACGTACTTGTGGCACTGAACTTAATGCAAAAATAGATTTCTTAAATGAAAAAACTATCATAAATATGATGGCTCAAGAAATTGATGATACAAGTACTTCACTTTCTGAAGCAACAAGAGTAATGAATGAACCATTAAAATTGTTTTTGGAGACTAAAAATAAATTATCTCCAAATACACTGAACTATTGCTTTAGTCTAGAAGGTGATTTGTTCAGGGAATGGATATCCACACAGTTAGTAAGTATAAAAATTTTCATACAGTAAAAAAGATTCACAACAATAATATTGGTAAAAGAAAAAAATTAAAAAACAAATTTTTTTCAATATTTATTTGCAGAATAAAGATTATAAGCTAGAACAACAGGATCCGATTTGTCACAGTTTGGAAAACAGTTTTGTTCTTTTGGAATTGTACAAATTTGTGGATAACGATTCAAAAAAAGATGGTGCAGATGAAAATTTTAATAAATTCACTATTCAGTTGTCGAGAATGATAGAAATGTATGAAAAAAGTAAAATTTCAACGATAGAGAATAAAAATTTTTATTTCGGTCAAGTGCAAAATTTTTCTAGAGATGTGACTCAGTTGTTCTATAGTTCATTACACTTTATGAAATTAGAAAATAATATTTTAAATATTTTCGTGAGTAACATTTTAAAAGATCTTTTTTTTTTGTAATTATAGACTACATTTTTCTTTATGCAAATAGTGTTTTTATGTCTTTTTCAGAATTATATCTATGATGACAATTACAAAATTACTCCGGTAAGAGGAAAAGAAGTTTAAATTTTTTCCAAGTAACATAAAATTTTTTCTTGTTTCGAAATTTTGTTTTTAATTTCTTTCTTTCTTTTTAAGTTTATTAAAAAAATTTTAATGTTAAAAAAAATTATGTTTACTTTTGCTTTTTTATTTTCTAATATTATGACGTTATGGTATTTTCTGCTGTTAATTAAAAGTATTTTTCATGTTTTCTCAAGTATACTGAACCAATACAATCGGCAAGTATAATTTAGTAATAGAATAATTTTTATTAATAAATAATAACTGTTTACTTAAAATAAATATTAAATATTTAATATAATATTACACTCTGAGGTTTTACTAACTCTGAGTCAGATTTTCAAAAAACAAAATGGCGTATGCAATATGGAGGATAATAAACTGAATTTTCATACAAAAATATTTACTTTTAATTTTTGCAGAAGCCTTCATCATCAACAACAGAAAGGGTATATTTTCACTAAATTTTAAAATATTTATTTTATTTTGATTTTCAAAATTCAAAATGGCGGAGCAATATGGAGGATAATAAATTATTAATATTTTCTTATAAAAATATTTACTTTTTATTTTTGCAGAAGCCTTCATCATCAACAACAACCAAAAGGGTACATTTTCACTTTTATTTTAAAATATTTATTTTATTTTGATTTTCAAAATTCAAAATGGCGGAACAATATGGAGGATAATAAATTATTAATATTTTCTTATAAAAATATTTACTTTTTATTTTTGCAGAAGCCTTTATCATCAACAACAACAGAAAGGGTACATTTTCACTAAATTTTAAAATATTTATTTTATTTTAATTTTCAAAATTCAAAATGGCGGAGCAATGTGGATGATAATAAATGATTTGAATTTTCATACAAAAATATTTACTTTTAATTTTTGCAGAAGCCTTCATCATCAACAACAACAGAAAGGGTACATTTTCACTATATTTTAAAATATTTATTTTATTTTGATTAATGATGAACTACGTGAAAATTAAAAATTTTATTCCAAGTTTTAATTTTAATGAAATTTAAATTAATTAAATTTTTTTCTATTTTAACAGGAAGATAGAGAAATTATGCGAACAACAGACAAAAGTGTAATTTATTTTTGGAAATAATTTTTGATTAATAATTATAGTTTATCAAGTAGAATAAAAAATTAAATTGATTTTTTTTAAAGACAACTGCAAGCACAACCTCTAGCACAACTACCAAAGAACCTGTGAGTAATTTATTGTTGTTTTGAAGAAAAATAATTTTATTTATTGTTTCGAAAAAATTTATGTATTATAATTATATGATATAGTTTAATATATTGTAAAAATATTTTAAGTTATGAAACGTTTTATATTTTTTAATAATTTAACAAAGTAGAATGGAAAATTAAATTGATTTTTTTAAAGACAACTGCAAGCACAACAACAACAACAACTACAACCATCGAAGAATCTGTGAGTAATTTATTATAATATTGAAGAAAAATAATTTTATTCATTGTTTCTATAAATTTTATAGTCTTGACAAAATAATGAATTTTTTCATTTAATTTACCAACAAATTACAAAATTTTTTATTTTTAAATTTAAGTTTTTCGATAAATTAAAAATCAAAATTTAAGAGTTTCACTTATTAGTCAAATAAATAAATTTTATATTTTCAAATTTACATTTTTCGATAAATTCATAATGAAAATTTAAAAAATCCACTAATTAAGTAAATAATTATTTGATTTTTATAAATAGTAAAATTTCTTTTAAAAATTTAATTATTTTCCAAATTTTTAAGAATATACTTATAAATAAATAAAAATAAAATATTTTTGTAAAATATTAAATTATTCTCTTTAAACAACAAAAAATGTCACAATTTGTTTATAAAACTTTTATTACGTTAATTTTTTAATAAAAAATTCACTGAAGGATTCAGTATTTTTTTTTGCAATTTTTGATAAAATTTGTCCACAGAAATTCATTTATTTTTCAAACTTGTAATAAATTTTTGGAAACAATTCAATTATTTTCAAAAAATATAGTAAAAATTCTTCACAAAAATTAAATTATTTCTGTAAATATAAAAATTTTTCACAGTCATTCAATTATATTCAACAAGAATTTTAATAAACTTAAAAATTTAATTTAATTTAATTTAATTTTAAGAAACTTAAAAATTTAATTTAATTTAATTTAATTTTAATAAACTTAAAAATTTAATTTAATTTAATTTTAATAAACTTAAAAATTTAATTTAATTTAATTTAATTTTAATAAACTTAAAAATTTAATTTAATTTAATTAAATTTTAATAAACTTAAATTATTTCTATAAATAATAAATCTTTTTCATCGGAATTCAGCTGTTTTCAAGAAGAAGTTTAATAAACTTCAATTACTTTGAAAATTTTCAATTAAAAGTATAAATGAAAATAGATTAAAAAAAACAAAAATTCAAAAAAATTCTTAAAAACAATTTAATCAGAATTTTAAAATTATTTGTAGTAAAATTTCTTTATGGAATACACATATTTTTAAAAATGTTTAACAAATGTTTTTGATTGAATATATTTGGTTTGAAAAGTAAAAAAAAATTTCTTTCAAAACATTTAATTATTTTTAGAAATTTAAAATTTTAAGATTCTTCGCAAGAATTTTAATGATTTTTATGCAATTAATGTAAAATTGAAAAAAATTAAATAGAACAACTATTTAAAAATGTTGGATAACAAAAAAGCAAAGAACAACTAATTTTAAACTGTGAATAGATTGCGAAACGTAACGATTATTAATATAGATTTTTTAATTTTAAATTTTGTTTAATTTTATTTAACTTTACTCGATTATTTTTAAAAATTAATATAAATACTTGATTTGAATTTAATAAGATTTTTTCATTTTCAAAGTCTAATGGAGGTAATGATCTAGTAATAAAAGTAGAAGATTATGACGACGATAAAAATGAAGAATCGGTATGTTTAATTTAGTAAAAAATTACTCATTCTAAGAAAAATATAATAAAAAAAAATCCTTAAAAAAATCCTTAAAAAAATCCTTAAAAAATCCTTTAAAAAATCCTTAAAAAAATCCTTAAAAAATCCTTAAAAAATAATTTATTATTAAATTTATTTTATTTATTGTTAAAATTTATTTAAAAAAAATTTAATTTTCAAAATGAGAAAAAATTCTAATTTTTAAAATGTTTTCAATTTTTACTTCTATTTATTCTCAACTATACCTTTTCTTATTCTCCCAAAGAATGATTATAAATTTTAACAATATTCATGATTAATAAATAGCAACTGATAAAATAATTTAAAACTAGTCTTGAAAATGTTGATAAAAGGAACAAAAGTTTCATTTTCATTTTTGCAGCTACAAGATAAGATTTTTCCAGAAGATAGAGAATTATTGTTACATTTTGAAATTGTGTCTAAATTTTTAGAAACTATTCTAGACCAATATGAATGTAGTAAAATGCCAGAAGATGAAGAAACAAAAGTTGAGGAATCAAATATTTCACCATTATTGAAACTACTGCTTCTTAGTGTGCAAAGAAATGTTCATTTTCGTCAACAAATTTCTCTCTCATCATTGACTGATTCCGTTGAAAATATAACGGAAAAAATGATAAATTTCATGCCCCAAGAATGTGGTCCACAGAGAATTAAAAATAATGAAACAATTCTTGCACTTTTGACAATTATCAATGAATATCGAAATAATTTTCCAACCACACATGATAGTGATCAATACACAGAATGCTATGCGGCAAGTCTCAATCAATTGTTTTCACTGAGTGGAATCGTTTCCAGCTTAAACTTTGAAAGTCCACAACCTTTCAGAAAGAGTTTTAACGATGAACTTTTCATGGGAGCTAATTTTGAAATTCAAAAGTGTCAACAACTGAAGGTAAATATTTTTAAAATTTAATTTTAAAAATACAGTACAAGCTTTGCACTTATCTACTAAAATTTAGTACTTTTTTTACGTCTTGCTACTATTTAGATATTTTTTCAGTTTTCAGCCACTAAAAGATACTATTTCTGTTTTTTTTTGTAAATTTTCACTAATTTAATTCGCTGACACTGGAAGTCAAAAAACTATTCTAAAAAATTATAATCCAATTCATTAAAACGATTCAAATATTTTCGAAAAATATTAGAAATTCAATTATTTTCAATATTTAATATTTCTAATATTCTAATATTTATGGAAATGTTAATATTAGTATGCCAATAATTAAATAATTGTGAAGAATTGTTTTAAACATTAGTTCAATAATTAATTTTTTGAATTGATTTTTGAAAATTATCTACTGAATTAATTAAATCCTTGTGGAAATTTCATTATTTACTGAAATAATTAAATTTTGAACGAATTTTATAAATTTTTGTTTAAATTA
The DNA here is from genome assembly GCA_032873175.1 of Leptopilina drosophilae. NCBI lineage: Eukaryota > Metazoa > Arthropoda > Insecta > Hymenoptera > Figitidae > Leptopilina > Leptopilina drosophilae. The sequence continues at coordinate 37,904,367 of CM065486.1, read as the reverse complement.
TTGAATTTAAACAAAAATTTATAAAATTCGTTCAAAATTTAATTATTTCAGTAAATAATAAAACTTCCACAGGGATTTAATTAATGTAGAATAAAATTTTCTAAAAACAATTCGAAAAATTAATTATTCAACAAATGTTTTATACAATTCTTCACAATTATTTAATTATTGTTTTTCTAATATTAACATTTCCAAAAAAATATTTATTTGAAAGAATTTAATAATTTTTATGGATAACAAAGTTATTCCCGATAATTCAATTAATTTGAGGCATTTTAATACAATTCTTTTTGTAAAATTCGATTATTTTGAAAAATTACAAAAAAAATTTTTCCCAAGAATTCAATTATTTTTAAAATTAGTAAAATTTTCGTCAAACTTTCAAACATATTTAAAAATTTTAAAATTCTTTTCCAAAGGTCAATTGTTTTTTAAAAAAATTTTTAATTTTTGAAAATTCAATTATTTTGCAAAATTTTAATAAAATTGACGTCATCAGTTTATGTATTTTAAAAAATATTAAAATATTTTTTGAAAATTCAATTATTTTGAAGAATTTTAATAGAATTTTTTCCAAGAATTCAATTATTTTCAAAATTAGTAAAACTCTCGTCAAACTTTCAAATATATTTAGAAATATTAAAATTCTTTTCCAAAATTTAATTTTTTTAAAAAAAAATTTTTAATTTTTGAAAATTCAATTATTTTCAAAATTAATAAAATTTTTCTTGAAAATTCAATTATTTTGAAAAATTTATATAAAATTGTCAACAGTTAAATTATCTTAAAAAATAGTAAAATTCTTTTTGAAATTTCAATTATTTTGAAAAATTTTTAAATAATTTGTCCCAAGAATTTAGTTAATTTTCAAAATTAATAAAATTCTCAACAAAATTTCAATTATTTAAAAATATTAATATTATTTTCCAAAATTCAATTATTTTGAAAAATTTCAATAAAATTGTCGTCAACAGTTCAATTATCTTGAAAAATACTAAAATTCTTCTTGAAAATTTCTATTAATATGAGAAATTTAATTTACGTTTAATGCAATTTTTCTCAAAAATTCAAATATTTTCAAAATTTACAAAATTCTTCTTGAAAATTCAATTATTTTGAAAAGTTTTTATATAATTCTTCCCAATAATTCAATTACTTTAAAAACTAATCCATTTCTCGTCAACATTTCAATTATATTTAGAAATATTAAAATTCTTTTCCTAAATTCAATTATTTTAAAAAAATTTTTAAATTTTTGAAAATTCAATTACTTTACAAAATTTTAATAAAATTGACGTCGTTAGTTTATTTATTTTAAAAAATACTAAAATATTTTTTGAAAATTCAATTATTTTGAAAAATTTTAATAGAATTTTTCACAAGAATTCAATTATATTCAAAATTAGTAAAACTCTCGTCAAACTTTCAAATATATTTAGAAATATTAAAATTCTTTTCCAAAATTCAATTATTTTAAAAAAATTTTTAAATTTTTGAAAATTCAATTATTTTACAAAATTTTAATAAAATTGACGTCGTTAGTTTATTTATTTTAAAAAATACTAAATTACTTTTTGTAAAATTCAATTATTTTGAAAAATTTTAATACAATTTTTCCCAAGAATTCAATTATTTTCAAAATTAGTAAAACTCTCGTCAAACTTTCAAATATATTTAGAAATTTTAAAATTATTTTTTAAAAAGTTTTTTAATTTTTTAAAATTCAATTATTTTGCAAAATTTTAATAAAATTGACGTCATCAGTTTATTTATTTTAAAAACTACTAAAATCCTTTTTGAAAATTTAATTATTTTGAAAAATTTTAATAGAATTTTTTCCATGAATTCAATTATTTTCAAAAAATTTTAAATTATCGTCAAAAATTCAATTATATTTAAAAACATTAAAAATCTTTTCCAAAATTCAATTATTTAGCAAAATTTTAATAAAATTGTCGTCAACAGTTCAATTATCCTAAAAAATACTAAAAAGCTTCTTGAAAATTCAATTATTTTCAAATATTTTTATGAATTTTTCCAAAGGAATAATCAATTATTAGGAATATTTCAATTATTCTTTTGTGTTTCATTAAAATTCTTCCCAAAAATCAAATATTTTCGTTAATTATTACAAGTTTTTATTTACCAAAGAATTCAATGGTTCTTATAAATATAATAATATTCTTAAAAAACATTAAATTATTCTCATATAAATAATAATATTTTTTGGAAGAATTCAAATATTTTTTTTTTAATTTAATAAAATGCCACAAAGACATTGAATAATTTTTTAAAATTTCAATAAAATTCTTTGTAAAATACAATTACTTTAAAAAACTTTTAGCTCTTATTCAATGATTTTTAATATCTACTATTTTCATCAAAATTTTGAAATATAATTTAATTATTTAAAAAAATTTTTGTAAAAATTTTCGTAATAGTTCAATTCTTTTTATAAATAATAAAAAATTTCTCAGAAATTTAATTACGTAAATTAGAATTTGCATAAAAATAGTCAAAAGGTGTGAATTATTTAATAATTTTCCTAAAATTCTTTGCGAAATTGAAATTATTTTTATAAATATTTAAATTATTTTTTTAATAAATATGAAATATCGTTGTAGAAATTTAAATTATTAGCAGGATAAAAATGATCATTTACAAAATAATTTTATATTTAAAAATTGTTTAAAATCAAATAAATTAGATATAATTTAATAATTTATTTTTCTTAACAGTTTGATTTTTTCCTACATTTTATTTTTTAAGAAAATGAAAAAAAATTATATTTTTTAATTAACATTTTTAATGTCTTACTGCAACGAATTTATTTCAAATTTTATTTAAAACTTGATTAGCAAAATATTTTTTGCAATAAATTATAATTTTGCTTCTAAAAGTAAAGAATTTTGGAATTTAATTATAAACTTTGTGAAAATAAAATATTTTCTTTATTCGTTTGCAATTTTTTCTTCCTCACGTTTTCGTATTGCAAAATGCAATAAAATTTAATGATTTTTGTTTGATAAAAGAACTAATAAAAAGACAGAATAAATAAATTTAAAAGAAGCTAGTTTTTCACTTTTTATTTTTTATTGACTTTTTCATTTATCTTTAAAAAATGTTTTTTTATTTCAAAAACTGTTTCAATAATAACAAAAATATTTTTTTGCTCAAATACATTTATTTAAAAAATTAATGTTTTTCAACCAAATGAATATAATTCTTTATAAATAGATAGATAAATGTTTAAGACAAATAAACTGTTTTTTAAAACACAATACTTATTATTCATAATTAATTTTGTTAGATAAAAAAACTAATAAAAAGACAGAATAATTATATTTAAAAAATTAAAAAAATATCAATTATTTTCAAATATTTTAATAAAAATTTTTAAAGTAAATCAATTATTTTTAATACAATTTAAATTAAATTTTTTAATTCTTTTCTACTTTAATGAAATTCTTTCCCAAAAACCAATGATTTACATAAATAATTTTTCATATGAATTCAATTATGTCGATAAATAACTTTTTTCCCGAAAATATAATTATTTTAACTTTAAGGCATTTTAATACAATTTTTTTTTAAATTGCATGACATTTTTGTAAAAATTTATTCATTTTTAAAAATTGCTCCAAAAGCAATTTTTTTTATTTTTAACTTTAAGGCATTTTAATACAATTTTTTTTTAAATTGCATGATATTTTTGTAAAAATTCATTCATTTTTAAAAATTTGTCCAAAAGTGTAGTCATTATTAAAAATTTAATTCAAATTCTTCGAAAAAATCAATTATTTAAATAAATGGTTCTTAAAAAAATTTTTTTTGAAAGAATTTAATTGCTGAAAAAATTGTAAGTTAAAAAAATTTTTTTTTTCAATTTCTGGTAAAAATGAATTATAATAAAAAAAAATGTTTGTTTTAAAATTCTTTGCCAGAATTTAATAAAATACAAAAAAAAATTGAAATTTTTCACAGAAATTAACTTTTCTTTATATTAAATTTCATTATTTAATTAATTTTTATATCGTTAAAAAATATTTAATGCTTTTTTCTTCTTTCTTTAGAGTCCACGAAGGATTGGTGTTGCCTTAAATATAGTATATTCTAAGGGCACTTAAGATGCTGATAACTTTTTTTTCTTTTCTTTCTCGATTTAATCGATTTATATTGAAGTAAAATTGGTATTTTTTTTCGAAAAGTGAATATAAAATTGAATTTAAAAATTAATACATAAAAAATCTAGTACTAAAGGAATGTACTTTTTTGTTATTCTAAAAGGTGGTGGTAAAGGGTTATTAATTATTTGTAAACAGAATAAAATAAAGTTGTCAATAAATTCTGATATTTGATGTTTAATTTAATTTTCCCTATTAATTCCACAAAATAAAAAAAATGTTAATTTTATGTTAATTACACAAATTTTTTCATTAATTTTTTACAAAGTATATTTTTAAATAAATAATTATTTCGAAGGTTAGAAGACATTTTTTTATTATTCAAAAAGAAAAATTTTGCACAAGAATATAATAATATTGAAAATATGTCGGCAATCAGTTGCAAATGAAATTGTAAAAAAATTATCAATAATCACGAACAGCGAATGTTGAAAATAGCGTTTTTAAAGTTCTATTAAAAAGAGTCATTAAAATCATCGGTATATAAAGAATGAATTTTGATGGCAATTTTTACTTGCATTTATAATAAATTTAAAGAATTTTGAATGATTCTTAAATTTATTTAAACATTCATAAGAAAATTTCCTAGTGAAAAAAAGTAGAAATGAATAATTCTTGGCGAATTTTATTTTTGATTGTAGGTTGCACTTTTCTACTTATATTGACAAAGGGCACAGAAAGCAGTAACATCACCGAGGTAATAAAATTCATTACCAAATATTTTACAAAAAATAATTAATTTTTATTTTAATTTTACAACAATTTTTTTATTTTAATTTTTAAAAATTTATTATTTATTTACATAAACGATTATAAAATTACTATTCAACATTATTAAATAAAAAGTGATTGCCTTTATTTTATAAATTACTTTTTGCAACAAATTACATATCATAGGATTAAATTACAATAAGTTTTGTTTTTTATTAAAGTATTTTAATTTTTTTGCAGCCTATTAACAACGATGGACAATTATATTTCAACAAAAACAGCGGGGTAATTAATTCTCTTAAAAAAAATATTTTTTCATTTCAATTGTATTTCGAATAAAAAAATTGTTAAAAATTGTTAATAAAAATTGTGTTTTTTATTTTTTATTTTTTTTTTCTCTATAAACATAAGGAAAATTTTTTGCAGTCTAATGGCAAAGAAGGAGAAAAGGTAATTTTCAAGTCAAATTATAATTCTGTTTGAACAAAAAATTCTTCCAGTCAAATTACATATCATAGGATTAAATTACAATAAGTTTTGTTTTTTATTAAAGTATTTTAATTTTTTTGCAGCCTATTAACAACGATGGACAATTATATTTCAACAAAAACAGCGGGGTAATTAATTCTCTTAAAAAAATATTTTTGCATTTCAATTGTGTTTCGAATAAAAAAATTGTGAAAAATTGTTTATAAAAATTGTGTTTTTTATTTATTTATTTTTTTTTTCTTTATAAACATAAGGAAAATTTTTTGCAGTCTAATGGCAAAGAAGGAGAAAAGGTAATTTTCAAGTCAAATTAAAATTCTGTTTGAACAAAAAATTCTTCCTGTTAAATTACATATCATGGTAGGATTAAATTAAAATAAATTTTGTTTTTTATTAAAGTATTTTAATTTTTTTGCAGCCTATTAACAACGATGGACAATTATATTTCAACAAAAGCAGTGGGGTAATTAATTCTCTTAAATTAAATATTTTTTCATTTCAATTGTGTTTCGTAGTAGCATTAAATAGTATTAATTAATATTCTTTATAAACATAATGAAAAATTTTTTTCCAGCCTAATGCCAACGGAAGACAGCAGGTAATTTTCAATTCAAATAGCCAAGAATGTAATGTTTCTTAAAAAATCAATTTTTCTAACTCTCAATTCGTTGTAGTGCCAAGAAATATAAATTTCATGAAAATATTTTAATTTTCCTGCAGCCTGGAGTGTTTGTAGTGCAACAGGTAATTTTCAATATCAATTAATTTGAAAAATAATATTCATTAAAAAACAATTTTAGCTAAAATAAATTTAAAAAAAAAAATTTTTTTTTTCAATTTTTACTCTCAACTGAATTTCACAGTATGCTCTTTATGAAAATATTTTAATTTTTTTTTTGCAGCCTGTAGTCTATATAATACAACAGGTAGCTAAAATTTATTCCAAAATAAAGTTCGAAATTAATTTATAGTCTTTTGTTTATTTTTCTTAGTTGTCTAATGATCGAATTAATTGTTGCTTAACACTTTTTGAATCGTTCGAAAGTAACATTTATTAATGAAAATTAATTATTAATTAATTAATTAATTAAATAATAATAATTAAATTAATTAATTAAATTAATTATTAAATTAATTAATTATTAATTATTAAATTAATTAATTATTAATTATTAAATGAATTAATTATTAATTATTAAATTAATTAATTATTAATTATTAAATTAATTAATTATTAATTATTAATGAAAAAAGAAATAAATTTTTTTTACTGTTACTGTTTTTTTTTAATTTTTCCTCTAGCCTAATGACAACGGAGAAAAAAAGGTAATTTTCAATACAAATAGCCAGGAAAATAATTTATTTCAAAAAATAAAATTTATTTAATTTAAAAAATTTTTTTTCAATTAATTAATTTTTTTCCTGTACGAAAATATTTTTACTTCTTTGCAGCCTGGAGTCTACGTAGTTCAAAAGGTAATTTTAAGTACAAATTGATTCGAAAATAATTTTTTGTAATTAGTTTTTCTTTCTCTTAATTGTATTTCATTGTAGGCTCATTATAAAAACATTTTTTTAACATTTTCATTTAAAAACATTTTTTTCTGCAGCCTGAAGTCCGTGTATTGCAAAAGGTAATTAAAAAAAAAAAAATTGGTTGGGAAAATAATTTTTATTAAAACGTCATAGCAAAGGGGCTGAGGTAGCTAAAATTTATTCCGGAATAAAATTTAAATTAAATTTAGTCTTTTGTTGATTTTTTTCTTAATTGGCTAATGATGAATTTATGAATGTATTTTAATTTTTTAGCAACCTGAGGTCAACGGAGAACAACAGGTAATTTTAATTTTAACACAAATTGACTAGAAAATAATTATGTTAGAAGAATAAATTTTTCTTATGACAATTATATTTCATAGTAGGATAAAATTAAAAAAAAGTTATGTTTATTATTAAAATATTTTTAATTTTCTGCAGCCTATTGTCAACGGCCAACAACAGGTAATTTTCAATATAAATAGTTTTTTCAAAAATCAGGAAAATAATTCTCTTTGAAATAAAAATTTTCTTACTGTCAATTATATTTCATAGTAGGATTATATAAAATTAAGTTATGTTTTTTTTTATTAAAATGTTTTAATTTTCAGCAGCCTATTGTCAACGGCCAACAACAGGTACATTTCAATACAAATAGTTTTTTAAAAAATCAGGAAAATAATTCTCTTTGAAATATAAATTTTCTTTCTTACAATATTATTTCATATTAGGATTATATAAAATTACCTTTTTTTTATTAAAATGTTTTAATTTTCAGCAGCAAAATGCCTTCGGTTTTTAACAGGTAATTTTCAATACCGATTGTCATAAAAATATTCCCTTTCTTATTCTTTATAAATTGTATAATTTAGTAGCTTTGAAAGTTGACTTGTCCTTTTCATTATTTTGATTTATTAATAATTATTTTTTGTTTTTTTAATAAATATCAATTCAAGTATTATTAATGATAAAATTTAATTTAAAATTGCAAAAAAATTGTAAAAACATTAATTTATTAATTATTTATTAACAATCGACTTTTATGAAATAAGAAAAACAAAATTTCTTTCCAGCAAATGATATGAAAGGTGCCGAAAATTCAGGCTTCCTTCAAGATAAAATTTTCTTTATTATTTTCTTTACTATTATAATAAATATATTATTGTTTTTCAACGAATAATAATTTTCAATACAAATCAATTGTTTTGAATTAAAATGAATATCTTACATTTATTTATTAATTGGTGTCGGGAATAATATGGGATAATTATTGTATTTTTTTTAATAATGGAGAACGTTTGTATCTACCGTTTTATTGTCAATAAATAAAAAAAATATTTTAAAAACGAAAAATCATATTTCTTTCTTTATTTCTAAAAAAATCATTCCCATGGTAATAATTATGAATAATAAAATTTGCATAAATTGTTTCGAAATAAATTAATTGTTTGAAATTTTTTTAAAATTCATCGCAATAATTCAATTATATTTAATAAAATTTTAATCGTAATTCTCGAAAAATGTAATTATTCTTTAAAATTTTATTAACATTCGTCGAAAGAATTTGAGTATTTGAAATTTCGTTGATAAAATTATTAGAAACTAATTTTAAGAAACATTAAATCGTTCTAGAAATTATTTATGTTATTATTTAAACAATTGAATTCCCGTTAAATTTTCACTAGTAATACTCGAAATTTTTAGAAAGAATTTATTTTTGTAAAAATTTCAAATTAAAATCTTTAAAAATCGGATTTTTTCACATATTTGATTAAAAATTTTATGATCTTAATTTTTTTCCAAAAGCTTAATCTTATTTTTACTAATAAAATAAAATTATAGTTCATAAAAAAAATTGAAACCTAAAAGAGAACGTTTTAAAAAGACAATAATTGTTGCTAAAGTTCGTGTAAATATTTTTTAAAAAATTATGCTTTTTATTTTCACTTTATTTCTCAACTTTTAAAACAGTAAAATATATTTTTAAAAATATTTTTCATATTTTTAACGAAGGCTCATATAATAATTTATCACTCATCACGACTATGGAAATTTTTGTAATATTTCATTTTCTGTAAATTTCATTTTTTTTAAGAAAGCATAAAAAATCGTTATAACTATAAAAAATACCAAATTTCTTAATACTGTAAATAAAAATTTTATTTTCTTTCTCTTCGAAGTGAAACAGTTTTATTTTTGTTCAATATTTATTTAATTAATTTATTTTCAAAGTTTAAGTTAATATTCAAAATTAATTAATAAATTACAATTTGAGAGAAATATATTTTCTTTAAATTTGAAACGATAAAAAATATGATAAAAGATTTTTATTTTTTAGTAAAATTTGATAATAAAGGAAACCTGCTGTTATCTAAAGAAATATCTCCTTAACAATATTTATTTATTTTCTATTTATTGTCTTTGAATTAAAAAACAAAATTTGTAAACATTTGTATAGAATGAGTAATAAAACGAAATATGAATTATCAGTCAACACGATTGACAAAGTTTTAAAAAGTTTCTTCTTTTTTAAAGTTGTACTTAAAAAAGGAACGTAAAAAATCGCTTGGAATATAAAAGAGGAATTTTGTAAGATTTTTAAAAAAGTGAAAATTAATTTAAATTTTCTCGAAAATCGAAGTAAAAATGAATAATTTCTGGATTATTCTAATTTTGATTGTCAACTGCATTGTTTCACTAGCATTTTCGCTGGTTCCAATTAGAAACAACTATGAAGAGGTGATAAAATTAATTATTATAGTAGAATTTTGGTAATTTTTCTTTCCCCTTTGCCTAAAGTTTAGAAATAATTATGTTTTATCATTAATTACATATAATATAATTTATTCAATATATTTGGAAACAATAAAATTATATAGATAAAAAACAAAAAACCTAAAACGTCTTTTATCAAAATATTGCCAAAAGTTTTAAAAAATAATTTATTTTTGCAAAGAAATTTATTAAAATCCCTCAAAATAATTGAATTTTCGAAAATAATTTTGTTATTTCTTTCAATAATTGATTTTTTTGACAGAATTATTTATCTAAAAAATTAAATTCTTGAGATGTATATTATTAAAATCTCAGAGAACAATTTAATTATTTAAAAACAAATTCTATTTAAAATAATTGATTTCTTTCCAACAATTTTATTAAATTTTTTGAAAATAATTGAATTTCAGTGAAAAATTATAATATTTTTCTAACAATAATATTGAATTCCAGAGAAGAATTTTGTTATTTATAAATATAATTGATTTATTGCAAAAATTTTTATTTTTAACAATTGAATTCTGGTTGGAAAAATTATTTCCGAAAATAATTGAATTTCCAAGAAGAAAGATGTTACATTTAAAAAGCATTGAATCTCTATGAAAAATATTGTTATTTATGCGAAAATCATTGAATTCACGAAAAGAATTTTATAAACATTGTTTTAAATAATTAGGTTTTGCGAAATATAATAAATATAAAAGAACATTTTATTTTAATTTAAATTAAAAATTTCATACATTTTTTTTAATTCTAATATTGTTATGAACAATTGAAGTTTGCAAAAAAAAAAAATTAAAAAGTAAAAAAATGAAGGAAAGAAAAATTATTTTAGCATTTTTACGAAATAAAATTCTGTACTATTATCAAATGTTTATTTTGTTAATCATATCGTATCGTTGAATTCATCGACTTCTAAAAGTCCCTAAAGGACAAATTTTGACCGAGTTCGACGAATTCTCACAAACTGTCCGCCATATTGGATCCGCCATTTTGATTTTTAAGATTTTGTTTTATTTTCTCAAATTTTGTCCTCGGCAGTATTTTATTTGACATGGAAAGTCAAATTTGAAAAAATTTTATTTTCATTTCTTTATTTCTCTTACTTTTGTAGAATTTGTCATTGAGGGGTACGAAGGAAAGGAATTTTAATATTCTAAAAACACTTATGAATATTAGATTTTTATGGTCTCGATATAATCACACTTGTGGCACTGAAATTGATGCAAAAATAGATTTCTTAAATGTAAAAAGTATCATAAATATGATGGCTCAAGAAATTGATTATACAAGTACTTCACTTTCTGAAGCAAGAAGAGGAATGAATGAACCATTAAAATTGTTCTTGGAGACTAAAAATAAATTATCTCCAAATACATTGAACTATTGCTTTAGTCCAGAAGGAGATATGTTCAGGGAATGGATATTAACAGAGTTAGTAAGTATAAAAATTTTCCTACAGTAAAAAAGATACATGACAATAATATTAGTAAAAGGAAAAAATTAAAAAACAAATTTTTTTCACTTTTTATTTGCAGAATAAAGATTATAAGCTAGAGCAACAAGATCCAATTCGTCATAGTTTGGAAAATAGTTTTGTTCTCTTGGAATTGTACAAATTTGTCGATAACGATTCAAAAAAAGATGGTGCAGATGAAAATTTCAATAATTTAACTATTGAGTTGTTGAAAGTGATTGAAAAGTATGAAAATAGTAAAATTACAACGATAGAGAATAAAAAAGTCTATTTCAGTCAAGTGCAATATTTTTCTAGAAATATTACTCAGTTGTTCTATAATTCATTACACTTTATGAAATTAAAAATTAACATTATCAATATTTTCGTGAGTAACATTTTAAAAGATCTTTTTTTTATAATTATAAACTACATTTTCTTTATGCAAACAGTGTTTTCATTTCTTATTCAGAATAAAATCTATGATGACAGTTACAAAATTACTTCGGTAAGAGGAAAAGAAGTTTAAATATTTTCCAAGTAACATAAAATTTTTCATTGTTTCTAAATTTTGTTTTTAAATTCTTTCTTTCTTTTCATGTTTAGTAAAAAAATTTGAATGTTAAAAAAAATATGTTTACTATTGCTTTTTTATTTTCTAATATTATGATGTTATGGTATTTTCTGCTGTTAATTAAAAGTATTTTTCATGTTTTCTCAAGTATATTGAACCAACGCAATTGGCAAGTATAATTTAGTCATATAATAATTTTTATCAAACATATATTTATTATTTTATTATTATTTTATATTTTATTATTATTTTATTTTTATCATACATATATTTTGGTACTTAAAAATAATGAATATTAAATATTTACTAAATTCCAATCTGACGTTTTTTTGCGCCACTGATTACGAAATTTATGTCAGATTTTTAAAATGGAGAATCATATAAAAAAACACTTTTTCGTTTGAAGCTAAACAATTTTTTTCTAAAAAATCATAAACTTATATGAAGTATCAATAAAGAAATTTAATTTTAACCAAATTGTGTCCTTTTTCGTAAGTATGAATTAGACATAAAAAAATATATCTCGTATAATATTTTTCTTTAAATTACTTTTCACTTTTAGAAAAAAATCAGAGAAGAAGATTTTAAATACATTATGGTAAAATATTTTCGAATAATTTTTCAATTTTTACAAAGGATTCAATTATTTTGAGGCATTTTATTGGAATTCTTTGCAAAATTCAATTATTTTGATAAATAACAATATTTATCACAAAATTGAATTTTTTCTTAGAGTAATAAATTTCTTTTTGGAAATTCAATTATTTTGAGAAATTCTAATAAAATCGTTGGCAAGAATTTAATTATTTACAAAAAAATTTTTTCTAACAAAAGTACCACAAGTACATTCAAATATTCTCAAAAAAAAAAAAAAATTGAAATAGAATTCTTTGATAAGTTTAAATACTTATGGGAAAGTATTTTAAATACTTTTCCCAATTTTTTGAAAATCATTGGTTTTTCAAAAAATAGTTTATGAAAAACTATTTCCATAAAATTTCCAAATAGAATTCAATTATTTAAATTGAAAGTTGCATCAAGTTAGTCGAAAGAAATGAATTATTTGAAAATTTCTATAAAATTCTTTGCTATAGAATTATAATTTATTTTGATGAATATTTGAAAATTTGTATAAAATTCTTCGTTAGATATTATTTTTCCTAAAAATTAAAATTTTAAACTTAAATCTTTATCAAATGAAAATATTTTTTAATATATTGGTGGGTTTCTTAGTTTAAAAATGAAAATGCGTCTAATTCTTTCCTGCCTGCAACTAATGTGTTCTTCCACACAAAAGAGACTGATGATGTCAAAAATAATGTTAAATTGATAGAAACAGCAGAAACGAAGAATAATACCAGTACTACCAATATAAAGAAAAAAATGGTAAAACCTAATTTACACTTTACTGACTTTTATTACTACATTCTAGTCAAAAAATAAAAATTTCTTTTTTAATTTTTAAATACCAAAACTTACTAAATGTATACATGAAAACAAAAAAAGCTAAACTTTCTTTTCTTTTAATTTTTAGCCGAATACTAAAACGACAAAGGAATTATCAACGGAACAGAAAATACAGTCAGCTGTAATATCTTTATGAATTTTTTATTATTATTATTATTAATCTCTTCATTTTATTTTTGATTCCAATATTTTAAATTATATAATATTTTTTTATTTTTTATAATATTTTTAATATTTTAAATTTGACAATCAATTTATGTACCTAAATAAATGTTTTCTCGCAGGTAAAATATATTGGCGTTCTTTTTGCTGTCAAATATTTTTTGTAAGTTTAGAGGAAACATTTTTTAAACTACATTTTAATCCTTCCGCACCAATCTACTTGAGTCTTAAAATTAATTTAATTTTTATTATATTTAATTCTCGATAGGTATAAGATATGGCGAACATAGAAGACAAATATTGTACCACGCAGCTTTGACATTTGCACAAAGTTTTGTCGAATTATTTCAATAAAGAAAGTCCATCAGTTTATTTTTGCTCTTATTTATTTTACCTTAAAATTTTAATTAGAAGTCAACAATAAAAAAATTGAAAACTAGATTTTTTTTCTCTTATTTATCAAAATATTTAAATTTTTTATTTATCAAAATGTTTTCTTTTGTAAAAAAATAATAAAAATTTTTGTACTATTATTATTATTATTATTATTTATTATTTATTTATTTATTTATTTTTATTTATTTTATTTATTTATTTATTTTTATATATTTTTTTTTATTTATTTATTTTCTTCACTATCTCAGGAAGGAGAATAAAAAAGTATAAGAACATACAAATGTATTAAATATTAAAATTAAAATTAAATTAATATTAAAATGAAAAATTTATATTTTTGAAAATAATTTTTTATGTACAAACAAACATTTTTTTTATTAAACCAAATACTATAATCTACAAGTTGAAATAAAATAATAAAAAATAAAACGAAAAAATTGAAATAAAATAATTATTTATTTTTCCAAAGACATACATTTTTAGAAAAGTAATAAAATTCCTCCATCATTATGTTAAAAATTATTTTTTAACATTCTTGTAAAAATTTAAAATATCTATTCAAAAAAAATTCTCTGTAAAATGCAATTATTTTCAAAAATATCATAATATTCTTGTCATAGTTTCAACTGTTTTAAAAAATTGTCCAAATTTTACAAAATTCATTGCAAAATTCAATTGTTTTCGAAAATTGTAATAAAACTTATGGCAAAATTTTAAGTACTTTGAAAAAATTTTCTTACTTCAATAGTTTTTCAATATTCTATTTTTTAAAATTTATTTTTTTCAATTTTTATAATATTCTACATAAACATTTAAATATTTAAAAAAAATGTCACATGAAATTTAATTATTTAAAATAGAATTTGCATACATTTTTTCGAAAATATCAATTGCTTTGAAATTTTGCATTAAATTCATCGCAGTAATTCAATTATTTTCAAAATTAATAAAATTGAATTATTTTCAAAAACTTTTCTTAATTCAATAATTTGTACACATAAATTATTTTAACAAAATTTCCCAAAAGAATTCAATTAGTTAAAAACAATTTTGGTAAAATTGTTTACGAAATTTAACAGGATTTAAATTATTAAGCATAGAATATATCAATTTGTTTGAAACTTTTTTATAAAATTCTTTGGAATAATTCAATTATTTTTATAAATTATTAAACTTATTGAAAAATTTCAATTACTATTATTAATACAATTTTAATAAAATTCCTCGAAAAATAAAAGTATTCTTAAAAATTTTTATTACAATTCCTCGAAAAAATTGAATTATTTAAAAATTTTGTTAATAAAATCATAGACATAAGAATTCATTTTTTTAAAAACAATTATTTAATAAATTATCTATGTTTGTAATTAAATGATTAAATTCTGAATTGATTTAAAAATTAATTTTAGATATAGTCTCAGATAATAATTGAATTTTAACTTTGACAATTCTGTGGAATTAATTTTTTTTTCTTTATTTGAAAAAGTTGATTGAAATCTGTTTTGAAATTATTTTAAATTGAAAATTCCCAGTAAAAACTATTAAAAATAATTGATTTAGAGAATAATTTTAGTTAAAAATTGTAAAAAATAATAATTAAATATTTATTGAAAAAAAAGTTATTGTTATTGAACAATTTTTCAATTACAGAATTTCATAAACACATTTTTTTAGTACTAATTTTTTTCTTTATTTTCTAAAAAGAAATAATAAATAAATATTTCGAAGGTTAGAAGATATTTTGGTTTTATTAAAAATTTATTATTTTGCACACAAAAAGAATAGAGAAAAAATTTCTGCTATCAGTTAAAAATAAAAAAACGTAAAAATATTATCAATCATCAGAAATAGCGAATGTCTTTCTTAAAGTTCTAATAAAAAAAAGTCATTAAAGCCATCGGTATATAAAGGATAATTTTTTTTGAAAATTTTTACAAAAATTTAAAATAAATTTAAAGTCTATTTAGATTTTCTTAAATTTATTGAAACATTGATTAGAAAAATTCCTGCACGAAAAAAGTGAAAATGAATAATTCTTGGCGTATTTTATTTTTGATTGTAGGTTGCACTTTTCTACTTTTATTGACAAAGGGCACAGAAAGCAGTAACATCATTGAGGTAATAAAATTCATTACCATATATTTTTCAAAAAATATTTAGTATTTATTATAATTTAAAAAAAAATTTATAAAATATTTAATAAAATGTTTTTTTATTTTCTTGAAAAAATACACGTAGTTTAAATAAAACATAATTGCCCTTATTTTATAAATTTTTTTTAAAAAACTATATATTTTAACAAGAAAAATTACAACATGTAATTAACATAAAGTAAAAAAAAAATAATGTTTTAATTTAATTATCAGTAATTATTGAAAAATTAATGAATATTTTCTTATAGAAAATTTAAACAAAAAGTAATTAAAGTTCAAAAAAATTTAATAATTTATGATATAATTTTTCTACTGTTTCTAAAAAAAAATTTTTATCAGAAGTATTAAAAGGAGTTCGTTTTAACGAAAAATTTCCAATTATAAAAATACAGACATTTTTATTTTTTCGAAAATAAACTTTTTATGAAATAGAATATTATTTTTCCCTGAAATTAAAAAATATACATTAAAATGGTTTTTTATGTTTCAAAAAATAAAGTTTTGGCGAAAAAGTAATAAAATTATTCCGATTAGTTGCAAAAATCGTGAGGTGAAAATGAAGATAACATTTTTTATTTAGCAGAATAATAAAATACAAAATGAGAAAATAATTGTCAAAACAAATAAAAAAAATTTTTTAATTAGAAACTTTTAAAAATTTTTATCTATATTATTTTTTGTACATACATAAAATGTGAATTAAAATAGAAAACATTTAATTTTGAATATAAAAAAATTGTATGTAACTAAAGAAAGATTTTTTACTTTCATGCGTGATAACTAAATACAAGTAAACAAAATTTTGAAAATAATTTTCGTAATGATTTTATATTATCGAGATTAGGTATTTTAGTTAATTTAGTATTTTTTATGTTTTACATGAATTTTAAGAAATTATTAAAAAAAGATTAAAAAAATGAAGAAAAAATATAAATATTAATAAATGTGAACAAAATTCAATAAAAAATTGTATTT
This sequence comes from Leptopilina drosophilae, assembly GCA_032873175.1. NCBI lineage: Eukaryota > Metazoa > Arthropoda > Insecta > Hymenoptera > Figitidae > Leptopilina > Leptopilina drosophilae. The sequence continues at coordinate 37,887,489 of CM065486.1, read as the reverse complement.
TTTTCAAAAATTTATGTTATATATCTTTATTACTTGATTCATTTTTTCTTGAAAAAATTTGTAATATTAAAAATTTGAAAACAATAAAAATATTATTTTGAATTCTTTAAAAGTGCGCGTGATAAGAAATATTTATTTTTCCAAAACAATGAATTTTTCTCTTGATCCCAGTTTTAATATTTTGGAAAATTTTATGAATTTTTTTTATATAAATTAATTTTTTTCTTCTTCTATACAGATAAGCGAAAAATTAAAAATTTTCATAAAATTATTGAAGAACGGAAGTATTTAGTTTTTAGAAAAAAAAATAATCTGCAATTTACTTAAGTTTTTTGCAAATTGATAAAAATTGTATTTTCATTGTTTTAAATAATTTTCCAAAATGTTGATTGACTTTTAGACAAGCGGCAATAATAAGGTTCAAGATAATCCCAATAGAGGTGATCATTCTTTTTCTGATCCGAGTATTGACCCAATAAAAATGTCTGATGATCAAAAAAATACTCCACGTAAACGAAGAGGAGGATTTTAGGTAATATAGTTTATTTTTTAATAAATATGAATACTGAAAAACTTCATTTTTCCGAATCATTTTTATGCACCTAAAATATTGATAAAATAAAATATAAAATAAAAAAATAAATAAAATAAGATAAAATTATTGATAAAATATGTTGAAATTTTTTTTTAAATTCTCGTTAAAATTTCAATTATTTTTATTAAAAATAAAATTCTTCTCTGCAATTCAATTATATTGAAAAATAATAAAAATTTTACATGAATTCAGTTAACAAATTTTTTTTTTAATTTCTACGCAATCATTCAATTATATTTTTGTAAATAATACATTTTTCTCCAGAAATTAAATTATTTATTCCTTTCTTTAAAAAAAACAAAAATTTTCAATGAACCTTTTTTCGGTGGTCCACTTCAGAAATTTTGCCCCATTAATGAATGAATAAAATAAAAAAAAATAATTTTCATTAAGAATATCAATTTTTCTTACTCTCAATATTCTACTTCGTAGTAGTGGCTAGAAATATAAATTTTATGAATTAACCCTTTCATTATTTTTATTTATTAATAATTATTTTTTTGATTTTTTAAAAAATGTTAAAAATAATAATGATAAAATTTAATTAAAAAATTCGAACAAATTGAAAAATGTTTCAATGGAATATCCAGAATTTGGGATTCATTATTTGTTTTACTATTTGACTAATAAATTTTGAAATACAATCAACTATTTTGAAATAACAAAAACAAAATTTTTTTCCAGCATATGATATAAAAGGTGCAGAAGAATCAGGCTTCCCACAAGATAAAATTTTTTTTACTCCCTCAATATTAAATATAATATTGATTTTCAACGAAAAATAATTTTCTAAACAAATCAATTGTTTGAATTAAAAAGACTATCTTACATTATTTTATTAATTGGTGTTGGGAATAATATGGGATAATTATTGTATTTTTTTAATAATGGAGAACATTTGTATCTACCATTTTATTGTCAATAAATAAAAAAAAATATTTTAAAAACGAAAAAGCATATTTCTTTCTTTATTTCTAAAAAAATCATTCCCATGGTAATAATTATGAAAAATAAAATTTTTGCATAAATTGTTTCGAAAAAATTAATTGTTTGAAATTTTTTGTAAAATTCATCGCTACAATTCAATTATATTTAATAAAATTTTAATCGAAATTCTCGAAAAATATAATTATTCTTTGAAATTTTATTAACATTCGTCGATAGAATTTGAGTATTTGAAAATTTGTTGATTAAATTATTAGAAACTAATTTTAAGAAACATTAAATCGTTCTAGAAATTATTTATATTATTATTTAAATAATTGATTTCTCGTTAAATTTTTTCTAATAATACTGGAAATTTTTACAAATATTTGATTTTTGTGAAGGTTTCAAATGTTATGGTCTTAATTTTTTTCAAAAAGCTTAATGTTATTTTTACTAATACAATAAAATTATAGTTCGCATAAAAAAATTGAAACCTAAAAGAGAACGTTTTAAAAAGACAATAATTGTTGCTAAAGTTCGTATAAATATTTTTTAAAAAATTATGCTTTTTATTTTCACTTTATTTTTCAACTTTTAAAACAGTAAAATATATTTGTAAAAATATTTTTCACATTTTTAACGAAGGCTCATATAATAATTTATCACTCATCACGACAATGAAAATTTTTGGAATATATCATTTTCTGTAAATTTCATATTTTTTTTAATAATTCAATTATTTTCAAAAGTAATAAAATTGAATTATTTTCAAAAACTTTTCTTAATTCAATAATTTGTACATATAAATTATTTTAACAAAATTTCCCAAAATAATTTAATTAGTTAAAAACAATTTTGGTAAAATTTTTTACGAAATTTAACTGGATTTAAATTATTGAATGTAGAATATATCAATTGTTTGAAACTTTTTATAAAATTCTTCGGAATAATTCAATTATTTTTATAAATTATTAAACTCATTGAAAAATTTCAATTATTATTATTAATACAATTTTAATGAAATTCCTCGAAAAATAAAAGTTTTCTTAAAAATTTGTATTACAATTCCTAGAAAGAATTAAATTATTCAAAAATTTTATTAATAAAATAATAGACATAAGAATTCATTTTTTTAAAACAATTATTCAATAAATTATCTATATTTGTAATTAAATGATTAAATTCTCGATTAATTTTAGAATAAAAATTGATTTAAAAATTAATTTCAGATAAAGTTTCAGATAATAATTGAATTTTAACTTTGACAATTCTGTGGAAGTAATTTTTTTTTCTTTATTTGAAAAAGTTTATTGAAATTTTTTTGGAAATTATTTTAAATTAAAAATTTCTAGAAAAAACTATTAAAAATAATTGATTTAGAGAATAATTTTAGTTTAAAATTGTAAAAAATAATAATTAAACATTTATTGAAAAAATAGTTATTGTTATTGAATAATTTTTCAATTACAGAATTTCATAAACATATTTTTTTAGTACAAATTTTTTTCTTTATTTTCTAAAAAGAAATAATTAATAAATATTTCGAAGGTTAGAAGATATTTTGTTTTTTTTAAACATTATTATTTTGCACACAAAAAGAATAGAGAAAATTTTTCTGGTAACAGTAAAAAATAAAAAAACGTAAAAGAATTATCAATCCTCACGAATAGCGAATGGTTTTTTTTAAGCTCTAATAAAAAAGTCATTAAAGTCATCGGTATATAAAGGATAATTTTTTTTGAAAATTTTTACTCACTATAAAATAAATTGAAAGTCTATTTAGATTTTCTTGAATTTATTGAAACATTGATTAGAAAAATTCCTGCTCGAAAAAAGTAAAAATGAATAATTCTTGGCGAATTTTATTTTTGATTGTAGTTTGCATTTTTCCACTTATATTGACAGAGAGCACAGAAAGCAGTAACATCACTGAGGTAATAAAATTCATTACCAAATATTTTTCAAAAAATATTTAGTATTTATTATAATTTTATAAAAAAAATTTGTAAAATATTTTATAAATTTTTTTTTATTTTTATGAAAAAATACACGGGGTTTTAATAAAACATAATTGCCCTTATTTTATAAATTTTTTAAAATAATAAAATTTTTTGATTAATCAAAAAAAAGGTGTGACATTCAATTAACATAATGTAAAGAAATTGATGTTTTAATTTAATCATCAGAAATTATTTCAAAATTTATTGATTTTTTTTTTATAGAAAATTTAAACAAAAATTAACTATAGTTCGAAAAAATTTAATAATTTACAATATAAACTTTCTACTGTTTCTAAAAAATTTCTCTTGTCAGAAATATTAAAAGAAATTCGTGTAACGAAAAATGATTAAAACAAAGAAATTTTTATTTTTTCGAAAATAAACTTTGCATGAAATAGAATATTATTTTTCGCTGAAATTAAAAAATATACATTAAAATGGTTTTTTGTGTTTAGAAAAATAAAGTTTTGGCGAAAAAGTAATAAAATTATTTCGATTATTTCGATTAGTTGCAAAAATCGTGAGGTGCGAAGATAAAAATTTTTATTTAGCAGAAAAATAAAATCCAAAATCAGAAAATAAATTTCAATACAAATAACAAAATTTTTTTTCGATTAAAATTGTTTTCAAATTTAACAATATTATTTTGCGCACATACAAAAAATGTAAATTAAAATAGAAAACATTTCATCTTGAATAGTAAAAAGTTTGATTGTTACTGAAGGTTTTTTTCTTCCATACGTGTTAACTAAATGCTATTTAAAAAAAAATTTTTTTAAATAATTTTCCTCATGATTTTACATTATCGAGATTAGAAACTTGTAGTATTTTTCATGTTTTACGTGAATTTTAAGAAATTAAAAAAAGTTTAAAAAATAAGGAAAAAATAAAAATATTAATAAAGTGTGTTTGAAAAAAAAATCAATAAAAAATTGTGTTTTTTTTAGAAATTTATGCTATATATCTTTATTAATACTTAATTCATTTTTTTCTTGAAAAAATTTGTAATATTAAAAATTTTAAAACAATAAAAATATTATTTTGAATTCTTTAAAAGTGCGTGATAAGAAATATTTATTTTTCTAAAACAATGAATTTTTCGCTAGATCACAGTTTTAATATTTTGGAAAATTTTATGAATTTTTCTTTTGTACAAATTAATTTCTTTTTTTTTTTCAATACTGATAAGCGAAAAATTAAAAAATTTTCATAAAAATATTGAAGAACGGAAGTATTTAGTTTTTAGAAAAAAAAAATAATAATCTACAAATTACTTCAGATTATTGCAAATTGAATAAAAATTTAATTGATAAACATTTTATTTTCATTGTTTTAAATAATTTTCCCAAAATGTTGATTGACTTTTAGATGATTGACTCTGATCCGAGTATTGACCCAATAAAAGTGTCTGATAATGATGATGATGATAATAAAAATATTACACGTGAACGAAGAGCAGGGTTTAAGGTAATATAGTTTTATCATTTCTAAAATATGAAACAAAAATTTTTATTAAATTTTTGCAATATATAATTGAGTAATATAGATATTGAATAATAATAATAATAATAATAATAATACTAATAATACTAATAATAATAATAATAATAATAATAATAATAATAATAATAATAATAATAATAATAATAATAATACATTTATATATTATTATAATAATTAAATAAAAATATAATAATGAAAAAAATAAAATAAAAAATATTCAATATAAGGGTAATATAATAATAATTGTTCATATATTTCGTTAAATTCTCGACAAAATTTCAATTATTTTTATTAAAAAGAAAATTCTTCTCTGCAATTCAATTATATTTAAAAAATATTCAAAATTCTACCAGAAGTCAGTTAACAATAATTTTTACAAATTTCTCCACAATCATTCAATTATTTTTGCAAATAATAAATTTTTCTCCAGTAATTCAATTATTTATTCCAATTATTTTTAATAACTGAAAAAAATTTCAATGTAATTTTCAATGAACATTTTTTTGGGGGTATTCCACTTTTAGAAATTTTGCCCCATTAATAAATGAATAAAAAAAAATTATTTGAGTATTACTTATTATAATAGTCAATTTATAAAAAATAATTCTTTTTGAAAAATAAATTTTCCAAACTGACAATGTACTATCTTATAGTAGGAAATAAAAAAAAATTACGTTTTCTTTCTAAAAGTATGTTAATTTTTTAACAGTCGACTAACAAGGGAGGACAGAAGGTAATTTTCAATACAAAGAGTTTGGAAAATAATTTTTTTATAAAAAATCAATTTTTCTCACCCTAAATATTGTATTTCTAAGTGGGTGTGAAATTAAATTTGTTTGTTTACGTAAAAATATTAATTTTTCCAGCAGTCTGCAGTCATTAGTCAACAACAGGTAATTTTCAATACAAAAGAGTTTGGAAAAAAAATTCTCTTTTGAAAAATAAATTTTTGTCATGCAAAATTATTTTATTTCGTAGTAGGGTTAAATGAAATTTGTTCGTTTAATTTAAATTTTTTACAGCCTGCAGTCAGCAAACAACTACCACAGGTAATATTCAATACAAATTGTCAGGAAAATAATTCTCTTTGAAAATTTTCTCTTTAAATTTTTCTCATCCTTAATTTAATTGTATTTCGTAAAAATTAATTCGTTAAATTAAATTTTGTTTGTTTACGTAAATATTTTTATTTTCTAGCAGCCTGCAGTCGGTAGTCAACCACAGGTAACATTCAATAATAATAATCAATACAAATTGCCAGAAAAATTATCTTTGAAAAATAAATTTTCTTACTGAAAATTATTATTATTATTAATTATTATATTAATTATTATTAATTCTAATTTTAATTATTCTTTTTATGTATTATATTAAATAGTAGGGTTATATAAAATTATGTTTTTTATTAAAATGTTTTTATTAAAATATTTTTACTAAAATATTTTTATTAAAATGTTTTTATTAAAATATTTTTACTAAAATATTTTTACTAAAATATTTTTATTAAAATATTTTTATTAAAATATTTTTACTTTCCTGCAGTCTTATCGTTACGGAGAACAGGTAATTTCCAATAAAAATAGCTTGGAAAATAATTTTCATTGAAAAATTAATTATTAAAACCCTAAATTCTATTTCCATGCAGTTAAGTGGTATTAAATAATTGGTTTTAATTTTGAACGATCAGTAAAATATTTTAAATTTTTTTCCAGCCTGGAATTAGCAGACAACAAAAGGTAATATTTAATAAAAATGATCAGGAAAATAATTCTCTTTGAAATAAAATAAATTTTTCTCACCCTCAATTATTGTATTTCGTAGTAGGGTTAAATTACACAAATATATTTTTTTTTATTTTTTATATTTTATTTTTTTTTATTTTTTATATTTTATTTATTTTTATATTTTATTTTTATTTTTATTAAAATATTTTAATTTTTTTTGCAGTTTTATGGCAACGGAGGACAACAGGTAATTTTGAATACAAATAGCTGGAAAAACAATTTTCTTTCAAAAATCAATTTTCCTCAACCTAAATTGTATTTCCAAGTGGGGTTAAATAATAAGTATTAATATTGTCTAATCACAAAAATTTTTTATTTTTTCCCAGCCTATAGTCACTAACAGACGACAACAGGTACCTTTCAATACAAATTGGCGAGAAAATAATTTTTTTTGAAAAATAAATTTTTTCTACTGTCAATTATATCACATCGTAGGGTTAAATAACATTAAGTTGTGTTTTTCGATGAAGTATTTTAATTTTTTTCAGTCTTTTTTTGTTAAAATATTTTTATTTTTCTGCAGTCTTATGTTCCTGGAGGAGGACAGGTAATTTACAATTCAGCTGGGAAAATATTTTTTTTTTAAATACTCAATTTGTATGAAATTGTATTTCATTAATAAATTGTTATTTCAAAGTGGGGTTAAATAATAGGTATTAATTTTGTACCCTGAAAAAAATATTTTTAATTTTTAGCAGCCTGTAGTCTACAACAGACGTCAAGAGGTAATTTTCAATTCAAATTGACAAAATAAAATTTCTTTGAAAAATAAATTTTTTAATATTTTTTTTTATAAGTTGTTTTTTATTATAATAATAATAATTATTGTAATATTTTAATTTTCTTTGCAGCCTTATGTCAACGGGGGACAACAGGTAAGTTTTAATACAAATTGCATTGAAAAATAATTTTCTTTGCAAAATAATTTTCATTGAAAAATAATTTTCTTTGAAAAATTAATTTTTTAATATTTTTTTTTAATAAGTTATGTTTCTTTATTGTAATATTTAAATTTTTTTGCAGCCTTATGTCAACGGGGGACAACAGGTAATTTTTAATATACAAATTGCATTGAAAAATAATTTTCTTTGAAAAATAATTTTCATTGAAAAATAATTTTCCTTGAAAATAATTTTCGTTGAAAAATAATTTTCATTGAAAAATAATTTTCCTTGAAAAATAATTTTCATTGAAAAATAATTTTCCTTGAAAAATAATTTTCTTTGAAAAATAATTTTCCTTGAAAAATAATTTTCTTTGAAAAATTAATTTTTCATACCCCAAATTGTAGGGTTAAATAATAATTATTGATTTTGTTCCCTTAGTAAAATATTTTAATTTTTTGCAGCCTGTAGTCTACAACGGACAACCACAGGTAGCATTAAATACAAATTATTGCCAAGAAAATAATTCTCATTGAGAAATATATTTTCTGCCAATTATTATTTTACATAGTAGGGTTAAAAAAAATTAAGTTATGTTTTTTTGTGTTAAAATATTTTAATTTTTCTCCAGTATTATGGCAACGGAGGACCACAGGTAATTTTCAAAAAAAAAAAAATATCTGGTAAAATAATTTTCTTCAAAAAATCAATTTTTCTCCCCCTAAATTGTATTTCTAAGTAGGTGTTAAATTAATTTTGTTTGTTTACGTGAATATTTTAATTTTTTTTTCAGCCTTTAGTCTACAACGGACCACAGGTAATTTTCCATAAAAATGTCCAGAAAAATAATTTTCTTTGAAAAATAAATTTTCTTCCTGTCAATATAATTAAAAGAAATATTACATATTTCGCAGTTGAATTAATTAATTATTTAGAATTAGAATTAAATTGAGAATATTAGAATTAATTCCAATTAATGACAAATAAAAAATTAATTGGAAAAAAGAAAAACTTATGTTTTTTTATAAAAATATTTTTTTTATTTTTCTACAGTCCATTGGTTACGGAGGGCAACAGGTAATTTCATTGTAAACGGAATTTTTTTTTAAATATTAAAAGGATAGAAAGTTTATTGGAAAAAAAGAAGAACGTTTTAATATTAACTGATTTTTGTTTTGATTTTTAAATGCTTATTCTTTCATGTCAAAAAGACAATTTCACGTGATTTAACACAATATGTTTGAAAAACAAATCAAAATAAGGAAATAAAAAAAATTTTAATCACTCTCTACGTAATGCAAACGTAATTTGCAGAATTTTTACAATAATTATTTATTTATAAAAATTGTATTGAATAAACATTTGTAAGATAATGAAAAAAAAACTTAATGATGAAGATAATAGAAATTGAATTGTAATATCGTAGAAGGGTTTTAATACTAATTTATATAAATTAATTTAATAAAAATTAAAATAAAATAATATTAATATAAATTGATATTAATATTTATTAATATTAATATTAATTAATATTAATATTTATTAATATTAATATTTATTAATATTAATATTTATTAATATTAATATTAATTAATATTAATATTTATTAATATTAATATTTATTTTTTTATTTAATTAAAAATAATTCTTTTATAAAAATTTGTAAACTTTTCAGCAGACTTGGCAATACGAACCTCCACAGGTAACGTTCAATACCAATTGTCAGGAAAATAATAATTCTCTTTGAAAAATATATTTTTCTTACTGTCAATTTTATCCCATACGCAGTTGGGTTAAATAATATTAATTTATCTAGATTTATGAAAATATTTAAAATATTTTCATTGAAGTAATATGTTAATTTTGGACAAATTTAAAAATTTTATTTGAAATAAAGTTTAATTAATTATATGTACGAATTTTCTAACTTAAAGATATTTAATAATTATAAAATTCTGATTATTATATTCAAAATCTTGTTATCAAATTAATTTTGATTTTGGATAATAATAATAATAATTTACATTTAAATCAAATAAAAAAAATTTTCTTTCGAATTTTCTCAACTTGTCTTCATATGAAAATATTTTGTTTTTTTCAGCCGGTACAGGGCTATGATCCACATGACCTAAGCGGTCCACAGGTAATTTTTTTTTTATATAATTTTTGTTATATAATATTAATTATTATAATAATTATTATTGTTATTATTGCAGTATTCATTATTACTATCTTATTTTGATTATATTTTGTTTATTAGAGAAATTTTTATTAGATTAATATTAATAATTTATAATTTATTTGTCTACTTTTTTCAGGGTACACGTAGTCAAAGTCATCCCATCTCGTCAAAGGTAATGTTTAGAGATAATAATTATTTTTGCTCATAAAAAAAATATTTAAAAAAATATTAATAAGCATAAGGAGAATTTTCCTAATTTTGTTCATTCTCTATATTTACAATTTGTAGAAATTTACAATTTATATACAATTTCAAGATTTTTTAAAACCTAAAATAAAATTAAAGAAATTTAATTTAAAAATTGAGGAAAAATTGAAAAATGTCTAAAACAGAAAATATCCAGAATTTGTGATTGATTTTTAAAAATTCAAGCAAAATAGTATTTTTTAAATTGAATATAATATTTGATGTTTACTTAATAGCAAATATTATTCGTTAAATGTTTTTTTGCTGAAGATTGAATACGTCGATTCTGATGAATATCGTAAAGCTATTCAAGATAATCCACAAGATGTAAGCATAATATAAAATTTTTTATCCCTCCGTTAATGCGTTTATTATAATAATTATTATTATATAATTATTATATAATTATTATATAATTATAATAATAATAATAATAATAATAATAATAATAATAATTATTATTATTATAATTAATAATAATTAAAAATAATTTATTATTTATGATAATTATAAATAATTTATTATTTATGATAATTAATAATATAATTTATTATTTATGATAATTAATAATATAATTTATTATTTAATTATTATAAATAATTATAATTATAATAATTATATAATAATATAATATAATAATGATAATAATAATAATTATTATTACTATTATTATTATTATTTAATTTAAATTCATTCTTAATTAAGTGTAATTACAAACAAGTTTTGCGTACAATTAACGAAAATTTTGATAAATAATTGTAGAAATTATTTACCGTCAATTACCGACAATTGAAAACCGAATATTTTTATTTTTTTTTTTTTGTTTCATTATTTCACCAATAATGATAAATACGAATAGTTAAATTTTTTTAATATTGATTTAAATGTTAATTAATTTAATAATTAATAATTAAATCACTAAAAATCATTTTTTATTTATTAACAAAAAAAAATTTCTTTCTAACAGATGGTATTAACGGTGCCGCAGATTGATGCTCCTTTCAATATAAAAATTTCCGTAGTCCCTGCAAAGTAAACATAATACTGTTTTTCCACCCAAAAAATAACGTTCAAAACAAAATTCATTTGTCAATTGTTTTGAATTAAAAATAATGTCTTATTTTACTTTATTAATTGGTGTCGGGAATAATATGGGATAATTATTGTCTTTTCTCGTAATAATGGTGAATATTTGTAACTACCATTTTATTATCAATAAAGAAAAAAAAAATATTTTGAAAAAAGTAAAATTGCCTTTCTTTTTTTATTCTTAAAAATTCATTTCTAGGTTAATAGTGAGTACTTTGACCTGGGAGCAAGGTCAAGAAAGTACACATTATCACCCTAGGGCAATAAAGTACAGTTTTATGCCCTAGGGCCATAAATTACACTTTTTTGTCCTTGGGCAATAAAGTACACTTTATTGACCTGCAAGTGGTTAAGGAAATAGACTTTTTTGCCCTAGGGCAATAAAGTACACTTTATTGACCAGCAAGTGGTTAAGGAAATACACTTTTTTGCCCTAGGGCAATAATGGACACTTTATTCCCCGCTTGCCTTCAAGGGAAAATATTTAGTGTGTTCCTCTACATGAAATTAATGTAAATTAAAAAAAAATTTATTTAATTTAATGTAGAAAAAGTAACATATGTTTATAATTTTTAAATTATTACTAAATTATAAAAATTCATCTGTATTCCTAGATAACTAATTAGCTTTTTATTTTTCTCATCTTTAGGCCTTCTCAACAATTTACAGTGTATTTTTTTTTAATTATTAATTTATTGTAATGCCTATCGTATACATTATAATATACACTCATTGTGTGAAAATCAGGCGTGAAAACAAGTTGATAATATATAAATATAAATTATTAAAAAAAAATTAAATTATAAATTCATAATTGTTTTATAAAGTAAATATATATTTTTTATTTATGTAAATTAACGGAAATTGTGCATTTGCTCAGAATCTCGTCACCCTTGACAAGTAAAAAGCAGCCAACAGCCGGATATAGGAAAAAAATAAAAATGAATAGGTACTAATGAATTTAAAAAAAAATTTTTGAATAAAGATAAATTTTTGAATAAAAAAAAAATTTTTTTGAATAAAAAAATAATTGTTTTGTCAAGTCACAAAAATATAAAGACTTTAAAGATTTTTTCCCCTCAATGGAAAATGGTAAAAATGTGGAAGTTCGTTGTTTAATCAAATATTCAAAATAATCAGAAAATTTAATCAAGAGAATTTAACAATTTATTCAATAAATTAGAATTTTGAAAGAAATAAAAAAAACTCTTTATAATTCCAATCAATAATTGATAATTTTGAGATTAATCAATAGTTAAAAGAAATATTGTGATAATTATTTATATTCTATATTTATTTTTATTTTTTTCAATAAAATGTCTCAAAATATTTGAAATATCGAAAATACTTTTTTTATTTATCTATATTTATTTATATTTTACATTTATTTTATTTTTTTTATTAAAATGCCTCAAAATAACTGAATTTCCGAAAATAATTTTTTTTATTTATCTTTAATAATTGAATTCTTCGACGAATTATTTATGTGAATAATTGAATTCTCGAGAATTGATTTTTTCGAACATTTTTATTAAAAGTTAAAATATTTGAAAATAATTGAATTCCAGTGAAAAATTATAATATTCTTGCAAAAATAATATCGAATTTTACAAAAAAAATGTAAAAGGAACAATTTTTTAAATAATTGATTTTTTTGAGGAATTGAAGACAAAAATTTTTTTAAGTAATTCCTGCAAAATTTTAATAGAAATAATTGAAAACCTTGGATGAATTTTGTTATTTACGAAAATAATCAAATAGTTGTAAAGACATTTATTAAAATTTTCAACGATAATTGAATTATTGCAAAACAATTTTATTATTTATGAAAAAATAATTATATTATTGCAAAACAATTTTATTATTTATGAAAAAAAAATTATATTATTGCAAAACAATTTTATTATTTATGAAAAAATAATTATATTATTTCAAAATAATTTTATTATTTTTGGAAAAATAATTGAATTATTGCAAAACAATTTTATTTTAAATAATTGAATTATTGCAAAACAATTTTATTTTAAATAATTGAATTCTTGTGGGAAAAATTATTTATGAAAATAATTGAATTTCTGTGAACAATTTTGTTACTTTTGAAAATAATTGAATTCTAGTGAAAAATAATAATATTCTTGCAAAAATAATATCGAATTCTACTAAAAAAATTAAAAGGAACAATTTTTTAAATAATTGATTTTTTGAGGAATTAAAGACAACAATTTTTTAAGTAATTCCTGCAAAATTTTAATAGAAATAATTGAAATCATTGGATGAATTTTGTTATTTACGAAAATAATCGAATAGTTGTAAAGACTTTTATGAAAATTTTCAAAAATAATTGAATTCATGAAAAAAAATTTATTATTTATGAAAAAATAATTGAATTATTGCAAAACAATTTTATTATTTATGAAAAAATATTTGAATTATTGCAAAACAGTTTTATTTTAAATAATTGAATTCTTGTGGGAATAATTATTTATGAAAATAATTGAATTTTTGTGAAAAATATTGTTATTTTTCGAAAACAATTGGATTTTGCAAAGAATTTTAATAAAATGCCTTAAAATAATTGAATTTTCCGAAATAATTTTGTTATTTATCTTTGATAAATGAATTATTTTGAAGAATTATTTTCGTCAATTATTACATTCTTGGGAAGAATATTTTTTAAATTAAAAAGAATAATTTAATTATTACAAAAAAATTTATTTTAAATTCTATTTAAAATAATTGATTTTTTTCGAACAATTTCAAAAAAAATTTTAAATACTTACAAATTATTGAATTCCTGTGAAAAATTATAATATTTTTGCAAAAATAATACCGAATTCTTCCAAAGAATTTTAAAGGAACCTTTTTTTTAAATAATTAATTTTTTTTTGAGGAATTGAAAACAACATTTTTTAAGTAATTCCTGCAAAATTGTACTAGAAATAATTGAAATTCTTGGATGAATTTTGTTATTTACGAAAATAATTGAATAGTTATAATGACAATTATTAAAATTTTCATAAATAATTGAATTCATGAAAAAAATTTTATTATTTATGAAAAAATAATCGAATTATTGCAAAAAAATTTTATTTTAAATAATTGAATTATTGTAGGAAAAATTATTTATAAAAATAATTGAATTTCCGTGAAAAATATCGTTATTTTTCGAAAATAATTGAATTCTTCATAACAAATTTTACAAACATTGTTTTAAATAATTCATTTTTTTTGAAACATAATAAATATCATGAAAATTTCATTTCAATTAATTGAATTAATATGTAGAATACTTTATTTGTGGAAATAATTAAATTTTTCGATTAATTAATTTGAAAAAAGTATTAAAAATAATTGAAATACTTGGATGACTTTTATTATTTTTGTAAGTAATAAAATTAAAATAAAATAAAAAATTCTTGCTTGAGAATATTATATAAAAAATTTTGTTAAAAATTGAATTTCTATGCAAAAATGTTATAATTAGTAAAAGTAACTGAATTCTTGTAGGAAAAATTATTTATAAAAATAATTGAATTTCTTTGAAATCTTTAAAATAATGCAATTCTAAAGTAATTAATTGAAATCCTGTGATGAATTTATTATTTATGAAATAATTGAAGTTTGGATTAAGTTTATCAAAATTTTTTTAAAAAATTGAATTTTGGATGAAATTTATCAATTTTTTCAAAATAATTGAATTTTTGATGAATTTTATCAATTTTTTCAAAATAATTGAATTTTTTGTGAATTTTGTCAATTTTTTTTAAATATTCGAATTCTTTTCCAAAATTTATGAAAATTTCTAGATATTGAAAATAATTGAATTTCGAATTTTTTTTGAATAATCGAATACTTTCCTAAACTTAAATTTTATAAATAAATAAATATATAAATAAATAAATATAAATAAATAAATATATAAATATATATATATATAAATATATAAATATATATATATATATATATATATATATATATATATATATAAAATATTTATAATATTATAAATTAAAAAAGTTTTTATTAAATAATTATGTTCATAAATTAAATAAAATTTAATAAAACTAAAAAAAAATTTTTATTAAATAATTAAGTATATAAATTGTATAAAATTAAATAAAAACTAAAAAAATCAAATTAAAATAAATATATATGTATATAAATGTATATATGTATAGACATAGTGAAATATCTTTTTCCCACATATTTCAAGAATTTTATACGTGCGCGCGCGCTCTCTTGTTTCTGTGTACAGACATATATAGAGTTGCCTTTCTTTTTTCTTGTTTTTTTCACTTTTTTTTTCTTTTCTTAACACATTTTCAAATGTCATTCAAGGAAAATAAAAAAAAAAAGATGAAGTTCAGGATAATATTTCCCAGGAATTGAATTACATGATAGGCGCTGCTTTTATCGCAAACAAAGGAAGTATCATATATGGAAAAGTGGGTCAACGACGCATGGAAAATTAATTATAATCAACTTTTGATAAATATCCACGTGAGCTGCCGTGTATATATTTTGTTTTATAATAAATTTCACCTATCGTTATTCATTCGAATAAATATATAATTAAATCAAATCGTTTTCATTTGTTTGCTAAACGAAAAGAAAAACTAAATCTGCGTCCACATTTTGCGGTACGTTTGACTTTTTTTTATTAAAGTTAGAATTATTTTTACGTTTGATTTTTTTTTTATTAAAGTTAGAATTATTTTCACGTTTGATTTTTTTATTAAAGTTAGAATTATATTTACGTTTGATTTTTTTTATTAAAGTTAGAATTATTTTTACGTTTGATTTTTTTATTAAAGTTGAAATTGTTTTTACGTTTGGTTTTTTTTTTTATTAAAGTTAGAATTATTTTT
Source organism: Leptopilina drosophilae (assembly GCA_032873175.1). Classification (NCBI taxonomy): domain Eukaryota; kingdom Metazoa; phylum Arthropoda; class Insecta; order Hymenoptera; family Figitidae; genus Leptopilina; species Leptopilina drosophilae. The sequence goes on along the minus strand of CM065486.1, from coordinate 37,871,411 downwards.
ATATTAATATTTTCATTAAATATTTTACTTGCAATCAACACTTATACATAAATGATTTACATTGAGAGTTAATTTTTTTGATTTTCATTGAAAAAAAAATTGCAAACATAACCTATAATTCATTGCCCCTAAGGTCCCTTTATAAGTCGATCGCGTCTCAAATAATAAATTTGAAAAATTTTTAATTACAAAATAAAAAAATTTTAAACAAATCTATTTCAAAGTTTTTTTTTTAAAATTATTAATAGTTATAATAATAATTATTACTATTACAATAATAAAAAGGGCCCTTTCTTCAGTAGATCAGGTAACAAACAATAACAATTTTAAAAAATTATTTAATTCCAAAATATAAAATATTCTAATTTCAAATTTCTTATAATAAAATTATTAATTGTTATAATAATAATTATTACTATTACAATAATAAAAAAGGCCCTTTCTTCAGATCACGTAACAAACAATAACAATTTTAAAAAAATTATTTAATTCCAAAATAAAAAATATTCTAATTTTAAATTTCTTATAATAAAATTATTTATTGTTATAATAACAATTTTTACTACTACAATAATATTAACTAGAAAAATATTATTTAAAAAAATTAAAAATATTGAATATTTAAAATTTTTTCAAAAATTGCAAGTTTCACTTGCTAATAAACGAAAAAAAAGTTATTAATTTTTAAATATTATACAAAAAAAATTAATACAATAATAATTATAAAAAATTGTTGCAAAAAATAAACATAACAACAACAATAGTAATAAAAATATCGATATCTTTATCAATTTTTTTTCTAAAATCCCACGAATCAATTCATTAATCATAAAAATCAAAGCGACCATTATTGTCAGCGTAAAAAATTTGATTATATAAATATTATCACTATTTCATCGTTATATTATATTTTATATTGATTTTTTTATTGATTTCAGAAAGAAAAAAAAATGGTTTCAAAGAATTTTTATTGATTTACAAGGTTTCCGGATACGATTCAATATCCTAAAACGATTGCGTAGGTTGATTCACGAAAAAAAAAAAAAAAAAAAAAATCAGAGGCCTATATGTATAACGATTTTTCTACCTTTATATGTATCTCAACATCGTCTAATCGCTACCGATTTAAAAGCCTTGGATTACAATATTCTCTATAAGAGCTGAAGGCGTTAGAAATGTTGCTAAATTCCCCTCGTCACAATTACAATCAACTTTTGATTGTTATCTTTATTCCAATGAAGTGAAATTTCCCCCCCCCCCCTCCTCTCTTACAATCTGTTTTCATTCTGGAAAAATGAATGAGAAATAATTGTAATAGTAATAATAATAATAGTAAAAATAATAGTAAAAATAATAGTAAAAATAATAGTAAAAATAATAGTAATAATATTAATAATAATAACAATAATAAATAATAATAATAATAATAATAATAATAATAATAATAATAAATAATGAAATAAAAATTTCAGACTTTGGAAAGTTCTAATTTCTACATATGTTCCAATTTTTATTGAATTATTATTATTAATATGGATCACTTCCGTTATGGTATACATACACACTTAATAAATTATAATCATATATTTCTATTTATTATATTTTCTATTCATAATTATTATTATCATTCTTATTATTATAATTATTATTATTATTATTAATATAATTATTATTCTTATTATTATAATTATTATTATTATAATAATTATTATTATTATTATAATTATTTCTATTATTCTTATTATTATACTGTTATTATTATTTTTTTTATTTATTTCCATTATTCTTATAATTATATTGTTATTATTATTTTTTTATTTATTTATTCATATTATTCTTATAATTATATTGCTATTATTATTATTATTTATATTTACACGGAGAGAGAATATATATTAAATTTTGAAAAAATATTTTCAAATTGGGGAAAAAGTGCAACAAAGCGAAATTTTGATATTGAAAATACTAAACTTTAAAAATAGTTTTATGAAATTTATTAAAGTTATATTAGAATTTTATTAATATTCTTTATATTTGATATAATTATACTAAATTTCACATAAGTTTTTTTAAAGTTTAGTATTTTTTATAATAAAATTTCGCTCTGTCGCACTTTTTCCTCAATTTGAAAATAGTTTCACAAAATTTAATATATATTCTCTCTCCGTGTATTTATTTATTAATATTTTTCTTTTGATTATATTGTTATTACTTTTTATTTACTTTTTTTTATTATTCTTATGATTATATTGTTATCATTATTTTACTTTTTTAATTCACTTATTTCGAATATTTATATTTAATACGCGCAAAGAATAACAAATCGTAAAATATGGAAGTGAGATATTAAAATTTTTTTATGAGATTTTATATGGAAAATAATATTTAAATAAATGCCTTCAGGTATAATATCTGTAGACTTGAATTCTTGAAATAGTTTAAGACATATTTTTTCTGTTATAAATTTTTTTTATCTCACACTTAATCAAAGCATAATATTATATATATAAATATTACTTCCGGGTTCAGAGCTAAAATTATAATTTCTAAAATTATAATCTAGAAACTATTTTTATTGATCTGAATTAAAACTATAAATTTTAAACAAAAATAATACTTAATATAATCATTATTATTATAAATTATATTTTAAACTGTATATAAAAAAAGTAATTAATAACATAATTATAATATTGTATATTTATTATCATTATTATTATTATTATTAGTTTCTTTTAACATTTTTTTTTATTCTTTTTGATTTATATATTTTTATAATTTCAACTATTTTTTTTTATTATGACTATTATTATTTTTTAAAATATTTCAATTAAAATTCTTTTTATTTTTGTTGTTATTATTATTATTAGTTTCTTTCGACATTTTTATTTATTTTTTATTATTTTAGCTATTTTTTATTAACTATTATTATTTTTTAAAATGTTTTAATTAAACAATTAAACAATTGTTTGTTTGATGTTTGTTATTATTATTATTATTAGCTTCTTTTCATATTTTTCTTTTTTTTATTATTTTAACTATATTCTTATTAAATATTATTACTTTTTAAAATGTTTTAATTAAAAAAATGTTTTGTTTCATTATTGTTATTATTATTACAAGTTTCTTTTAATATTTTTATTCTTTTTGATTTATTTATTTTTATAATTTCAACTATTTTTTTATTAATACTATTATTATTTTTTAAAATATTTTAATTAAACAAAATTTTTTCTTATTTATTATTATAATTATTAGTTTCTTTTAATATTTTTATTCTTTTTTGATTTATTTATTTTCATTATTTTGACAATTTTTTTTATTATGACTATTATTATTTTTTAAAATGTTTTAATTAAACAATTTTTTGTTTGATTTTTGTTATTATTATTATTAGCGTCTTTTAATATTTTTATTTTTTATTATTATTTTAACTATTTTTTTATTAACTATTTTTAGTTTTTAAAATGTTTTAATTAAAAAAATTTTTGTTTGATTTTTGTTTTTGTTATTATTATTATTATTATTATTATTAGTTTCTTTTAATATTTTTATTCTTTTGGATTTATTTATTTTTATAATTTCAACTATTTTTTTTATTAAGACTATTATTATTTTTTTAAATATTTTAATTAAACAAAATTTTTTTTTATTTATTATTATTAATATTAGTTTCTTTTAATATTTTTATTCTTTTTGATTTATTTATTTTTATTATTTTAACAATTTTTTTTATTATGACTATTATTATTTTTTTAAATATTTTAATTAAACAAATTTTTTATTTATTATTGTTATTATTATTATTATTATTATTATTATTATTATTATTATTAGTTTTATTCAATATCTTTATTCGTTTTGATTTATTTATTTTTATTATTTTAACTATTTTTTATTAACTATTATTATTTTTTAAAATATTTTGATTAAAAAAAAATTTTTTAATTTTATTTTTGTTATTATTATTATTATGTTTTTAATTGATGTGTAGGAAGCATGAATTTCATTCATTCAGTTTCTATATTACATAGTCGATTATTTCACAAATATATAGATTGTCTCGTAACATTTGAAAATGGATCGAATTTCGAAATATTTAATTTAATAATAAATTCTTGCCACCGAATTTATGAAATCGACATAATTAATTTGATATCTAATTAATTTATCTTTTATTCAAATTCTAATGATATTAACAAATAAAAAAATAACTAATAAATAATTGTATAATATGGCTGTATAATGTTCAAATTTTTGTCTTCATTTCATCAACACCGCATATATATATATATATATATATATATATATATATATATATATATATATATATATATATATATATATATATGTTTATTCTCATAAATATTTTATTTTATATTTTTTTTATATTTTATTTTATATCATAAATAATTGAATTTTTTTATGAATTCAATACCAAAACATACATACGATTCAATACCAAAAAGGCGAAAAGTGACTTTTTTAAATATTTTAAAACTAGAAAATTTTTTTGACAAAATGATTTTAATTAATATTCAACATTTTTCATAGTTAATAGTGGGCTAGTGTAAGATTCATTTTTTACAGCTTTTATTACATTACAAGAACCTTGTGTTTAATAAATAAATAATAATTCTTGAGAAAGAATTTCTGTATTTACTGTATTTAGTAATTGACATATATTTTGGAATAATTATATTCACAAAAATTGTGAAAGTAGGAAAAAAATTTATGGAGGTAACAATAATTATAATTATGTGTGTTTATAACATTCATACAGTTTAGGGTTCATTTGTATATATATATTAAATTCGAAACTTTCAGAGTGCGTTACCTAAGAAATTGACCTTTCTTTTCACCTTGACGAATACATTTAAAAAGGTTTGTGCCAATGCAAAATGCAGCTACCGCTTTGGAATTCAATGAATTTTCGTAAACGAACATTCCATTTAATGTTTTCTTTTTTTTCCAAATATATATATTAATAAAAAAAAGTAAAAGAAATGAAATTATTTGCCACCTTCATTGCCTTCATTTGTCTTTATATTTGCAACACCGCTGTCACTGTCACTTTATTCAATGTCTGATATAACATTTCCTTCCAAAGGTCTCCTCGAGGAAGTGAATTTACATAATTCTTCGCTTCTATGTAGATTACAATCGACATATTCATCGCTATTTACAAAAAAAAAAAAATTGAAAGTGAAGAAGATCGAAATATTGATGGGAGTTAAACTTTGGTACAATAAATGAAAAGTGGTATTTATTTAGAAAAAAAAAGTTTCACTATAGGTAAATTGTTGCTAGTTGGAAATAATAAAAAAAAAGTAAGCTGTGGGAAAAGTTTTAATGTCAATAATGTTGCAACCTAAATGTAATAGAGAACAAGACAAAAAATCGGTGTTAACTTATGAAAACTAACTTCGTTGTACTTATGTCTGTTCAGATCTGTATCCGTTGAAAAATTATGCTGGTTATGAATGATTTAAAGAGAAAATTTTTGATAGGTGGAAAAGTTTCTATTTTTTAATGATGCTGATGCATGAAAATGCTGTGGATTTTAGAGAGACATTGAGATGTTTAATATGTTAGGGAAGAAACAAAACATTTATTACTTCTTGTACAGCATCATTCGCATCTTCTGTTTCAACATCTTGTGTATCTTTTTCTGAATTTTTTCTACTTTTTAGTACAGGATCATTAGCATCATTTTCTTCTATATCTTCTGTATTTGCTAACACAACATTTTTTGTATCTTTTTAAACAGCATCACTTGTTACATCTTTTGTATCTTTTTATACAACACCCTCTGTATTTTCTTCTACATTTTCTGCATCTTCTTGTACAACACCTTTTGCATCTTCTTGTACAACACCTTTTGCACCTTCTTGTACAACATATTTTGTACCTTCTTGTACAACATCTTTTGTACCTTCTTATACAACATCCTCTGTATTTTCTTCTACACTTTCTGCACCTTCTTGTACAACATCTTTTGCATCTTCTTGTACAACATCTTTTGCATCTTCTTGTACAACATCTTTTGTACCTTCTTATACAACATCCTTTGTCTTTTCTTCTACATTTTCTGCACCTTCTTGTACAACATCTTTTGTACCTTCTTATACAACACATTTTGCATCTTCTTGTACAACATCTTTTGCACCTTCTTGTACAACATCTTTTGTACCTTCTTATACAACATCCTCTGTATTTTCTTCTACATTTTCTGCACCTTCTTGTACAACATCTTTTGCACCTTCTTGTACAACATCTTTTGTACCTTCTTATACAACATCCTCTGTATTTTCTTCTACATTTTCTGCACCTTCTTGTACAACATCTTTTGCACCTTCTTGTACAACATCTTTTGCACCTTCTTGTACAACATCTTTTGTACCTTCTTATACAACAAATTTTGCAACATCTTGTACAACATCCTCTGTATTTTCTTCTACATTTTCTGCACCTTCTTGTCCAACATCTTTTGTACCTTCTTATACAACATCCTCTGTATTTTCTTCTACATTTTCTGCACCTTCTTGTACAACATCTTTTGCACCTTCTTATACAACATCTTTTGCACCATCTTGTACAGCATCTTCTGCATGATCTTGCACAGCATCTTCTGCATTTTCTTGTACAGCATCTTCTATACCATCTTTTACTTCATCGCCACGTTCTTGTACTGCAACTTCTGTATTTTCATTTACAACAATTTTATCTTATTTTACAACATCTTCTGCACCTTTTTTCCCCTAATCTATTACAGCATCTTCTATACCATCTTCTACAACAATTTCTGTTATCTATGAGCACAGCATCTTCTTTATTTTCACCTATAATAAGTTTATCTTATTCTACAAAATTTTCTGCACCTTCTTATGCAGCAACTTTTGCTTGAACTTGTACAGCATCCACTGTACCATCTGTTACAACATCTTGTGTAATTTTTTGTAGAGCGAATTCTATTTTTTCTTCTACAACATTTTTATCTATTGTTATCTTACCTTATGCACCTTCTATTACATCATCTTGTACAGCATCTTCTGTACCAGCTTTTACAACAAATTCTGTGCCATCTTCTACAACATCATCTATATCTTTGTAGAGTAACTACTGCATTGCCTGCTACAAAACATTTATCTTATTCTATAACATCTTATGTACCTTTTTCTACAGCATCTTCTGTACCATCTACGGTCATATCTACGGTTCTACATTCTGTACTTTTTTCTGTACCTTTTTGCGGAAATTCTTCTCTAATTTTTTTAAACATCTGTATCTTATTCTATTTATTATTCTATTTTCATCTTTAGCATTTTTTTCTACAACATTTTGTGAATTGTATTCAAATTAATTATTCCTCAACATTTTTGCATCATCTTTTACAGTATCTTATACATCACTTTCTGTACTATCTTATACATCACTTTCTGTACTATCTTATACATCATTTTCTGTACTATCTTATACATCACTTTCTGTACTATCTTATAAATCACTTTCTGTACTATCTTCTGCAACATTTTTTCAACCATCTTCTAAAATATCATCAGCATATTTTTGAAGAGCATCTTCTGTATTTTCTACTATAGAAAATATTTGTCTTATTCTTTAACATCTTCTGTACCTTTTTGTGCAACTTCTATTCAATCACCTTAAACATCTTCCGTATTGTCTTGTACAGAATTTTCTGTACCATTTTTTACAACACCTTGTGTGTATTCTTGTATTTTCTTCTATAACAATTTTACTTTTTCTTATAAAACAACTTGTGCAGCTTCTTTTGCGTCATCTTGTCATCTTTTGCCATCTTCTGCATCATCTTTTGTATTATCTTCTGCATCATGTTTTGTATCATCTTCTGCATCATGTTTTGTATCATCTTCTGCATCATGTTTTGTATCATCTTCTGCATAATGTTTTGTATCATCTTCTGCATAATGTTTTGTATCATCTTCTGCATCATGTTTTGTATCATCTTCTGCATCATGTTTTGTATCATCTTCTGCATCATGTTTTGTATCATCTTCTGCATCATCTTTTGTACCATCTTCTACAATATAAACTGTACCATCTTCTGTACCATTTCGTGGACCATGTTCTAAAATATCATCTGTATCTATTTCTAGACCATCTTCTGTATTTTCTGTTGTATAATATTGATCTTGTTTTATGACTTGTTCTGTGCCTTTTTGTTCAGTATTTTCTACAGCATCTTCTACAATCCTTTACAATACATTGCACATCTTCTTGTATAGTAAATTCTGTATTTTCTTCCACAATATATTTTTATTATTTTGTAACATCTTCTATACCATCTTGCACAATATGTTCTGTATTTTCTTTTGCAATATTTTTATCTTATTTTGTACAGCATCTTCTGTAGTTTCTTTCCACATTTTCTTCTTCTTTTATAAGATCCTCTGCTCCTCATGGTGCCATTTTTGTTGCATCAACTTGTACATTTTTCTTATCACCTTGTGGATCATCTTCTGTACCATCTTTCGTACTATCTTTTGTACTATCTTTTGTACCATCTTTTGTACCATCTTTTGTACCATCTTTTGTACCATCTTTTGTACCATCTTTTGTACCATCTTTTGAACCATCTTTTGTACCATCTTCCCCAATATCTTTTGTTTCTTTTCGATGAGCGTCTTCTGTATTTTTTACTCCAAACCATTTATCTTATTCTACAACATCTTCTGTACTTTTTTGTTCAACTTTTTTTTTGCATCACCGCTTTCATTCCCTTCAAAATTCAGTTCACGGCTATTCACACCAAAACTGTTTTATCTCCTCATTCCGAAATCATTTGGAATTTTCAATATACATATATACATATATGTATAATAATCATTATGCATACAAAAATTCCAGCATTTCAAAATAACGAAAACTTTTTTTTCACTTTTGATTTTGAAAAGAAAAGTTATTTGATAAAATATTTATCTTTTCTATTCGGGAAATGCTAATTGGTCGACATTATATCCGTATCTTATTATCAAGTGTCTAAAGAATAAGAGAGTGGAAGGTTAAATATCAACGAGATGATTAGAAGGCCACAACCCTTCTAATTTGATATGAGACCACTTCCACATTTTAGAGTGCAACATTAATGTAAAGTATAATTCTAATCGAGGGAGGATATCATTGGGAATTGAGAGGGGAAGTGGGGGGATGATTACAGAAGAAAAAACAAAAAATTATTCGAATAGTGGTGGCAATGTTAGCCAGTACGGTATAGTTAACACTCCCTTCTTTGTTGCAAGTTTGCTAGAAAGGTGACTATGCCAAGAAGACAGGAGGTATTGAGCACGCCTTTACGTATCCAGTCACCTTTCTCTCTTCGTGACCGTAGCATATGTTTTGCGACGTGAATGGAGCTCTCGCGGCTTTGAACGGCGCTCCATAACAAGCTCCTTGTCACTTAAGTATCTCATTTCGAAAAAAAAAATTTTTTTTTTATCATATCTCAATTTTCTTTAATTTAAAAGAATTATCATTCCTATTAGAAACAAGTGTGATTTTTTTTTCTAACGGAAAAGTGTATTTAATTTTTAAATTGATCACGTGCTTCTTTTTTTCTGTATTTTGAGAGCGCGGTTTTTTTTTTTTAAAAAGTGTCTTCTCGGAGTCAATTGTCGCATGAATGAGTGCACGGGGGAAGGGAAAGATTGTTTTGCGGTTTTAGAAACAAGAGTTGGGGAAAATAAAAAAGTTTTGAAAGTTTAAACGTTTTAGAGCAAAAAAAACCAGAAAAGACAAGATGATGATGTTTCTAAGCAGCAGTAGCCTCTTGCTCGTTCTGGCTGTCATCTCGCAGACCGGTAAGTGATTTTTTCACATTTATGGAATAATGTCCCATATACATGTAAATTAAATCAAAATCCTGTTTTTTCCCCTTTTTTACGTGTAGAATTTTGTTTGATTTTGTTATGAATTTGTTATGAATTTACTTAGGTGGTTTTCTTTTTTTTGGGAGGAGGAAACCAGAGTTTTTTTCAGCATTGAATAGCATTCGATTTGGTTTGTAGAAAACAGCATCATTAGATGTTACGTAAACTCTTCTTGACCTTCTTTGTCATTTTTGCTTATCTGCTCCTTGATCTTTTTTCATCAACTTTTTTTCTTTGGTTTTCTTTTAGATTCTTTACCTATTTAAAGAAATTCTTCAGTAACTTATTCATCTACTTGTTTATTTTTTTCGTTACTTGTTTCACTTACTTCTTGATCTTCTACATTAATTGTTTCATCTGTTTCTTGATCTTCTACATTAATTGTTTCATCTGTTTCTTGATGATCTTCATCCCTGTTTTTATTTTCTTCTTAATTTTCTTTATCCACCTTGTGAAGGAGGGTTATTGTCATAATCATCATTAACATTATCATTATCATTATGTCTTTTAGCATATCTAACACCGTTATGTTGATTTATAGTTAGTTAGTTACCTTTTAGGTCACTTAGGGAACGTTAGATTATTCCATAATTTGCATCATCTGTTGATGAATTAGATGAAGTAGGAGGCGATGCTACTTTATCTTTCTTCACGTCATCTTTATCATGTTAAACGTCTTCATTAACTTGTTTTGTAGCTCCCATCTTTTGATAATAATTTGCATACATTATAGCATATGTTGGGTATTCTTTTTTTCATCATGTTAATCATATAGTTTTTTTTGCTATCTCCAAAGTTTGTCAACATTTTTATCCTCTGTTTCATCTTCTAGAACATTTTTAAACCATTTTTTCCACAAAATTTTCTGAGTCCTTTCTGCAAACAAATTCTACATTTTCTTCTACAGCTTTATCTTATTCTACAACATTTTCTGTAACATTTTCTATAACATTTTCTATAACCTTTTCTATAACATTTTCTACAACATTTTTCGTATCTTCTTGTACAGCATTTTCTGTATTTTCTTTTACAACTTCTGCATCGTTTGGTACAACATCTTCTGTATCCTTTTTTACTTTACCTTCTGTATTTTCTCCTACAATAACTTTATCTTATTTACAACACCTTCGGAAACATTTTGTTCAGTATCATCTGTATCATTTTGTAGAGCATCTTCTGTATCTTTTTGTAGAGCATCTTCTGTGTTTTTCAATACAAAATCTTTATCTTATTCTACAACATTTTCTGTAACATTTTCCACAACATCTTTTGAGTCTTCTTGTACAGCAACTTCTGTATTTTCTTCTAAAACATTTTTGTCTCATTCTGTAACATCTTTTGCACCTTTTTGTGCACTTACTTTTTCATCATATGTTCATCATTGTACAGCATTTTCTGTACCATCTTCTGCACTGTCTTGTATAATATCATCTGAATTTTCTTCTATAACATCTTTATCTTATTCTACAACATTTTCTGTAACATGTTCCACAACATCTTACATCTTGCACTTACATCTTTTGAGTTTTCTTGTATAACATGTTCTGTATTTTCTTCTACAACATTTTTGTCTTATTCTATAACATCTTTTGCACCTTTTTGTGCACTTACTTTTTCATCATATGTTCATTATTGTACAGCATTTTCTGTACCATCTTCTGCACTGTCTTGTACAACATCATTTGAATTTTCTTCTATAACATCTTTATCTTATTCTACAACATTTTCTGTAACATTCTTCCCAACATCTTTTACATCTTCCTGTACAGAACCTTCTGTAACATTTTTTACTTTATCTTTAGTATTTTCTTTCACAATATCTACGTTATTCTTCAACATCTTCTGTACCATCTTCTACTGTATGATATGTACCTTTTTATAGAGGAACTTCTGTATTTTCTTTTACATCTCTTATCCTAATCTACAACATTTTTTCTAACATTTCCTACAGGATCTTTTGTATCTTTTTGTACAGCATCTTCTGTGGTTTCTTCTATGTCATCTTTATCTTGTTCTACAAGATTTTCTACAAGGTTTTCTATACCATTTTATTAAACATTTTTCATAACATCTTTTGTATTATCTTGTCCAGCATCTTTTGTATCTTCTTGTACAACATCTTCTGTATTATCTTGTACAACATCTTTTGTATTTTCCTCTACAACATCTTTTATATTTTCCTCTACAACATCTTTTGTATTTTCCTCTACAACGTCTTTTGTATTTTCCTCTACAACATCTTTTGTATTTTCCTCTACAACATCTTTTGTATTTTCCTCTACAACATCTTTATTATATTTTGTAAGATCTTCTATTCCATCTTGCAGAACATGTTAATTCCCTTTGTATACAACATCTTTATTTTTTGATATTCTTTATGTTCTGTATTTTCTTCTACGTCTTCTTTTCTTCTGCAACGTCCTCTATACTTTTTATAAACTGTATTGTGAATTTTCTTCTGTAACTTTTTACCACTCTTAATTTCCCAGAGGGAAGAAAAATTCTCTTTCAATGAATATTATCTCCTTTGAAATATAATTACTATTCGAGTTTTTTTTTTTTTTTGAAAAACAATCCTGTTTCCTTATTTCATTACAAAATTCCACAGTACACATAATTAATAAAGATGTTATAAGACAAGAATAATATTTCTCAATTGGCTCCAATTAGACAAATATAATTCATTTCTCCAGCGCACAAGTGATTTCACCCCTCTGCGTGAAATAATAAACGAGAATCAGAAGGAAAATAATAATTGAATAATTTCCAACATTATCTCATAATAATATAGTTTGAAGTAAGTTAATATTGTATTTTTTTCCGAAAAGAAAAGAAGGAAAAAAAAAAATGGGAAATATAATTAAAGTAGACCGACTCTTGAGTGAGATGTTATTTTACTTGTGTAACCTCCGGATTATGAAACATTAAAAGAAAAGTAAATGCTACTGTCTGCCAAAACCACTTTATATATATATATACATTTTTCTTTTAAATTTCTTATGCTATACTTTTTGTAACAGTGTATTTGGGTGCCCGTACTTTACCTTCTCATGTTTATTTTTAAGGCGGAAGCGAAAGTTAGACTGGTTTTGGATGTGTATATTGTCAATCGTTGAGCGCGTTTTCACTCCCAATTCAAATTCATGGGATTGCGTTCACTTTCATCTGAAAACTGACCTTAACCTCACACGCTTCGTCACACGCATTTTATTACATTATATTAAATTGTATAGCACTACTGGTGATTGCTTAATTAAAAATAATAATATTTCAAAACTAGTTCAATTTTCGGGGAATTGTTACACAAATTGAATAGAAAATTAAATTTTACTTTTTTTTTAGAAAATATTTTCCCTTTTTTTTCCTCTTAAAATTTTCTTTCTTTTCTTAATTTTTTTTTTTTTTGGTGTAATTTGGTCTAATTTGGTCTAATTTGTTAAATTAGATTTTCGGGTTCGAATGACGTGGACAAATAATTGTGAAGGTGAAATTATTTTAAAAATTAAAAAAAAAATGGTGCTCAATAGAGGTGGGAGTATTTTCGATGTGCGCAGAAGGTTTATGCGCAGCCTAAAATTGCGCACTGGGGTTGTGCACATTTTTTGTATGCGCAAAGGTCTTCTGCGCATTTTATACATGCGCAATAGTGTCCTATGCATTTAGTGCATGCGCAGTAGTCTTCTGCACATTTTTTATATGCGCAGTAGTTTCTTACGCATGTTACATATGCGCAGTAGTTTCCTACGGATGTTACATATGCGCAGTAGTTTCCTATGGATGTTGCTTATGCGCAGTAGTCTTCTGCGCATTTTATATATGCGCAGTAGTTTTCTACGGATGTTATATATGCGCAGTAGCCTTTAACGCATTTTATATATGCGCAGTAGTACTGAACGCATTTTATATATGCGCAGTAGTACTGAACGCATTTTATATATGCGCAGTAGTACTGAACGCATTTTATATATGCGCAGTAGGTTCCTACGCATGTTACATATGCGCAGTAGTACTGAACGCATTTTATATATGCGCAGTAGTTTCCTACGCATGTTACATATGCGCAGTAGTCTTTTACGCATTTTATATATGCGCAGTAGTCTTTTATGCATTTTATATATGCGCAGTAGTTTCCTACGCATGTTATATATGCGCAGTTGTGACCTACGCATTTTATACATGCGCAGTAGTCTTCTGCGCATTGCTAACTTGCGCGAAAGACTTTTTATAATAAAAAAAAACAATTAAAAGTGCGATAAATTTGACAATTACAATATAAAAAATATAAATTGTAGAAATTCCTAATTTACAACTTTTTGTCGAAAATTTATAAAAAAAACTTGCTCCCCACCCGCTTGCCTATCGTGTCACACAGTCCTTCTTCTGTCGGCGCTCCCCAGGAGGCATATACGCCTCTCTCGCGGGACCATAGAGAATTATTCGTATGGATTTCCGCGTGTGTGCCAGTTATCCAATGCGAGTTTATATTATACACATTACGTAAACTGACATTTTCGCTTTAAATCCACCTTTGGCGGGCAGTCTTTTACTGTTGTGTTGTTGGGCACACACTTACACACAAACTATATTGGACTTAAAACGAGAGTAATAGTAATTTGAGACACGCCACAAATCACTTTTAAAACGTTTCATTATAATGGTATCAATTTTCTTCTCTCCGTTCATTTTGGACGTCTCTATTCGTGAAAAATTCACTCCTTAAATGTCGACGTTAATGATTGGAGGGTTGTAAAGAGGGAGGAGGGAGTTTCTCTCTAAAATGTCAAATGTTCCATTTTGGTTTTTTTTGGACACTTTTTTTGTTGTTTCTGTTATGATTTTTATTTTTGTTTAATAATAATGATAATAATTATAAAAATAATAATTATTATTATTTGGTTATTTAAATGTATTTTCTTATTTTTAAAAAGCTAATTTTATTTATTTTCAATTTTATGGAAATTGTAAACAATTTAGGGTTTTTTGGTTGCGCAGTAACGTTCTGCGCACTATTTATATGCGCAGATGACTTGTGCGCATTCTGCAGCTGCGCAATTGCGTTCTGCGCAATATTTAGCTGCGCAGTGAATCTCTACGCAATATTTAGATGCGCAGTAGTTTTCTAAGCAATATTTAGCTGCGCAGTGAATCTCTACGCAATATTTAGATGCGCAGTAGTATTCTAAACAATAATTAGATGCGCAGTAGTGTTCTGCGCAGTAGTTTTCTAAGCAATATTTAGCTGCGCAATGAATCTCTACGCAATATTTAGATGCGCAGTAGTCTTCTAAGCAATATTTAGATGCGCAGTAGTTTTCTAAGCAATATTTAGCTGCGCAGTAGTGTTCTAAGCAATATTTACCTGCGCAGTAGTGTTCTAAGCAATATTTAGCTGCGCAGTAGTCTTCTAAGCAATATTTAGATGCGCAGTAGTATTTTCATCTATAATACTCGAGCAGTAAACTTATAAAAATTTACTTCCAAAGAAACACTTCAAAAAAATTCAAGTTTCTTTTTTCCCCTAATTAAAAAACGAGAAATTTTTTTTTCCCCATGGTTTGAAATAAAGAAAAAAAAAACATTCCCAGAATTGAATTACTCCACATATAAAGAGTTGAAATAGCATTAAATTATTGCGAAAATTAAAAACAATTCAACTATGACAGAATTCAATCGTATTTCATCTATGAGAATTTAATTGAATTAAATAACATTAATTATCGCCTTATAAAATGAAATACGATGAGGTGCGCATATATAGAAAGAGTGAGTGAGAGAGAGAGAGAGAGAGAGAAAATGCGTAGAGTTGCAATGAAAAGGAAAGTGCACATGAATTTCATGTGTATTTAAAATGAAGAAAAAAATATTTGTATATAAATACCCGACCCATCATGACTAAGTAAAATTGCAGTGAGCCAGAAACATTTAATATTGTGAATTGAGTTTTCTATTAATTAAACATAATAATAAGGCTCCGTTTCACGTTGGCCATCTGCTTGTCAGAAAAGTGTGTTAATCCACAAACTGTTACCAATTTCAAGACAGAATATAATAATAATATTAACAACGATAATCACTGTTTCTCTTTTCTCGCATTATCTCGAAATATTTAATTTTGTAATTGTTATTTTTTAATTTCACTTTTTATAAAGGGAATAAATTAAATTTTGTTTATTGTGTTTCAAATTTTATTTTTTCTTTTTATTCGCTTATTAATTGTTAATTATTAATTGTTAATTATTAATTATTAATTATTAATTATTAATTATTAATTATTAATTATTAATTATTAATTATTAATTATTAATTATTAATTATTAATTATTAATTATTAATTATTAATTATTAATTATTAATTATTAATTATTAATTATTAATTATTAATTATTAATTATTAATTATTAATTATTAATTATTAATTATTAATTATTAATTATTAATTATTAATTATTAATTTTCTAAAATTCTTCCAATCCCTTATTAGTTATAAAATTTTTTTTAATCTGTTACAATATAGAAACAAAATTATACAATTTCTTAAAACAAGCGATTAATTATTTATTTAAATATATTAGTTAATATTTTAAAAAAATACGTTTATTTGTAAAGAAATTAATTTAAATATTTTCAAATTACTAATTAATTTTGAAAAAAAATTGTTACTTATTTTTTAAAAATTGTAATTGTTTTTTAAGAAATAAACGGGTATTAAATTAACATAAATAGATTATTTTATATTAAATGAAACTAAATAATTATTAATTAAGAATTATTATGATAATTTTTTTTAAATAAGTTAAATAATAATTTAAGTGAGTATCTAGGAATATTAATAAAATAATTAACAATGTTTTTGAAAAGATAATTTTAGAAAAATTATCTAAAAATAAAAAAATAACCCGTTGCAGGGATCGAACGCACAACGCAAAGGGAAAACAATCAACAACTTTGCCTCGAAGCTAAGACATTGTAAACTTTTTGCAATAAGAATTGTTTTAATTTTTATTATTTGCATTAAAAATTTATGAATATAGAAAAAATATTTAACATTATTTTCTTATAAAAATTAAAAATTTTACACTATTTGACCAAAAAATAATAATAAAAAGTTTTGTATTATTTACAAAAACAAATTGTTAACTTAAAAGATTTTTACATTTCTCGTTGAAAATTTTTAAAAAATAAAGAAATTTTGCAGCTATTTGCTTAAAATATTAATAAAAATCAAAATTTTGCAACTATTTGCTTAAAGAATTAATAAAAATCAAACTTTTTCAGCTATTTGCTTAAAAAATTAAAAAGAACAAAAAATTATCACTTTATTCACTTCAAAAATTATAAAAACGAAAATTTTTCTTATAATGACTTGAATAAAAAATTGAAAAAAAATAAAGAAGACAAAAATTTTACATCTTTCATTTAAAAAAAAGTAATAATGACAAATATTTTACTTTCTTCACTTGAAAGAAATAAAAATACAAATTTTTAAACTTTTTATTTTGAAAAATTAAAATTTTCGAAATTTTCTGATTAAAAATTTATTAAAACAAAAAAATAATTACTACTATTTGCTTGAGGAATTAATGAAAAAAAATTTTACATTTTGAAGATGAAATTAAATAATAAGAAAATAAATTTTACTCTTTTTGAAGATGAAATTAAATATAATAAAAAAAAGCCTAACGAAGAAGAGGAAGAAAAATACCGTAAATTGGAAACTAATTAAAATGAAGTGTTCAATTTCGAAAATTAGATTTCTCTAAATTTAGAATTTAAAATTTTAATTTCATTAGTTGTAGACCATTGGGAATTCTAGTGTGAATCGGAAATGAAAGTATTTCATAATGTAACATCGTTATGCAAATGCCTTCCTCATTGATGCTCAAGATAAATATATGTATTTTGTGCTCCTTTTTTCTTTTTTTTTTTTTAATGAACATTCACTTTTGTACAAAATTCTTCCCTCCCCCCCCCAAAAAAAAAACACGAAAAAAATGTCAAGTCTCGAATAATTTTAAATATAATAAAACGACGAAAAGTAATTATTCATTTTACACATTTTTTTACATTCTTGAAGTTTAATAATGTATTTAAAAAAATTAAAGAATAATTAAAAAAATTTAATTTTCTTTTAATTACAATTTTTTTTTAAATTTAAAAAAAGTTTTTTTAAACCCGAATCCTTTGGGTATAAAATGCTGATTCTTGAATATTCTTGAATGAATTAACACATTTTCTGTATTCTTGGGGTTCAATAATGCATTAAAAAAAAAAAAAAAAAAAAAAAAAAATCCGGATCCTTTGCGTGGGCAATAGTCACAGACCCCATTTAATTCTTCCAACATCAAGTAACTTATCGCCTTCAATGCAAAGTACAACATTTTATCCAGTCAGTTACTGATCTGTCGAGTCCTGTTCACAACTTGAATGAAAATGATGTCGAGTGTACTTTATTTTATGGTCACGTTTATATATATATATAAATACACACACCAATAGCAGAGAAGGATATCACTTGATATATAAATAGTCTATACAGGGATTTTATCCTTATCGTTTGACTATAAAATTTAAGGGTTCTGTAAAACAACGACAAAATTCCTCTACGTGGGATTCAATCGTTTCCCACCTCCACCGCCATTTCCATCGGGACTTTATTTATTTTATTTATTTTTTTTTTAACTTTAAATTGAAACATTAATTTAATTTCTATTTTTAACCCCAGAAAAAAAATTAAAAAAAATTTTTATTTCTGTACACTGCACTTAAAACAATGATCAAATAAGTTATTCCTGTTTAAATTATTAAGAAATATTTATTTGATGCAATTTTTATAATTTTCTTTTTGGAAAATAAATTTTTTTTGTATAAATTGCAACGTTTTGCAACGTTGGCCGTGCGGTAAAATTGCTTGATTTCTGTATCTTCAATACAAGTTCAATTCCTGGCGAGAATTTTTTTTTTTTTTTTTTTTTTTTAATGCTTAGTTAGCCTTGCGGTACATTGTTAGTCTTTTGCGTTTACGACTCTAGTTCAACTCCTGGACATTTTTCTGTTATTTCAATTAAGTGAATTTTATTTTCAAATGGTAAATAAATAATTAATAATTCGTAAGACTCTTCACTGAAAACATTAAATATTCAACTATTCGGCCTTGATTGGTTTGACAATGGAAAACACTTGTCGGTACCTTTTTGTTAAGAATTTTTTTTTTTTTTTTTTTTTTTTAACAAGCCTATTAAGTCTTAAATGTCGTGCCGTAATTGAAAATAGTATATACATAGAGAGGATAATAATAATTGAACCAGAGAAAATAATATACAATCTTGGGGTGTGGAGAGGTTCCCTACCTGATAAAAGTTGAGGAGCGGTGGCATCGTTCAGAGGCGGGTTCAATCGCCATTGTTTTTCGTTTCCCTCCCCCATCGTTGAACTCGCACAATTGTTTCAAACTCACGTCTATTATATATATTTCTATCCATTATGATAATACACCAACTCTTTTGAATATTTCAAATATTCATTATTTGAAACTCAACATTTTGTTTTTGGAAGAAAAAAAAATTTTTTCTTCATTCTCATTTTTTATTTTTAATAATTATTTCTCGTTTACCATTTTTCTTTTTTGTTTTTGAAATATTTTCTACATTAGGGAATATTTTTCGCATTTTTTAAACATATTTTTAGAATGGGGGAGGGAATTTTATCATAATTTCAAAGAACAAAGTAAAGTTAGAGCGAAAATAAAATTTTTGAATAATTGCAGTGACATAGCTGCGTGGTAAGGACCCTGACCGTTCGGTTATTCATTTGGGGTTCGATTCCCACCAGGGAAACTTTTTTTCTAAATAGATACATAATTAAACAAATTACTGATTATTATTAATTGTGATAGTAATAATAATTGTGATAATAATTTTCACTATTATAATAAATTATTATTCACTTTTTATTATTTTAATGAAATTAGTAATATTGTTAACAATTAATATTATTATTTGTGAAAATAAAATATTGCTTTACTTTCAAAACATTTTATTTTCAAATCCTTTACAAATTTTAACAAAATTACTATATATATTATATTATTATATTATTATTATATTATTATATTATTATATTATTATTATGTTATTATTATATTATTATTATTATTATATTATTATATTATTATTATGTTATTATTATATTATTATTATTATTATATTATTATTATTATTATATTATTATTATTATTATTATATTATTATATTTTTTTTTTAAATTATTTATTCAATTTTTTTTTAAATTGTTTGAAAAATTTATTGAAAAAAATTTTCAATTCTTTATAAATTTAAGAAAAATGAAGAAAAGTGCATATGAAAAATAGTAAAAGTTATATCTATACATAAATTTTCCATTGAAACGTAAAATTGCAAGTTTTATTATAATTTTTTTCGATTGTGCAAGCAGTGACAGCGAGGCATATTAATAATGATAAATCCAGTAGCATTCGGTTGAATCTGAGAATTTTATATTAATCTCTGGTTGACTTGAGCAAAAATAAAGAAAAAAAAAATTATTACCCAATCGTTGAGAGGCAATTACTGTGGATAATATATTAAAATTCATAAATAATAATCCGTCAAAAGTTATTTAAATATTCATATTTTATTCCCTATACACTTCATTGTTTAAATCTGTCTCCTAATTTATCATCTGATTAATTTGTATTAAATTAAACAATTTTTTCTTATACTATTTTCTTACGAATAAAATGATTCTATACTAAAATAAAAAATAAATGAAAATATTCATTAACAAATTCAAGTTTTACTCTAAAATTAACTAAATTACTGTAATTACAATAATTATGATAAAAATTCAAAAATTACAATTTGACTCCATATTTTCTAATTCAAGCAAACAAACAAAAAAAAATTAGTAAACTCATATTAGAAGAAAAATGGTGAATAATATTTAAAATATATTCCAATTGCTAAATAAAATTTTGAAATAGTAAATTGTTACTTTTTTTTCACCATCAAGATGCAAGGAGCACGTGAAATCTGTTTCTAAATATAAAACTCAGCACGTACATGCAAGAACGAGCTGTTTATTGAAGCATGAAGCTCGAACTGGCATAATTTAAATGAAATGGGGAGAGCAACTATTTAAATTAAAAAAAAAAAAAAATAAGAAAAAAAACAAAATGAAAATAAAAAAAAACTCTCAGGAGTGAATGTTCTTTAAATATTTTATTCAATAATATTATTTCAATAATAATAACTTTCCAAGAAATTCATGCAGGCCTTTAAAGAAACGTTCATACAACCCTTACATTCTCCATCGATATATCGACTTTATTAATTATATATTGACTTTAATAGCGAAATATCGTTCAGAAATATAGTTTTTTCAACAAAATAGTGATAAAATATCGATATATCGATTAAGTATCGAATAATAATCGAGATATCGATTTAGTATCGAATAATAGTCGAGGTATCGAATAATAGTTGAGACATCGAATAATAGTCGAGGTATCGAATAATAGTCGAAATATCGAATAAATATAGAAAAATAATCGATAATCGATTAAATATCGAAGTATAATCGATGTATCGAATAAATATAAAAAATAATCGATATATCGATGAAATATTGAAATATAATCGATATATCAATGAAATATCAAAATATAATCGATATATCGATGAAATATCGAAATATAATCGATATATCGATGAAACATCGAAATATAATCGATATATCGATGAAATATCGAAATATAATAGATATATCGATGAAATATCGAAACATAATCGATATATTAAAAAAATATTGAATAATAATCGATATATCGATTAAATATCGAAATATAATCGATATATCGATGAAATATCGAAATATAATCTATATATCAAATAAATATTGAATAATAATCGATATATCGATTAAATATCGAATAAAGTTAATATATCGATTAAAGAACGAATAAAATTGTTATATATTGTTATATCGAATATAATTGTTATATTAAATATTGAATAATAATCGATAGATAGATTAAATATCAAATAATAATCGATATATCGATGTATTGTAAAATTTCAAATAATTTATTAATATATCAATTAAATATCGATATATCGATAAAATGTCAATATATCGATGCAGCAATTAAATATCAATTAAATATCAATATATCGATGTAGCAATTAAATATCGATTAAATATCAATATATTAGCAATTGAATATCGATTCAATGTCGATATATCGATTAAATATCGATATATCGATTAACTATTGAAATGTCGATTAAATATCGATTAAACTATTGAAATATTGATTAATAATTGATATATTAACGTAAAAAATCGAAGTAACGATTAAAATATTAATTTAACTATTAAATAATCGAAAAAGTGTTAAAATGTGAATGTAATGATTATTTTATATTGAAAGCGTAATATTGATAATGATATACTTGATTTACATTAAATATGTGTCATTTCCGCTAATATATATTTATATTGGTTCGTATGATAATTATGATGATTATTATGATGATGATGGTGATGATGATGATGATGATGAGGATGATGATGATGATGATGATATTGATGTTGATAGTCATGTTGATGTTGATAATAATCGTTAAAAATTTGTCACCTGTCGACCTTGATCGTTTTTGCCTTTCTCTTTTTTTAAAATTATTATTTTCGTACAAAAGGCACTTTACGAAATTTAAAATTTTAAAATTGTATAATTTCGCATTAAGTTCATATATTTAAATTATCCCACGACACTTTCTTTCGTGTTAAAAAAAAAGAGGAAGAAAAAAAATATATATTTATAGCGGAGAAGAAAAGAAAATTACGTCAGACTCATGACCCGATACAAGAGACACTTTTTATGTAAGTCCCATGTATATATTTGTTTTCGTGTGATATTGCGCACGTATTCTTATATTTTTGCGATGAAAATTTCGTAATTATTTTTTCTCATATTTTAAAGTGTTTTGTGAAGAAAAGCGTTTGTTTGCGATTTTTACAAAAGAAATATTGCTTCTTGATGGAAAATAATCACTTTTAATTTGTTTTTGCGAAGGGAATTTTTGAAAAAAATTCTGTGGAGTAGCTACGTGGCTAAGGTCCTTGACTGCTGCGCTGAAAATAAGGGTTCGATCCTTCCCATCGGGAATTTTTTTTTATTTTTCGATTTTATGGGTAAATTTACACTTTGTATAATTTAATCAATTATTTAGTTAATAAATAAAGTAATAATATTTAATTAAATTATAATAATAAATATATAGTTAAATTTTTTTGTGAAACAAATTTTTTTTATCATAAACCAGAAGAAAAAATATATAAATATTTGTTTGTAACGATCAATCGATTATAGAAAATGCAAGAAAAATTAGAATGTGAAAATAATGTGTCCAATTTATCAGATTGTAATATAATACATAATCTATATCATGTTGTAAATAACCTTTCAAATTTCGCCTCTTGGAAATAGTCAGCGTAACAGAACGTTAATATTTCATCGCATCGCTCGACTTGTTCGCCATTATCCTTTCATGGTCGGTTATCATTTTTTTTTTATTATTATTATAAATAATAATTCTTTTCTTTTTTCTTTTCTTTTTTTTTTGCAAAACTCTCACATTTGCTTTGACTAGTTTCATTCTAGTGGCATGATGATGTGAACAATTTTTCTTCGAAGGAGAACTTACCTATATTAACAAGATGATGAGGAAGTAATGACATAATGCAATCATTTCTTCTGGCAATAAACTGCCCTCATTTATTAAAAATGAGAAACATAACCCTATTTATGAGGCAACATAAATTTATTTTAAACGTCAAGAGACTTTAGTGATTGTATTTAACGATAATTTTCAACAATATTTACGATATGGCTTTTTAATATAATTTATTAAGTCATAAAAATCGGGAAATAATTTTTTTTATATATATTCGTGAAATTAAATTTAGTTTGATTCTTTTTTTCTTTCTCTTTTCATGATTATTTGGCGATTTTTTTTAGTTAGAATTGTTGGAACTTATTTTTAAGACAAAAAATAGAAAATAAATGTAATAATTTGTTTTAAAAGGGGAAAAAATTTTTTTCTAGTCGATAGCTCAGTGGGTTAAATCATTGATCTCGAGATAAACGGTGTTTTTGCCATGGGTTCGATTCCCACCAGAGGCAGATTTTTTAAAAATTTTTAATTACTCCACGTTTGCAAAAGTCTAATGATTTATTGACTTTTGTTAATTTGTTAAAGAAATTAAGATAAGAACAATAAATAAACAAAATTGAAAATAAATATTAATAAATAATTATCAAAATTTCCAAAATTGATCGTTTTTTGTTTAATATTTATTTTAAATATAGTTTATTAAATTATTTATTTATTATTCAATCTTAATTTATTTATTAATTAATTATTTATCTATTTATTATTAATTAATTAATTATTTATCTATTTATTATTTATTTATTATTTATTATTATTATTATTATTATTATTATTATTTAATATTTATTTACATGAATATAATTAATTTATTTTAAAATATTTTTAAGTAAGTGTTTCAAAATAAGTATTTTTTAATTCCAAATTCAAAAAATTTTTATTTTATCGTTTTCTAGAATTTTTTTTTTTTTTTTAATGAAAAATGAAGAACACTCAAAATGATTTAAAGTGTAATGAGTCTAAAGTGGTGTTTAGTTGGTGATTTAGGGGAAATTTCCTTTTCAATGGGACAATAGGCAAGTAGTTTTGCATAAATAACAGTTTTGCTACGCCAATGACGTCGTTGTATCTCTATATTATACACTTTCCGCCAAACGTTTTCTCCTCAGCTACATTGGTGTATGTATATCATGCGGACGTTTTAACATTCGGGACGCTTCCAAGCATCGTAAAAACAAAAAGTTTCTCGATGATAAGTAGGCAGATGTCCGAATGAAATACAAAAAGAATTTATTCACTCTTCTTATAGGTGAACGGCTGAATAACTCGGGTCATGTTCAAGGGAATATTCCTCTCCCCCCTACCACTAGCTTTTATTTATTTATTTTTTTTTTAATCGAGACTAGAAATTGAAAAATAAGATTTCTCGTTACTAATTACATTGAAAAGAACAAAAATAGTAAAAACAAATCGATAGAATTGAAAAAAATTACAAAAACAGTGATTTTTGTTTTGGCTTCGCGGTAATGTGCTTGACATGTCACCAAAATGTTCAAAGTTCGATTCTCGACATTTTTTTTTTTTTTTTTTTTTTTTTTTTTTTATTATTTTATTAATCCAAATTCCCACTGTTGAATTAGTTATATAACAATGTAGTGTAATATAATTTATACCAATAAACAAAATAATAACAATTTTTTTTTGTTTTTCAAAAAATATTCGCATTTTCAGTAATTTTTTTTTTCTCTATATTCAACTTTTAATGAGAGATTATGGGAGATTTGAGATGTGTTGTAAATAATGCAAAAAAAAAAAAAATGATTAAAAGGTTTAGAAAAATTTCGAGGTAATGTGTGAAAGAAGACTTGCCGATTCACTAGAACGCGTCGAGACCGCAGACAATGAGAACTTTTACTTCTCCCGTGAAACAAACGATTAGTTACGCATTTGAACTCTCAGGGAATTTAATTCTTCTTTTTTAATTCATTGACAGTT
Source organism: Leptopilina drosophilae (assembly GCA_032873175.1). Lineage (NCBI taxonomy): Eukaryota > Metazoa > Arthropoda > Insecta > Hymenoptera > Figitidae > Leptopilina > Leptopilina drosophilae. Next base: position 37,845,820 of record CM065486.1, on the reverse strand, counting down.
TCCTTCTTCAACAAATTTTATATGATGAATTCTTTTTTCTACTTATCAAAAATTCTCTTACAATTATTATATTCAATTAAATTGAATTTATTAATTAAATATTTCAATAGCTCGTAGGAAATATTTTATTTTTTCTCAAAATCGTTACATAAAAACTTAAAAACTCGTATTTGCAAAAAGAAAAAATTGTTTTTGAAAAGTAAAAAAAGTATTTAAAAAAAATGTTAAAAAGTCTTTTAAGTATTTTAATATCTAATACTTAACGTTATATTATTTTTCGGAATTTTTATTAACTTTCTTTTAAATTTAAAAAAAAATCTTTTACAATGAAATAAAGTTGCAAAGAGAAAAATAATTCAATCACTTCGTTCAGTTCTGAGAAACAATTTTTGAGCTATATATCGAGTTATAGATTTCCAAAATAAAAAAAAAAAATTTGACATCAACTCTTCATAATAGACATCAACGGAATATTTACTTTCACATAAATTTTTATATTCACCTTTATGACTCGTATTTATTAACCTTTTGAGCCATTTGCTGTCTTGCTTTCACAATTTACTATTCTTTTTTTTCCAGTTTAAATTCTTATGTAATTCCCAGTGTATAACCAATGATTTTCACAAAATAAGAACTATTGAAATTTTTCGGTTATAAAAAAAAAATCCACTACTACTATATTAGATTATTGATAATAATCTGGCCTTTTGAAAATTATATTAGAATTCAATGGGTTCAATCAGAAATCAATTTTCTTTCAAATCAATTTTCTCTTTAATTTTAAATATAATATGGTGACAAAATGAAGAGAAAGAAGAAAATTTCTATGAAATGAAAATTGTTTATCAAATTCGAAAAAAAATTTTTGTATATTATTCAATTATTGAAAATAAAATTTTCATGGTTTTAATTAAGAAAAAAATGTTTCGAAAAAAAGGAATTATTTAAAACAATGTTTTTTTTTATGAAGAATTAAATTGTTTTCAAAAATAAATTTTTTTTTAAAGAGATTAAATTCTTTTTGAATATTTTAATAAAATTTTTATTTATAATTCAAATATTTACATAAATCAGAAAATTCTTTTCAGGAATTCAATTACTTTTGAAATTAAAAGAAAATTGTTTGCAAGTATTTAATTGTTTTCATAAATAATATAATTTATTGCAGGATTTCAATTATTTTTAATACCAATTTTATAGAAATTGGTTTAAAATAAAATACATTTTATTTTATTTTACATTTTATTTTTATTTTATTTTACATTTTATTTTATTTTACATTTTATTTTATTTAACATTTTATTTTTATTTTATTTAACATTTTATTTTTATTTTATTCAACATTTTATTTTTATTATATTTTACATTTTATTTTACATTTTATTTTACATTTTATTTTTATTTTATTTTACACTTTATTCTTCTTGGAAATTTAGTTTTATTAATTCATCGAAAAAAACAATTATTTGAAAAAAATTTTTTCTTCAAAATTTTAGAGGGGAATTCAATTATTTTAAAAAATTTTAGAATTTTCCACTGGGAATCAATTATTTTTTATTTATTTAATAAAATTGTGTGACAGAAGTAAATTATATTAAATACAATATTAATTAGATTTTTTCTAAATACTTCTAGTATTCTTGTAGCTTTTAATAAAATTCTTCTCAGAATTCAATTATTAACGTAAATAATTATTTTAAAAAATTCATTAATGTCGATAAATAACAATTAATGGAAAAAGTTAATTATTTTTACAAGTATTCCACAAAAAATCACTTATTTTCTAAAATAACAAAATTTTGAACAGAAATTCAATTCCATTTTCAAATTTCTATAAAATTTTTCAGTTCCTTTCCTTTATGAATAATAAAATTGTTCTCAAAAATTTCATTATTTTTAATGCAATTTTACAGAAATTGCATAAAAATTGAAATTATTCTTAAAAATTTAATTTCAATTATCCTTGAAAAAATCAACGATTTAAAAAATTCTGTATTGCAATTTTTTAGGAAGAATTAAATAATTTCTAAAAAAATATTATTTTTCACAGAAATTCTATTATTTTAAAATATTTTAATAAAAATCGTTCAAAAGAAATCAATTATTTTAGTCACGATTTTTATTAAATTTTTTGGAAATAATTCAATTATTCTTTTAGATTTTATTAAAATTTTTGCTAAGACAATTTTTTCAATTATTTATGCAAATAATTCTTCAAAAGAATTTGATTTTTAATAAATTTTTTTTGTAATAATTCAACTATTCGTTTCGATTTTATTAAAATTTTTTCTAAGATAATATTTTCAATTATTTATGTAAATAATTCTTCAAAACAATTCGTGTTTTAATAAATTTTTTTGCAATAATTCAATTATTTTTTTAGATTTTATTAAAATTTTTCCTAAGATAATATTTTCAATTATTTATGTAAATAATTCGTCAAAACAATTTGTGTTTTAATAAATTTTTTTGTAATAATTCAATTATTCTTTTAGATTTTATTAAAATTTTTTCTAAAATATTTTTTTCAATTATTTATGTAAATAATCCTTCAAAACAATTCAATTAAATTATTTTTAAATTATTAATTATTATTTAAATTATTTTTAAGGCATTTTAATAAAATTCTTTGCAAAATTCAATTATTTTCATAAATAACAAAGTTTTTTTTACTAAAATTCAATTATTTTCATAAATAACAAAGTTTTTCACTAAAATTCAATTATTTTTAAAAGTAATGAATCTTTTCTTTCAAAATTCAATTATTTTAGAAAATTCTAATAAAATTGTTCGCGAGAATTTAATTATTTTCACAAATGATAAAATACTTTTTTGGAGTTCAATTATTTTCCAAAAATTATTTAATATAATACCACACAGACATTAAATTATTTACTAAAGTTTTAATAGAATTCTTTGTAAAAACAGAATTTTTTAAAAACTATTTCGCAATTCAATGATTTTCAAAATTTACAATTTTCATAAAATTTATAAACAGAATTCAATTATTTAAGAAAAATGTGTTATAAAAATCTTCGTTGTAGTTCAATTCTCCTTATGAATAATAAAATTTTTTAGCAATTGAATTATTTAAATTAGAATTTACACAAAATTAGTCGAAAGAAATCGAATATTTAAAAATTTCCAAAAAATTCCTCACAAGAATTAAATTATTTTTATTTTATTTAAATTCTTTTAGGAACAATATTAATACTTTATAATATATTATTATTGTTATTATTATTATTATTATTATATAATATTATTATGTTATTATTAATATATTATAATAATATAATATATTATTATTATTATTATTATTATTATTATATAATATTATTATGTTATTATTAATATATTATAATAATATAATATATTACTATTTTTATAGTAAATATTTTAAAATTTATTAGCAGAATAAGAACGGAGTAAATATTTTTTGACAAAACTTAGGAAAAAGTCAGGAAAATAAAATTTGTAATGAAAGTATAATACCCCACACCTTCTAATTGTCCTATTTTTACCAATTCAAAAAAAAATCCCCTGGAAGAATCTATTCCCCTAGGAAATAATGAAAAATTTCACCAACTTAGTAAAATTTTTCCCCCAGTAGATTACGTGCTCCCTGACTTAAAGAAAAGCAAAAGTTGAATAACATTAAATGTACGTAAATTACGCCGATAATTATAAACAGAAAATATAAAAATTATAAACTTTCTTTATAATTTTCCAGAAAAAAAAATTTTTCCTCCCAACTCATATATATATATATATTTTCTAACATTTTGTACTTTAATGAAATTGAAAAATCAATCATGATTGCGTTCGTTTGATGTGATCATCACACCTAGTCGTGAATCTTCTTGTTGGGTCAGAAGATCACGCGATGATCACTGCATGACTTTCTGTAACTTCATAGTAATTTCCCTCTGATTACCGTGAGGCACACCGCAGGAGAGTAACTTACTCGCCCGCGAATGGATAATCACTGGCTGCTCCCGTCGATGCTCTATTACGTCACGTAGAAAGATGATTTTTCATAGTGTATAAGAGCAGAGGAGAAAAAAAAAGTTTCAAGAGAGTGCGAGAGAGAGAGAAAGAAAAAAAAATGATATATTGAAATTATAACGTGGGGATAATTGGTATACTGCGATGGATTATAGCACACGCTCAACTGTTATTTTCACTCTTATTTCTCTTTCTTTCTCTCTCTTTTTTTCTCTCTCGTGTGTGTATGTACCTTTAATTTGCGTGTTTCAGATGCGCAAGCACCTGACTTTTATAACCATTGGCGCGATGCGCGGTATAAAGTTTATAAATCACATTGAATCGCACGTGTGTAATCATAAAATGTCGTGGGTACAACCAAACTCGTGTGGGATGAATGTTCTGTATATATATATGAATTATGTTGCGACGAAAAGGAGGACGCAACGGTCGGCAAATATATACATATATATATTCTTGTCAACAGGAATTTTTGTCATCTCTCATGTGTCTATAGATCAATTTTTTTATTTTCCTTTTGTGTTACTCAAGTTATTTGAGGGAAATTAGTAAAATATTTGTTAAAAACAATTTTAAAACCTTTTCTATGACTCATAGAGTAACGTTATTTTGATATAACTCATTTTTTTAGCAATATATTTCGTATTTTGCTTTTTTTACGTCTTTTTTTGATCGAAAAACACTTGTGCGCAGTTGTAAGAGTTGAATTTCGCTACTGCGCAGGTGTAAATACCTTCTGCGCATGTGTACGAGTCGTTTATTTCAACTGCGCATGCGAGAAAGTCGCAGAAAACTGTTTGCGCAGGGCCCCAGGCTCGTAAAAGCACTTGTGCGCAGCAATAGGGGTTAAATTTCGTTACTGCGCAGGTGTAAATGGTGTAGATCCCTTCTGCGCATGTGTACGAGTCGTTTATTTTAACTGCGCATGCGAAACAACTCAAAAAATCCTTTTGCGCAGGGTTTGTGGCTCGTAGAAACACTTGTACGCAGAAATAGGGATTAAATTTCATTACGGCGCAGGTATAACTAGTGTAGAGACCTTCTGCGCATGTATACGAGTCATTTAATTCTATTACGCATGCGAAAAAACTAAAAAAAAACCTTTTGCACAGGGTTTGTGGTTCGTAAAAACACTTGTGCGCAGTTATAAGAGTTGAATTTATCTACTGCGCAGGTGTCAATAGTGTAGAAACCTTCTGCGCATGTGTACGGGTTGTTTATTTCTTCTGCGCATGCGAAATAGTTAAAGAAAACCGCTTTCGCAGAGTTCGAGGCTTGTAAAAACACTTGTGCGCAGTTGTACGAGTTGAATTTAGCTACTGCGCAGGTGTGACTAGCGTAGAAACCTTCTGCGCATGTTTACAAGGCATGTATTTCTACTGCGCATGTGGAAAAGTCACAGAAAACCGTTTGCGCAGATACATACGTCTATCCTTCTCTTTCTCATACTCAAAATTTACGATTCAACGATTTAAATTTTACAATTTTAATTAAATTTAGAACTTATGTACCGTTTTGCAATTGTGCCTAATTTTTAGTGGGGATTCCCCCATTTATTCTTCGGATTAAAGAAAATCGCCTAAACTAAAGTTTTGCAATTTGCATAATTTTCAATGGGGATTCCCATTTATCTTTCTAATGAAAGAAAATCTTCTGGACTAGAGTTGGGAATCCCGAACAGGGTTCAAAAACTGCCGAAGCAGTATTAACGGCTTTTCTCAAGAGTTGAGACTGTCAATGTGAATAAAACTTACCAGGGAAGGGTAGCTTTATAAAAATTTCACGAAACGAGCATCTTATCAGGGTTGGGAAGGTGTTTATCAAGCATTAATAAATCTTCGTAGGGTAAATTGACGAATAAGCTACTTTTTTTCATTTACTACCCAACCTTGCTTATTGAAATTTACTAAAACATCTAGCAAGGTTGGGCAGTTGTCAAAAAAAGGTATACCAAAAAAATAAAAAAACATCATTTAGCAGGGATGGGCAGTTGAAAACTCCGCACTATTCCTACACGGTTGGGAAGGTAGAGAATAGTTTTCTACATAAAAATTTTGTTTGGGGATTTTGGGGAAAAATTGTGAAACTTGTCTGGGTAGATAAAGAAAAGAAAATTCTACGAAACACTATTCACAAAGGGTGGGGAAGGTGTGGAATTGTTTTTCGCTACAAAATAAAGTAAACGTATTGATAAAATCAGATTAAAGTTTAATCACAATTGAAAAAATGTTGAACAGGGTTGGGAAACAAGAACGAAAAAAATGTTGAAAGAATCGAATGTTCGGTGTTTCTCATCAGGGTTGGGAAGGTGAGTGAGACAAATTTTCGACAGGGTGGGGAAGCTTAAAGAAATTCGGTTGTTGTACCAAACAATCAGGGTTGGGAAACACCCAAGAAAATATTGTTGAAACAATTACGGCAAAATTACAATTAATTAATTACAATCACGGAAAATGTCCGACCAGGGAGAGGAATTTTTTTTTTAATCAGGGAAGGGAAGGTTAATGAGACAAATATTCGCCGGGGTGGGAATGAAATTCGATTAAACTACTAATCAACCAGGGTTGGGTAACGAAGAAAATAGCGTTGATAGAATTGGGAGTTGGAAATGAATTAGGAGTTGGAAATTTATTATCAGGGTTGGGAAGATCAATGAAACAATTCATCGACAAGGTGGGGAAACGTAATAAAATTCGGTTGCTCTACCAACTAAACAGGGTTGGGAAACACCCAAGAAAACGTTGTTGGAACAATTGGGGGTTGGAAATGTTCTACCAGGGAGGGGAATTTTTCTAAACCAGGGTTGAAAAGATCAAGTCAAATAATCGACAGGATGGGAAAACATAATGAAATTCGATTAAAATACTAATCGAACAGGGTTGGGAAACACGCAAGAAAATATTGTTGAAACAATTAGGGGTTGGTTATGTCTTATCAGGGTTGGGAAGGTTAATGAGACAAATAATCGCCAGGGTGGTCAATTTTAACGAAAGGCGATTAAACTACCAAACAAACAGGGTTGGGAAGGTGGATATTTTTTATTCTCCCTATAAACTAACTTTACAATAAAGAAAAAAAATTGGTTATGTCTTATCAGGGTTGGGAAGGTCAATGAGACAAATAATCGCCAGGGTGGTCAATTTTAACGAAAGGCGATTAAACTACCAAACAAACAGGGTTGGGAAGGTGGATACTTTTTATTCTCCCTATAAACTAACTTTACAATAAAGAAAAAAAAATTTTTACAAATTTTACTTGTTTCAAATGACATGTAGAACATTGTGGAATGTCACAATTCTGTCAAAGGAGAGTGAGACATTATTATTATTTGTTGTGCTTGGGAAGAAATAATCAGATCAGTCGAGGTGAAAGTTCAGAAAAAGAAAAGAAAAATAAAAGAATGAGATTGACATCCGCAACTCGAGCGTCTTGTTGGTGTAACTAGTGAAAAAGACAATTGACAATAATGACGGTACGATTAGACTTGTGGAACTCTTACGTGTTCAGAAAACACGCATACCAATAATAAAAACATAAATGTTTATATATATCTATATACATATATTGACTCTTGTATGTCTACAATATGAATGGAAAGAACACGACTGTATCATTACCTGTCTGCTTGTGTCAATTTAGGCCTGCATGAATACGCATTCGTTAACGCTACTTGCCAAAGAGAATGTGCGTTCGCTTTTATAAAACGCGTCCAATGAAAATAACGTCCCTGAACGCTGTGTCTGATTTGCACATTTATTTGGTAAAAGGAAAACCAGAAATAAAGTTCAAGCTCCTGTGGAATTTCATTCCCCGACATAAATATAAATATATAAATATCTCTAAACGTATATTAAGCTAAATTTTCATTTTCCCGCCAAAAACCAATATTGACAAATAATTTTTCAAAAAACTCTTTCTATAACACTATCTATACTTAGAAAAAATAATAATAAAGACGGAGATTTAAAAAAACGTGTTTTACTTCTTTGTCATACTGGTTTAAAGAAGAAAAAAAAATTGAAAATGTTTCGTAACTTCGAAACGAGGTGAGATGAAACATAACCTATAAAAGGTTAGAGGCGAATCGGAGAAAGACTACTAATGATATATGACTGAGTTACATACCGGGCAATTAACCAAGCGCTGCGATAATCATTTATTCGTGCCTTGAAAGTTGTCATGAAATAAATATATAGTTCTTTATGCGTGAGTCGTTTGCTCGCATTAAACAAAAGAGACAATCTTCAATGAAAAAAAAGAGAAAAATTCCGTGTGATCATCAAGTTTGCACCTTTACATTTCTTAATTAATAATTTCCTGGGAGAATATCAGAAAAATTTTTAAACTTTAGAATATTTCATACTTATCTTGATTATAAATCATTTTCTATTCATTTGTTAATTATCCACGTTTCCCAACACTGGTCAGGTTTCCAATTTTAATTTTTGATTAATCAGCGAGAGTCATGTTTTGCAAAAAAAATTCTGCCTTTTTTTAGAAATAATTTTTAATAAAGAGTTAGGGTCACTTTAAGGGTTCTTTAAGCCTAAGTTTCCCAACCCTGGTTAATTCCTTATTCTAAAGTTTGATTATTTTCTAGTTCCCAACCCTGATTATATTTTAATTTTTAATTGTTGTTACATTCTAGAACTCAAACCTGCTTCTTTTCCAATTTTTAAATGATGATATTTACTAGTTCCCAACCCTGGTTACTTCATAATTCTTGTCCTAACTTTCTGGTTCCCAACCCTGTTTATTTTCTATTTTTAATTGTTAATACTTTCTACTTCCCAACCCTTGATGATTCTTAATTTTCAAGTCTCATTACCTTCTAGTTCCCAACCCTGATTACATTCTAATTTTTAATTGTTGTTACTTTCTAGTTACCAACCCTGATTACATTCTAATTTTTAAGATTAATTACTTTCTAGTTCCCAACCCTGGTTGATTCCAAATTTTCAAATTTGATTACCTTCTAGTTCTCAACCCTGATTACTTTCTTATTTTTAATTGTTATTACTTTCTAGTTCCCAACCCTGGTGACTTCCTAATTTTCAAGTTTTGTTACTTTTTAGTTCCCAACCCTGGTTAATTTCTAATTTTCAAGTTTGATTACTTTCTAGTTCCCAACCTTGGTTGATTCATAATTTTCAAATTTAAATACCTTCTAGTTCCCAACCCTGGCTATTTCTTAATGTTTAAATCTTGTTACTTCCTAGTTCCCAACCCTGGTTAATTTCAAATTTTCAAGATCAATTACATTCTAGTTCCCAACCCTGGTTAGTTTATCATTCAAAAATTTGGTTAATTCCTAGTTTCCAACCCTGGTTAATTCCAAATTTTCAAGATCAATTACTTTCTAGTTTACAACCCTGGTTAATTTGTTTTTTCCAAAATTGATGACATTCTAGTTTCCCACCCTGGTTGATTCCTAATTTTCAAATTTGATTACCTTCTAGTTCCCAACCCTGATTTCTTTCATATTTTAAATTGTTATTACTTTCTAGTTTCCAACCCTGGTTAATTCCAAATTTTTAAGATTAATTACTTTCTAGTTCCCAACCCTGCTGACTTCCCAATTTTCAAGCTTTGTTACTTTTTAGTTCCCAACCCTGGTTAATTTCTAATTTTCAAGTTTGATTACTTTCTAGTTCCCAACCTTGGTTGATTCATAATTTTCAAATTTGAATACCTTCTAGTTCTCAACCCTGGCTATTTTCTAATTTTTAAATCTTGTTACTTCCTAGTTCCCAACCTTGGTTAGTTTCAAATTTTCAAGAACAATTACTTTCTAGTTCCCAACCCTGGTTAGTTTCTCATTCAAAAATTTGGTTAATTCCTAGTTCCCAACCCTGGTTAATTCCAAATTTTCAAGATCAATTACTTTCTAGTTCCAAACCCTGGTTACTTATAGATTCCCAACACTGGTTATTTCTTAGTTCCCAACTATGGTTACTTATAAGTTCCCAACCCTGTTTTTTTTTTGCAAATTTCTAACAATTCTTTACTTTAATGTTTCCAACTCTTAATTTCTATTTTGTTTCCAATTTCCCATCCCTGGGTTTAAAAAGATTTTGTTTCCACCTTCCCAACCTTGCTACTCGAGAAAAACCCAGAAAATATTTCGTTGAAGAAATTGTGAATCTACCATTATGTAATACTTGAAGAAATTATTGTGGAATTTACAATTTTTGTTTCACATTCGTTTTGAAAAAAGTTTCTTTATTCATTTATTTTTGCACTTGAAATTCTTTTTAAGGTTGTTTTGTAAAGGTGATGTCACAATGCGATTGCAGTAAGAAAATTTCCAAGGCGATGTCGTTCTTTTTTTGTTTTTTCTCTGCAATTGCAATGTCAGCGAAAATTTAATTGCAATTACAAATCTATATGGATTGTAATGAATAACCTTTTATTTGTCGGTCAGCATTTTATACATTTTATACTTTCAATTTGATACCGCACTGAACGCTGCTTTAATGCTTGATTTCACGTTCTTTAAAGTGCTGTAATTCGATATATACAATGTTCTTTATTGCCATTCGGAAAGAATCATTTATTGTGAACCGCAAAGCAGAGGAAAAAAAGAAGGAAAGAAAATTTTATTTTTGTAGTTTCGAAATTATTGAATTTTGTTGCAGAAAATTTTTTTTGTTCTTTAAATTTTTGTTTTTTTCATGTTTTTATTTTTTTTTATCTAAATCGAGATCTCAATTGAAAATCGTAAACTGTACATGAGATAAAAAAAGGACATGTAATGTTTCTGTCCTTTTCTCTCTTTGGCATGTTTTATTTACTTTAAGGCTCTGTCCACAATGGTTGTAATATTTTTTACTATTAATTGAGCTAAATTTTTTTTTTTCATTTCAAAGTAACTTAATTTGTTTATTTTCTTATTTTCAGCATTAAAATAAATTATTTTTTTTAGAATTCTAACGCGAAATTTCCAAATAATTGTTAAGAGTAGTAAAAAATTGAGTTAATTTATATAAACAGGTAGATTGACTCAATTTTATTGGTATTTAAAAAATGTTGTTTTCTGTACGGAATATATTTTTAAAAATGAATAAGAAAAAAAAAGAAATGGAAAAAGAGAATCCCGAGTATTTTTGCTTTCGTCAGTAGTGACGTTGAATCGAATCCACTTTGAGAGTGCCACCCACGCGTGACAATTTTTATCCTCGTTATAGGCCTTTAGTGAAAGTCCAATTCTCCCAAATTTAAACTGATATAAAGTTCAAGTTTCGCGAGTCAATTCCTCCTCCTCACTCTCTCTTTCTTTTTCTCTGCATTTTCTCTTTCTCTCTCTCTCTCTCTCTTTATTATTTTATTTTCCCTTTTTTTTCGAAACACAAATTCTTTAGTTGTTCGAGAATAAAATTATGTCTCATGACACTGGAATTAGATACTTTTTTTATTGCTATTTAAAAATAAATTTTATCATTTTTTTTTTTTTTTGATTCATTTTGTTTTCAAAACTTCATTCTATTGTGGACAAAGAACTCTGAAAAAAACCAGTCTCACGATTATTATCATTCTAAAAGTTTATTTCCCCCAATGAGGTGATTCTTTTTTTTTTGTTTAGTCGTATTTATGGAAACAGAAAATTTCTTTTTATTTTTGACGATATTATTGTTATTTTATTGAGAAAGAAATTCTTTAGAACTATTTAAAGTTTGTTTCATAAAAAATTCTGTGGATAAAATTTTTTTTTACTGTTTTTCGTTTCGTTTCTTTCTCTTTTTTTTTAAATACGTACGAGAATTATATCAAGTTGATTTAATATTTTTTTAATATCTAGAAATAGATTTATTCCTATATATATAAACGTGAGGAAATTAAAAAAAATGTTTATACTTAATTAATGAGAAGTAATGACCGTTAATGATTTCATTTATTTGAATTGAAAGTAAATATAATTAAATTATTTTTTTCTTTTTTTCATTTAGAATTATTATTTTTGCTATTATTGTTATTAACATTAATATTATTATTATTATTATTATAATTATTATTATTATTATTATTATTATTATTATTATTATTATTATTATTATTATTATTATTATTATTATTTCCAACTCTAGTTACTTATAAGTTCCCAACCCTGATTACATCCTAATTCCCAATTATGATTACTTTATAAGTTCCCAACCCTGGTAACTTCCTAATTTTTAATTGTAGTTACTTCCTAATTCCCAACCCTGATTCTAAAGTCCATTCAGTTTCTAGTTCCTAACCCTGGTAGCTTTCTAATTTTTAATTTTTGTTAATTCCTAGTTCCCAGCCCTGGTTATTACCGCATTCCTAAGCTTTTATTAATTTATAGTTCTTGGAAATTAGGAAATAACCAGGGATGGGAACTGGAAGATAATAAAATCTTAGGAATTAGCTATTAACCAGGGCTGGGAATTAGGAAAAAAACACAATTATATAATTAAGATGCAACCAGGGTTGGGAACTAGGAAAAAATACAATTAAAAAATTAAGAAGCAACCAGGGTTGGGAACTAGGAAAAAATACAATTAAAAAATTAAGAAGCAACCAGGGTTGGGAACTAGAAAGTAATAAAATCTTAGGAATTAGGTATTAACCAGGGCTGGGAACTAGGAAGTAGCAAAACTTGAAAATTAGGAAGTCACCAGGGTTGGGAACTAACAAATAACCAGAGTTCCAATCTTTAACGTGATCAGGATTAGAAAATCGTAACCAGGGATGGGAATTTAAAAGAAACCCAGTTTGGAACCTCATAACTTCTAATTTTTATAATTACCCACTTAAAATATCAGAAATAAACCAAAAATTCAATTCACTAATTACTAAATAATAACTATTTTTTCTAATTGTTAAATTAATTTTTAAAAAAAAGAATATTTTAATAAACGTGAAAACGTTTTACCAAAATTGTAGGCACATATTGAATTATTCATCGACAGTAGTAAGAGTGCAAAAATAGTCAGACCGTATAGGATGTTTCTCGCATCTATTCGGCCAACTTTCCTTATAATTTCAATGTTTCAAATATTTAAACACATTGTAATCAAGTCATGAGCCAAAAAAGAAGCAGAACTTTCTTTTTCTTTTAACGATTCCCTGCGATTAATAATTTTTTTTAAAAATTGCTTTTGTGTAGCCTATATACATTATGTTACATATATATATATGTGTACATGTGAAAGTGCAAAATGTTTCTCGAAGGTCATCCATATCGCAGCAATTATTACTTAACTAATTTCACAGTCCAAGTACTTTAACTTTCAATTATCATTTTATCGTTCTTGTCTATCGAGAAGAAGAAAAAAAAATTGTGAAACAAAAAATGAATATTTATATAAATGGATTTATAAAGGAACAAATTTAAGGATAAAAAATATTTAAAGAACAAATTTGAGGATAATAAATATTTAAGGAACAAATTTAAGGATAATAAATATTTAAGGAACAAATTTAAGGATAATAAATATGTAAGGAACAAATTTAAGAATAATAAATAAAAAATTAAGAATAATAAATATTTAAGAAACAAATTTAAGGATAACAAATGTTTAAAGAACAAATTCGAGGATAACAAATATTTAAGGAACAAATTTGAGGATAACAAATGTTTAAAGAACAAATTCGAGGATAACAAATATTTAAGGAACAAATTTGAGGATAATAAATATGTAAGGAACAAATTTAAGAATAATAAATAAAAAATTAAGAATAATAAATATTTAAGAAACAAATTTAAGGATAACAAATGTTTAAAGAACAAATTCGAGGATAACAAATATTTAAGGAACAAATTTAAGGATAACAAATATTTAAGGAACAAATTTAAGGATAATAAATATTTAAGGAACAAATTTAAGGATAACAAATATTTTCTCAATACTTCCGCAATATTTTTTTTTTGAAAGTAACTTAATATTTTTCTTTTAAAAACAAGAGAATTTAAGTAAAAAAAAAATGTGGCTACGAATTTTACCCATATCTGTATTTAAAAATACAGTAAATTTTAAACACAATGTATATTTTTATTTCTAATTTTCAAGTCGTATACTTTTCGCATATATTTTTATAATTACTACTTAAGGCGCCACCTCAAGTATTTTCAGACAAATTTCAGCTCCTTTCGTTTCTTTTTTTTGTGTGCAATTCGTATTACAAGTGAAATTTTTTAGTCAACGTTTCTGACATTTTCATCTCGTTTCATAAAACTATGATTTTATTGTATATTGGGCTTAAGACAATCGCAAATGTTCTTTTTTCAATCGATACTTATCGAGTTTAGCCGAAAATTTACAAATTTTGTCGAAACTTTTTGTGCTTTATGAAAATTAACAGGTTTTTACCTAGAATTATCGTGTTTTACCGAAAGATAACGTATATTTCCCACTTTTCTCTTTACTACGTGTAATTACCACAATTTACCGGCTTTTGCCTATAATTACGGTATTTTACCGAAAGATAACGTATATTGCATACTTTTCCCTTTACTACGTGTAATTACCACAATTTACCGGTTTTTGCCTAAAGTTACCGTATTTTACCGAAAGATAACGTATATTACCTTCGTTACCCTTCACTACGTAGAATTCCACTAATTTACTGTGAATTATGCTTAATTACCGTAAATACTGTAATTATCTTAATTTTACGTTCATTTTCCAAAATTACCGTTAAAAATTAAGTTACGAAATTACTGAAAAGTAACCAGGGTTCAGAACTAGAAAGTAACAAAACTTGAAAATTAGGTATTTACCAGGGTTGGGAACTAGGAATTAAGAAGAGTTGAAAATTAGGAATTTTCCAGGGTTGGGAACTAGGAATTAAGAAGAGTTGAAAATTAGGAATTTTCCAGGGTTGGGATCTAGCAATTTAAAAGAATTGAAAATTAGAAATTTACCAGGGTTGGGAACTAGGAATTAAGAAGAGTTGAAAATTAGAAATTTACCAGGGTTGGGAACTAGGAATTAAGAAGAGTTAATAATTTGGTAATAATCATGGTTAGGAACTAGAAAGTAACAAGATTTAAAAATTAGAAATTATCCACGGTTGGGAATTATAAAGTAACCAGGATTGGGAACTAAAAAGTAACCAGGGTTTAGAACTAGAAAGTAACAAAACTTAAAAATAAGAAATTAATAAGGGTTGGGAACTAAAAAGTCATCAAACTTGAAAATTAGGTATTTACCAGGGTTGGGAACTAGAAAGTAATTAATCTTGAAAATTAGGAATTTACCAGGGTTGGGAACTGGGAATTAGGAAGAGTTGAAAATTAGATATTTACCAGGGTTGGAATCTAGGAATTAACAAGAGCTGAAAATTTGCTAATAATCAGGGTTAGGAACTAGAAAGTAACAAGATTTAAAAAGTAGAAATTATCCAGGGTTGGGAATTATAATGTAACCAGGATTGGGAACTAAAAAGTAACCAGGGTTTAGAACTAGAAAGTAACGAAACTTAAGAATAAGAAATTAACGAGGATTGGGAAATTGGGTAAAAAGCGTTACGTTACGTTACGCTGATTTATCGTTTATTACAAAGAGTTACAGTAGTTTACCGTCACTTAACATATTTTACAGATAAAACTGTTTATTAAAAATATTTTTTATTAAACATACTTATTTGCCAATTTTTACCAATATTTACCGAATATTACCGATAATTACCGATAATTACCAATAATTACCGATAATAACCGATAATAACCGATAATAACCGATACTTATCAATATTTACCATGACTTACGTGTTTTACGCACTTTTAACCGTTTTTTCTCAGAAATTTACATTTATCTGTTTTATTTTTAATGAATTCAAAGGTTTTTATAAGTACTTTAACTCTTTTTTTTCTTCATTTCCAAAGCATTAGTCAGCTAATTTTCTCTTATTATATATATATGATCTGTTAAATTATTCAGAAAATAGTTTTTGTGTGTTAAAACTTTAAAGAATTATTTTAATTTTTTGCATTTGAAATGGTATTATAAACTTGTAATAATGGACAATGAGCGTTTATTTTTGTCATTAAAATAATTTCATTGACATAAAAATATTGTCTGTGTACTATATATTTTAACTCCTCTCTTAAACATTCATAAAGTTTTGTTCATTTTTTTCTTCATTGCCGCATGCAGTTGGTAAGACAATTGCTCATAAAATTCACATTAACATTCTAGTTTATTTTTTCGTTTTTCTTACGCACTTTTCTCACTTGAGTAATAATATTTACCTCTCATTAGACAAAAAGAGAGAGAGAGAGAGAGAGAGAGAAAAAAAAATAAAAATAAAATATCGTAGGTGTCATGATTGACTCTAATGTACACTTTATGTCAACTTGTTTCCTAATGTCGATATAAATTTTAAATTATGTTTGTCTTCGTATTATTGTCTCTTTCACTCTCTTAACACGAACAAGTTGAATTTAGAATCTCTTTTTCTTTTTTTTAATTAAAAATTTTTTTCAAGTGCTGCTAATGATTACTATATTAAAATATTTGTTTTTACTGTGTGTGTCTATCTATCTATCTATTTCTAAAATGAATAAGTGAATAAAAAAAAAACGAGAGTAATATTCAAACAAATTTGGAATTATAAATGTTGATTTTTCCTGATATGGTTCCTTTAAGGATATGGAACATTAAATTGAAGCGAATTACGGTAATTCTTGTCCAAAGAGAAATGAACGAGCAATAAGCAAACTGGACTTCATGTTTTCAGGCCTTGTCGCGTAACTCGTTTTTGCAATTTAAGTTTTTTTTTTTTCGTCGTTGCTTTAAATTATCCGCAGCTGGGCGTTGTCCATTACTTTCGAGACAAGTACCGGGCTTTTCTTTTGCCACGACTCACTCACTTTTTTTTCGAGCAAGGTCGTATGCTGATTACGCGATCAGACGCTCGATACACCCGGAGGCAATAAATTTTTTTTTTTTTTTAAAGAATAAATCTCGATATTAATATTTTGTGGATTCAGAGAAAGAATGTTTGAAATTTAATACTTTGGGTACGAAAAATGTTTTCATGTTTCTGGTTTTTGTTAGTTTTAAGTTCTCTGTTTGGAATTATGCTTCAGTTGCAAATGAAGGTTACTTTTTATTTCCCATCCCTGGTTACTTATAAGTTCTCATCCCTGGTTACTTACAAGTTCCCAACCATGGTTACTTTTTAGTTCCCATCCCTGATTATTTTCTAGTTCCCAACTCTGGTTACTTTCAAGATGTCAACTTCGTTACTATCTAGTTCCCAACGCTGGTTATTTCTTTATTTTCATCTCTGGTTACTTCCTAGTTCCCAATCCTAATTAATTCCAAATTTTCAAGATTAACTACTTTCTAGTTCCCAGCCCTGGTCCTTACATAATTTTTAAATCTTGTTACTTCCTAGTTCCCAACCCTGGTTATTAACTAATTTTTAACTTTTATTACTTCCTAGTTTCCAACCCTGGTTATTTGTAACTGCCCAAGTTCGGTTACTTTCTATTTCTAAAGCCTGGTTACTTCCTAATTCCCAACCCTGGCTATTTCCTAATTTTCAAATCTTGTTACTTCCTAGTTCCCAACCCTGGTAAATTTCTAATTTTCAAGTTAGATGACTTTTTAGTTTCTTATCGTTGTTAATTTCTTATTCCCAAGATTGGTTACTTTCTAGTTTTAAGCTAGAGTTACTTTTTAGGTCCCAACCCTGGTTTTTTAAGTTCTGACCCCTGATTACTTTTTAGTTCCCAACCCTAGTTAATTACTAATTTTCAAGTTTGATTACTTTCTAGTTTCCAACCCTGATTATTTTCTCATTTTTAATTGTTATTACATTCTAGTTCCCAACCCTGGTTAATTCCAAATTTTCAAGATTAATTACTTTGTAGTTCCCAACCCTGGTTCTTACCTAATTTTTAAATCTTGATACTTTCTAGTTCCCAACTCTGGTTGTTAACTAATTTTTAACTCTTGTTACTTTCTAGTTCCCAATCCTGGTTCTTACCTAATTTTTAAATCTTGTTACTTTCTAGTTCCCAACCCTGGTTGTTAACTAATTTTTAACTCTTGTTACTTTCTAGTTTCCAACCCTGGTTATTTTCTACTACCCAAGTTTGGTTACTTTCTAAAGCCTATTTATTTTTTAGTTCCCAACCCTGGTTATTTTTTAGTTTTTATTACGGAATACTTTATAGTTCCCAACCCTGGATATTTCCTAATTTTTAAATCTTGTTACTTTCTAGTTCCTAACCCTGATGGTTACCAAATTTTTAACTCTTGTTAATTCCTAGTTCCCAACCCTGGTAAATACCTAATTTTCAAGTTTGGTGACTTTTTAGTTTCCAACCCTTGTTAATTTCATATTCCCAAGTTTGGTTACTTTCTAGTTCTAAACCTTGGTTACTTTTTAGTTGCCAACCCTGGTTATCTTTTAGTTCTAAACTTTGGTTACTTTTTAGTTCGCAACCCTGGTTATCTTTTAGTTCTAAACTTTGGTTACTTTTTAGTTTCCAACCCTGGTTATTTTCTAGTTCTCAACCCTGATTATTTTTTGCTACCCAAGTTTGGTTACTTTATAGTTCTAACCCTAGTTACTTTTTAGTTTTCAAACCTGGTTTTTTCTCTAGCTCCCAACCCTGATTATTTTTTACTTCCTAACTTTGGTTACTTTCTATTCCTAACCCTGATTACTTTTTAGTTCCCATTCCTTGTTATTTTCTATTTCCCAACCCTGTTTACATTTTGCCTTCCCAACGCTATTTTCTATAATGTTCTGTAAACCTGATTTTTTTCACCTTCCCACTACTGGTTTTTTTTCAAAGGCCCAACCCTGTATTTTTCCCCCAAATTTCGAGATATTTTTCTGTTTCTCAACCCTGGGTAATTTCACTAACCCAGCCCTGGTTATTATTACTTGTTGTTTAATTATTATACCTGTATTATTATTTCTATATTGTAAAATGGAAAATAAATATAATATCTTGGGAACACTCGCTTTAGATATTATTATGTAAAGGTACTCTAATTGATTTTTGATTTCTCAAACGTGGGCTATGTATAAATTTTCCTTGATACACATTTGGAAAAGGTTTTTTTTTTTTCTTCTGGAAGATAATTATCTATCAAGGAATTTCGACGCCGCGGGCCCTACGTGACATTCTTATTTTACCTTCCGGGAATGACATTTCGGGAGCCGTTGTAGAATGACATGTAACGAGCATGTCGTCCTTGCCGACGACCTTACTTCCGAATTCTTTCGAAAGTCATTTTATTGCACACTTCTCATGCTGCAGGACAGTAATAATAATAATAATAATAATAATAATAAAACTGATATTTGAAATTTTATTCTGTTTTTTAAAAAATTTTATATTGCATATTAAATATTATGTTTCGTAAATTATTTATTGTATACTAAATATTGTTTATATGTACATTTCTTATTTTTTATTTTTCTCGTGTTTTTTTTTCTTTTTGGGCTTTTACAAATTGGAAACTCTTATAACTCTTTTTATTCTCTCCAAACCTATTGTTTATATTATAAATTTATATTTTTAATTTTGTAATATATTTTGTATTATATACTGTATATTAAATATTGTATATTAAATATTGTATATTAAATATTGTATATTGTATATTGTATATTGTATATTGTATATTGTATATTGTATATTGTATATTGTATATTGTATATTGTATATTGTATATTGTATATTGTATATTGTATATTGTATATTAAAATCTTCAAATTTTAATAAATTAAATTTTCTACTAAGTAAAAAAATAAGTTTACCTCTATATGTGACGCGCTTCGAAGAAAGGTACCTAAGAAGCAAACGAATTATAGGTTAGGATCGTGTTAAATTTCTCTTGATTAAAAGTTTATTTTTAATTGTTTGAACTTGAAACTAATTTTTATTGAATATTTTGGATGTAATGCAGACCTGAAGATCAATAATTTTAAATTAATAATTCATTTTCTTTTTGAATTTTTACTTGAAAAATTAAAAACATAACCTCAAATCTTTTACTTCTTAAGTTTTTAGGTACCTTTCTTCAGAGCGCGTCACGTAAACTTATTTAAATGTATAGAGCGTACAGTAAAACCTGCACGGTAAATCGTTAGGTATTAAAATAACACCAAAAAAGATTAAAATAATCCAATTTAGTGTTATTTTAATCCATTTTGGTGTTATTTTAATACCTAACGATTTACCGTGTGTCGGAAAGTAACTCGATTTTTAATTTTCATTCCAGTAAAAAAAATCCTTAAAAAATTGTTTTATAATTTAATTTTTTGAATTTCTATAATATTCACAAACTAAGTGAAAATAATTTTCGTATTTGACTATAACTTTTGAATATGAAAAAAAAATTTCAAATAGAGTTACATTCCGATTCGACTGGTATTATACATTAGATATTAAGTATAGTAACACGTAAAACTTATTCTATATTAACATTTAAATATATATGAATATTAATACAAATATAGTTTAAAAAAAGGAACACAAACGTCAATAAAAGCGCAAATAGAGTTCCTTTCCCGTAAGAAAATACGATTGCATCTATGTAGGGTAAATGTAAAACCTTGATCGATCCGTGGGATCGATCAGTAACACTCCCACGGAAACTTTAGCGCGCGCGACCGTATACAGTGTTGAGACACTTTAAAGTGTACCCTACGTAACTAACAACCTCCGACACACACACACTCACTCACTTATACAAATGCACATCTCTCTGTCTCTCTCTCTCTCTCCTTTTCTCTGTCCGTTATGTGTTAGTCAATTCTAAAGAAGTATTTTAATCGAGTACATTTGGTTCCTCTCTCAAACTCTTTTCTTTCTTTCTTTCTTTTTTTTTTTTTTTTTGAGAAAGTTTATTATAACACTGCACTGTAGGCAGGCGGTAGCTCGTTTCACTCCTCATTAATTTGACTGTTAAACAAAACGCGGTGAAAATTACTTTACTCTCGAAACACAATTTCACAATAATATACGCAAAAGCAATTCTTTAATAAACACCAAAAACTATTTAAATTATTAAGTATTTACAAAAAAAAAAAATTGTTTATTTATCTCGTTTCATTTATGTTATTTTTTTGTATTTAAAAAATTTTTTTATGTATATATACTTTTTAACAGAAAAGATTAGAATTTTATTCTTACGGCAATTTCGAGAAATGTAGGTAATGTTGTGTACTTTTACTTTTTTACTCTTACTCGTAGAATTTTCACTATCTTTTTACAGTATATTACGTGCACTTACGGAATCTCCTTTTTCTTTCACTAAATTGACTATTTTGGTTGTTAAATCCCGTATATTTTCTGAATTGTCATATATCTGGGTTGTCTTACGTATCTTAACCTATTTTACGTATTTTACATTTTCTTACCATATTTTACGGTTTTTCTAGATTTTTCATACTCTTACAATATTTTACGTTTTTCCCCATATTTTTACCATGTTTTACGTTTTTCCCCAAATTCTTACCATTTTTACGTTTTTCTCCACATTCTTACCATATTTTACGTTTTTCCACCATATTCTTACCATGTTTTACGTTTTTCTCTATTTTCTTACCATATTTTTCATATTTAACAATGTTTTTTTTTAAAATATTCTTAATATATTTTACAATTTTAGCGTATTTTTTTTACATATTCTTAGCATATTTTACGTTTTCTCCATATTTGATATATTCTTAGAATATTTTTCGTTGTTTTACTATATTTTACCCAATTTTACATTTTCTTAGCATATTTTACGCATTTTTAAAAATATTTTACACATTTTTCCTATTTTTACGTATTTATTAAATTTACGTCGTTTTACTGTATTCTACGTAGTTTTACCATATTCTACGTATTTTACATTTTTTAGCATGTTTTACGCATTTGAAACCTATTTTTTTGCACATTTTGCCTATATTTTAATATTAACTATATAACTATATACTATATTTTAATATTTACTAACAGTATTTTACGTATTTCTACTTACAGTAGCAGTATTTTACGTTTATTTACAGAATCATACGTATTCCTACGTATAGTAACAGTAGTTTACATATATTTACCGATTTTTACGTAAACACTTACGGAATTTGATTTTTACTTTTTGCTATTGATTAATTTAATCAAGTATATTTGAATGTTAAATAGTAATTTCTGCCAATTTATTACTAGACTACTTTCTAGTTTTCAACTTTGGTTAATGTCAAGTTCCCAACCCTGGTTATTACCTAATTTTTAACTCTTGTTACTTTCTAGTTTCCAACCCTGATTATTTTTGAGTTCCCAAGTTCAGTTACTTTCCAGTTCTAAACTCTGGTTACTTTTTAGTTCCCAAGTTCAGTTACTTTCTAGTTCTAAACTCTGGTTACTTTTTAGTTCCCAACCCTGGTTATCTTTTAGTTTTCATCCCTGGTTACTTTTTAGTTCCCAAGTTCAGTTACTTTCTAGTTCTAAACTCTAGTTACTTTTTAGTTCCCAACAATGGTTATCTTTTAGTTTTCATCCCTGATTACTTTTTAGTTCCCAACCCTGATTATCTTTTAGTTCTTAACCGTGATTACTTTTCAGTTCCCAACCCTGGTTATTACCTAATTTTTAACTCTTGTTACTTCCTAGTTCCCAACCCTGGTTATTAACTAATTTTTAACTTTTGTTACTTCCTAGTTCCCAACCCTGATTATTTTTTACTACCCAAGTTTGGTTACTTTTTAGCTCTAAAACCTGGTTACTTTTTAGTTTCCATCTCTGGTAATTTTCTAGTTCCCAATCCTGTTTACATTTTGTCTTCCCAACGCTATTTACTATGAAGTTCGACAAACCCGATTCCGAATCTTTGGTTATATATGGAAATTTCGGGTTATAGGAAATTTCTACCAACTTATTAGTAAAATTTATGAAATCAAAAGCAAAAAGTCAGTTATGAATTCAAATAGTTACTAATTAATAAACATTTTTTAAGAAAGAAACGTATTCAAAGTATTTAAAGATTTTTTTTTCATTTTTTGGAAGATGACGTAAAAAAATTGTTTTATACGCGTTTAAAAATAGCTGAGAGTGAATTTTTACACTGACATAGATTAATTTAAATTGATTGCATTTTATGACACCTTTATCTATACTTCAAGTGTGAATAAAGGTGCATTGTTGTGAATAGACAAAAGAAGATTATTAAATGATTCTTTAAAAGTGTAAGAAACTAGTTTTTTTTCTCTCATAAACTATTGCAGGAAATATTTTGACCTCTTAATAATGCATTTGTAATGTGTATTTTAATCTTGATTTAGGAAGTGATGAAAAAATTTTTAAGGTGTGTTTTTTTATTTTCCTGCTGTTGTCAAATGTTGAGATAGAAAATAAGTGAAAACAATAATATATAGTTAGTTACGTGATATAGTATTGCTCGTGAAATCAAAATGTCGAGCTTTATATTTTGATTTCGGGAAATAAAATAAAAAAGAGTTACAATTCATGACGAGAAGTTATTTTACTAGACGTTTGTCTCTCTCTCTCTCTCTCTCTCTCTCTGTCTCTCTTTCGTGCACTATTGAGGGATATATCGATGTTTTGTTGTCAGTAATAATCAAAGTCGTGATTCTGGCGAAAGGCGGGAAAAACGAGTCAAGGCTGTGCAACACCGTGAATACGAGAGAGGCGTTACCCGTTTTTACACTCTTTAATGGTATTATATGCGATTACGAGAGAGTAACATTGCTGATACACATACACAAGCAGAGGGATAGATAGATCAAGAGAGAGAGAGAGAGAGAAAGAGAGAAAAAAAGTGTGTGTGTGATCTAGCTGTCCGCACGTACATTCACTTACTCCTGATTGTGAGCACGAAGATATTGCACCCAGGATATATCAGCGATCTCGAGATACGCCTATGCATGAACTGCGCTCACATATCCGTATCTCTCGCGACATTAAATTATAGCGCGGACACTTTATATGTATTATCGTTTGAGTCGTGTGTGAGCGAGAGTGTACAGGATACGGATATGTTTAACCAAGGTACACGCATCGATGTATATATGTATATTCTTCACCAACGTTACATGCATCAGGTTGCTTTTCCTTGTACAGCGTTCAACATTACTTCTTCACTGCATATACGCTTTAATATGAAAATTAATAATAATTATTATTTTGTGGAAAAAGAAACTGTTTTCTTCCACGTACCCAGCCCTGGTAATTTCTTATTTCCCAACCCTGGTTACTTTTTAGTTCCCAACCCTGAGTATTTCCTATTTCCCAACTCTGATTACTTTTTAGTTTCCAACCCTGGTTACTTTTTAGATCCCAACCCTGGTTATTTCCTATTTCCCAACCCTGGTTATTTCCTGTTTCCCAACCCTGGTTACTTTTTAGTTCCCAACCCTGATTATTTTTTTAGTTCCCAACCCTGGTTATTTTCTATTTCCCACCCTGATTACTTGTTAGTCTCCAACCCTGGTTATTTTCTATTTCCCACCCTGGTTATTTTTTAGTTTCCCACCCTGGTTATATTTTAGTTTCCAACCCTGGGCATGTCCTGTTTCCCAACCCTGGTTACTTTTTAGTTTTCAACCCTGATTATTTTTTTAGTTCCCAAACCTGGTTAGTTTCTATCTCCAAACTATTGTTGGTTCCTAGTACCCAAGCCTGGTTACTTTCCAGTTTTCAATACAGGTTATTTTCTAGTTCCAAACTTTGGATTTCATAAGTTCCCAACTCTGGTTACTTTTTAATTTTTAATTGTTATTACTTTCTGGTTTCCAACACTGATTACTTTATAATTTTTAATTGTTGTCACTTTCAAGTTTCCAACCCTGATTACTTTATAATTCTTAATTGTTGTTACTTCCTAGTTGCCAACCCTGGTTAATTGTTAATTTTCAAGTTTGATTACTTTCTAGTTCCCATTCCTGGTTAATTCCTTATTCTATTTTCTAATTTCTAATTTTAATTTTTTAATCTTGTTACTTTCTAGTTCCTAATCCTTATTATTACATAATTTTAAACTCTTGTTAATTCCTAGTTTTCCACGCTGGTAAATTCCTAATTTTCAAATTTCATGACTTTTAATTTCTTATCGTTGTTAATTTCTTATTCCTAAGATTGGTTACTTTCTAGTTCTAAACTGCGGTTACTTTTTAGTTTCCAACCCTGGTTACTTTCTAGTTCGCAACCCTGGTTATTACTTAATTTTTAACTCTCGTTAAATCCTAGTTCCCAACCCTGGTTAATTCCTAATTTTCAAATTTGAATACTTTCTAGTTCCCAAACTTGGTTAATTTCTCATTCCCAAGTTTGGTTACTTTCTAGTTCTAAACTGGTTACTTTTTAGTTCCCAACTATGGTTACTTTCTAGTTCTAAACTCTGGTTACTTTCTATTTCCCAACTCTGGTTACTTTTTAGATTTCAACTTCGTTACTTTCTAGTTTCCAACGCTGGTTATTTTCTAATTTTCAAGTCTGGTTAATTCCTAGTTCCCAACCCTGGCTATTTTCTTATTTTTAACCCTTGTTAATTCCTAGTTCCCAACCCTGGTAAATTTCAAATTTTTGAAGTTTGATGACTTTTTAGTTAACAACCCTTGTTAATTTCTTATTCTCAAGTTTGGTAACCAGGGATGGGGACAAATATTAATCAGGGTTCAGAACTTGGGAATAACAAGGAACGAAAACTTAAAATTAATTAGGAATTAGAACTAGGAAATTACCAAGGATGGGAATTAGAAATAAACCAGGGTTGGGAACTAGGAAATATCCAAGAATGGGAATTAGAAATAAACCAGGGTTGGGAACTAGGAAATATCCAAGAATGGGAAATAGAAATTAATCAGGGTTGGGAACTAGGAAATAACCAAGGATGGGAATTAGAAATTAATCAGGATTGGGAACTAGGAAATTTCGTAAATTACCTGACAATTGCCAAAAGTTACCATTTGTTACAATCAATTACCGTAACTTACACTCATCTACCTTGAGTTACCACATGTTACGAATAATTTCGCAACTTATGATTATTTTCAAAAAAATTACCTCGTTTAACAAAAAATTACTTATAAAATTACTTATAAAATTACTTACAAAATTACTAATAAAATTACTCATAAAATTACTTATAAAATTACTCATAAAATTACTTATAAAATTACTTATATAATTACTAGTTTACAATAACTTGATAAAATTCACCTCGATTTCCCTTAATTCACCAACACTCGCAATATTTAAAAAAAAAATAATGACAAAAATAATGATTATTCAAGTAAAATAAAGTGATATAGTATTGTACTTAGAGTGGTGAATATATGAAACACGTTTAACTGTTCTTTTAAACATACATTTATGTAAATTATCTCCATATGCAAATTGTTTATTAGTTAAAAGTCATTACTGTATCTATGCAAATTACACATTTAATGAGGAGTAAATGATCCTTTCATTGAAAATGAAAAAAAATATTTTTCTTCTAATCAAGTAAAAGGAATTTTTTTGCTGTTGTTAAATCTTAGAAAAATGGGGAAAAAAACATTTGTATAAGATTATATTAATTGATTTTAGTTTCGTAGCAAATGGAACACACTTCATTCTATTATTATTATTATTATATTCATTTTGTGCGGCTTTCTCCATAGATGTGTATTTATATATACATTGTATATAACTTTCATTTATTATTTAATAATTGTTCTTAAATTCCTTTTACTATATATTTTTTCTGTATTAAACATTTTTATATTGTTTTTCTTTCATTTTTCGCAAATTTTTTCTTTTAGGGATTTTTTTTTCTTTTTTATACTTTTAATATAATATGGTCTTTAACACGAGCATGAGTATAATTACGTACTATATGTTGATCAGGTTCTATAAACGATTTCCGCGTGCACGCACCTTGTCAACGACTTCATTTTATATTTTGTAACTTTTAAGAAGATAATTATTCTTTAGAAATTTTTCTTAAGTTTAAAAAAATGCCAGAAACCTTTAAAATAAAATTTACAACCGTAAGTTTCGATAGTGAAGGGTAATTTTCGGTAACTAATGGTAAGTTTCGGTTGCAAATGCTATGTTTCGATAGTTTATGACAAATTTTGTTAAATTTCAGTGACAAGTGGTAACTTTCGATAGTTAATGATAAATTTCGGTATGTTTCGATAACGAGTGGTAACTTTCGATAGTTAATGATAAATTTCGGTATGTTTCGGTAACGAGCGGTAACTTTCGATAGTTAATGATAAATTTCGTTAAACTACGGTAACAAGTGTAGCAGCTCTTTACTATAACAAATATTGTATAAATATTGCCAACAAGTTGTAAAAGTGATACACAATAACATTACAAAATCTTGATGACTGATTTGTACAACCCTCTTTTTTGCCCCAACGGCAAATTGTTGCTAAGTCTTTGTAATAATAGATTTTAAATCGCGAACTTTAATGCTATTTTGTATACATATAGATAAAATTTTCTAATACTTGAATGAAGCAAAAAAGGAAGATGAAACTAAAAGTTCGACATAAATAGGAGGAAAGTAAAAAATCCCCCTGACATTTGTTATTCCCTCGATAATTCATTTAATTTGCCGTGAGATAGATTCAAGCTCTTCTTTTCTGTATATACATATAAAGAGAGTGAGTCTATAAGTATCATCGATGTTAAGCAACAATTTGCATTGTAATCCATTCACTTTTCATTAAAACCACGTGGAATAAAAGGACAAGACAGTTGAGTTTCTTCTTCTTCTACTTCTTCTACTTCTTCTTCGTATACACTTTAATATATAATAGATTCGTTCGCGTTTTTGTTTCAAGTCAACTTGTAATATTCGTATTCACTATATACCTATATATATATACATATATTGTACACTTACAATTGCATCGAGATCGCGCGCGAGCAGAACAAACAATATGCTTTCTCTCGAATTTCATATATAATAATGTCGTAATCACAAAATGATTTATGAAGTGATATATTCGCAATGCACACACACACACAAGTGTCGAATTATAATAATAAAAAAGAAAAAAGAAAAAATATCAATATATCGCACCGGTATAATCTTCAATCGTGACAGATGAAATACTTAAAAGATTTCATATTTCCGGTTATGTATACATACATATTGTTTTATTAGACAATACCTTTCCCAATTTTTCTTAAATCTAAAATAAACATAATTTTACACTTTCTATAAATTTTTTTCCCTAAAAAAAATCATTAATTAATTATAAGAATTCTATTTATATCAATTAATTCCATTCGATATTGAACAATATCAATTAATATCGATCTATATCGAACAATATCGATCTATATCGAACAATATCGACCTATATCGATATATATCGAACAATATCGATTCATATCTAACTATATCGATATATATCGAACAATATCGACTAATATCAATTTATATCGAACAATATCGTTTTATGTCGAACAATATCGATATTAACATCGCCCAATATTGATATGTATATCGAACAATATCGATATTTATATCGATCTATATTGAAGAATATCGATATTTATATCGATCTATATCGAACAATATCGATATTTATATCGATCTATATTGAAGAATATCGATCTATATCGAACAATATCGATTCATATCGAACTATATCGAACAATATCGATTCATATCGACTAATATCGATTTATATCGAACAATATCGTTCTATGTCGAAGAATATCGATATTTACATCGACCAATATTGATATGTATATCGAACAATATCGATATTTATATCGATCTATATCGAACAATATTGATCTATATCGAACAATATTGAAATTATTTCGATCTATATCGATATTTATATCGATCTATATCAAAATTTATATCGATCTATATCGAACAATATCGATATTTATATCGACATATATCGAACAATATCGATATTTATATCGATCTGTATCGAACAATATCGATATTTATACCCATATTTATATCGATATTTATATCGATAAATATTGATATGTATATAGATCTATATCAATATTTATATCGATTATTATCGAACTTTATCTATCAATATCAATGAATATTGATCAATATTTAGCAATATCGATTAATATCGAATAATATCGAACAATATCGAAAAATTTCGATCAATGTCGAGAAATATCGATTACTATCGAGAAACATAGTTAATAATAACAAGAGTAATAATAAAAAGTACTAATAATATTAATAAAAGCTATAAAATAATATTAATAATAATGATAATAATTTTGTCGAAAAATGAAATGAAAACCGTTAGTTTGAGAGAGAGAGAGAGAGAGAGAGAGAGAGAGAGAGAGAGAGAGAGAGAGAGAGAGGGGGGGGAGAGAAAATGAAATAAATAAACAAAAGCAGAGAATATAAATTACTGTCGTTGAGTGTGGGAATGACATAAAGGAAAATATTGATGTTGCCTCGGCAAATGGCAGGAACAATAATATGATTATTATGGGGATTGACCGGTACGGAGAAGCAGCGAAACCAACTCTTGTACCATGTACACACATCGTTTGGAATATAGAGTCGTACTCTCGTTGCACATCCTCCTCTCCTCTCTCTCTAAGGTGTATGTACATATACGACAGGGAATATATTTACCAAACGAAAAACAAGTATGATAAACTCTTTAGTTGTTGACAAAGATAAAAGTCCTCTCACTCTCTCACTCTTTAGATGAAACATCGTTATGTGTGTGTGTGTACCTGGAACCATAGGGCGCGCACGGTGCAGTAACCGGAATGCGTAATTCATGACTGGCGCTCCAACTGCATCACGCAAACTCGTAGGCGTATAGGTACTACACTATAAAACCGCTCGAATTTATGAAACGCGGCATTTTCATGACTTCTTGTCAATTTCTTTACTATATAGATATCCCCTAAATTATTCGTTATTTTAGTTTTCAGTTTATTGTTATTAGTTTTGACTCTATTTTTATTCTTTACTGTTTTTATTGTTATTATTGTTATTTTATTATTATTATTATTATTATTATTATTTTATTATTATTATTTTTATTATTATTGTTATTACTATTATTTTATTATTATTATTTTTATTATTATTACTATTATTATTATTGTTATTACTATTATTATTTTTATTTTTATTATTATTATTATTATTGTTTTTATTTTTATTATTATTTTCACTATCACTTATATCCATATTTATATTTACAGTTACAGTACGTTATACTAAACGTATACTTTATTATTTTTGAAAATAATTGAATTTATAAAAAACATTTATTTGAAAAATAATCAAATTCTTGTGATGCATATTGTTATTTAATAAAATAATTGACCTTTGAAAATAATTTTTTTTTAAATCTGAAAAATATAATTGAATTTTGAAAATAATTGAATGTATAAACAAAATTTATTTTAAAAATTGTCAAATTCTTGTTATGCATATTGTAATTTAATAAAATAATTGAATATTAAAAAGAATTTTATTGAAATCTAAAAAAATATAATTGAATTTTGAAAAAAATTTTATTAAAATCTAAACAAAAAATTATTTAATTATTTTTAAAAAAAATTTAATTAGAATTTTAATTAAAATAATTGATTTCCTGCGAACAATTTTATTCAAATATTTTTGATAATAATTAAATTTCTGTGCAAAAATTCAAATCGTTTTGTAAATATAATTGAAATTCTTCGATGCGTTTTAATATTTATGAAAATAATTAAATTCGTATGAATTATTTTATTACATTTTTTTCAAATAATTGAATTTACAAGAAGAAATTGTATTATTTTTATATATAAATAAATACAATAGACTTTTGAAAATAATCGAATTTTGCAAAGAATTTTATTAAAATGCTTTGAAATAATTGAATTATCGAAAATAATTTTGTTATTTATGGTTGATAATTAATTTTTTTCCAAGAATTATTTATGTAAATAATTGAATTCTTAGGAAGAATTTTTATTTATTAACATTTGCGAAAAGATTTTGAAAATAATAAAATTTGCAAAAAAAGTTTATTACTTTTGAAAATAATTGAATTCTTCTATAATGAATATTGTCATTTATAAAAATAATTGAATTTTGCAAGGAATTTTATTAAAATGATAAAAAATAATTGAATTCGGGGAAGAATTTTATTGAAACTTTAAAAAAGTAATTGAATTATTACAAAGAAATTTAATGAAAATTTTATTGAAACTATATGAAAATAATTGACTTTCGTTCAAAAATTCTATTTTTTTGGTAATAATTGAATTTTTCCAAAAATAGTTAAGAAAACATTTTATTTTAAATAATTGATTTTCTGGAGGAATTAAAATTAAGTTTTGAAGAATTTTTACATTTTTTAAGCATTTCCTGTAAAATTGCATTAAAAATAATTGAAATTCTGTGATGAATTTTATAATTTATGAAAATAATTCTATAGTTGCAAAGAATTTTGTCGAAAATTCTAAAAAAGAAATTGAATTTCTGATAAGAATTTCAATTTATTTATAAAAATAATTAAACTATTGACAACAAATTTTTATTAAAATGTCTAATAAAACTTGAATTTCTGTACAAAATTTTGTTTTTTTTTAAATACTTGAATTTTTCGATTAAATAATTTAAAATAGTATTAAAATAAATTGAAATTATTCGATATAAGTTTTAATATTTATGAATATAATTGAATTCCTGTCTCGAATTTTACTAAAAAATTTTTTTCAAAAAATTGAATTTCAATGAAAAATTATTATTAGTGAAAATATTTGACTTATTGTGAAGAGTTGTATAAAAATTTCGTTCAACAATTGATTTTCTGGGGGAATTTTATTATTTTTAAAAATAATTTGTTTTTCTGTGGAAATTTTATTATGTTTAAAAATAATTGAATTTTCCATTAAAATTTAATTATTTTTCTGTTGAAATTTTATTATTTTGAAAAATAATCGAATTTTCTGTTGAAATTTTATTTTTTTTCAAAATAATCAAATTTTTTGTTGAAATTTAATTATTTTTCAAAGTAATCAAATTTTTAGTGGAAATTCAATTATTTTGAAAAATAATCGAATTTTCAGATGACATTTTATTTTTTTTCAAAATAATCAAATTTTCCGTTGAAAATTTATTATTTTGAAATTTAATCAAATTTTCCTGTTGAAATTTTATTATTTTGAAAAATAAATCACTTTTCCGTTGAAATTTGATTATATTTCAAAATTATTAAATTTCAACGGAAAATTCAATTATTTTATTATTTTGAAAAATAATCGAATTTTCCGTTAAAATTTTATTATTTTGAAAAAGTAATCAAATTTTCAGTGAAAATTTCATTATTTTTAAAAATTAATCAATTTTTGATGAATTTTCGTTTTAAAAAATTGAATTCTTAAGAAAAATTTTCAGAAAATACTATATATCGGAAGTAATTGAATTTTGACAATTTTTTGAAACTGATTGAATTTTGAATATTTTTTTAAATAATTGAATTTCGAATATTTTTTAATAATAATTGAATTTCGACAATATTTTGAAAATATTTGAATTTTGAATTTTTTTGCAAATAATTGAATTTCGAATATTTTTTAAATAATTGAATTTCGAATATTTTTTTAAATAATTGAATTTCGAATATTTTTTAATAATAATTGAATTTCGACAATTTTTTGAAAATAATTGAATTTTGAATATTTTTTTTGCAAATAATTAAATTTCGAATATTTTAAAAAAAAATATTCGAATTGTTTTCAAGACTTTGATTACAATTTTCGAGAATAATTTTGTTTTTGATTTCTAGTATCAGTAAATTTAAAGTAGTGGAAATTCTCAAAAAAAGACAAAAAAATATTTTCTTTTCCTGACTGAAATGTAAAAAATCTACCCAAAAAGTAGAATTTTAATTTAACTTTAAAAAAAAAATTGGTAAAAAAAATTACAGTAAATTATAATAGATAAGTGCGAAGCCTAAAGTTAGAGAACAATAATATTATCAACAGTTCCGTATATAAATGTAGACTCTACAATAAATTATCGAGGTTTCGCCGTGACTTAACCAAAAGAGATAGGATAACAGATTACATTTCTTTTAATATGTGACTATTTCCTGAAAAAACTATTTCCGTTAATCATAAATGTTTATAATACACATATACATATATCTGTGTATATGCATGTAAACGTAAACGTGTGTTGTTATAAATTTTATATAACTCAAGACACAAAGTAGGCGTGTTGTATTAATGTTTGTAAATGTATTATTTTTTTTCTTTCATTTCTTTCTTTCTTTCATTTCTTTTTTTTCTTCTTTTTAAATAGAAATTAGTAGCAATATAATTTCTGTCAATAAATAAAAGTCAGTTGTCTGGCTATTGGCGTGCAATCTACTTGGATTTCACTCTCACTTTGGCGGTGTGCTAAAGCCAATGTATTTCATTTCGCGCGCGCAAAAGTGAAATGAAACTTGAGAGAGAAAGAGAGACAGAGACCAGGCCACATTTATAAGAGAAAATTTCCTTACGGTATATAAATATATACACACATGTAGATAATGAAAAAAAAAGAATAAAAAATGGGATATATATTTCATTGGTTGCGTTCACGCACGTATACATATGTGAAACGTTATAGGCTTTAAATGCAGAGGAGAGGAAAAAAAAACGAATTTCATTTCAGAAGGTCGAATGTGGGGAAAAAAATATTTCGTTTCATTTCTTGTAATTAATTTTAATTTAATTTAATTACTTTTTTTGTAATATAATGAAACGTATTTCAGTAACTATTTAGAATTAAGGCAGATAAATGCAAATTATAACAGTTAATAATCGATTATTATTTCTCTTTCCTTTTTTTCAAATTTTTGAAAAATTAAATTAAAATATTCAAAAAGTATTTGAAACGTATTTCAGTATTTATTATTATTTTTTTATTTAAATAGTTTTTATTATTGTATTTATTTATTTTTTTATTTTTTTATTTTTCCAGAAAACAATGATAGATTACAATTATTATTCACGAAAAAAATTCTTTACCTGGTACAACTACAAATTTTACTATATTAGCGAAATTTTTAGTGATTGCAACGAATTCTTTCGCTATTTCAAGTAAAGGTTATTTTTCGTGTTATTGTTATTATTATTATTATTATTATTATTATTATCATTATTATTATTACACTGAAAAAAAATTTAATTGATTCAAATAAAGGATTAATTGATAAATGATTAATTAATTAACGATTAATTGTTATTATTATAATAATTGTTGTTGTTACTATTATTATTATTATTATTATTATTATAATTATTGTTATTATTATCATAATTGTTGTTACTATTATTATGATTATTAATATTGTTATTATTATAATAATTGTTGTTGTTACTATTATTATTATTATTATTATTATTATTATTATTATTATTATTATTATTATCATTATTATTATTATTACACTGAAAAAAAATTTAATTGATTCAAATAAACGATTAATTGACTATTATCAATTAAATATTTAATTGAATCAAATAATTTTCAATTTCAAGTGAAATAATTTATTAGAGTCAATTAAATGGTATTTGCTTAAAATACTGAAGTTATTTAGTCAAATACCATTTAATTGAATGCATTAAATATTATTTGATTCAATTAAATATTTAATTAATAATAGTCAATTAATCGATAATAGTTAATTAATTAATTAATTAATTAATTTTATTTGAATCAATTAAATTTTTTTTCAGTTTCTTATTATATATTTATTGCAAATAATTAAAAGATCCGTTTAAAAGAAAAAAAGGATAAATATTATCATTCAATTTTCATCTACTCGGTGTGAAGTAATTAATTTATTTGAAAAATGTAGAATTAAAAAATTAAATGGAAAAAAAAGGAACAGAAACGAAGAGACTTTCAAGTTTGCGTGCACGTCCAGTTTTACTTCCTATAAATATATATATATATATATATATATATATATATACAAGCAGGAAAGTAAGGAAGTAAAGCTCACGCCTCAAATAAATATAAGTACCGTATTTTATATTTTATAACAATTTTCATTTTAATATGATTTTTTAGAAAATAAAAAAAGAAAAAAACACACACACATACATAAAAAAAGAAAATAGAAAATCGAGAAATAAACTCGTCACTTATCCGGTAAATTTCATTTTTTTTTAAAGAAGTTTATTTTAACGATAACATAATTCTACACGTGTAACTAACTATATATATTTATAAATTTAGAGTGAAAGCGGTATATTAATCTGTAAAATTTAAAAATTAATTGATAAAATACAATTATTAAATGAAATCAGAAATTACTTATGTATAGAAAAAACAAAAAAATGAATTTTCAAATAACAAAGTAAAATT
Source organism: Leptopilina drosophilae (assembly GCA_032873175.1). NCBI lineage: Eukaryota > Metazoa > Arthropoda > Insecta > Hymenoptera > Figitidae > Leptopilina > Leptopilina drosophilae. The sequence goes on along the minus strand of CM065486.1, from coordinate 37,810,499 downwards.
AAATAATATTTATTTTGTATTTTTAGTATGAAAAAGAAATTTTTTTAAATTCAAAAGCATGAAAAATTTGAGGTTGTTAAAATTTCTTTTTTATTATTAATTCAGTTATTTGGACATTTTTTTCTATGCTCAAAATTTTTTTTTCACAAAATTAGCCATAGATTTAAAAATACACCAATTTTTTCCGAAAAAGAAAAATTAGAAAAGAGTTCAAATATTTTCTGACTGACTTTATTGTTTTATACAAATTTTTTTTTACTAAAATTTTTTTATGACTCAAGTTAATATTTTTTGACTGATTTTATTTTTTGACTTAATTTTTTCAATACTAAAATTTCTTTTTGACTCAAGTTAATATTTTCTGACTGATTTCTTTTTTTGACTCAAATTATTTTTTGACTCAAGTTAATATTTTCTGACTGATTTCCTTTTTTGACTCAAATTATTTTTTGACTCCAGGTCAATTTTTTCAATACTAAAATTTTTTTTGACTCAAGTTAATATTTTCTGACTGATTTCCTTTTTTGACTCAAATTATTTTTTGACTCCAGGTAATGTTTTTTTTAATATTTTATGACTAATTTTACTTTTTGACTGAAATTTTTCTTTACTAAATTTTTTTTTGACTCATGTTAATATTTTTACAATAATTTTTGAATATCTTGTGACTGATTTTATTGATTGACCCAAATTTTTATTAATAAAATTTTTTTTGACTCCAATTAATATTTTCTCTATATTTTCTGACTGTTTTTACTTTTTGACTTTAATTTTTCTTTAGTAATTTTTGTTTGTGACTCAAGCTTATAATTTTTCAATATTTTCTAACTGACTTTACTTTTTTACGCAAATTTTTCTTTAGAAAGTTTTTTTTTGACTCAAGTTAATATTTTTTCAATATTTTCTCAGTAATTTCAGACTGATTTTATTGTTTGACTCAAATTTTTATTACTAAAGTTTTTATTAGCTACGATATTATTTTCTCAATATTTTTTGACTGGTTTTATTTTTTAACTCAAATTTTTATTGACTCAAGTTAATATTTTCTCAATATTTTCTGCCTGATTTTACTTTTTGACTCAAATTTTTCTTTACTAATTTTTGTTTGTGACTCAAATTAATATTTTTTCAATATTTTCTGACTTATTGTATTGTTTGACTCAAATTTTTTTTACTAAAATTTGTTTTTGACTCAAGTTAATATTTTCTGATTGATTTTATTGTTTGACTCAAATTTTTATTACTGAAGTTTTTATTAGCTAAGATATTATTTTCTCAATATTTTTTGACTGATTTTATTTTTTAACTCAAATTTTTCTTGACCCAAGTTAATATTTTCTCAATATTTTCTGAATGATTTTAACTTTTCGACTCAAATTTTTCTTTACTAATTTTTGTTTGTGTTTCAGATTAATATTTTTTCAATATTTTCTGACTGATTTTATTGTTTGACTTAATTTTTTCTGTACAAACATTTTTTTTTATTCAAATTAATATTTTCTGAATATTTTTTGACTCATTTTATTGTTTGATTTAAATTTTTTTTAACTCAAGTTAATATTTTGATTGATTATATTTTTTGACTCAATTTTGTTCTTTACTAAAATTTTTTTTGACTCAAATGAATTTTTTCTGACTGATTTTATTGTTTGACTTAAATTTTTTTACTTAAAATTTTTTTTGACTCAAGTTAATATTTTCTCTATATTTCGACTGATTTTATTTTTTGACTCAATTTTGTTCTTTACTAAATTTTTTTTTTTGACTTAAGTTTATATTTTTTGAATATTTTCTGACCGATTTTATTGTTTGACTCAAATTTTTTTAATAAAATTTTTTTTTGACTCAAGTTAATATTTTCTGATTGATTTTCTTTTTTGACTCAATTTTTTCTTTACAAAAATTTTTTTTGACTTAAATTAATATTTTCTGACTGATTTTATTGTTTGATTTAAAATTTTTTTTGACTCAAGTTAATATTTTTGGAATATTTTCTGACTGATTTTATTATTTGACTTAAATTTTTTTTTGCATCAAGTTAATATTTTCTCAATATTTTGACTGATTTTTTTTACTCAAATTTTTCTTTACTAAATTTTTTTTTGACTCAAATTTTTTTTAACTTAAATTTAAGACAAAAAATTCCAGCTGGAAAATAATTTTATAAAAAAAATTAATTGCATTATATGTGCGATTAAGTAGAAGCGAAAGAAAAAAAGAAGTTAATTATACGGCCAATTAAAGGGTCATATATAATTATTATTGGAGTGCCTTGCACAAACAAGTTTGAAATTTTCTTTTCTTTGTTGCAATGAAACAATGTGCGATTTTATACTGCACGTAATAAATAATAATGAAAAAAAAAAATTGGCAGTCACATAACTGTCATAAATCTCAAATGAAGGAGTGACGGCAAGTGATATCATTTAATATATATATTGTAAATTTATATATATATATATATATATATAATATTATATATATAAAAATTATATATATATATATATATATATATATATATATATATATATATATATATATATATATATATATATATATATATATATATATATATATAATCAAGAAACATAAATAACCTCATTTCAAAATGATTTTCCCAAATGATTCGATAAAATCCCTTTCAGTTTCCCATGCTATAGAGAAATAAGTGAATATATAGATATAGTCAGTCAAGCGCTAAATTTCCTTCATTTTACAACGTCATCGTCGTTGTTCGTCCCTATTTCTAATTGTACAATTTGTAATCTTAAGCGAATATATATTTCTCTCTCTTTTTCTTTGCCTTTTTCCGTCTCTCAATTTTTTTTTTTTTTTTTTTTTTTTTTATTTTTATAATAAAGAAATTGTAATCGATCTGAATATGTTTTTCTTTCAATAGAAGAAAATATGTATTTGATAGAAAGAGAGAGAGAGAAAGATCCAAGGCGTAGGCAGCGCACCTAATTGTAAACAACAATTGTAAAATAGTAAATTGTATAAAATTTTTTTTTATTATCTCCCATTAAATCCGGTACCGATTGAATGACTCAAGTTTTATTTGAAAAAAAATGGATTTTATATATCTTGTGACTATGGGGCAAGGTTACGTATTATTATTATATTGTACAACAACTGTATCCTATATATATATGAAAGGGATGCAAGTTTTCTTGTCCAAGAAAGTAATTGGGCTGGTTCACACGCCTCCAACATTTGCAATTTGGTCTTGCAGAAAAATTCCGACCTTACTTTCAATTCCAAGGTGAACTTCATGCTGCAATAATTCGACCCGAAAACACGTATTATAAGAGTGACGAAATACTTTCCTGGGCTCCTATACTGTTTATATATATATTATACACACTTGCCACACCCATTTTACATACATACATTTCACGACTGTACAAAAGTGAAAAACTCTTTATGTCTCCTTGCAAGAAAAAAAAGAGAGTCTTACATATATACCAAGTATAAATGCTTACCTTACCCTCTCACTCTCTTTTTTTTTAAAAAGAGTTTACATACCTTAATGTATGTTGTGAGCGAGAAAAAAAATAATTTTTTTCACAATGTCATCTCATTTTTTAGACAAGTATTACTTTTATTAATTGTTCCCTTTATTGGAGCTTTCAAAATTCAACTAAAAACGGAAAAAATGGAGAAAATTCAAATATATTCCGTATGGGTCCATATGGGTACCCATATCCCATATGGGTCCATATGGGTACCCATATCCCATATGGGTCCATATGGGTACCCATATCCCATATGGGTTCCCATAGGTACCCATATCCCATATGGGTTCCCATAGGTACCCATATCCCATATGGGTTCCTATGGGAACTCACATTCTATATGGGTTCCTATGGGAACTCACATTCTATATGGGTTCCTATGGGAACTCACATTCTATATGGGTTCCTATAAGAACTCACATTCCGTATGGGTTCATATAGGTACTCACGATCCATATGAGTCCCAATAATAGGTACTAATATTCCGTATGGGTTCCTATAGATATCCATATTTTGCATGGGTTCCTATATGTACTAATATTCCGTTTAGGTTCCTATACATATCTATATTTTGAATGGATTCTTATAGGTACTAATATTCCGTATGGGTTCCTATAGATACTAATATTCCGTATGGGTTCCTATAGATACTAATATTCCGTATGGGTTCCTATAGATACTAATATTCCGTATGGGTTCCTATAAATACTAATATTCCGTATGAGTTCCTATAGGTAATAATATTCAGTATGGGTTTCTATAGGTACCCATACAGAATCTATTGGATTTGGAATCAATATAATCTTATAAGAACCTATATTAATTCTATAGGATCATATAGAAACTATAACTTTACAAATATAATGTATAGAATCTATAACTTTACAAAAAATTTCATTTTATATACGATTTAAAAATTCTACTAATAAATAAAATTAAAAATTCTCATATTACGAAATTTAGAAAATAATATGACAACACACGTATAGGTTCTCCCTGGGTTCCTAATATGTACATGAAATGACAATAGTAAATGTTTTCATACATAATATTATTGAGATTTTGATTGAGTTCGTATTGGAACCCAGAGAACATAAAGAATTTAGGTTCCCTGGGTTCTTAATATGTACATGAAATGATAACAAAAATTGATTGATATATTATGTTATTGAGATTTTGATTGAGTTCCTATTGGAACCCAAAGGACATAAAGAATGTAGGTTGCCTGGGTTCCTAATATGCACATAAAAATGACAAAGAATTGATTGATACATTGTATTGTTAAGATTTCAATTGAGTTCTTATTGGAACCCAAAGAACATGTAGAATGTAGGTTGCCTGGGTTCCTAATATGAACATAAAAATGACAAAAAATTGTTTGATTCATTATATTTTTGAAATTTCAATTGAGTTCCCAGTGGAACCCAAAGGACATATAGAATGTAGGTTGCCTGGGTTCCTAATATGCACATAAAAATGACAAAAGAAATTGTTTGATACACTATATTTTTGAGTTTTTTTTCTAAAATTATCCAGTGATAATAGATGGAAAAAAATTTTAGAAAATAAAAATTTAAACCACTTCTTTATTTTGATTTCTTCCGGTTTTGCAGGTAATGTTTCTCCTAATGTGGAAATAAAATAAGTGACATACAGGTCGCCCACTTTAGACGACAACGTAAATACACGTAATATAAGTTACTTTTTCCACTTATGGAATATATCTTTAATGAATGGACACTCTATGTATAGAATGGAAGATATAATCTGCTGTAATTGACATGTCACAAACACATATATAGACACCCACAAAGAAACATATAGAAACACATCATTTTAAAATGAAAATGTATATATATATGTATGTAAAAAAAATATAATTTTTAATAAAATAAATAAAAATAAAATTTTAAATTCTAATATATACATGAAATTACATCAAAATGGTTTGATACATTATATTTTTGAGATTTTGATTGAGTTCCTGTGGAAACCCAAAGAACATGTGGAATTTAGGTTTTCTGGGTTCCCAAAATGTACATGAAATGACAAGAAAAATTGTTTGATACATTATACTTTTGAGATTTTGATTCATTTCCTGTAGGAACCGAAAGAAATTATAGAATTTAGGTTTCCTGGGTTTCCAATATATACATGAAAATGACAAGAAAAATTGTTCGATACATATTGTTTAGATTTTGATTGAGCTCCTGTAGGAACCCAAAGAAATTATAGAATTTAGGTTCCCTGGGTTCCCAAAATGGACATGAAATGACAAGAAAAATTGTTTGATACATTATATTTTTGAGATTTTGATTGAGTTCCTGTAGAAACCCAAAGAACATATGGAATTAAGGGTCCCTGGGTTCCCAAAATGTACATGGAATTACAAGAAAAATTGTTTGATACACTATATTTTTTAGATTTTGATTGAGCTCCTGTAGGAACCCAAAGAACATATAGAATTTACGTTTCCTGGGTTCCTAATATGTACATGAAACCACAATAGAAATTTTCTGATATATTATATTTTGAGATTTTGTTTGAGATCCTGTAGGAACCCAAAGAAATTATAGAATTTAGGTTTCCTGGGTTCCCAATATGTACATGAAATGACAAGAAAAATTGTTTGATACATTATATTTTTTAGATTTTGATTGAGCTCCTGTAGGAACCCAGAGAACATATAAAATTTAGGTTTCCTGGGTTCCCAACATGTTCATGAAATGACAATAAAAATTTTCTGATATATTATATTTTGAGATTTTGATTGAGTTCCTGTAGGAACCCAAAGAAGTTATAGAATTTAGGTTTCCTGGGTTCCCAATATGTACATGAAGTGACAAGAAAAAGTGTTTGATACATTATTATTATTACATTATTATTATTACATAATTATTATTACATTATTATTATTATAATTTTTAAATTTTTGATTGAGTTCCTATTGGAACCCAAAGAACATAATGAATGTAGGTTTCCTGGGTTCTTAATATATACATGAAATGCCAAGAAAAATTCTTTGATACATTATATTTTTTAAAATTTTGATTGAGTTCCTGTAGGAACCTAAAGAACATAATGAATGTAGGTTCCCTGGGTTCCTAATATGTACATGAAATGTTAACAAAAATTGATTGATACATTATATTGTTAGGATTTCAATTGAGTTCCTATTGGAACCCAAAGAACATATAGAATTCAGGTTCCCTGGGTTCCTAATATGTATCAAACAATTATCGTAAATTTTTATAAAAATTTTTACCAAAATTCAAAATCGATAAAAATAGTTGTTCAAAGTTTAAAATTTGTTAAGTTTTTAATTATTTGACTCTAAAATGGAATATTGGGGTTGGTTGGCCCCCCCAAAATTTATAAGTGCTGTGAAGAGCTTCTATAATTGATAAAACCTCTGTAAATTCCTGAAAACGAACTGGTACATATTTTACCTTTACCTTTGAAGTTTACCTTCACCCTCACCTTCTCAACATATCCTGTAATTTTTCTCGACATTTAAAGCTGATTCTCACTCTCTCTTTCTCTCTCTCTCTCTCTTTTTCTTTTTTTCTATTTCTTTCTCTTTTTCTTTCGCAAAATTAAATCAAATTGTTAATTAATCGGATACAAGTAAAAGCACTCGTTGACTCGCGATGGTCACTTTTATTTATGTTACATACAAAATTAAAAAAAAAAGGGGAAAAAAATAATAATTAATAGTAATTGTCGACAGAAAACGATTATTTATACACAAATCCGGGAGAGAACAAATTTTTCTTCATTTATATATATTTTCTTGTTGACTCTATCTCTCTTTCGCTCTTATGGCTTTGAGAGGACATTATGGTTGACTTTATACGCAAAAGATATTTCAATAATTTTTAATTTTCATCAACGCGTACAAATTACATTGCTGTTAATTTAAGACCACCCCCTTTTTCCTCTCTGTTACTTATTCATTACTATATCGTCTTTTATCTTATACTATGTTTACATGGCCAATAAACTTTATATTTTTACACTATACATTCATGTGGAGATTTACAAGAAAATTTAATATTTACTATGTAGTTTAAAATTTTTCCTTTAAGTTTATTTTTTTCATAAAGTGTTGACAAAAAAAAAATTTTTATTTCACTTTTTCCTGATTTACAGTAATTTTCATCCATATTTACAGTAATTTACAACCGATTTACAGTAGTTTACACATACTTTCCTTAAGTTACGTGCAACGAATTTTATCGTTAATGAAAAAATTTTAATATATTTATAAAAATAATGTTATTCTTATGAACATTCTTAATTTTTAAAGTATCAATTTGCAACGAATTAATAACAAAAATGTGTATCAAATAAAAAATTTACATCACGGTAAATCGTTAGGTATTAAAATAACACAAAAATGGATAAAAATAACACTAAATTGGATTATTTTAATCCTTTTTGGTGTTATTTTAATACCAAACGATTTACCGTGACACATTTTTAGCATCAATTAAATTTACTTTGGTATCAATTTGATAAACTTTTGTAAAAAATTTTATTTGTGAAAATAATTGAATTTTCATAATATTTAAATTAAAATAGTACTTATATAATAGAAATTCTTCGATAAGTTTTATTATTCATAAAAATAATAATTTAATTTTTTATTAGAATTATATGAAATATTTTAAAATAATAACTTAATTTTTTTGAATAATTTTATGCAAAATCTAATTTAAAATTAATTGAATTCCTGAAAACTATTTATTATTATTGAGAAGAATTGAATTCTTACTAAGATTTTAACAAAATTTTTTTAAATAATTGAATTCTATTTGCAAATTGTCTGAAAGTAAATAAATTCTTAAGAAAAATATTTTTATTTATGAAAATAATTGAACAATTGCGAAAAATTTTATTAAATCGTTTCGAAAAAATTGAATTTGCTGTGAATTTTCAATATTTTCTGAAAATATTTTAATTCTACTGAAGAATATTTTTATATATGAAAATAATTGAATAATTGCGAAAAATTTTATTAAATTGGTTCCTAAAAAAATGAATCTGCTGTGAAAAATTTTGTTATTTTTGAAAATAATTAAATTCTTCATAAGAATTTTAGAAACATATTTTTTGAATAATTGAATATTAAAGATAATTGAATTTTGAAAATAATTGAATTTTGAATATTTATATTTTTTGAATAATTGAATTCACTTGCGAAATTAGATAAAAATAATTGAATATTGAAAACAATTAAATTTTGAAAATAATTGATTTTTGAATCTAATTGAATTTTGAAAATAATTCACTTTTAAAAATATTTGAATTTTGATAATAATTGAATTTTGAAAAATATTTGAATTTTGAAAATAATTGAATTTTCAATATTTTCTAAAAATATTTGATTTCTACTGAAGAATATTTTTATTTAAGAAAACAATTGAATAATTGCGAAAAATTTTATTTTTTAAAATGTTTCGAAAAAATTGAATCTGCTGTAAAAAATTTTGTTATTTTTAAAATAATTAAATTCTTCATAAGAATTTTAGAAACATATTTTTTAAATAATTGAATTTATTTGAAAAATTTGACAAAAATAATTAAATACTGAAAATAATTAAATTTTGAAAATAATTGATTTTTGAAACTAATTGAATTTTAAAAATAATTGAATTTTGAAAACATTTGAATTTTGAAAATATATGAATTTTGAAAATATTCGAATTTTGAAAAATATTTGAATTCTACTGAAGAATATTTTTATTTATGAAAATAATTGAACAATTACGAAAAATTTTATTAAATTGTTTTGAAAAAATTGAGCCTGCTGTGAAAAATTTTGTTATTTTTGAAAATAATTAAATTCTTCATAAGAATTTTAGAAACATATTTTTTGAATAATTGAATTCATTTGTGAAATTTGACGAAAATAATTGAATATTGAAAATAATTGAATTTTAAAAATAATTGAGTTTTGAAACTAATTGACTGTTGAAAATAATTAAATTTTGAAAATATTTGAGTTTTGAAAATATTCGAATTTTGAAAAATATTTTAATTTTGAAAATAATTGAATTTTCAATATTTTCTAAAAATATTTGAATTCTACTAAAGAATATTTTTATTTATGAAAATAATTCATTAATTGCGAAAAATTTTATTTTTTAAAATGTTTCGAAAAAATTGAATCTGCTGTGAAAAATTTTGTTATTTTTAAAATAATTAAATTCTTCATAAGAATTTAAGAAACATATTTTTTAAATAATTGAATTTATTTGAAAAATTTGACAAAAATAATTAAATACTGAAAATAATTAAATTTTGAAAATAATTGATTTTTGAAACTAATTGAATTTTAAAAATAATTGAAGTTTGAAAACATTTGAATTTTGAAAATATATGAATTTTGAAAATATTCGAATTCTACTGAAGAATATTTTTGTTCATGAAAATAATTGATTAATTGCGAAAAATGTTATTAATTTGGTTCCTAAAAAATTGAATCTGCTGTGAAAAATTTTGTTATTTTTGAAAATAATTAAATTCTTCATAAGAATTTTAGAAACATATTTTTTGAATAATTGAACTTATTTGCGAAATTTAATGAAGGTAATTGAATATTCAAGATAATTGAATTTGGAAAATAGTTGAATTTTGAAAATATTTTGAATATTGAAAATATGAGAATTTTTGATGAATTTTATCAACTTTTTTTTTAAATAATAGAATTCATTTGCGAAATTTGAAGAAAATAATTAAATATTAAAAATAATTGAATTTTGAAAATAATTGAATTTTGAAAATATTTGAATTTTGAAAATAATTGAACATTGAAAATAATTGAATTTTGAAAATAATTGAATTTTAGATTAATTTTATCAACTTTTTTTAAAATAATTGAATTCTTTTGCGAAATTTGAAGAAAATAATTGAAAATAATTAATTTTTGAAACTAATTGAATTTTGGAAATAATTGAATTTCGAAAAATATTTGAATTTTTGATGAATTTTATCAACTTTTTTCTAAATAATTGAATTCATTTGCGAAATGGTATGAAAATAATTGAAAATAATTGAATATTGAAAATAATTGATTTTTGAAAATAATTGAATTTTGAAAACAATTGAATATTAAAAATAATTGAATTTTGAAAAATATTTGTGTTTTGAAAATAATTGAATTTTGAATATTTTCCAAAAATAATTGAATCGTTATAAAGAATTTCGTTACAAATTTTTTTTTAAAATAGTTTTTTGATTTCTAGTATCGGCGAATTTAATGTAGTGAAATTTGTCAAAGAAAAATTAGCTTTTAGCAGTTGAAATAGAAATAATACTTAAATACTAGCATAACGTAAAAAAGTAATAAATAGTTTTAGTCGATTATTGCAAAACCTGAAATTTTGAAAACATTTTTCCTTAAATTAGAGGACAATTTACCATTTTAATTCAGTGTTAAAATCAAAAAGTGTTAAGGGTATTTGAACCATTATGACGTCACAATATTAAAACACATGCTTTGCTTAAATTGTGACGTCATAATGGTTCAAATGCCCTTAAAAAAAAAGAAAAAAAATTTTTTCGAAGAAAAGTGTGATTTTGAAAAATAATAGATTCTGAAGAAAGAGAGTGTTTTCGAGAAAAGGGTGCGATTTCGAAAAAAGTGAGATTTTGAATGTAGATTATTTATAAATGAAAAAAAAATTATATATATATATATATATATATTGAGGATAAATCTGTTGTAATCCATATTGTGCGATATATAATAGTATAAACGATGGGAATGTAAGTGAAGTGAAGGCCAGATGGTGTGCCAATCACCCTGTCTAACCTTTACAATAATTCTGCCGCAGTAAAAACACTATACAACTGACCATAATGAGTGTAGGTGGCGCTGAGAAGGACTCTTTGGTCCGGATTGTCAGGTAAAACATACGCAATTACGCCATTTTATAAGTGCAAAAGAATAATGCACCACACACAAGTATCAAGGCGCCCGCATATTGTAACGCCACCGCGCGCGCGTTTATTTATTTTTTACACAAGGAAACATATTGACAGAGAGAGACAGACAGAGAAAGCCATTGCACACGTATATTAAATCGGAAAACCAGTATTTAAATCACTCCTCCAATTACACGTGACATTTTCTAAACTGAAGGCTAACTCGCGGCAATTTGTGTGTTCTTTTATTTACTTTTCTATTCTCACACCTCTTGTTAGGCAGTAGTGCAATTCTCTGGATATTTTCTTCGAACTATACCTATAAGTATATATATGGCTTTTGAGGTTATGTTGCATTTTCTAAATATGTATTTATTTATAAATTTTTTTTTTTTTTTTTGCTTAGGGACTTTTGGGAAATCTGCCTACAGATACCTTGGATTTCGCACTCCAAGGTTATGTGGGGTTGGTATAATAAAACAAAAGAAAATAAAGAAAAAATAAATAAATAATATAGTCAATTTAGAATACTGGCGACCTACTGCCAGCCTAACCCACTAAAACCTGTAACCCTTCTTTTGGAGCCCTTTACCCTCCCTCGGAACTGTAGTAATTTATATTTATAAAATGAAACATAACCTCAAAATTATGTTCGTATTTTGTTAAAATTTAGGTCAATTGTCCTGGGTCCTATGTAACAGTCATAGGCCACAGGAGCAACATAACCTCAAAATTAGGTCTATAGTTATTCGAACCGTAGGTCAATGTAGTTCAGAGGCGAAAATAACCTCAAAAGTAAATATAATACATACAAAATATACAATTAATAATAATTAATATAATACAACAATTAAATTCAAATTTAATTTAATTTGAATTTTTTTTTGTCAATTTAGTAAAAGTGTTGGTCAATGGTCGTAGGTAAATAATAAGAAAATAATAATAATAAAAATGTTATATTATTAGTGAAAGTAATTGAATTTTTCGATTAATTGTTTGACAATAGCATTGAAAATAATTGAATTTTGGATGAATTTTATCAACTATTTTTTAAAGAATTGAATTCGTTTGCGAAATTTGATGAAGATAATTGAAAACATTTGAAAATATTTGAATTTTGAAAACAATTGAATTTTAAAAATAATTGAATTTTTAAAAATATTTGAATTTTGAAAATAAGTGAATTTTGGATGAATTTCATCAACTTTTTTTTAAATGATTGAATTCAATTGCAAAATTTAATGAAAATAATTGAAAATAATCGAATATTGAAAATAATTTAATTTTGAAAATATTCGAATTTTGAAAAATATTTGAATTTTGAAAATAATTAAATTTTGAAAATATTTAAATATTGAAAATAATGAATTTTGAACATATTTGAATTTTAAAAATAATTCAATTATTCAATTATTCAAGGCTGCTCACCTTAAATACAAAATCTCTAAATCTGCGACTGATTATTTATTTTTTTCGAACTTGCGAAGACAGTGTAAGCAAACTTCGAAATTATGTTTTAATAATTACATCGCTCGTGTAGAAAGTTCTGTTACTACCTGCCCTAAGTATTTTTGGAAATATGTTAATAAATTAAGAGAAAATATTGGATTACCAAATGAAATGTTTTATAATGATTTTATTGCTGATACTGATTTGAATGTTGCTAATTGCTTTAAGGACTTTTTTAGTTCTGTGTACACTTTGCCTTCGACAAATCTATTGGCTAACGATTTTGAAACGCATACTAATTTTATCACTATCTCTCATATATCAAGGGAAGTAATTCTGTTGAAGCTTAAAGCTCTAGATGTAAATAAAGGAGCAGGTCCTGATAATATTCCTCCTTCCCTCCTGAAATCATGCTGCTATTCTTTTGTTGAACCTCTCTACATTTTATTCAATTGGTCCTTATCTTGTGGCGTCTTTCCACATATGTGGAAAAGAGGTACTATCGTCCCTGTTTTCAAGGAGGGTAATAAAAAAGACGTTACTAACTATCGACCAATTGTTATATTAAGTACTGTAGCAAAAATTTTTGAGAGTATAGTACATGATGATATTCGCAGACAGTTAAATTCCTTAATTATTGATGAGCAGCATGGTTTCATGAGGGGAAGATCTGCTCTAACTAATTTAACAATTTTTTCAAATTTTGTACTGAGTAAACTTGAATCGGGTACACGAGTGGATGTGATCTATACTGATTTTGCCAAGGCATTCGACAAAGTCGACCATGGCATTCTCTTGGCTAAGCTTGGGGCTCTGGGGTTTTCTGTGGAATTAACTAATTGGATGGAAAATTATTTAACAAACAGACTGCTTTCAGTTAAAGTTAACAAAACTTTCTCTGATGTTTTTATGGCTACATCAGGCGTTCCCCAGGGATCGAATTTGGGACCATTTCTGTTTTTACTATTTATCAATGATGTAAAAACTTGTTTTACATTAAGTTTATTTTTGTTGTTTGCTGATGACCTCAAAGTTTTTAAATCTATCTCTAGTGACAGTGATGTTATTGCATTGCAGCATGATCTTGGAAAATTACAAGAATGGACAAAAAAGAATAATCTCTACCTAAATATTAAAAAATGTAGTGTAATCACATTCACTAGATCTAGAGAAGTTAGTAATATTAATTATTCGATTGGTACTGCGGTTCTTAATAGAGTAACTATAATTCGTGACCTCGGGATTTTGCTTGATTCATCATTTTCATTTTCTCAACATATTTCTTTGACTATTAATAAAGCTACTAGAGTCTTAGGCTTCGTCATGAGAAATGCTAAACATTTTCGAAATGTAATTGCACTACGATCCTTATATTTTTCGCTTGTTAGATCACAGTTAGAGTTTCTTTCTGTATTGTGGCATCCTCATCAAGCTGAACTTATGATTGGACTTGAACGTGTACAAAATGTATTTCTTCGCTTTGCAGCTAAACAAATTGGTTTACGCTTTGACTATTATAGTCATGACTACTCTGAACTGCAGTCTGTACTGAATATCCCCCCGCTTACTACGAGATTATTATGTGCAGATCTTATTTATTTTTTTAAGATAATAAATGGGTTGGTTGATTGTCCTGATATTTTGAGTTTATTTAAATTTTATGTTCCACGAAAAAGTACTCGTCGATCGCAACTACTTAAATTACCAACTGTCAGAACATGTTATCTTGAAAACTCTATTATTAATAGACTTAGTGTGGAGGCTAATAAATATAACGATGTTATGGATTTTTTTGGGGTTACTCTTAATGCTTTTGTAAGAAATTTGCGTATCATTTCTGCGGATGTAAATAATAATGCGGCCAGTTAGCTATTAGTTATTAATTTTAGTTCAATCTTAGTTTTATTAGTACTTTGTACAAAAGGGTTATACCCGTTAACTTTTTGAATAAATAAATAAATAAATAAATAAATTTTGAAAATAATTGAATTTTGGATGAATTTTATCAACTTTTTTTAATATAATTGAATTCATTTGCGAAATTTGATAAAAATAATTGAAAATAATTGAATATTGAAAATAATTGAATTTTGAAAATATGTAAATTTTGGATGAATTTTATCAACTTTTTTTTTAAATAATTGAATTCATTTGCGAAATTTGATGAAAATAATTGAATTTTGAAAATATGTGAATTTTGGATGAATTTTATCAATTTTTTTTTAAATAATTGAATTCATTTGCGAAATTTGATGAAAATAATAGAATATTGAGAATAATTGATTTTAGAAAATAATTTAATTTTCAAAATATTCGAAATTTGAAAACTATTTCAATTTTGTAAATAATTGAATTTTGAAAATAATTGAATATTAAAAATTATTGATTTTAGAAAATAATTGAATTTTCAAAATATTAGAATTTTGAAAAATATTTCAATTTTGAAAATAATTGAATTTTGAAAATAATTGATTTTTGATAATAATTGAATTTTAGATGAATTTTATTAACTTTTTTTTTAAATAATAAAATTCATTTGCGAAATTTGATAAAAATAATTAAATATTAAAAATAATTGATTTTAGAAAATACTTGAATTTTTAAAATATTCGAATTTGGAAAAATATTTCAATTTTGAAATTAATTGAATTTTGAAAATAATTGAGTTTTGGTTGGATTTTATTAACATTTTTTAAATAATTGAATTCATTTGCGAAATTTGATGAAAATAATTGAATATTGAAAATAATTGAATTTTGAAAATAATTGAACATTGAAAATAATTGAATTTTGAAAAATATTTGAATTTTGGATGAATTTTATCAACTTTCTTATAAATAATTGAATTCATTTGCGAAATTTTATGAAAAT
Source organism: Leptopilina drosophilae (assembly GCA_032873175.1). Lineage (NCBI taxonomy): Eukaryota > Metazoa > Arthropoda > Insecta > Hymenoptera > Figitidae > Leptopilina > Leptopilina drosophilae. The sequence goes on along the minus strand of CM065486.1, from coordinate 37,794,732 downwards.
AATTGATTAATAAAAATAACTGAATTTTGAAAATATTTGAATTTTGAGAATATGTGAATTTTGGATGAATTTTATCAATTTTTTTTTAAATAATTGAATTTATTTGCGAAATTTGATGAAAATAATAGAATATTGAAAATACTTGATTTTAAAAATTTATTGAATTTTTAAAATATTCGAATTTAAAAAAAATTTCAATTTTGAAAATAATTGAATTTTGAAAATAATTGAATATTGAAAATAATTGAATTTTAGATAAATGTTATCAATTTTTTTTAAATAATTGAATTTATTTGCGAAATTTGATGAAAATAATTGATTATTGAAAAGAATTGATTTTTGAAAATAATTGAAAATATTCGAATTTTGAAAAATATTTGAATTTTAAAAGTAGTTAAATTTTATCAACTTTTTTTTAAATAATTGAATTCATTTGCTAAATTTGATGAAAATAATTGAATATTGAATATAATTGATTTTTGAAACAAATTGAATTTTGGAAGTAATTGAATTTCAAAAAATATTTGAATTTTGGATGAATTTTATCAACTTTCTTTTAAATAATTGAATTCATTTGCGAAATTTTTTGAAAATAATTGAATATTAAAAATAATTGATTTTTGAAAATAATTGAATATTGAAAATAATTGATTGTTGAAAATAATTGAATTTTGAAAATATTTTGAATATTGAAAATAATTGAATTTTTATAAATATTTGAATTCAGAAAATAATTGAATTTTGAATATTTTCTGAAAGTAATTGAATCGTTTTAAAGAATTTTGTTATAAAGTTTGAGAAAATATTTTTTTGATTTCTAAGTGTGTGGTGTAGGTTAATGGCTATAGTCAGAGACAAATTTAACTTCAAAATTAGGTTAATATTTAGTAAAAATGTAGGTCAATGGTTATAGGTCCTAGGAAAATATAATTTTAAAATTAGGTCAATATTTAGTAAAAGTGTTGGTCACAATGAATTTAAAAAAAAAATTTTTTAAATTCACAATAAGTAAAAAATAACCTCAAAATTAGGTCTAAATTTACCTAAAGTGTAGGTCAATGTTCATAGGCATTTATTTACCTAAACTATAGGTCAACTGTCATAGGTCAGAGATAAACAAAAATTGAAAATTTTTATGCTAAAAGAAAATTTTTCTTTCTAATTAAAAATTTAAAACAAAAAGAAATTTTCATTATAGGAAAATAATTATAACGTCCCCGTGTGACCTAATTAATGACAAACGAGAATTCCCCCCCTTTTTTTTAAACAAATAAAAAAAGGAGATCGATTCTCTACTATAATTGGCAAGTACCAGATCAACTTTAATCGGTGCTGTAAGTTTTGCTTTTTCCTATATAAACGTGTCCGCGTTCTTGTCGTGATGTAAACTTTTACATAAAATACTCGTGTGCCATAGTTGTCGAATCGAATCAAATCGAATCGAAATAGAATAATAATAATAATAATAATAATAATAATAATAATAATAATACGAATATAAGAGCGACTATTTTTTTTGCGCAATATTATGCCGAGGTCTATAGCAAAAATTAATTATAAACAAAAAAAAGAGAGAGAGAAAAAAGAAATTATCCTCCGGCTTTTGTATATTAACACGAAATATCATATAAGATTTGCTAATCGTGCGATTTGATTGTAAGACATTAGCAGTGAAAAAAAAGGATCAATTTAGAAGTTAAGAGATTAAAAAAAGGCAAAGAGGCAAAAAGGCAAAAAAAATCAACAAAAAGATAAGAAAAGGATCAGGCAAATTAAGAAAAAGAGAAAAAAAATTATATTTGTCCGATCGATTTTAGCCAGGCACGAGTTTACTCCTTTATATCTCACGAGGAGACACGTAATCGTCGGCTTTTTGCGTAATATTGAGTCCGGACCAACAAAGTGGTCCAGCATCACTCTATATCAGCATCCGCATCAATATCCATGATTATTCTCCATAACTCACTTTATAGTTCTTTTTTTTTCCTTCTTGAAATGCCCCGCAGGTAACTTTTGTCAGGTTCCTTATTCCTCGAGCAAAATAAAAAAAAGAAACAAAAAGAAAAGAAATTAAAAAAAATTCAAGTATCTTTTGAATTTTTAAACCAATATTTATACAATTTATACGATAAACATTTATATTTTATATTCGGTTTTATCGACAATCCGACACAAAACTTTAATGCCACAAAGAAATATAAATATTTTTTTGCGTACATAAATAAAAAAAGAACCTCAAAAATTACTAAAAAAAATTAATCTAAAAATATCGAAATAATTTTAAAATTATTTTTTAATATATCAACAACTAACATCGATTTATTAATAGATCAATTGCCATAATTATTTTCTAATAAAATCAATTAACATCGACTTTTTCATATTAAAATGGATTATCATCGATATTTTCCAAAAAATTGTTTAAATATCGTTATTTATCGATATATCGATAAAAATCGTTACTTATCGGTACATCGATTAAAATCGTTATTTACTAATTAACATCGATAAATTACGACAAGTCGATTAACATTGATATTTTACGATAAATCGATCAAAATCCTTATTCATTTAAATATTGATTGAAATCGTCTTATTAAAAATTGAATAATTATCGTTTTTATGTGATATATTGATAAATAATGTTATTTTTTAATAAAAGGATTAAATTTAATAAAATTCGATAAATCGATTTTTACCGACATTATTCGATATATCGATTAAATTCGGCACTATTCGATATATCGATTAATAACGTTACTAATCGTTATATCGATTAATATCGTTACTAATCGTTATATCGATTAATATGGTTACTATTCGACTTATCGATTAATATCGAAACAGAGTTGAATATCGTTAATTTCGATATTTTTTGATAAATCGATTAATTTTGTTACGCTTCGATACATCGATTAATGTCGTTATTATTCAAAATGACGATTAATATCGAAACTAGTTAAAATATCGATTAATATCTTTATTTTTCGATGAATCTCTTAACTTTGTTACAATTCGATATATCGATTAATATCGTTAATATTCAAAAAGTCGATAAATATCAAACTAAGTTGAATTTCGATTAATTTCTAAATTTTTCGATGATTAATTTTGTTACAATTCGGTATATCGATTAATATCGTTAATATGCAAAAAGTGGGTAAATATCGAACTAGCTTAAATTTCGATTAATTTCTTAATTTTTCGATGAATCGTTTAACTTTGTTAGAATTCGATATATTGATTAATATCGTTATTATTTATAATGAATCTATTAACTTTGTTACAATTCGATATATCGATTTATATCGTTACTATTTAAAATGACGATTAATTTCTATGTTTTTATATAAATCGATTAATTTCGACATTAATTGCTATATCAATTTATATCGTTTCTTCACGATATGGCGATTGTTATCGTTACTATTTGATATCTCGAGTAATATCGCATTTTTGTTTTATGTCGATTTTCTCGATATTTTTCGATAAATCGATTAATTGTACTACTATTTGACAAATTTGATTAAATTCGATATTGTTCGATATATCCATTAATTGTACTATTTGACAAATTTGATTAAATTCGATATTGTTCGATATATCCATTAATTGTACTATTTGACAAATTTGATTAAATTCGATATTGTTCGATATATCCATTAATTTTGTTATCATTCAATATATCGATTAATTTTGTTAGCATTCGATATATCGATTAATTTTACTATCATTCGATATATCGATTAATTTTACTGTCATTCGATATATCGATTAATATTGTTATTATTCGACATATCGATAATTATTGTTATTCATCGCTATATCGATTAATATTTTCACTGTTCGAAATATCGATTTATCGATTAATATCTAAACTATACGAAATCTCGAAAAACTCTCACTATTTTTCGATAAATCGATTAATTTCGTCATTTTTTTAAAAGATTTTTGAATTAATATTTTTACATCGTTGTAAGTTGTTTTAAATATTTATTTTCGATGAAAATATTTGTCGACATTAGCAGATATAATATTATGGGTAAATATCAATCACGCCAGCCACGTCGATATTCATCGATACATTTTGTTTTCATACCTTTCGTCGTCTCGTGGCTTGTTGTTACATAAAAAAAATTACAGTAAATGCAAATTTTACTTTTTAAAAAAAAGGAAAAAAAAAATTCTTTGTCTCTGCCACGTGATTTCGATTCGAGTATTAGTGTAATACGTAATCGATAATAAATTTTCGTAATATTCAATGCAGGGGCAGAGTCGAAGTAGTTCGTTATCAATATCGGCATCTGTACTGTATTTAGCATCAATATACATGATTATTCCTTGTAACCTGGCGAAAAATTTTTTTTGACTCAAGGCAATGTATATATATATATATATATATATATATATATATATATATATATATATATATATATGCGTTTGTCTGGCAATTTTCTCCTGTTTGAAGTATATTTCAGAAAATAATGTTATTCTTGAGTATATGAAACACGTATTTATTTATTTATATATTGTATAATTGATATGGATTTTGTATTTGCGGCATTCGGTGAAGTATAATAACGATTTGTTTTAATTGTCAAGATATTGCGTCAGATTTGTTTTTAATACCGGTTTTTTGATTTGAGAAAAAAATAATGCTCGCTTATATATATCCAGAAGTCAAATGGTATTATAGTCGTTTATGTCTACTTTCACAAAATTATAGGTTCACAAATTATTTTAAAAATGTAAACTAATGTACCTACTATTTTAAATAAACAATTTTTAAAAATTGTTTTTAAAAAGTTGTTTAAGTTTTGTATAGAAGTAACTTAAACCATTTTAGGGCAATTTATTTATAACCTTAAGAAATATTTATATTTATTTAGAGCATTTCGTTTGATTTTCTTTGTTAAATAATGTGTAAAATGAAATTTTTTTACAATTTAATTCAAATCTCTCGCTTGTTTTTTGTACAAACAGGTGATTTGTTGTAGTGATTGAAATCGGTGGATAAAATGCTACGTCTCTCTGGTCGATAATTTTCTTAATATGAAAAAAAAATTTTTTTGGGTAATGTCGGTAAATGTCGATAAAAGATTTCTGTAATTATTTTTATCGACTATTTTCGAATCAAAATTGAAAAAATACTTGGAAGTACTATTGACAAAATTAATTAAGGGTCGCGAATGTAAGGCGGCATGTCGGTAATTGTCAGCAACTATCTGTAACTGTCGGTAAAAGATTTCTGTAATTATTTTTTCGCAATTATTCTCGAATCAAAATTGGAAAACAAACACATTCAAAAACTATGTAAAAAATTCATTAAGGGCGACGAATGTTCGTCAATATGTCGATAATTGTCTGCCACTGTCGGTAACGGTCGGTAAATGATTTCTGTAATTATTTTCATGACATTTTTAATCAAAAATTAAAAAAAACACTTAAAATTACTATGTTTATGAAATTCATTAAGGTCGACAAATGTTTGTCAACATGTCGATAATTGTCGGTAATTGTCGGTAACGGTTCGGTCGGTAAAAGCTTTCTGTAATATTTCATATCAACTCTTTTTGAATCAAAAGTAAAAAAATCGTAATTTCAACAAATACGTTAAGGTCGATGAGTTTTTGTCGTAATGTCGATAATTGTCGGTAAAAGATTTCTGCAATGATAATACTAAAAAAATACCCATATTTTTTTCCTTTTTAAATTCAAAAAATTCTTTCTAGTGTTTCTTTTAAACATTCTATTTCAACAGTGTATTGCGAAATTTGCGGAAATAATTTTCTGTCTATATAAAGATAGTAAGTTTTGATATAAAAGGTGTGTGGAGGACTCTGACATTTTATTGCTTTGACGAACAGCAGGGCGAGAGTGAGAAAGAGAGAAAAAGAAAGATAATCAGGTCGATAAGAAATTGAGTGGCTAGGAGTCAAATCTAAACTACTCGACAACAGTCTCTAATATATATCTATATATACATTATCATATTTCGCAGGATCAGAACTCTCTTTTGATATTTGAGGGAGACTCGTGACTTGCGAGGATCTTACGTGCGAGGATCGTGGGATACAAAGTTGGAATGCCAAAGGGAGGTCGAGGTGCCTTTAAGTAATCCTTATGGACCAACAAAGATCGTGAGTGGGTGTTCCCCACTCAACAAACAGGGTGTACATATATAACGAGAGGCGTTCACAAGCAGTAGTTTTCAGTTTTTTTATATTTTAGTAAAAAAAAAAATTTTTTTTTGTTCCTTTTCAAAATTAGTTTTTGGTGATTTTGTTTATTCTTCTTCAACCCTTCTTCTACCAAACCGAAAATAGAGTAGAATAAATTGACGAATAGTCAAATAGACTTAAAAAAGAGAAATAAATCGAAAAAGTTAAAAACTATTTTATCAACAGTCGATAAAGTAGGTTTTCTTACTCTATTACCTTATAATCGATAAAACAGATTTGGTTCGCCTTCGACAGTCGAAAAAAGTTTTGGTTGTTTCATTATCAGTAGATAGAAAACAGTGTCTGTTGATTTATTCTCTGTAGATAAAACAGTTTTTGTTGTTTCATTCCCAGTAGATAAAACAGTTTCGATTGTTTCATTCTCAGTCGATTAAATAGTCTTTGTTCTTTTATCACCTCAAATGGCAGTATAAACAATTTTTTGCTTTCTAAGCCTTAACAGTCGTTAAAACAGCTTTTATTGCACCATCAGTCGATAAAATAGATTTTTATCGCGTGAACAATCGATATAACAGCTTTTTATTGCACCATCAGTCGATAAAATAGTATTTTGTCGCATCAACAATCGATAAAAACAGCTTTTTATTGCACCATCAGTCGATAAAATAGTATTTTGTCGCATCAACAGTCGATAAAACAGTTTTTTATTGCACCAATATCCGATAAAATAGTATTTGCTGCTTTATCGACAAACGATACAAACGGTTTTGAAATTCAGTAAAAATAGATTTGTTCCTTAAAAAAAATTTTTTTTAAAACATTAAATTAAAGAAAATTATAAATTCTTGTTAATTCTGACACTATTTAAATGTAGAAACTAAAATATTCATTTAAAAGAATTTTCTTTTATATTATTTTATCATGTATTCTTTAAAACACAAATTTATTTTAAATATTGACGTTAAATTTATAACTTTTTTTAAGAGACTTTCAAAGAAAAATGGGTTTGGTTCAAAATATTTGATATTAAGTCAATAAAACGTGAGAAAAAAGTTTTTTTCTTCAATTTCGAAAATATAATTTCTCAATGAAAAATTGTAAATTATAAATAACAAAAGAAGGTGACCAAAAAAACAGGTTTTAATTTTTATTCCCACTTTTTTCACACCAAATAGAAGTCATTCATAACGCTCCATAGAATTGTAGTAACCTACTTTTTCCTTAAATTCCATTGAGATTCAATTATATATATATATATATATATATATATATATATATATATATATTTATATATATATATATATATATATATATATATGAAATTTTAGAAATCACTTTCTTTTATATATTAGAAAAATGTGTAATATATTGAAACTGTCTCATTTTCTATTAAATCCATATATATTAAAATGAAAATTTCCATCACAAACTTTCAACATCTCTAATCGAAATAATTTTCAAGTTATTTTTGGAAAGAAAAAAGTAAATAAAAAATTCAAAAATATGATTCCTTTTCGAAAAAATTTTTTCCGCCTAAAACATATATTACAATTTAGTATCAACATATTTTTTTGAAATTCTTCAAATTTTTTAAAACCAGCGCCAAAATAACTCAGGTCATGAAAAAAAAACGATATAAATTTTTAATTCAGGCCAAAAATAAAAAAAACTTAAAAAATTAGAACCAAAAAAATTTTAATTTTACCTATTTTTAATTTAGGTCCAATAACAGGTAAAATAGGTCAAAAGCTAAAAATTATCATGGTCAAATTTTAAAATCCACGTCAATAGTTTTAGAAAATTGAATTTTCGAACAATGTCAATGTAGACAATGTAGTCAATGTAGACAATGTAGTCAATCTAGACAATGTAGTCAATGTAGACAATGTAGTCAATGTAGACGAAAAAATGTTTAAATTTGTTAAAATTTTTTTAAATAAAATTATAGGTCATAATAAAATAATAGGTACAAAAATTTATAAAGTTAAAACAATGAAATTTTTTTCAAAATTCGACGAAAAAATATTTAATTTGGAAGTAATTTAGTTTTACATTATTTGGAAAAAATTTAGAGTAAAAAAAAGGTTTAAATTATTTAGGTGAACAAAAGGTCATTATAAGGTCATTAATATCAGAAATTTTTGAAATTTGACTATTTAGATCAAAAATCGCTAGTGAAAGGTCAAAAAGTAATTTTTGAATTTTAAGTACAGAATGAAAATTTCGTTTAAATTATAAAATTGAAATGTTCAAAAGTTTATGTTTTAGGTCAGTTTTGGTCAATTTTATACAAAAAAAAAGTATTTTAAAGTAGTCGACTTTAGGTCATGTATTATGGGTGAGTTATTTTTGGTAATCTTTTGGTAATGTCAAGTCTTTGAATTTGAAGTTAAAAATAATTTCAAAATAATATTGCCTCAGGTCAATGATCGTAGGTCGAGGAGTTTAGGTCACTTTATGCAATTTTAGGTCATTTCAAGTCAGTTTAGTAAAAAAAAATAATTCAAAAAGACACTGCCTTAGGTCTATTATCGCAGGTCAAATACTTCAGGACATTTTAGGTCATTTTAGGTCACTTTACATAATTTTACGTCATTTTAGGTCATTTTAGGTCACTTTACATAATTTTACGTCATTTTAGGTCACTTTACATAATTTTACGTCATTTTATGTCATTTTAAGTCATTTTACATCATTTTACGTCATTTTAGGTCACTTTACATAATTTTACGTCATTTTAGGTCAATTTAGGTCATTTAACATCATTGTAGGATATTTTAGGTCATTTTAGATAATTTTACGTCATTTTAGGTCATTTTAGGTCACTTTACATAATTTTACGTCATTTTAGGTCAATTTAGGTCATTTTACATCATTTTACGTCATTTTAGGTCACTTTACATAATTTTACGTCATTTTATGTCATTTTAAGTCATTTTACATCATTTTACGTCATTTTAGGTCACTTTACATAATTTTACGTCATTTTAGGTCAATTTAGGTCATTTAACATCATTTTAGGATATTTTAGGTCATTTTAGGTCATTTTAGATAATTTTAGATCACTTTAGGTCTTTTAAGGTCATTTTACGCCACTTTAGAGAATTTCAAAGTCAGACTAGTAAAAAAAGGCTATTTCTCTAAAATTAGGTCAATTAGGTCAAAAGAAAGACATGACCTTTTAAACGATCAATAATTTAATAATTCAAATAATTGCCTATATTTATTTTCATTTTCGGATGAAAAGAATGTTATTAATATATCAAAGCAAGAAACATAATAAGCCATTAGGTATAATACATATATATAATATATTGATTTAGACGTGTTAATAGTGATTAATATTGAAAAATGATATGTTTTGTGTGGTCTTTGAGTTTGATTTAAAAAAAATATAGTATAAAAAGTATATTTATATGTATACCAAGATTGGATATTATGAGAAAATCACACGCCGTCATGTAAGACCTTTCTTAACCAACTCTATATTATGTGGAATTAGTGGTAATTAATAAAGCCAATCAAAAGCAATTACAGTTTACTAGATATGCATTTACGCCATAAATAACTTCTTCTTATTTATATATATATATATATATATATATATATATTATTTTTTCCTTTTTTTTGTTTCTATATATAGTCAAAGGTCTTTAGATTACATAGTGGGATTATTATAACGGATCGTGACTTTATTTTCATCGTTAACATTTTCTTTGCGCCCAGATTTAGAAAATAAACGCCCACGTATTTACATGTTTTTTTTTTGTAATTTTTTATCACTTACACCCCCCACCTCCTCGGCCCTTTGAAAATTCTATTTTGAAAAAACTATTTTCTTGAATGTAATTTTGTAACAATTTTCCTTTTAATTCAAAAAAATTTGGTTTGATTAGAAAATTAATTTTTTTCTAACATTTTACCCCTTTTTAAGCATTTTTTAATAAAATAAATAATAATATAATAATATAATAAATTATTTATTTATTTTCCCTCCTGTCATTATTTTTTTTCCATGTATCTTTATTTTTTAAATACAATTTTGCTTTATTTCAAGAAATTCTATTTTTATTTTAAAAACAATTTTTTGTTATTATTTATTTATTTATTTACAAAGAATTTAAAGTATATTTAACTTAAAAATATTACCCCCTCTACTCTTCAGCCCCCCTCCCCTTTCACTATTTTCAATATTTTTTTTTTCTTTAAATAATAATTTTTCATTTATTTGTTAAATTGAAAAAATATTTTTTTTATTTCAAAATATAAATTTTTTATCATTATTTATTGACAAAGTTATTAACAAAGTTATTTATAAAGTTATTTACAAAGTTATTTACATAATTTTTAATTGGTAACAATTCCCTCCCCCCTCCAACATAGCTTTTCATAATGAAAATATTTCTCTTTCTCCCGTTTGAAGAGCAATTTGTTTTGTTTCTAATAACAATATTTTATTATTTATTTTAATTTGTAAAAATTATAATTTTTTATTTTAATTTGCAAAAATTATAATTTTTTATTTTTTTGATAAAAAATTTTTATTTATTTATTTATTTTTTTAAATAATTTTAATGCTAAAAATTTGAAATGAAATTTATTTTTCTCTTCTTTAAATGAAGAATTTTTATTATGATGGTTTTTTCATTAGAATCGAAAAAAGAATAATTAAAAAGTTGCAAAATGTGAAATTTAAAAAAAATTGTAATGTAAAATTTATGTAAAAGTTATTATTTTTAAATTTTTATTTCAATCAATAAAGTATGAAAATATTTTTCATAAAATTATTTCGTTTATATTTCGCAATTTATGTAAAACTATTGAGGCTCAATTTTAATTATTTAAAAAATTTGATTAGTGAGCAAAATAATAATTTTTTATTTTCTTTTCGATTATGAAAAATTCGTTTTCCAGGAAAATTTTTATTTTAATTTATGATGTTTTATTTATTTGGGAAAAAATTTTTTATTTTCTTTTTTATTGTGAAACAAAAGTTTATTTATTAATTAATTCATTTATTATTATTTATTTATTTATTATCATGTATTTATTATTATTTATTTATTATTATTTATTTATTTGGCAAATAAGAATTTTAATTTTTGTTTTTAATCATGGAAAATTCGTTTTTTAAAATAAAATATAATTTTAGAATATTAATTTGTTTGCCAAATTATTTAATTATTTATTACAAAGAATTCGTTATTCAATAAAAAAATTAGTAATTAACAAATTCGATTTGTTTGAAAAATAATAATTTTTAATTTTTCTTTTTAATTATGGAAAATTCGTTTGACAAAAAAGTTTATTAATTTGAGAAATTTGATTATTGTTTGGCATAAATTTTAGTTTTCGCTTTAACAAGGGAAAAATTGGTTTACAAAAAAATTCATTTTAAGTAAAAAATTCTTTTTTATTAAAGAAAATTCGTATTTAAAAAAAAATTATTCAATTTAAGAGATTCGATTTTTTTGCATAATAACAATATTATTTTATTTTTTATATTTGAAAAATACATGCAAGTTACACAAGAATTTAGTATGAGGCAACGTTATCAATATTGCCAACAAAGTTTAGATACTGTTGAGTTTATTTTTTTTTACAAAATCAAAATAAAGATTTATCAATATACTAATTAGATATTAAGAAAAAATCAAATAAATTTTCTCTTCTCTGTGTCAAGGTTGAAAGAAATTTCAATTTCGCTTCAGTTTGAATTAAAATTCAATGTTTCTTTTTCCTTACACTAATATTTACCTAATGAAAAAATATTTCTATTTCTCAATTATTATATTATGGTAAAATAATTTAAATGTAAAATGAGAAGAAGAAAAAAAATTCTTTACTTCACTTCTTTTTTTAAAATTAAAATTAAAATTCAATGTTTCTTTTTCCTTACACTAATATTTACCTAATGAAAAAATATTTCCATTTCTCAATTATTATATTATTATATTAAAATAATTTAAATGTAAAATGAGAAGAAGAAAAAAAATTCTTTACTTCACTTCTTTTTTTTCTGTAAAATATTGTAAATTTTGTTGCCGTAATTGATTTATCATCGTAAATTATAATCTCATATAATTTCTCAATTGTTAGGAATTTTTTTTAATTTGCTTTTAAATGTATTTTAAGAAGGTTATACCTTGCGCTTGTGAAAGTTTATGTACATATATGTTTATAATACACACGTACATGTAAAGATATACAATATATATAATGTTTATATATGGACGCCCATTTGAAAAGAATATTTTATTTCGCGCTTCTTGGCACGCGCCTCTCGTAATATTCACATTGAAGCAAACACACACGTATATACATACATAACAACGTGTATATATTTTGAATCTTAACAGATTTTGATACGCAGACAAGAACTGCAGGCGCACGAGAATATCGCAATTTACCAGTAGCGCGAATTATTCGCTCGGCCACAATTTATATTGCGAATGATAATGCTGAGCATAATAATTATTATTAGCTAGATTATTATAATTATAATAATCCCATTATTATTACTACATTCCAATGTGTAAATACGTGAAGAAGAGAGAATAATAATAATTTGTCTTAGTTTGTGAATTTTTGCGTAATTTATTATTTTTTTTCTTTAATAATAAACCGTATTATGCTGTAATCCCAGTTTTTATTTTTAGTTTTTATTTTCCTTCAGAGTTCATCAAGAGAAAAAAAATTAGTACAAACCAGTTTCAAGCAGTTTCAAAAACAAGTTCACTATTTTCTTTCAAACCAGTATTAAAATGTTTTAAAGAAGTTAATTATTCTATTTCAAACGAGTTAATTAAAATCATTCAAACTAGTTGAAAACTGTTTTAAACCAGTTAAATACTGCTTCGAACAAGTTTCGACTTGTTTTAAACTACTTTCAAACCATTTTAACTCAGTTAAATATGTATTTAAAGTTAAACAAGTATTTCAGACTAGTTTCAAACTACTTCAAACTAGTTTCGAACTTATCAAATACGGTTACAAACGGTTTAAAACCAGTTTCAAACTGTTTAAAACCAGTTTCAAACTGTTTCAAACCAGTTTCGAACTGTTTAAAACCAGTTTCAAACTGTTTCAAACCAGTTTCGAACTGTTTTAAACCAGTTTCAAACTGTTTCAAACCAGTTTCAAACTGTTTCAAACCAGTTTCAAACCAGTTTCAAACTGTTTCAAACCAGTTTCGAACTGTTCCAACCAGATGCGAACTGTTTCAAACTAGTTGCAAACTATTTTAAACCAGCTAAATTCGAATTCAAACAAGTTAACTTATATAATTCAAACTTGTTTGAAACTGTTTTAAAATTCATAACATAAGGTTACAAAATCAGTTTTGAACTGATTTACACAATTTAATTATTGTTTTAAACTATTTGATAGAAGTTAAACTCTGTTTAGAAATCGGTTTTAAAACTCTTTCAAACAAGTAAATTTTTATTTTAAACCGCAGTTTCAAAACTGTTTTGAATAAAGAATTATTTTTCTAAACAAGTTAATTAATGATTTAAATCAGTTAAAACAGATTCAAAAACTATCTTAAACAAGTTAATTACTGTTTTTAACCAGTTTCAAACTGTTACAAAGAAGTAAATTTGTTTAAAACAAGTTAATTAAGGAATTAAACCAGTTGAAACAGTTAAAAAACTGTTTCAAACAAGTTAATTAATGTTTTAAACCAGTTTTTAAACTGTTTCAAACAAATAAATTTCTGTTATCTATCAGTTTCAAATGGTTGGAAAAGTAGTTGAATTCGGTTTCAATTTTCAAAATAAGTTTAAACAAACTTTAAACTAGTTTCAAACTGTTTTAAACCAGTTCCAAACTAGTTTTAAACTGTTTTGAACCAGTTTTAAACTAGTTTTTAACTGTTTAAAATCAGTTAAACGCGGTGTCAAACAAGTTTTAATTTTTCAAACCCTTTAAATACTATTTCAAAACAAGTTAATTACTGACATAAATAAATTAAAACTGTTTCAAACTTGCTTTAAAACAAGTTAATTACTAATTTAAATAAGTTAAAATTGTGTCAAACCTGTTTCGAAAAAGTTTCGACTTGTTTTAAACTACTTTCAAATCATATTAAACCAGTTAAAAATATATTTAAACAAGTTTAAATCTATTCCAAACTAGTTTCAAACTGCTTCAAACTAGTTTCAAATTGCTTCAAACTGTTTTGAACCAGTTTCAAAACAGTTTCAAACTGTCTTAACCAGTTTCGAACTGTTTCCAACTAGTTGAAAACTTTTTTTAAAAAAAAGCTAAATTCGCATTTAAACAAGTTCAAATATATTCCAAACTAGTTTGAAACTGTTTTAAACCAATAACATTGGGTTACAAAGGGTGGTAAATCAGTTTTGATCTGATTCACACAAATTACTTACTGTTTCAAAAATTATTGAAACCAGTTAATAACTTTTTAAAAAACAGTTTGAAACTCTTTTAAACAAGTAAATTTTTGTTTTAAACCAGTCTCTAAACTGTTTTGAATAAATAATTTTTCTCTAAACAAGTTAATTAATGAATTAAACCAGTTAAAATAGTTTCAAAACTATTTTAAACAAGTTAATTTCCAATTATTATTGTACCAATTATTATTGTTTTAAACCATTTTTGAATTGTTTCAAACAAATAAAATTACTGTTATACGTTATAGTTTAAAACGGTTAGAAAACTAGTTGAATTCGGTTTTAAATAAGTTCAAACAAACTTTAAAAACAGTATTCTAAAAAAAAAAAATGTTAATTGTTTGAATACATTTTGCAAAAACAATTACTGTTTGAAACTATTATCAAACTGTTTTAAACCAGTTATAAACGTGTTTAATCTAGTTAAAATTTGTTTTAAACTTTGTTTCAAACTAGTTTCAAACTGCTTGAAACCAGTTAAACACAGTCTGAAACGAGTTTTAATGCTTCAATTTCTTTAAATAATATTTCAAAACGAGTCAATTACTAACATAAACAAATTAAAACTGTTTTAAATATTGTTTTAAAACAAGTTAATTACTGTTTTAAACCAGTTTCGAACTGTTTCAAACAAGTTAATTTCTGTTATATATCAGTTTCAAACGATTAGAAAACTAGCTAAATTTTGTTTCTATTAAGTTTAAGTTCAAATAAACTTCAAAGTAGTTGCAAACTGTTTTAAACCAGTTTCGAACCGTTTCAAACAAGTTAAAACTGTTTTAAACCAGTTCCAAACAAGTTAAAACTGTTTTAAACTTGTTTCAAACAAGTTAAAACTGTTTTAAACTTGTTTCAAACAAGTTAAAACTGTTTTAAACTTGTTTGAAACAAGTTAAAACTGTTTTAAACCTGTTTCAAACAGGTTAAAACTATTTTAAACCTGTTTCAAACAAGTTAAAACTATTTTAAACCTGTTTCAAACAAGTTAAAACTGTTTTAAACCTGTTTCAAACAAGTTAAACAAGTTAATTTATCTTTTTTATATAAGTTAAATACGGTTTTAAACCTGTTCGAAATTGTTTTAACCAGTTTCAAACTGTTTTAGACAAGTAAAATTTTACTTTTAATTTTTGTTACAAAAAAATTTGTTTCGAACTAGTTTATAATAGTTTTATGAAAAAGAAAACAGTTTAAAGTTATTTGAAAGTACATTCAAGTGTTTCAAACCAGTTTTAAAGAGTTTCGAACAATTTAAATAGAGTTTCAAACATGTTTATAACGTTTTTTTTTTGTTAATGAGTTGGAGAATTTATTTTAAATTGATTTTTGTGCTATTATTAATATCACGGTAAATCGTTAGGTATTAAAATAACTCCAAAAAGGATTAAAAAAATCCAATTTAGTGTTATTTTAATCCATTTTGGTGTTATTTTAATTACCTAACGATTTACCGTGATTTTGAGTTATAATTTCATTAAAAATAAAGAATAAAAAATTATTACAATTTCATTTGAAACGAGTTTGAACATGTTTTTAGCTCGTTTTTGGCTATTATTTTTTGCTATTATCTTTGGCAAGCAATTTATTTTCAAGTAGTGTAATTTGTTGCACTAAACATATTACTGCTTTTTAGCAAGTTCTATTTGATTTATTATTTTCATTCTTAATTTAATGTCAGGCTATTTCGTGGTTGAACATGCTAAAGACGCACTATACCTTTTACATCAGGAGTAGGTACTTGACGAAAGGCAATAACACTTTTCGTCTAATAATAGAATTCCTATAAGTCATTCTCTTGTTTTTCGTACAAACTTTTTTAAATAAGAAGACGAAGAAAAAGAAGAAAAAAAAGAAGACATTTTTAGTTTTAAAAAAATGTTTTTTTTAAAAAAAACTATACTACAAATTTTATTTTATTATAAAAAAATGAAATATTTATTCTCTTCAGCATACGCATTAGAGTATAGAATTTATGCGAGAATGAGGTATACACTTGACGTTAGGAATATGACTTTTCGTAAATAATGGGATTCCCATAAATCATTTTCTTGTTTCAAACCGAGAGACTGTATTTTCATTCTATCACCTGAACTCGACATTGCAGCTTATTACTAATAATAATATGGTACTTATTTTTACAGTGAAAAATGAAAAATGTTTTTCAAATTTTCTTACAATTGGAATACTTTTTTTAAAAATTAAGAAAAACAATAGCAACAACAATAATAAAAAATAGTACAAAGAAAAATGTTAATGAAACAAAGGGAAAAAATATTTTTATAGAAAAAATAAACGAAACGAACAACAAACAAAAGAAACAATAAATGTAGCTAAAAACAAAAACCGAAAATAATAAACGAAAATAATAATAAAATAAAAATAAATAAATAATAATAAAATGAAAAATAAATAAATAATAATAAAATAAAAAATAAATAAATAATAATGAAATGAAAAATAAATAAATAATAATAAAATAAAAAATAAGTAAATAATAGTAAAATAAAAAATAAATAAATAATAATAAAATGAAAAATAAATAAATAATAATAAAATAAAAAATAAATAAATAATAACGAATAAAACAAGAAATAAAATAAAAAAACCATAAACAAAGAAATGAAAATAGAGAATTAATAGTGAAAGAAGAATAGAAAAAGCAATAAAAAATAATAAAACATAAGAAAACTACTGACAATAAGAGGCAAACAAAGAGAAACAAAAAATCTAACAAGAAACAAAAACTAGAAACCAAAAAAAAAACTAAAATAAATAATAACAAATAAATCAAGAAAAAGAAAATAATAAACACAACAATAAAAAGTAGAGAAACGATAGTAAAATAAAAATAGAAAAAGCAAACAAAAAAACTACGAATAAAAAGAGGCAACAAAAGAAACAAGAAATCTAAGCAAAAAAGAAAACAAAAAACCAAAATAAATACTAAGCGTTAAAAAAAATCTAAAAAAAAACAAAAAACCAAAATAAATACTAAGCGTTAAAAAAAATCTAAAAAAAAACAAAAAATAAAAAGCAGGTAAACAAACAAAGCAGCAAAAAAATTAATTATAAAACCAGTAAAACAAAAATAGAAAAGTTGCAAACTAAATTAATATCAAAAATCAACTTTAGTAAATTTTTTTAATTCAATAAAAAAATATCAATTACATATTATAATATTGAAACCTTTTCATTTAATGTCTCGCCTAATTGAACGACTTCATAATAATATATATATATAAAGTATTTCTTTATAATTTATATCATCATAAAAATTGAAATATACAAAGAAAGAAATAAGCTATTAAATCTCAAAAGATATATATTATATATACACGTTGAATAAAAAAAAAATTTTTTTTTGATGGAGAAAGGATATGAAGGTAATTATCCTCTAAATTGAAAGATAATTATCTTAAATTTTCGTTTCGTGTTCCTCTCGAATGAATTTGACAGGTAAAATGTATTCACAAACACAAGTACACATCTGTTGAGAAAAAAAATCGTTGTTCGAGATCTTAACGTGAAACATCTTCATTTAGCAATATTGGCATTCATGACTTTATATATATATATATACATATACACATATACGCAGCATTTACGATGCACGAGATATAAAAGAAGTGAAGAAATTTTTTTTTTCTTTTCTTTTATATCTTCAAACTTTTGTGAATTTCATTAGCATCATTTTACGATTATTGTAAATTGATAGCTGTACATTATTGCCAATATTAATTTTGTTTTTGTTATTTAGATTAAAATAATGTTTCTCTATTTATATTGTACGGAATTGTTTGTTGTTTTTAAAATATTTTTGTTTGTGAGACAACAAAAACAACAACAGCAACAACAACAAAAACAAAAACAACAACAATAACAACAAAAACAACAACAACAAAAACAACAAAAACAATAACAACAGCAACAACAAAAACAATAACAACAGCAACAACAACAATAACAAAAACTGCAAAACAACTACAATAAAAACAACTACAACATAACAAAATCAACAATTACAAAGCAACTACGAAACAACTACGAAACAACAAAAGCAACAACAAAAACATCTACATAATCACAACATGAACAACAACAAAAGTAACTATAACTATAATATAACAACATAAACAAAAAAAATTACAACAAGGACAATAAAACAACTTCAACTACAAAATAACAACATAAATATCAACAATAGAAACAACTATAAATCAACAAATAATAAAAGTGATAATAATAAAAATTATAATGATTAAAAATTAAAAAATTAAAAATAATTAAATTTAATAATAATAATAATAATAATAATAATTATTATTATTATTATTATGATAAAAAATATTCATTTTCTTATTTTTTCTATTATTTACAATGATAATAATAATAATAATAATAATAATAATAATAATAATAATAATAATAATAATAATAATAATAATAATAATAATAATAATAATAATAATAATTATTATTATTATTATTATTATTATTATTATTATTATTATTATTATTATTATAATAAAAAATATTCATTTTCTTATTTTTTTTATTATTTACAATGATTTTGCTTCATGTTTGGACAAAAGTTGAAAATAAAAGCGGAAGTAGAAAGAAAAAAATTTCAAAGAGGAATAAAAAAAAAAGATTTCTGTTTCATTGTGTTTCGTTTGCAAATTTTCACTGAAATTACAAGACGCTGTTGATTTTTTTTCTATTTTTTCTTTTTATTGTTCATTGTTCATTCACTTTTGCCTTGATTTTGACTGATGTTTGAATAATAAAACTTTCTTTTAACGAAAGCATTGAACTTTGTGAGGCCTCATATCCTTTCATCCTCATTCACAAAATTTACAATTTGTAATACGTCCAAGTATTAAAAAAAAAAAAAAAATAATAATAAAAAATGATTTCAAAACTCACAGGATCTTGAGTGTCAAGACTCAACGTGATATGGACCACAGGTGCGAATAACGAAACATTATTCTGATGTTCATCTTCCTGCATCTCCTCAATATTGCAATCAGCAACATTATATATATAGTAATTTTAATTCACAAAGAAAATGAAATTCAAACAAAAAACTTTATTAATTTTTAATAAAAAAAAATTATTTTTAATAAATTGCTAAAAATTTGTTTTTAATAAATTGTTAGAAATTTGTTTTTAATAAATTGCTAGAAATTTTTTTTTAATAAATTGCTAGAAATTTTTTTTTGCAAATTAAAATCTACCAGACTATTTTCATTTGTCGAAAAATATAAAAATCTATTTTCAAAGTGTTTCGAACTGTTTTCAACAAATTTAAACAAAAAAAAAAAAAAAAAAAATAGGGGAAAAATTAGTTTGTGATGGTAATTAACAAGTTAAAAATCGTTTCAATCAAGTTCAATACAGTTTCGAACTAGTACAAAATTAAAAAGTGCATAATTTTGCCAAACAAGTTGAAAATACTGGAAATAAGTACAAAACAGTTTCGAAAAAATAATTAGAAAAAATTGGAAACTTAAAAAATCAAATTAGTTCAAAATTGTTCCAAACAAGTTAGAAACGAATTTAAATCTATTTAATTTGATCGCAAATAATTTAGAGACTGTTTCAAGCCGGTTGAATACAATTTTAAAAAAAGTTTTGCAAATAGTTCGAAACCAGTTGAAACAATTATTTAAAAAATTTTTTCTAAACCATTTTAAGACAATGTCAAACTAGTTTAAAACTATTCTGAACAAGCTAAAGATTGTTTCCCACTAGTTCGTAAGTATGAAAATTATTTTTAAACCAGTTTATGACTGTTTAAGAATGTTTAAGACTGTTTCAAACTAGTTTAAAGCAGTTTAAATCAAGTTCATGATGTTAAAACCCTTTAAAACTGGTTAAAACTGTTCTGAACTATTTAAGACCATATCAAACTGGTTAAATTGCGTAAAACTAGTTAAATCTATATCAAACTAGTAAAAACTATGTAAAACTAGTTAAAACCATATCAAATGAATTAAAACTATTTTAAACTATTTAAAACCATATTAAACTAGTTAAAACTGTTTAAACTGTTTAAACTATTTAAAACCATACCAAACTAGTTAAAACTGATTAAACTATTTAAAACCGTATGAAACTAGTTATAACTGTTTAAACTAATTAAAACCATACCAAAGTAGTTAAAACTGTTTCAAACTATTTAAACCCATATCGAACTAGTTCATAGTAGTTCGAAACATGTTAGAACTGTTTTTAAACTATTTCTAACTAATTCAAGATGGTCAAAAACTAGTTTACTACTATGCACTACGAAATCAGTTACAAACCACAAAAGTTTACTTTAAATAAGTTCAAAATTGTTTCAAACCTGTTACAATCAGGATCAAACTAGTTCCTAACTACTTTAATTAAGTTTAGGACAATTTCTAACTAGTTTAGAATGGTTCGAAACTAGTTCAAACTTGTCCCAAATTATGCAATTTCAAAGTAGTTCAACGTGGTTGGAATCTAGTTTTTTACAATTTGCCCAAACTAGTACAAAACAGTTTGAAAACAATTACAAATAAATTAGACACTGCTTTAAACAATTTGAAAACAGTTTTTAACTAGTTCATCTTGGTTGAAAATAATAGTTGTAATTGTTTCAAATAAATTGAAAACCGATTCAAATTATTTCAAACTAGTTGAAACTAGTTCGAAACTAGTTAGAGAATTATCCGAAATTGGTCAGTTCCAAACTAGTTCAAAATGGTTTGATATTGGTTCAAGATGGTTCAAAAACTAGTTTGAGAATTATCCGAAATTGATTAGTTCCAAACTAGTTCAAAATGGTTTGAATTTCTTTCAAGATGGTTTGAAACCAGTTTATAATTATCCGAAATTGGTCAGTTCCAAACTAGTTCAAAATGGTTTGATATTGATTCAAGATGGTTCAAAACTTGTTTTCTAACTACTTTCAACAAGTTTAAGACACTTTCTAACTAGTTCAAAATGGTTTGCAATTGTCCTAAGTGGGAAAATTTCAAACTTGTTCCAAACGGTTTGATATTGATTTATGGTGGTTCGAAACTAGTTCAGAATTATCCGAAATTGGTCAGTTCCAAACTAGTTCAAAGTGGTTTGAACTTGTTCGAAATAAGGAAAAATTCAAACTAATTCAAAATGGTTCAAAACTGGTTCCTAACTACTTTTAACAAGTTTAAGGCACTTTCTAACTAGTTCAAAATGGTTTGCAATTGTCCTAAGTGGGAAAATTTCGAACTTGTTGAAAATGGTTTGATATTGATTTATGGTGGTTCGAAACTAGTTCAGAATTATCCGAAATTGGTCAGTTCCAAACTAGTTCAAAGTGGTTTGAACTTGTTCGAAATAAGGAAAAATTCAAACTAATTCAAGATGGTTCAAAACTGGTTCCTAACTACTTTTAACAAGTTTAAGGCACTTTCTAACTAGTTCAAAATGGTTTGCAATTGTCCTAAGTGGGAAAATTTCGAACTTGTTGAAAATGGTTTGATATTGATTTATGGTGGTTCGAAACTAGTTCAGAATTATCCGAAATTGGTCAGTTCCAAACTAGTTCAAAGTGGTTTGAACTTGTTCGAAATAAGGAAAAATTCAAACTAATTCAAGTTGGTTCAAAACTGGTTCCTAACTACTTTCAACAAGTTTAAGACACTTTCTAACTAGTTGAAAATGGTTTGCAATTGTCCTAAGTGGAAAAATTTTGAACTTGTTCAAAATGGTTTAAAAAACTAATTTTAACAAGTTTAAGACACTTTCTAACTAGTTCAAAATGGTTTGCAGTTGTCCTAAGTGGGAAAATTTCGAACTTGTTGAAAATGGTTTGATATTGATTTATGGTGGTTCGAAACTAGTTCAGAATTATCCGAAATTGGTCAGTTCCAAACTAGTTCAAAGTGGTTTGAACTTGTTCGAAATAAGGAAAAATTCAAACTAATTCAAGTTGGTTCAAAACTGGTTCCTAACTACTTTCAACAAGTTTAAGACACTTTCTAACTAGTTCAAAATGGTTTGCAATTGTCCTAAGTGGGAAAATTTCGGACTTGTTCAAAATGGTTCAAAAACTAATTTTAACAAGTTTGAGACACTTTCTAACTAGTTCATAATGGTTTGCAATTGTCCTAAGTGGGAAAATTTCGAACTTGTTCAAAATGGTTCAAAAACTAATTTTAACAAGTATGAAACACTTTCTAACTATAGTTCAAAATGGTTTGAAAGTGGTTTGAAATTGTATTTATAGGCAAACAGTTTTAAAGTAGTTGAAAATGGTTCAAAATCATTTTGGGTTATTATCGACTTTTTTTATTTTCTAATTATAAAATTAGGAAAATGATAATAATTGTAAAAGTTAATGGAGAAAAATAATCGTTTGTCATTGAGAGAAAGAGAGAGAGAGACTGAAAATGATAATAATTGAATGAGAAATGAACAATAATTTTTACAAAATAACCGTATAGATATTGTGCTGTGTGTTGTGTAACTTTTATGTGTGTATATATGCGTTCCAGCGAGGAATATAATATGTAACCTCCCCGTGAATGTTACACATAAAAAAGGAATAATTGTTTGCCTGTGAAAAATACGAATAAGGAATTCCCAGCTCTTATAATATTATATATATATACTTGCTAGTCAAACGTCCTTGCTATATGGCTGACAAGTTTGTTTTCCTTTTTTTTCCTTTCGTTCCTTTTTTTTTTTTTAAAGTAGCAGTAAAAGAGAAAGATTGATAAATAATTCAGATTTAGTTGGGACTTTTTTCTTAATTAGATAAGTCGAGAATTTTAAATGAGAATTTTTTTTTCTTTTTTTAATTTATTTATTATTATTATTATTATTTTAGCTTTAGACTTATTCAGGTAGTCTACATTCCCATTAACAAGAAAACTGAAAGCGTTCAATATTCTCGGCATTCTGGACAAATTTTTTTTGTTTGTTTTTGTCGACATTATATTTATAAATATTTGTATTTATATTGTGTGCACATTTTAAGAATTTTATGATTAGAAATACCCAGGAGAATGGTTATTTTTAAACTTAATTATTTTTTTCTTATTTCGCATTTTAATTGTTCGTGCATTTATTATTTTTATTTTTTTTTATTTACTTGTTTTTTTATTTACTAATTCTTTTATTTTTCAGTTTTAGTTTCATTTTTCATTTAGTCTTTTTTTTTTTTTGCTTAGGGACTTTTTATTTATTTTAATATTTTTCAGTTTTAGTTTCATTTTTTTATTTAGTTTCACTTTTATTTTTAGTTTTATGTATGCAAATTGTTTTATTTGTTTTGCTCTTTATTTTTTCATTCTTAAAAGAATAATAATTAAAAAATTTACAATAATTTACAACTAAATTTTGGAGAAAAAATCAAATTCTTAAATTTATTTCAAAATGAATTATCATAAACTTTATAAACTTGGGAATAAATTTACATTCTAAATTTTAAACAATTTTCTTTACAATTTTCCAAAATAATTAAACTGTGGTCGATTTTTTTTTTTTTTTTTTTTTTTTTGGGAAAAAATATGTAAAATATAATGTGTTAAGCATTTCAATGACAGGAAATGAAAGCAAATAATTGCTATGCAAATAATAGTAGCGGATCTTTCCGTCTTTTCTGCTAGAGTGAACTGTTACAGCAAAAAAAAAAAAAAAAAAAAAAAATAATATGTTCGTTGTTGAGTCATAAGTTAATTTATATGTATTGTAAAAAGAAAAGTACACATATGTACACTCATTAAGAAAAAATATCAATAATTTACATTCGCTTCACTGAACATTTCAAAGGAGGAAAATTGTAATTAATGTTCGACTTGTGTACATTTTAAGTGAAAAAATGAAAAAAAAGAAAAAAAAATTCGATAAGGAGATTAATTAAATATTCATGAAAACAAAATTTATTATTAAATTATAATATTCGATATTTCTATTTCATTATAAATTCCAAAAATTACATTTTTTCATTTTAAAAATAGATTTTCCTTTTCACTCGATATAAATTATATTTTTTCAATTTTTTTACGTCTGAAGAGAATTTTTTTACAGATTCCGAAAACATATTAATTTTTTTAAAAATTAAGAATAATAACAATGATATTAACAATTACAATAATATTCATAAAAGTAATGTATTAAATACAATTTTGATCATAATCATAATCAAAATACAAGTAATAATAATTAATTAATATTATGATTATTATTATTATTGCTATTGTTAAACTATTTTTAATATTATTCTTTTTAATTAATACTAATTAATTTAAAAAAATAATAATTAATGAAAATTTTTTTTATTATTAAAGAATTATTAAATAAATAAATAAATATTATTATTATTGTTATTGTTAAACTATTTTTAAAATTATTCTTTTTTAATTAATACTAATTAATTTAAAAAAAATAATAATTAATAATAATTTTTTTTATTATCAAAGAATTATTAAATAAATAAATAAATAATCATCATTATTATTATTATTATTATTATTATTATTATTATTATTATTAACATTATTATTATTATTATTAACTAAATTATTTCTTTCAAAAATATGTATTAAAAAAAAGAATTAAAAAAACAAATTTTGTCATAATTTTAAAAGCATAAAAATTTTTTTTGTATTCCTCTGAAGGTTGAAACTAATTATTAGATTAATGATCGAATTACGAAGAGAGTTTGTCAATTTTTTTTTTCATCTTTTTCTTTACATATATATAAATTATGGAGATGAAGAAAGGCCAAAAATAAATGGTTTCTTATACAAAGAGGGGGACAAGGAAGGAAGAACTTTGCGGCGTTGAGAGAAGTGAAAGTCATGCGAATGAATGAGAGAGAAAAATACAGAGAGATAAAGATAGAGTGAGAGAAAGAGAGAGAGAGAGAAAAAAAGAAGAAAAATAAATCGACGTTCAGGATAAAAGAGTTCGGAGTGAGTGAATGAGTGAAAGTGAGTTGAAATACCTAAGCTGGGGTTTCTTGAATCTGGAGCATGGCTTGCATAATATCAGGACAGCAGCTGAAACAGTTTTTTTTTCTTTTATTTTAAAGGCGTTTCTTATTCGCATGCGCGAAAATCAGTGCACGTTCATTTCATGTTGAGATATTTTGCTCGCAGACAAAATGCCCTCTTTCTTGAGAAACGTATATATTCGAAAATTATAGTCGTTACAATCGTGTGTTTATTAATTGAATACGATTATGCAATTATGTATTATATTTTACCACGATCTACCATACTGTACTTTAATTTATCTTTTCTATCATACTCCTTTACGTTTTGTAAATATTCGCTACAATATGGTACCATATTGTGTTATTCTGTAGAATAGAGTATCATATTATACCATACTGTATCCTACAGTATCATATTGCACAATATTGTATCATACGATATCATAGTGTACCATATTGTATCATACAGTATCATATTATTCCACTTGTAACATACTGTACCATATTTTACCATACGGCATCGTACAGTAACATATTTTATCATACAGTATCATATTGCATCATATTGTATCATACAGTATCATATTATTCCATATTGCAACATACAGTACCATATTATTCCATATTGTAACATACAGTACCATATTTTACCATACAGTATCATACAGTATCATATTGCATCATATTGTATCATACAGTATCATATTTTTCTATATTGTAACATACAGTACCATATTTTACCATACAGTATCATACAATATCATATTGCACAATATTATATCAGACAGTATCATAGTGTACCATATTGTATCATACAGTATCATATTATTCCATTTGTAACATACAGTACAATACTTTACCATACAGTATCATACAGTAACATATTTTATCATATTGTATCATATTGTATCATATTGTATCATACAGTATCATATTATTCCATATTGCAACATGCAGTACCATATTATTCCATATTGTAACATACAGTACCATATTATTCCATATTGTAACATACAGTACCATATTTTACCATACAGTATAATATTGTATCATACAGTATCATATTGCACCATATTGTACCACACAGTGTCATAGTGTACCATACTGTATCATACAGTATCACATTATTCTATATTGCAACATACAGTACCATATTATACCATACAGTATCATACAATATCATATTGCACCATATGATATCAGATAGTATTATAGTGTACCATATTGTATGATACAATACCACATTTTACTATACTGTATCATATAGTACCATATTTTACCGTATCATATTGCACAATATTGTATCATACAGTATTATATTGCACTATACTACATCATACTTCATTCTATTGTACCATATTGCAACATTGTGTCTCATGTAGTATCAAACTGTATCATATTCTACCGTAGAGTACCATATAATACCATATTGTACCGCATTGTATCATACTGTACCATAATATATCATTTAATACCATATTGTATCATACTGCTCCTCATTGTATAACACTTTACCGTATCATATCATTTTTTATCATACTGTATCATGTACAGTATCATGTGCAGAAAAATATTGCATTCAACGGGATCAAATGTATCATACTGTATTCTATTGTATCACTTTGTACCACAATGTATTATATTGAATCATACTGCATCATATTGTATCATGTTGCAAGTCACTGATTTATATCGTAATGTTAATAATATTGTAACATACTGTACCATACAGTATAATTGTATTATACGATACTATAAGGGACCGCATTGTTAATGTGATATTCTATTGTTATACGTAGTTTATATTTTAAACAATTGTATCATATTGTACCATATTGAGCCATATTGTACCGTTTTGTATCATACTGATTCATAATGTATTTCATCATACACTAGCATAAAGTACCACATTGTATCATTTAATATTATACAGTAACATATAATTTTTATTTTATTATACATTATCATCGTACCATATCTTATCATATGTTGGTATACACTTTACCATAAAGTATCATTTTAAAATACGAACATCTACAATACTGAGTAAAATAAAGTAATGCAATGTGGTATACATTCAGGTGATAATATATGTATAATAAAACGATTCTTTATGGTGCAGTATTATATAATATGATACCACGTGGCAACATAATACTGTAAGGTAACATATAAACCATATGTTACTGTACAATTCAAATTGATAAAATGTGTTACTTTATGGTACCGTATGATAAAATACTTTATGGTACAGTATGATACAATAAATTACAGTATGATACAATGTGGTACAGTATTTTCTATTTTTATTTAATAATGGTACAGAAAAATACTATTGATTACAATATTATACAATATGGTGCATTATGATGCAATTGATTATAATATGGTACAGTATGACACAATTAATTACAATATAATATAAAATGGTAAAATATGATACACAATAAGATACAATATGATGCAATATGGAACATTATAATACAATTGATTACAATATAATATAAAATTGTACAATATGATACTATGTGGTACAGTATGATACAATATAGTATAGTATGATACTACATGGTACAGTACGATACAATATGGTAAAGTATGATACTGTATTATACAGTATGATACAGTATGATACAATATGGTACATTATGATACAATATGGTACATTATGATACAATATAGTTCACTATGATAAATTATGATACAATACGGTACAATATGACACAATATGATACAGTATGATACTATTTTGTACATTATGATACAATATGGTACAGTATGAGAGAATATGGTACATTATTATAAATTATGATACAATATGATACATTGTGATACTATATGGTACAATATGATACAATATGGTACAGTATGATACAATATGGTACCATATGATACAATACGATACAGTATGATAAATTATGATACAATACGGTACAATATGATACAATATGATGTAGTGAGACAATATGGTACATTATTATAAATTATGATACAATACGGTACAGTATGATACAATATGATACATTGTGATACTATATGGTACAATATGATACAATATGGTTCAGTATAATACAATATGGTACCATATGATACAATATAGTGAATTATGATAAATTATGATTCAATACGGTACAGTATGATACAATATGATACATTGTGATACTATGTGGTACAATATGATACAATATGGTTCAGTATAATACAATACGGTACTATATGATACAATATAGTGAATTATGATAAATTATGATACAATACGGTACATTATGATACAATATGGTACAATATGATACAGTATGATACAATATGATGGTATTATACTGTGTATTTTTTTGTATGGAATGTTTTAAGACAAAAAAATGACATTTCTTTTCTATTTATAAAATTGAAAAATATTTCTTTTGTCCCCAACAATAAAATGTGCGATTAAGATTTGTCTTATTCACGGATCTCGAAAGGAATTAAATGCAGAAAAAAGGAGAAAGACAGAGAAAAATCGTTGTAGAGCATAAATTACATTTCAAAGGACACTATCAGAAAACGGATATAAAGTAAATTGAAAGAGTTCAAGAGGCGAAGGTGTTTTGTTACTTAAAAGAAAAAGAAATGAAATAAAAATATTAAAAACGACGGACACACGATGTGCGAGAAAACGGAAGTTCACGTCCTTGGAAGATCATGGCCGTGTGCGAGAGTTGAGTTCAATGGACCCAAAGAGAGTCTGTATTATATATATTTTTTATATGTATATATATATAGTATTCCTCCGAAATTGGATCGGAAAGAGAGACAGTGTAAAAGAGAAAGAGAGAAATAGAGAGGGAACGGTGTCTCGACCTTGAAATCTTTCGTGTCCTGGTTTCAAGGTCAGCGGGTTAACGAGCCTCACCCAATTGCTTTGCTGGTACCGCTGCACTATGCTGTTGCTTTTGCTGCTGCCACACAAACCGCCGCTTGACTCACTCAATATATATATTTAAGAAATCTTCCCTGATGGATTCTCTCTCAACTCCAAAGGGCATTATTACTTTGCACCTTTCACTTTTCCTCTCGACGCGAGAATGTCACGATAATCATTTATACATTTATAATTACATACATTTACAAGTGGAGAACATTTTTTTTTACTTCTTCACGCTACTGTTTGAAACTAATTCACCACAAAAATTTGCAAATTTTAATAAAATAACAACAAAATTTATTATTCATAATTTATTATTAATTTATTAGTAATATTATTTATTAATTCACTTTTTTATTTTTTTTATTCAATTCACACAAATTTACCCCTAAAAATGCCATTTTTTAATAAAATAACTTAAAAAAATTTCTTTTATTAATTATTTGTTTTAAAATATTGTTAATATTGTTTATTAATTAAATTTTTTAATTTTTATTCCAGTTTTGTTTCATTATTTTTCTTTTAGTAAACTTTTTAATTGAATGATCATTGATTTAATTAATAATTAATTAATAATTAATTAATAATAAATTAATAATTAATTAATAATAAATTAATAATAAATTAATAATTAATTAATAATAAATTAATAATAAATTAATAATTAATTAATAATAAATTAATAATTAATTAATAATTAATTAATAATTAATTAATAATTAATTAATAATTAATTAATAATTAATTAATAATTAATTAATAATTAATTAATAATTAATTAATTATTAATTAATAATTAATTAATTATTAATTAATTATTTAACAAATAAAAAAGTAAATTAATAAATAATAATATTATTAATAAATTACTAATCAATCAATTAATTAAAAAAATTAATCAATTTTTTATTTAATTAATTAATGATCATGTTTTGGCCGGTGATTTTCAGGTTAAAACTTAAATTTGATGTTTTACGGTTACTCTACAATAGAACTAATTTCGACAGAAGACGAACATAACCTTAAAGTTTAGAGTCATAATTCCTAAAAGAATATTGTGATTTCGCAATGGAAATATTGTTGACAGAAGGTGAATGAAAAACTTAAAGTTTTTGTTCCCAACAATAATGGTGATTTTACAATGAAATCTATTTTATTAAATGGCGACAATAACCTTAAAGTTTAGGGCCTTTATTCTTAAGATTAGGGATTCTACAAATAACGCAAAGGTTGACAGAAGGTTGGCTCACTATTTTTTTTGCGATTTACGGTGATTCTACAATGGAATTTATTTAACCAACCGCGAATATGAACTGAAAATTTAAGGCAAAATTTATTCCTAAAATTTAGTAATTCTACAAAAAACCAAAGGTTGACAGAAGGTTGGCTCACTAATTTTTTTGCGATTTAAGGTGATTCTACAATGGACTTAATTTAACAAACGGCGAATATAAACTGAAAACTTAAGGCAAACTTTATTCCTAAAGTTTAGTGATTTTAAAATTAAAACTAATGTTGAAAGAAGGTTAAATCTCTATTTTTTGCGATTCATGCTGATTCTACAATGGACTTACTTTAACAAACGGCGAATATGAACTGAAAATTTAAGGCATTTATTCCTAAAATTTAGTGATTCTACAATTAGTCAAACGTTGACGGAAAGTTGACTCAATATTTTTTTGCGATTTATGGTTTTTCTACAATGGAATCAATTCTAACAGACGGCGAACATGACTATTAATAATAATAGTAATAAGAATATTTTTAAAAAAAAAAGTTCTATAATGCAAAAAATTCTAAAATGTTGAAATAATATTGAAAAATGTTAAATATAACCTAACGATTTGTCATTTAAGGTGATTCTGCAAGGAAAATGTTTAAAATTCAATTTTTTTTTGCAAGTATCACAAAAAGCGTGCAAAGTAGGTTATTATTTTGACTCATTTTACAATGGAACAAATTTTTACGAAGGGATGAAAAAACGGTACTTAGGGTTTTTTACTACTTAGGGTAATTCTACAATGGAATATTTTTAAAATCAGTTTTAAAAAAAGGGAAAGCATATCTTTTTTTCTACTTCATTTATTCTAAAATTTAGTGTTGTCACAATGTAACCAACGTTGGGAAAAGTCGAATAGAGTCTTAGATTTTGTATTAATATAAGGGTGATTCCACAATGGAAATAATTCTACAAAATGGAATTTTTTTTCAAAAGAACATAACTTGAAGATTTATGTCACTTAAGGTGTTTCTACAATGGGATTAATGTTTACAAACGATTAATACAATCTTGAAAATTAGGTTATTTAGGCTCATTCTGCAATTAAACCATAACTTGAAGATTTGTGTCATTTAAGGTGATTCTACAATGGGATTAATGTTTACTAACGGTTAATACAATCTTGAAAATTAGGTTATTTAGGCTCATTCTGCAATTAAACGATAACATTAAGTTTCTTTTAAAAAATTGTACAATTGTATGAAAAAAAAACAAAATATCAAGTCGAGAATGTTAATAAGAAGGGAGAAGGGATAAGAATTTTCCTTAAAATGTTTATTTATTGTTATCGTAAAGTAGGAAAAAATAATTACGAAAGACAGAAAGTGAGGAAGGGAGAAAGAAAAGAACC
Source organism: Leptopilina drosophilae (assembly GCA_032873175.1). Classification (NCBI taxonomy): domain Eukaryota; kingdom Metazoa; phylum Arthropoda; class Insecta; order Hymenoptera; family Figitidae; genus Leptopilina; species Leptopilina drosophilae. Next base: position 37,762,648 of record CM065486.1, on the reverse strand, counting down.
ACTTCGATTTACATAATATTGACAATCAAACTGACTTTACGGTAATAAAATTTGAATATTTAATTAGAATTTTTATTTTTATATTACAGTGTAGAGAATATATAATTTTATTTGTACCAGAAGTAAATGTAATATTGAAAACTTCCCATGTAGCGATGGAGTGTTTCATTATTATTATCTTCTTCTTCTTCTTCCTATTCTTACAATTAGTCTAATCAGCTGATGCAATAACGGTGAGCGCGCGCGCGAGCATTATTATACATATATGTATATTGGATCGCGCTCCCCTTAACATCGCTGCGTTGGCTCTAAATCCGTTATGCCTGTTATTAACTGCTTTGTAAGTTAATGATAATTACATAACGCCTAAAGTATATATACACATATGATGCACTATATAGTAAACGAAAAAAAAATTTACACGAGCATGAGAAGTAAAGCGTGCGAATTTGGTGCGCACTTTACGTCCAATAGATGTTGTTCATCTGTATATATTTCTCCAGAGAATTAATTATTATGAAACAAAATTAACTCTTCTTCAGTTTATTGTATTTTTGTTTTCCTCAATTTCACAGAAGAAAGAATTTCTAATTTTTAAAAAAATATAATAATAGTTATAAAAATATAAAAAAATATTATTATTATTATTATTATTATTATTATTATTATTATTATTATTATTATTATTATTATTATTATTATTATTATTATTATTATTATTATTGTTATTATTACACTGAAAAAAATTTAATTGATTCAAATAAACGATTAATTGACTATTATCAATTAAATATTTAATTGAATCAAATAATTTTCAAATTAAATGAAATAATTTATTAGAGTCAATTAAATATATTTTTATAATAAAAATTTATTTTATTTTCCAGAACTTTTGACTAAAATTCTTTAACTAAAATATTTTAATACGAAATTATTTTAAAGTAAATTATTCAATCATTTCAATATAATAGTAAATAATGAATTTAAAAATTCAATGGTTCTTAAAATTGAATTAATTTTGAAATTCGAATTAAAAATTTTTAAATTTTGTTTTTTTAAATTTGCTAATTTTATTAAATTAATAATTCTATTAAATAAAAAAAAGTTGGTTTTGTTAGCTATAATAATAATATTAATATAATAGTAATAATAATAATATTAATAATAATAATTATTATTATTATTATAATATTAATAATAATTATTATTATTATTATAATATTAATAATAATTATTATTATTATAATATTAATAATAATAATTATTATTATAATAATAGTAATAATAATAATAAGTTACACTATTCATTCAAATAAAAAAGTTGTTATTAAATTAATTAATTAATAAAAGGAATGCCAAGAAATCTTCAACTTTGCTTAGAATTTGTAAATTTTTGAGAATTTCAATTTTAATAAATTTCACTGTTAATTAAAATATTTTTTACTTTTTTTTGAAAAAAAAATTTCACATATTTTAGAAACTTATTGCCTATACCTTTAAAGTACACGCATAAATAGAGAATCGTTTGGAAAAAAAAGATGAAAAAAAAATTCGCGTATGCAAAAGCGAGAAAAATGAATGTTAATTAACATTACATACATATACGTGTATATACCTTAATCTTTTTACACACGCACGAATTCTAATTAATATATGATAATTATTCTCGAAAGATATATAAATTAACTGCATCTAAACTTGCCTCTTTTCAATTTACGTTTGTATTTGTGTATATAGAAAAGCTTACACAATTTTACAGTAGCCAACAATTACTCGTATGAGAAAGAGAAAGATAATAAATAAAAAAAAAATTTTTAAACCTGCGAAAGAATTAATATTAATTTGATAAATAATTTTTTGGCGAAAATTCTGAATTAAAAAAACGATTTATCACGAAACAATAACCTCTAAAATAGTATACTTAAAAATAATAATAATAATAATAATAATATTTATTTATATTTATTTACAATTACTTTTTATTTATATAATAATAATATTAAAATATTTATAATTTAAAAAATCATTTCATTTTCCAGAACGTTTGACTAAAATTCTTCTCTAAATTAACTATGTTTTATAAAATATTTTTTGAAAAAGTTCTTTGCGATTTTGTGCAATTAAAAAGTTATACTATGAATTTAGAAATTCTCTTAAATATTTCGAAACATTTCCTTATGAAAATAAAGGCAAATTTCTAAAAAAATTTGGAAAATTTTCCATATTCGGAAAAATTCCTTCTATAACTTCAAATTATTTAAAAAAAAATTAAACATTCTCAAAAAAAAAATAATTCTTCAAAATTGTCTGCTAAAAAAATATAAACTTGAAATTTTCAAATATTTGAATTTCAAACCATTTCAAAATGAATTATTCAATTATTTCCCTATAACAGTAAATAATTAACTAAAAAATTCAATGTTTTTTAAAATTGTATTAATTTTGAAATTTGGATTAAAAATTTTTTAATTCTATTTTTTTCAAAATTTGCTAATTTTATTAAACGTTTAGAAAAATTTCCTTATGAGAATATAGGAAAATTTTTGAGAATTTTGGAAAAATTTCCATGTAACTTCAAATTTTTATAAAACAAATTAATTCTTCAAAATTGACAGTGAAAAGTATAAAAAATTTAAATTTTCAACTATTTTCATTTGAAATTTTTTAAATACAAAAGTGAATAATTTATTTAATAATCGGATGTTTTTTAAAATATTTTAATTGTTATGATGAATTTTAATAAAAAATTTTTTAAATAATAAAATTGTATTGATTAATTTAAATCGAATTTTTGAGAATTAAAATTTATTTTTACATTGTTCTAGGAATTGGTTGTAAATTGAACTAAAAATAATTAAAATTGAAAATTGAATTCAAAAAATTTGTTATAAATGAATTTAATAGAATTATTGCGAAGAAATTTATAAACAAAATTTTAACAATTTAATTTCTGTTCAATTTTTATTTATTTATGAAAATAATAAAATGTTTGAGTGCAATATTTTTGTTAAAATTTATTTTAATTCTAAATAATTGAATTGAATTGAAGCTTTTGAAAAGCTTATTAAAATACAATAGATATTAAAAATCGTTCAAATGAGGAAAATTTTTCGAAAATAATTGAATTTCAAAGAAAAATTTTGTGATTTATAAAGATCATTGTAATTTTGACGAGAAGTTTTCATTAAATTTTTTAACATAATTGAACTTTTGGAAGAAGATTTTGATTATTAGAGAAAAAGAATTGAATTTCTGCAATCATTTGTAATTTCTCCAAAAATTCAATTTTTTAAAATGTTTTTTAACTACAATTTTCCCATATATTTATTATTATTAATAATTAATTAAGTATATATTGACAAATTTCGCTAATTTTCAACAAGAATTTGAGTTATTAAAATTTTGCAAAAATCTAAGTTTTTAAAAACTGCTAATTAAATTTATTAGAAGTTGAAATTTTATAAAACTCGAGATAAAACTTGAAATTAAAACATTTTGAAATTAATTTATTTATGAATATATTATTATAAACGTAATTCTTTTAAAAGTTGAACTAATTCTGAAATTTGAATTAAAATTTATAATTTTGAATCTATTTAAATTTCTTTTTTTAAATTTGCTAATTTTATTTTTAGAAAAAAGTGTGAAAAATGTTACCCGCGCGCTTGAGCGCTTTAATTGTTACTGATTATAATAATAATAATAATAAAAATAATAAAAATAATATTAATTTGTAAGATAATGAAAAAGGCCTATTTCACGTCAAACAAACAAAAATCACTAATAAAAAAATAATAATATTGATAATAATAAAAATAATAATAATAATAAAAATAATAAAAACAATATTAATTTGTAAGATAATGAAAAAGGCCTATTTTACGTCAAACAAACAAAAATCACTAATAAAAAAAATAATAATGATAATAATAATAATAATAATATTAATAATAATAATAATAAAAATAATAATATAATAGAAAAATTGAGGAAAATTAATTTATTTTTTTGTTTTTAAAAAATTGTTTATTTATTTTTTCAGAATGTCAAAGAAATACGCCAAGAAGTCCTCGTGCCAGTCGAAATGAAGGCGGACTCGAATTTGAATGTCCCGAGGAATTTGGTTATTATCCACATCCAAGGGATTGTACACAGTATTACGTTTGTGTCTTTGGTGGAGCTCTACTCGAGTCATGCACTGGTGGTTTAATGTACAGGTAATTAATAAAAATTAATAATAATTAAATTAGTTAATTAATTAAATTAATTAAATTAGTTAATTAATTAAATTAATTAAATTAATTAAATTAATTAAATTAGTTAATTAATTAAATTAATTAAAATAGTTAAATTAATTAAATTAGTTAAATTAATTAAATTAATTAAATTAATAACAATGTTTAAAAGAAATAATTTAAACAAAAATTAAGAATTAAATTAACATTGTTATTAATTTAATTAATTTAATTTAATTAATTAAATTAATAACAACGTTTAAAAGAAATAATTTGAACAAAAGTTAAGAATTAAATTAACATTGTTATTAATTTAATTAACATAATTTATTTAATTAAATTAATTAAATAAATAAAAAATTTGTAAAAGAAATAATTTAAACAAAAATTAAGAATTGAAAACAATTTCTCCTCACACATAAAAATGGAAGAAATTAATTTTCCTCATAAGTTCTGAATCTTATAACGAAGAGTTCATTATTAAATGTGTTGATTGGAGAAGTAGGAGATAATTATATTCCCAACATGCTTGTTCGGTAGTCAAAAATATATTCTTAATTACAATCGTTGTTACTATCGACTATTATCTTAAATTGTTAATTTTATCCTAGCGGAAATCACAACATGCAATTAGATGTGATAGTAATAAAAAGTGAATACACTTGACTTGGATGTATATATTTTGCAGATAACTGCGAATAGATTATATATATGTATAGGTGCAATGAATGAATAACATTTTATTTTAACATAAGGGAATATTGAGCACGAGACCCTGACAGTCGACATCATTAGTCTTGCGAGGAGAGAAAGACAAACAGAAATCCGAGAGAGGAATGTGAATCATCCGTTTTACGATTTACATAATCGTTGCTTGTGTTGATATGCTGGCATGTTGAATTGCTGTTGATCAACTGACACACGATCAAGAGACAACCTCGTCCTAGAATTTTCATTAATTATTTCAACAATTTCACTTTTATCTTCATTGAAAATTTATCGATTAATTTCCCTTTCTTCGAAATTTTCTTCTCCAAATTCTTTTCTTTTCTTTTTTTCTTTTTTGAATGAATGTATAATTAATAAATTAATCGATCTGTCGATCTAAATGCGATTTTTTGAAAAATTATCATCAAATTCTATAAAAAGATACAATTATTTTCAAAAAGTATTCGAAATTTAATTATTTTCAAGTATTTTTACATTTTAGTAAATAATTAGGTAAATTTTGATGTATTTATAAAATTTAACTAAATAAGTTAATTGTTTTCCAGTATTTTTACTTTTTAGTAAGTATAAGTAAATTTTTAAGTATTTTCATGAAAAGTAACTAAATAATCCAATTCTTTTCAAAAAGTATTCGAAATTTAATTGTTTTCAAGTATTTTTACTTTTTAGTAAATAATTAAGTAAATGTTAAAGTATTTTTATAAAAAGTAACTAAAGAATTTAATTCTTTTCAAAAAGTATTCGAAATTTAATTATTTTCAAGTATTTTTACTTTTTAGTAAGTAAATAAGTAAATTTTTGAATATTTCATAAAATGTAACTAAATAATTCAATTCTTTTCAAAAAGTATTCGAAATTTAATTATTTTCAAGTATTTTTACTTTTTAGTAAGTAAATAAGTAAATTTTTAAGTATTTTCATAAAATGTAACTAAATAATTCAATTCTTTTCAAAAAGTATTCGAAATTTAATTATTTTCAAGTATTTTTACATTTTAGTTAATAATTAGGTAAATTTTGATGTATTTATAAAATTTAACTAAATAATTTAATTGTTTTCCAGTATTTTTACTTTTTAGTAAGTAAATAAGTAAATTTTTAAGTATTTTCAAGTATTTTAACTTTTTAGTAAATAATTAAATAAATTTTTAAGTATTTTCATAAAATGTAACTAAATAATTCAATTATTATCAAAAAGTATTCGAAATTTAATTATTTTCAAGTGTTTTTACTTTTTAGTAAGTAAATAAGTAAATTTTTAAGCATTTTCATAAAATGTAACTAAATAATTCAATTATTTTCAAAAAGTATTTGGAATTTATTTACTTTTAAGTATTTTTACTTTTTAGTAAGGAAATAAGTAAATTTTTAAATATTTCATAAAATGTAACTATAAATAAATCATTTATTTTCAAAAGTATTCGAAATTTAATTATTTTTAAGTATTTTTACTTTTTAGTAAGTAAATAACTAAATTTTTAAGTATTTTCAAATAGTTTTATTTTTTAGAAATGTTATTAAGTGAATTTTTAAGTATTTTCATAAAATGTTTTTAAATAATTCAATTATTTAAAAAAGAATTAATAATATTTCTTCAAAATTCAATTCTTTTCGCAAATACTAAAATTTCCATTGGCATTGAAATAATTTAGAACAGTTAAAAAAATTCGAAAAAATCAATTGTTTAACAAAAGTTTCATACAATTCTTCACAATAATTCAAATTTCTTTCACTATAATAATAAAATTTTTTATGGAAATTGAATTTTTCAAAAAAAATTTTTCATAAAATTCTAAGTAAAAATTCAACTATTTTTATGAATATTACAAAATCATCAAAAAATTTCAATTATTTCTAGCATTATATTCAATTCATTGGAGGATAAATTCAATTATTTTTCACAAATAAAGTTTTAATATAGGAATTAAATTATTTAAAATAAAATTTTCATAATATTTTTTAAATTTCAAAAAGAAATTAATTATTTAAAACAATGTTACCAAAAATCTTATGAAGAATTTAATTATTTTCGCAAAAACAACAAAATTTTTCACAAAAGTTAAATTATTTTAAAATATTTTACTTAAATTTTATATAACTTTTAGTTAAAGTTTTTCGCAATAATTCAATTATTTTCATATAAATATAATAAAATTGTTCTCTCAAGAATTCAATTATTTTTTAAAAATTTTATAAAATTCTTTGCAACTATTCAATTATATTTTCAATTATTGATTAATAGTAAAATTCATCGGAGGATTTCAATTTTACAGGAATTGCTCAAAAAATATAATTATTCCTAGAAAATTTAATTTCCATTCTTCGAAAAAATGAATTATTCAAAAAATTTTTTGAAAGAATTGAATTATTTGGAAAAATATTAGAATTTTTTACAGAAAAACTTTTATTTTGCAATATTTAAAAAAAATTTTTGAAAAGAAATTAATTATTTGAAATGCAATTTTAATTTTTATATTTTTTGAAATAATTCAATTATTATTTAGTTTTTTTTTTAAATTCTGCCCTAGAATTCAATTATTCACATAAATAATTCTACGAAAGAATTGATTAATGAAGAGTTTCAATTATTTTTAAGCATTTTAATAAAATTCTTCGCAAATTTCAATTCTTTTTCAAAAATAACAAAAATATTCACAAAAATCCAATTCTTTTTATTTAAATAAAATTTTTTTCTTAATTATTCATTTATTTTCATAAATAATAAAATTATTGTCAGGAATTCAATTATTTTTGAAAATTTTATCTTTAAATAATTTATTTTTATTATATAAAAATGTTCATTAAAAATCAATTATTTCAAATACAATTTTAGTTATATTTTTGTTTTGAAATAATACAATTATTGTTTTAGGATTTTAATAAAAATTTTTCTTAAAAATTCAATTATTTAGATAATTAATTATTTAAAAGAATTCAATTACGTCGACTAATAAAATAGAAGAATTCCCGAAAATTTAATTATTTTTAAGACATAATTTCAGTAAAATTCTTTGCAAAATTCAATTTTTTTCATAAGTAACAATATTCATCATAAGATGTCAATTATTTTTAAAAGTAATAAATTTTTTTTTTTGAAAATTCAATTATTTAAGAAAACTCTAATTAAATCGTTCTCAAGAATTCAATTATTTTGAAAAAAAAAAATTTTATTTCTTAAAAAAATTTTTAATAGAATTCTTGGTAAAATTCAATTATTTTTAAATCCATTTTGCAATTAAATGATTTTCAATAAATACTATTTTCTTATAAAATTTCCAAATAGAATTATATTTATTAAAAAAATTGTTTGTAAGAATTCAATTGTTCAAAATGGCGGATCCAATATGGCGTCAATATTTTTAAAAAGTATTCCAATTCGCTTGAAATTTATTACTCGGCAGTTTTTAAGGGCGTTGATTATGAATCTATTGTCAGATTTTCAAAATTCAAAATGGCGGATCCAATATGGCGGACGTGTTTTTGAAATATTAACGGATTAACCAGAAACTTGTCACTCGGGGGTTTTTTGGGTCGCTGATTACGAATCTGCTATTAGATTTTCAAAATTCAAAATGGCGGGTGCAATATGGCGTCAAAAAAATTTTTTTTAACCAGCAAATTTGTTTGAAATTTGTTACTTGGGCATTTTTGAGGTCGCTGAATACAAAATTTATTATTAAATTCTCCAATACTTTATTGTCAAAGTGTATTAATAGAGCCAAAAAAAAAAATATGTCCTACAACTATCAATTTGACAAAATTGCTCATAAATCGAGTTAAATGTCGATAATTAAATTGAACAGAAATCAATCAAGTGTCTTTTGCGCGAATAAGATTTATTCGTGACTTGCGTAAGCGTCTTAAACGAAACATAACAAGTAGAGAAACGTTTTACTATACGATTTATATTATTAATCGGCTACGCGAAAGTTTTTGCACTATATAGTAAAGTGCAAAATACATTTCAAATGCGGTCGTTGCATGTTTGTATTTCTATATTTTATGCATGGGTCATTCCACACTATGTCGGAAATTATTTTGCTTTTGTATCGGAAATTTTTTTCTTTTTTATAAAAATTATAAATTTCTTTATTTATTTTTTATTTTTTTATTTATAAATTTATAAATAGATCTCATTGTTTGCTCACAGTTGGACAAGGCTTAAAAATGGTTAATTTAGTGCTTGTTTCTTGAAAAAGTTTCTGAAAAACTCGATCGATTGATACATTGTAAGAAATAAAATTTCGTTTTTAAAATTTTGAAATTTTATCTTAAATTATTGGAAAATATTTTTTTTTCATATTTTTATTAATATATGTGAGAACAAATTTTTTTTATTACAAGAGCGTTTAATTTGATCAATTTTCGGCGCCGGGTTATTTTATTGCCGGGTTTTTTTTTAAAAGAAAATTTACTTAAAACACGTGCGATATTTCAAAAATCTGTGTTCCTAAAGTTTCTTTAAAAAAAATTCGAAAAAAATCATCGTACCTCTTTTCAACGAGTACTACTTTTTTCAAAAAGAAAAATATATTTGTAAAAAAAAAAATTAAGATGGAAAAGGAAAATTATTTTCGATTTGCTGTGGAATGACCCATATGTATATATCTGTATATTTGCGAAAAAAAGGTGTCGAGCGTTAATCACACACACTTTGTGATTATAAATAAAAAAAAAAAATTTTTTTAATCTATTGACCACGCCTTAATCTTGCGATCGAGTTCGATAAAACTGCGAAAGTGACGACGACTACGACGACGACAACAAACGACGAAAACAATTTTTAAACTAACCGCGCAACTTATATGCACAGACACAAACGGAAAGTTATATAGTAATGCGATCCAATTAAGGATAACTGCCAGACAACACCAAATGCGGCGAAACCACCGACATCATCGCTGCTCCCCGCATATGCATTTGATTTATTTCGGACTATGAACTAAGAAAGAGAGTGAGAGAGAGAGAGAAAAAAAAGGATTCACCGAGACCAAAAAAACATAACATCCCATGAAAACCTCGTTACATTCATGTTTTACTATCCCCATAACTTTCCTTGAATAAAAGTGAAGAAAAAATTCATTTATGGTTATTTCCTTGTGCCACTATACTTGAAAATCCATTATTTTCTTCAATGAATTATGCAGAGAGAGAGAAAGAGAGAGGGAAAAATAAAATACATTTTCTACATTTTACGATACACTCAAATAAAATCCACATTTTTTTCTTTCCACTTCACTTTCTTTATAATATCAAAAATATATATTCTTTTCTCTCCATGCAGTGATAATTAACAAAATTTTTTTTTCCAATTTACAACCTGTTTCTCTATAAAATTATTTTCATTACACAGCAATAGAATTGTAAATAAGTAGAGCCTATAATTTAAATTTTATTAAAAAAAAGAACAATTTTTAATTTCCAGTAGTCTGATTTTTATTCTGTTTTTGCTAGAGAAAAATTTACGTGAACAATAAATCAGAAAATGAAAATTAAATCATCAGAAAATGAAAAAGGAGATGAGGGAGGAAAAAAAATTGAAAATACCAACATAAATCAGTAATATTTTTTAAAGTAATATAGAGTGTTAAGAAGTAAATAATAAAATTAAGATTCATATTTGACTTTACAAACATATTTTTTTTGTCTTATTTCAGCCACGAGTTACAGACTTGCGATTGGCCACGAAACGTCGGCTGTCCAGAGCAAAATTTACCGAAAGACGACATTGAAGATCCCCTTTTGGAACGGTGAGAAAATCATGCAATTTTTAACTAGAAATTAGAAAAAAAATGGCTTAAATGGGACCTAAAGTAGAACCTAAAATGGTGCCTAATACGGAAGTTAAAATAATACCAAAAAAACTTCTCAAATAATACGTTATCGAGTCTAATGGAAACTAATAAGGTGCCTTGTAGTGCTTAATGGAACCTACTAAGGAACCTTGTGTTGTATAAGAGAACCTAATTAGGTACCTATCTTATTAGGTACCTTGTAGTGCTTAATGGAACCTAATAAGGAACTTAGTAACCTAATAATTGTGTTACATAAGAGAACCTAGTAAGGTACCTTCATGTACCCAATGGAACCAAATGAGGTTCTTCGTGTTACTTAAAAGAACCTAATAAGGTACCTTGCGTTATATAAGAGAACCTAATAAGGTTCCTTGTAGTGCTTAATGGAACCTAATAAGATACGTTGTGTTACGCAAGAGAACCTAATAAGGTACCCTGTGTTACATAACAGAACCTAATATGGCACCTTAATGTACCTAATGGAACCTAATAAGGAACCTAATAAGGAACCTAATAAGGAACCTAATAAGGAACCTAATAAGGAATCTTAATGTACCTAATGAAACCTAATGAGGCACATTATAGTACCTAATGGAACCTCATAAGGTACATTCCTTATAAATACATACCTCATTACATACCTCATACCTAATAAGGTACATTTTAGAACCTGATAAAGTTCCTTACAGTACCTAAAAATACGTAATGGTACCTAACACTGATAGTATTTAACCTAATAGAGTACGGAATTATAGTACATAATAAAGAACCTAAATATGGTACCTGATAAGATACAAAAATGTCTAATAAGAATTTTTTAATGAATGTTGTCTAGAGTTCTAAATAAATATATTAATTTATTATTTTTAGGTATCTAATGAGGTACCTAATAATTTTTATGAAAGAAACTCACATTGTACCTAATAGGACCTAATAATAACTAATATGGTTACTAAGACTGAAACTGGTACTGAATACGGAACTATAGTACATAATAAAGAACCTAATTATGGTACCTAATAAGATACAAAAATGTGTAATAAGTATTTTTGTAAAGAATGTTGTCTAGAGTTCTTAATAAATATATAAATTTATAAATTCCGAAAAAATTTTAATAACTTCTATTGAAACTCTTATTAGTATTTGTAGTAAGGTACCTAAATAATATACATAATTGGGAGCCAGATATAACGTTCAATATCGTAAAGGACCTAATAATAAAACTGAATAGTACTTTGAATTATATTATTATTATTATATTATATTATATTATATTATATTTATATTACTTACATGGCACCTATTGGTAAATTAACAGGAACCTAAAAGAACCTACTGAGGTACCCAATTGTTCTTCAATTGGTACGTAGTTAAATGTAAATCTAAATCTAGTTACTTTTAGATATTAAGTATCTAAAATTAGGTGCTAAGGAACCTATTAGTTTTTAAAAAGGTGCCTAGTTAAGTACCAGATAGTACTTACTTAGGAACACAAATGTTTCTAGAAATGCACCTTGTTAACAAACTAAAACTACGGAACCTAATAGTTTTAAATAAGATACCTAATACATTACCTAAAGACGTACCTAAAACATTACGTGAAGACGAACCTAAAACATTACCTAATTTTTTTTAGGAACCTAATTTACTACCATATGGTTCCTAATATTACCTAATAGGTAGGACTTAATAGTCCTTAAAGCAGTATTTAAAAAAGTCTCTGTTATCTAATGTCAAATTTTCTAAAATCCACAATAGATTCAAATACAGTACCAGAGTACCTAAAGAAAAACTTAATATACTTCGTATGAAAGAACCTAATATTGTTTCTAAAAATAACTAATATCGTACCTTTTAGTTCTTAATTCAGCAGGAACATAATATTGTACCTGATAGGTCCGTAAACAGTACCTTAGAAGGTATATAATATAGTACCTTATGGTTTATAATTCTGTAGCTAAGAATGAACCTAATGTAGTACCTTATGGTTCATAATTCAGTACCTTAGAAGGTACCTAATATAATACCTGATATAAAATAATATATAGTGACTTATTTAGTAAAACAACATTAAGAAAATTATTTTGTACTTTATAGTAGTTAACACAAAACTCATACGGTACCTAAAAAAATCAATATCATACCTAATAGTACCTAATAGTGTAAAGGTAGCAAAATAGATACTAGAAAGGTAGGAAATAAAACTAAATATTTCTAAATAATGTTAATTGTACATAATAGATCCTATTACTGTAATTAGGTACTTTTAGGTACTATCTATCCATATAAGGTTTTCGTATTTGTTCCATATCAGGTATAATTAATATTATTCAGAAATATTTAGTATAAAGTAAACCTTATATGGATAGATAGTACCTAAAAGTACCTAATTACAGTAATAGGATCTATTATGTTTTGTAATAGAACCTAGAAAAGTAGCAAATAATACTAAATATTTCTAAATAATGTTAATTATACCTGATATGGAACAAATACGAAAACCTTAAATAGTTAGATAATACTTAAAAGTACCTAATTACAGTAATAGGAGCTATTATTTTTTGTAATAGAACCTAAAAAAGTAGCAAATAATACTAAATATTTCTGAATAATGTTAATTATACCTGATATGGAACAAATACGAAAACCTTATATGGTTAGATAGTACCTAAAAGTACCTAATTACTGTAATAGGATCTATTATGTTTTGTAATGGAACCTAATACTTTGTAGTAGTACCTAATATCAAGAATTTTCTAGCTATCAAATAGTGACTAATATGGTACCTAATAGGTTATATTAAATGAGTTATTAGGTACGATATAATGTAATATTATAGGATCACATATGGTACCTAGAAGTGCATAACTGTAGTACAGTTCTACGGACACAGTACCTACTAGTGGCTATTAACTTACGCACGGTACCTATTATAGTAGCAGTGTGAATCTAATAGTTGTTTATTTCTCCTTGTGCCTAATGTGGTACCTAATACAATGATTATAGTGAATAACGAACCCAATATGATAACTAATGTGGAAACCTAATATGGAACCTAATATCATGCAATAAATACTTTTAGGTATCCTTCTGTTAATTCCAGATTCTAATGTAGGTATGTTAATATAATTGAAGTTACTAAGTTAATATAGTTAAACTGACGACTAAAGTACAGGTACCTAATTAGACACCTATTTATATTCAGTGAAGAATTTTTTAAAAATAATTTTTAAAAATAATTTTTTTGTCACAATTAGTTCTACTTAATTGACGAGTGTGAATTAAGTATAGAATACTCACTTTACATCACTGTGGCGGACGAATTTTGTGTTTGTTTCACTGAAAAAATGTATTCGCAGTAGAGAAGATCAATTTTGTCGAGACAATCACTGTATGTACGCAATGTATACATATATCTATATATGTATAATATGCAATGCCGTGTCTGACTGACATAAAACGACTTTTTCCACTGCGCGCATCACAACTCTAACATACAATTTGATAATAATTACTTATGTTTATTTCGTAAGACAATATAATACATCGTTTCTTAACAATAATTTGCGATTCATACTTTGTTTCTAATGATACATCATTTACGGTATCAATATAGCATTTATAATTGATAATAACTTCCTGTATATATATATGTACATATACGTATATATTGTATATGAATATGAAATTGCACGTAACTATGTAATTTACTAGATAAAGGTTAAGCAAGGTGTAAATCACTTTCACAGTTAGCAATACAATTTATGTAATGTGCCCGCCGAGAATCTCTTTACGGATAATCTGGCTTATACATATAGAGAGAAGTTTCACGATTTTCCACAAATTACAAATAGCTTACTAATATGTCCCCTCTCTCTCTCTCTCTCTCTCGCTCTCTCTCTCTCTTTAAGAATATTTGTACTTGCCGATTAAGTTGAAATGTACCGAGGCCACACACGCAGAGGCACTTAACTATTATATTCATTCACCACGGATTATCTATTTTATTCAAATGTAGATAGACAATCTTCTTCGTTCTTATTATTATGTCATTTTATTATAATTAGCGTATTGAAGAATATTCACAAGGAAGACGACTATTGCGCAGTCGTTTCACACTCCTGAGTAGCTATATTCACTCTATAGATCTACTGCGCAGCTCTACTACCCCTATAGATCTACTGCGCAGCTGTACTTGCTCTATGGATCTACTGCGCATACGTACTTACTCTGTAGATCTACTGCGCAGCTCTACTACCCCTATAGATCTACTGCGCAGCTGTACTTACTCTATGGATCTACTGTGCAGCTGTACTTACTCTATGGATCTACTGCGCAGCTCTACTACCTCTGTAGATCTACTGCACATACGTACATACTCTGTAGATCTACTGCGCAGCTGTACATACTCTATGGATCTACTGCGCAGCTCTACTACCTCTGTAGATCTACTGCGAATACGTATTTTACTCTGTAGATCTACTGCGCATATTTATTTACTCTGTAGATCTACTGCGCAGGTCTACTACCTCTGTAGATCTACTGCGAATACGTATTTTACTCTGTAGATCTACTGCGCATATTTATTTACTCTGTAGATCTAGTCCACTGCTTTAGTTACTCTACCGATCTACTGCGCAGCTCTCAGTACTTTGTGCATTCACTTTCGTTGATAAATTCTGCAAAATTTGCTAAATAATTTATAGATCTATTGCGCATTTCGTAGATAAATTCTTCAACTTTGTACAAAATTTGTAGATCTTCTGCGCATCTGCCCTAAATTTACAAACATACTGCGCAACTTCGCTTGCATTCCAGATCTACTGAATATTGTTTCTTAGATTACTTCGTAGATCCATTTGAGAATTTTACCATACATTTAGAAATCAACTGCGAAGATAAATTTACTTTATTGATCTATTGCGCATCACGAATTGCTTTTTAGATTCATTTTTTTCTTCTCAAATTCCTTTTTAAAAAAACGAGCACTTTTTTTAATAGATCAATTCTGAAAAACTGGATCTACTGCGCAGCTTTATCTTTCCTGGAGATCTACTGCGCAAATAACTTTACTTTACTGATCTATTGCGCATTTCTAATTGCTTTTTTGATTCATTTTTCTTCTTAAATTCCTTTTTTATAAAAAAAAACTTTTTTAATAGATCAATTCTGAAAAATTGGATCTACTGCGCAGCTTCATCTTTCCTGGAGATCTACTGCGCAAATAACATTACTTTATTGATCTATTGCGCATCACGAATTGCTTTCTAGATTCATTTTTTTCTTCTTAAATTCCTTTTTGAAAAAAACGAGCACTTTTTTAATAGATCAATTCTGAAAAATTGGATCTACTGCGCAGCTTTATCTTTCCTGGAGATCTACTGCGCATATAACTTTACTTTACTGATCTATTGCGCATTTCTAATTGCTTTTTTGATTCATTTTTTTTCTTCCTTAATTTCTTTTTTTATAAAAAACGAGCACTTTATTAATAGATCAATTTTGGAAAATTCGATCTACTGCGCATCTTTTACCCCTTCTGCAGATCTACTACGCAGATGACTATTTTTGATCTATTGCGCATTTCTAATTGCTTTTCTTTAGATTTTTAGATCCCTTTTGTTAATAAACTAGAACTTATTTTACAGATCGATTCTGCAAAATTTGATCTACTGCGCAGGTTTTTATCCCTTCTGTAGATCTACTGCGCATATAACTTTACTTTATTGATATACTGCGCATTTCTCATTGCTTTTAGATTCCTTTTTTTTAGATCCCTTTTGTTAAATTACAAGAACGAGAACTTAATTTATAGATCAATTCGATAAAATTGGATCTACTGCGCAGCTTTACAGGGGGTGAAAAGATCTACTGCGCAGATTACTTTATTGATCTATTGCGCGTTTCGAATTGCTCTTCAAATTTATTTTTTTAGATCCTTTTCTAAACAAAAACGAGTACTTAATTTATAGACGAATTCTGCGAAAATGTATCTTCTCCGCAGCTTTTTTAAAACTGTCTAGATCTTCTGCGCAACTGTACTAAATTTTGAAGATCTATTGCGCATTTTCACATTAATTCCACAGCTATTGGAAATTATTTTCTAAATTTCCTTTACTTTCTGAACAATATTGAACACTAGACATTCGAGATCTACTGCGCATCTTTATCTACTCGACAGATCTACTGCGCAGCTGTATTCGCTTTTAAGATCTACTGCGCAGCTATGTCACAATTTACCACAGTAACATATATATATATATATATATACTGAAAAAAATTTATTTGATTCAAATAACCGATTATTTGACTATTATCAAATAAATATTTACTTGAATCAAATAAATATTTACTTGAATCAAATAAATATTTACTTGAATCAAATAATTTTTATTTGAATCAATCAAATAGTATTTGCTTCAAATACTGAAATATTTGATTCAAATACAATTTATTTGATTCAAATAAAAATTATTTGGTTCAAGTAAATATTTATTTGATAATAGTCAAATAATCGGTTATTTGAATCAAATAAATTTTTTTTTCAGTGTATATATAAAATAAATTATAATTTCTTTCCCAAGGCTTTTAGTTTCTTAAAAATAAAAATAAAAGAAAAAAAAGCAGTACAACCATTGCCTATAACAGTGAAAACTAAATAAATTCTAAAGCAAAAAAAAAGAAAAAAAAAAAAATGAAAATCTCTTGAAATTAGACGAATGCCAATTTGGATCTCACCCATTCGAGAGAGTTTAATTTAAATCGCGCGTTCACGGAAGTGTAATACACACACTTATACACATGTATGTTAATGTAATATCAAAAGATCGTTGAACGTCTGATTATATTATTGAAGCGCAACTCACACGTTACATTGACTTCAACTCGAGTGTATATCCTCGTCTCATATGTACTATATTCAATCATGTTTTACGTAAAACGATATCAAGTTCCTGGTTAATCGTCTTGACCAATCGAATCATCAATATATGAACATATATATACACATATACGTTTATATAGGTAAAATGCATCAGACATATTCGTATAGCAAGGGTAATGAGGAAGGTTGAGAGAGGTCGATTTTGGTTGGAGGAAGGAGGAGAGAGGGGGGGAGAGAGGGAAATCGGATGTGCAATCTATGTGTGCGACGCTCTCCTTTACACTTAAATAATACTTTCACCACGCGAAGTTACGATAAAATTAGAGCAATATTCTCTCCTAAAGCGTCTATGAGAATATTACAGGAAAATATTACTTTCCCCTACTCTAAAAAATAGGGGAAAAAAATTTTTTAACGAGAAATATCAAATTTAACAACTTACAATCGTATAATATTAATTAACTAATTAATTCATTGGTTGTAAAAGAATTAATTAATTAAATTAGAAATTAATTAACTAATTTAGAAATTAGTAATTTTAATTTAGAAATTGGTTACTAATTTTAACTAATTTCTAAATTAGTAAGTAGTTTCTAAATTAGTAACTAATTTCTAAATTATTAACTAATTTCCAAATTATTAACTAATCTAGAAATTAGTTACTAATTTTAACTAATTTCTAAATTATTAACTAATTTCTGAATTATTAACTAATTTCTAAATTATTAGCTAATTTCTAAATTATTAACTAATTTCTAAATTAGTTAATAATTTCTAAGTTATTAACTAATTTCTAAATTATTAACTAATTTCCAGATTATTAACTAATTTCTAAATTAGTAAGTAATTTTTAAATTAGAAACTAATTTCTAAATTAGAAACTAATTTCTAAATTATTAACTGATTTCTAAATTAGTAACTAATTTCTAAATTAGTAACTAATTTCTAAATTATTGACTAATTTCTAAATTATTAACTAATTTCTAAATTATTAACTAATTTCTAAATTAGAAACTAATTTCTAAATTATTAACTAATTTCTGAATTATTAACTAATTTCTAAATTAGTAAGTAATTTCTAAATTAGTAACTAATTTCTAAATTATTAACTAATTTCTAAATTATTAACTAATTTCTAAATTAGTAAGTAATTTTTAAATTATTAACTAATTTCTAAACTATTAACTAATTTCTAAACTATTAACTAATTTCTAAATTAGTAAGTAATTTTTAAATTAGAAACTAATTTCTAAATTATTAACTGATTTCTAAATTAGTAACTAATTTCTAAATTAGTAACTAATTTCTAAATTATTGACTAATTTCTAAATTATTAACTAGTTTCTAAATTAGTAACTAATTTCTAAATTATTAACTAATTTCTAAATTATTAACTTAATTCTAAATTAGTAAGTAATTTTTAAATTATTAACTAATTTCTAAACTATTAACTAATTTCTAAATTAGTAAGTAATTTCTAAATTAGTAACTAATTTCTGAATTATTAACTAATTTCTAAATTAGTAAGTAATTTCTAAATTAGTAACTAATTTCTAAACTATTAACTAATTTCTAAATTAGTAAATAATTAAATAATTAGTTTAAAATGATTAATTAGTTATTGAATATTAATAACTTCATGATAATTAGTAACTTAGCAAATTAATTGCTAAACTATTATTAAATTATTCAATTAGTTGTTAATATGTTATTAACTAATTAATTAGTTAGTTACTAATATGTTATTAACTAACAAGGTAAAATTTTCTTTGTTTCATTAACATTAAAAAAATTCTATTATTCAGAAGAATTCTACTCAAAATCACTATTTTTCTAATATTATATTCTTCAAAGTCGTGAAAAATAATTTAATTTTTATTAACATTCATTCATAAGAATTCATTTATATTTTCGTAACTAGTACCTTTTTTTCCAAAAATCCTATTCCATTTTTAAACAAAATAATTATTTTTTTAAATAGTAAAATCATTGGAATAAAATTGAATTATATTGAAAACAACAAATTTTACGAAAGACTTCAGTTTTTTTCTTACATTTTAATTCGTTAAAAAGTATTTCAAAAAGAATTCAATTATTTTCCAAAATTTCAATTATTCGCCTTCAAAACAAATTAAATTCTTTTTTAAATAGTAACATCTTAAAAAAAAATTTTCAAAATTCAATTATTCTGAAGAATTCAACTAAAAATCACTATTTTTCTAAATACATTCAGGAAAGTGGGGAAAAAGTCAGACAATTTTGTCAAAAGTACTGAAAGAATATTCAATTTCGAAAATTTATAGGAAAATTCTGAATGTTAGATTTCTAATAATTGAAAAGATTTTATTTATTTCAAACTTTTTCTATTTTTAACAACAATTATGAACTTTACAGATTTTAAAGATAATTTAGGTTTATGAGAAACTTTAATAATTCAAATTCTTATCAAATTTGTTATATTTTTTGAATACACATTCCAATTATTGGAAATAAAAATAGATTTATGGATGAATTTTACTAAAAACACTAAAAAAATTGAATTTTGGAAAAATTGCAAACGATTCCAAAAACTCAGTTATGTTCAAAAGTTTTTTCAATATTCTCGTCGAAATTTCAATTATTTTAAAAATTGTTAACAAAATTTTTGCCAGAATTCAATTATTTAAAAAAATTTTTTAATAAAATTCTTTCCAAAAATTCAATTATTTTCAAAAAATTTCCCAAATTTCATATGAATTCTATTATTTACAAATTTTTTTTAAATTTCTTTTTTTTTAAATTGTTATTAAAAATCGTCAAACGAAATCAATTATTTCGTATATTATTAATGTGGTAAAAAGTAATTTTATTTTAAAAACCTAGAAAATTTGAATTTTATGAAACTGAAAAAATCAGGAACTTTCAAATGAAGAAATGCGTGACAACCCTGATCAAGTGTTCAATAAATTTCCTAAGCAAAACAAATAATAAAATAAAAATATTTCTGAAAAGTCAGAATATGAATAATCGTAATATATTTAAATTATTTGAAAATAACTGAAAATATTAATAAAAAATTGGGATATCCAAAAACTTTTAGAAAATAAAAATTGTTTTATTTATTTATTTTTTATTATAACTTGGATAATATACAGTTTTTAACAAACAAATTCTGTAAATATTTTTTCCAAAATAAATATCAAATTTCCTAATCAAAAATTTGATTTATAACTTTTGTTTCTACTTAAAACTTGTACTTTGTTTATAAATTGTCATTGAGAAGCAAAAAAATGTGCAAAATATTTTCTAATTTTAATTTTCCAACTGTTTTTTAATTTTTTTTTATAGAAAAAATGAAACTATTAATTACCTAGTCCTGAAATGTTTGCTAATTTTTCTGGAAAGAAGAGAAATATTGAAAAATAACATTAATAATTTTTTTAGATTAATAAAAATAGTTTTGTATTATATTTGAAAAATAAAAATAATATTCCTAACTGTCAATTAATTATTATTATCTAATTTAGTTTTTAATTAATTAATTTGTTAATAGTTACCGAATTTTGTACCTAATTAATTAAAAGTCAGTTAATTAAGTACCTACTTAATTAAAAATGAAGAAATAAATTAATAATAATTAAATTAATTAAATTTATAAAAATGTTAATTACTACACTGAAAAAAAAAAATTTATTTGATTCAAATAACCGATTATTTGACTATTACAAAATAAATATTTACTTGAATCAAATAAATATTGACTTGAATCAAATAATTTTTATTCGAATCAATTAAATAGTATTTGCTTCAAATACTGAAATATTTGATTCAAGTAAAAATTAATTGATTCAAGTAAATATTTATTTGGTTCAAGTAAATATTTATTTGATTCAAGTAAATATTTATTTGATTCAAGTAAATATTTTTTTGATTCAAGTAAATATTTCTTTGATTCAAGTAAATATTTCTTTGATAATAGTAAAATAATCGGTTATTTGAATCAAATAAATTTTTTTTTCAGTGTATATTGTTAGTTAATTAAATTATATGAATTAAATATTAGGTAATTAATTACTTTTTTTTTAGTGAATAAATTATAATTTTTCGTTAAATTTTTTTGTTTGATTGTTTGTTAATGATTTTTAATTTTTTATTTTCTATGGAAAAATTAGAGCCGCAAAGGCCGAGTCAATTCAGCAGCAACATCAGCAAAGGCCAACGCAGAGACAACAACAAAATTCAGTGACAGTCTCGGCACCGCCATCGTCGACAATTCCCGAACGACAATTCAGACAGAGACAGCATCAGAGGACCTATCATGACGAGGAATATGAGCCAGCATCGGAAATTGAAAGTGATCGACAGCAAAGAGTCTATCGAGGTCAACCATCAACGATCGGTCAAGTTCAACGTGATCGTGATGGTCTCCGAAGAAATATCATTAGTGTGAGTTTTAAAATCATTTTTTTTTCACTCATTTCAATTAATTTTGATATTCATGATGTTATTATTCTACTTTTTGAATATATTTTTTGAGAATATTTTTTAAATATATTTTTTATTTCATTTTTTAAAAATATTTTTTATCACATTTTTTTAAATATATTTTTTATGATATTTTTTAACAATATTTTTTATTACATTATTTAAAAATATTCTTTTATTATATTTTTTAACAATATTTTTTATTACATTATTTAAAAATATTTTTTTATTACATTTTTTAACAATATTTTTTATTACATTATTTAAAAATATTTTTTTATTATATTTTTTAACAATATTTTTTATTACATTTTTTAACATTTTTTTTATTACATTATTTAAAAATATTTTTTGATAACATTTTTTAACAATATTTTTTATTACATTATTTAAAAATATTTTTTGATAACATTTTTTTTTAGTAAATTAACGAAAATAGGCTTAAATTTACAGGTCAAAAGAAAAAGGTCAAAACGGTCATTATTAACAGCTAAAAATATAAAATTTTTATATTTCAATGAATCGAACGACTGATAAGAATGAATGTTAATGTAAAGTCAACAACTCGGAAATAATGAAAAAGTATAAAAATTTAATTTGATATTTTATAAAATTGAACTATATGTAATTAATTTTTTTTAACTATATCTAATTGAAGTCAATACACTGAAAAAAAATTTATTTGATTCAAATAACCGATTATTTGACTATTATCAAATAAATATTTACTTAAATCAAATAATTTTTATTTGAATCAATTAAATTATATTTGCTTCAAATACTGAAATATTTGCTTCAAATACTGAAATATTTGCTTCAAATACTGAAATATTTGCTTCAAATACTGAAATATTTGCTTCAAATACTGAAATATTTGATTCAAATACAATTTATTTGATTCAAATAAAAATTATTTGTTTCAAGTAAATATTTATTTGATAATAGTCAAGTAATCGGTTATTTGAATCAAATAAATTTTTTTTAGTGTAATAATTTTTTTTTAGTAATTCATGAATTATAATTATAATGAATTATAATTGACATGAATTTAGGTCAATTTAGGTCAAATTAGGTCAAAAAGGTGATAAAAACGAAAAAACTTTAACATACAATTTAATACTTTATGACATCAAACAATTCCTAATAATTTACGTCAAAATAGTAAATTTAGATTTATTTTGATCAATTCTGACCAAAAATGACAAAATTCTGACCTACAACGACCTAATTTTAATTTATTACAAACTTTTGGCTATTTTTATTTTTCATTGTTATTATTTTACTTATTTTACTATTTTTCCATCTTTTTCTTTCCTTACTAACTTGCAACGAAACTTTTTTTTTTAATTTTGACCTAAAGTAACCTAATTTTGACCTGTATTTATACTTTTTTTTGATGTATAATATATATTAATATATATATTATATAATATATTATATATATATTAATTTTCACTTTCTTACACTAATTGTATTTCACTATTATATATTTTTTATTACATTTTTTAACAATATTTTTTATTACATTATTTAAAAATATTTTTTCTTATTATTATTATAACAAATGCTTTATTTTTTATTATTTTTATTTCTTTATTTACAAAAAAAATTTTTTTTTCCTTATTTCTCCTAAATTTTGACCTACAACGACTTTAATTTGCCTTGAAATTGAAAGTATCATTAAGACACAAAAGAAAATAGACAAAATTCGATTGTGAGAAATATTTCTAAAAGCAAACTAAAAAAAAAAATCTGTTTTTACTGAAGAAATTTTTTTTTCTTCTTCACAAAAAAATAGTTTAAAAAACTTTTAACTTTAAAAAAAAATTCAAAAGTTTGAAAAAAGTTTGATTGAAAAAAATTCAAATTCAATTTTCAAAAAAAAAAAAAAAAAATTGAAAAGAATAGAAATTAAAATTGAAATAAAAAAATAAAAATTGAAGGTAAAAATCTATATCTAAATGTGAGTTATTGTTAATATTAATCAGTGCTTGCTCAAGATATTATAAAAGGAATTTTTCTGCTCCTGTTTTTATTATTATATATTCTCGAGTTATTATGCATTGTACACAAGGTATCATTGTATGTTAATATCGTATCGAGAAAAAAAAGAGAGAGAAAGAGAAAGAGAGTAAAGCAGAGGAAGAAAAAGAGAGAAAATAACTCGTAACAGGATATACAATGTTTTTTTTTTTTTTTTTTTTGCTACAAATACACACTCACATATTGTGCTTGAATAATATTTGAATAATTGTGTGTCCAAAGATATTATATTAATTATCAAGTCCCATTGAGAACTTGATGCTGAATTAAATTCCTTCTCTTTATTCAATGCAATGGCGCTCTATTTTTCTAAATCATCTGTAATTTTAATCATTCTCATTTCACTCTATTGTATTGGTATTATGAACTGGAACAAGGCCCTACTTCCATTTATGTCAATTCGCACACAGAAGAAAAATGAAGAAAAAAAATAGATATTTCGATAATAATATTATAAAAAAAAGGATTTAAAAAAAATTTTCTAAAAATGACCTCATATGAACTAAATTGGTCTGAATTTGGTCTTAATTGAACTGAATTGATCTAATTTGATCTCAACTGACCTAAATTGGACTAATTTGGTCTCAATCTACCTAAATTGGCCTCATATGACGTAATTTGGTCTTAATTGACCTAAATTGAACTCATATGACGTAATTTGGTCTTACTTGACCTAAATTGACCTAAATTGACCTAAATTCACCTAAATTCACCTCATCTTACCTAAATGGATTTAATTTGGTCTCAATTTACCTAATTTGACTTAATTTAAACTAAAATGTTCTACTTAAACCCTAATTTGACCTAAGATGATCGAATTTAACCTAATTTGACCTACATTTTTCTACTTTAGTTTCAATTTACCAAAATTAACCTAACTTTACCTCATATAACCTAAATTGATCTAATTCGGTCTTAATTGACCTAAATTCACCTAAATTCACCTCATCTGACCTAAATGGGTTTAATTTGGTCTCAATTTACCTAATTTGACATAATTTAAACTAAATTGTTCTAATTAAACCCTAATTTGATCTAAGATGATCGAATTTAACCTAATTTGACCAAAATTTTCTTATTTTAGTTTCAATATATCTAAATAAACCTAACTTTACCTCATGTAACCTAAATTGATCTAATTCGGTCTTAATTGACCTAAATTCACCTAAATTCACCTCATCTGACCTAAATGGGTTTAATTTTGTCTCAATTTACATAATTTTACTTAATTCACCTAATCTGACTTAATTTAACCTAAATTGTTCTAATTTAACCATAATTTGACCTAAGTTGGTATAATTTAACCATAATTTGACCAAAGTTGGTCTAATTTATCCTAATTTGACCTAAATTTTTCTATTTTAGTTTCAATTTACCAAAATTAAGCTAATTTGACCTAAATTAACCTAATTTGACCTCATTTGACCTAAATTGATCTAATTTGGCCATAATTGACCGAAATCGACCTAACTTGACGTCATCTGACCTAAATTGGTTTAATTTGGTCTAAATTTACCTAATTTAACCATAATTTAACCTAAATTGTTCTAATTTAACTATAATTTGACCTAAGTTGGTCTAATTTAACCATAATTTGACCTAAGTTGGTCTAGTTTAACCTAATTTCACCTAAATTTTTCAAATTTAGTTTCAATTTACCTAAATTGACCTAATTTGACCTCATATGACCTAAACTGGTCTAATTTGTTCTTAATTGATCTAAATTGACCCAATTTGGTCCTAATTGACCTAAATTGACATTATCTGACTATAATTCGTCTAATTTGATTTTTATTGACCCATTTTGACCTAATTTGACATTATCTGACCATAATTGGTCTAATTTGATTTTTATTGACCTAAATTTATTTATAATGACTACACAGACCTCAATTGTGAGGTACTTTATTAAATACTAAAAATTGAACGTTATAGTTTTTTTTTGTTTTTACTGAAATAAAAATATTTAAAAAATAAAGTAAAAATCAAGATTTTAAAATTCGGTCATTTCAGGTCACAAATTTAAACAATTTTTTCTTCAAATTAATAAAGAAATGAAGATATTAAAAAATTAATACACAATTAAATTGAATATAAAGAATGAGAAATAATAGAATAAATTAAAATAAGGTCGTTTTGGGTCGAAAAAACTTTTTTTTTTAATGAATAAAGAACTTAAAATATATGGAAGAATAATAAAGCAATTAAAGAATAGAAAAAAATTATTAAAAATAAAATTTTTTAAAATTGTAATTTTTATTATAATTAATTTTTTTTTATTATTATTTTGTTTATAATTATTTGTATTTAAATACATGAAAATAAAATTAATTTAAGATTTAAATTAGGACGTTTCTAGTCAAAATGTTAATGTTTTGGCGTTTTTTTTTAATGAATAAAGAATTTTAAAATATATGAACAAGTAATAAAATACATCAGATATAAATAAATAGTGCAATTGATATAAATTGGGAAATTGAAAATTATAATTTATTATTATTATTATTTATTATTATAATTTATTTATTTATAAAAATAAAAATATATATATATATATATAAATTGGTAAATTAAAAATTATTATTTATTATTATTATTTATTATTATTATTATTTATTTATTTATAAAAATAAAAATATATATAAAGTGGTAAATTGAAAATTATTATTTATTATTATTATTTTTTATTAATATTTATTTATTTATAAAAATAAAAATATATATAAAGTGGTAAATTGAAAATTATTATTTATTATTATTATTATTCTTTATTATTATTTATTTATTTATAAAAATAAAAATATATATAAATTGGTAAATTGAAAATTATTTTTTATTATTGTTATTATTATTTATTTATTTTTTCTTTGAACCAATAAAAAATAATTAGAACTTTTAAAAAGTAACTAAACAATAATGATTTTTATCGCAGGAAAGAGAAAAGGACAGCATTATTAATTCGAGAGCCCAAACTGAGAGTCACTACAGGTGAGTTTATTATTTTTGTAACTAAATTTATTTTATTTTATTTTAAATTTATTTAATTTTATTTTAAATTTATTTTATTTTAAATTTATTTTATTTTATTTAAAATTTATTTCATTTTATTTAAAATTTATTTCATTTTATTTAAAATTTATTTAATTTTATTTTAAATTATTTATTTTTTATTTTAAATTTAAATTAATTATTAAATTTAATTTATTATTTATTTTAACTTTATTTTATTTTATTTTAAAATTTATTTTATTTTCCTTCCGACTTTTGACTATTTTTCAATAATTTCCGTTATTATTAATTTTTTTCAATACACGATAATAATAATAGGAATATTTTTTTCACATTTATTCTTGTTGCTTGAAATTTTTTGTTCGTTTTTCTTTTATTTTAAAACTCTATTTGCTTCATTTATTTTTTCTTTTGCAAAAGTAATTACAATATTTTTTAGTAACAGTTAATTTTTTTAATATATAATTTATAAAATATTTTCCAAATTAATATTTATTTTTATAAAAGAAAATATTTTATTTTACTTTTTTAAAGGAGCGCACCATCAGAATCGCCGAGAACAATTAAAACTACAGCCTCGACTGCAGCGCCAGTTCCAGCGCCATTTTCGAAAAACTATTACAATGATCCCGATCAAAGTTATCCATTCTATACAATTTACGACGATGATGTCTCTATTTATAAAGATGACGGTAGGTTTTTGCAAAAATAGAAAAATTTTGTTTCTCATTATTGTTAAAAAATTATTTTATTACATCTTTTTTTCATTTTTGCAAAATAAAAATTGTCTTTTATTTAAAATTTCTTCTAGATGTTCCTAAAATAGTAAAAATTTTATTTACTTAATTATAAAGCAGAAAAAAACAATCTTGAGAAAAAATTAATTTTTTTTAATTAAAAATCTTTTCTTTTACTTTAAAAATCATTTTTTTTTGAAAAAATTTAATGTTTATGATTTTAAAATTTTAAGAACAAATAACATTATCCTTATAATTTTATTAGAGAATAAAATATGGAATGAAAAAAAATATTTATATATAGCAATGTGAAATTAGGCGTGAAATGATATTTGTATAAATTTCTTTTCTTTTTTAATTTTCAAGAATAAAAGAATCATTTTTTGCCACTTTGATGAATGACGAAATTTAGTTTGAATTCTGTTGCGCTTGATGTGAAAAGATAAATAGTGAAGTATCACGCAATTAGAAAACAAAAAAGGAATAACTCTTGCTTAATTGTTATTTAACCAGAAATATATTATACTAAAGTTGGAGAAAAAAAATTAGAAAAAAAATAAAAATACTGAACATCCAACCAGAAAATTGAATGTCGTTTTAAAAATCGATAAATGAAACTTGTTTCTGTTCCGACTTTCGTCATTTATTCAAAAGTAAAAACAATAAAATTTAAATATTCACTTTTTTTCTAAATAAATATTATCCATTTTTTTCTAAATAAATATTATCCATTTTTTTCTTTCATAAAAATTAATATTTTTATTTTAAAATACTGAAATTTTTTTTAATTTAAAAGAATATTTTTAAAAATATAAGTTTTTGCAGAAATAATTAATAAATAAAATGTAAAAGTTTAAAGAATAGTTTTTAAAAATTGTTTTAAAGAATATTTTTCAAAAATTGTTTTGAAGCATATTTTTCAAAAATTGTTTTGAAGAATAGTTTTTAAAAATTGTTTTGAAGAATAGTTTTTAAAAATAGTTTTTAAAAATTGTTTTGAAGAATAGTTTTTAAAAATAGTTTTTAAAAATTGTTTTAAAGAATAGTTTTTAAAAACAGTTTTTAAAAATAATTTATAAACAAAAAAAATTTTTTTTTTAATTTAAAAGAATATTTTAAAAAAAATATTAGTTTTCAAAATAATAATTAATAAATAATAAGTAACAGTTCAAAGAATTGTTTTTAAAAATTGTTTTAAAGAATAGTTTTTAAACAAATTTCTTTTTAATTCAAAAGAATAATTGTAAAAATATTAGTTTTTGCAATAATAATTAATAAATAATAAATAACAGTTTAAAGAATAGTTTTAAAAAACTGTTTTATGAATTGTTTTTAAAAATAGTTTTCAAAAATATTGTTAAAAAATATTTTTTTAAAAATAAATTAAAAATAGTTTTTAAAAATATTGTTAAAAAATATTTTTTTTAAAAATAATTTAAAAATAGTTTTTAAAAATATTGTTCAAAAATATTTTTCTAAAAATAATTTAAAAAACAGTTTTTAAAAATATTGTTCAAAAATATTTTTCTAAAAATAATTTAAAAAACAGTTTTTAAAAATATTTTTAAAAAAATAATATAAAAAATAGTTTTTAAAAATTTTGTTAAAAAATATTTATTTAGAAAGAATTTTAGAATATAGTTTTTGAAAATAATTTTAAAATATTTATTTTGTTTAAAAAATATTGTTTTTTTTTGGTTTCCTCAAGATTACAACCAATACACGGTGAACCATACATTACCGGTTCAACATCAAAGCGTGAGAATAAGTGACGTGTCATCGAACTCAAAGCAGTATCATCAAAAGCCGAAGAAGGTTACTGTAAACGATGCTGACAAGTACAACCTGAATCAAGACGTCACAGTTCAGGATTACGACATTTACGACAATCAGGTGCGCGCACCATAATCGACTACATTTACAAGCAACTACAATAATAAAAATGCAGACAAAAAATTTTTTCCCCTTTAAAAAAAAATAAATAAATAAATAAAATTTAACAAATATTTTATTTATTTATCCATATATTATTTTAATATATCTATTATATAATGCAAATAATATTTTTCTTTTAGGCTCAACTAAATAAGAATAAATTCCGTCTCACCGACACTCAACAACCAATTAGGTAAGTTTATAAACATTTTTTTACATTAAAAAAAAAAAAAACTTTCATTTTAGAGCACTTAACTGTTTTGTTTTTTATTTAAACTATTTTAAAAATAGTTTAAAATACAATTTTAATAAATTTGAATTAGTAAAAATATTTACTAATTTGAATTAGTAACTGACTTTTTGCTTTTGAATTAGTAAAATTTACTAATAAACAGTCATTTTTAATAATTTATTAAAAATTTAGTAAAATTCAGTAATAAATAGTCATTTTTCACTAATTTATTAAATATTCAGTAAAATTTAGTAATAAATAGTAATTTTTACTAATTTATTAAAAACTTAGTAAAATTTAGTAATAAATAGTCATTTTTACTAATTTACTAAAAATTTAGTAAAATTTAGTAATAAATAGTCATTTTTACTAATTTAATAAAAATTTAGTAATAAATAGTCATTTTTACTAATTTATTCAAAATTTAGTAAAATTTAGTAATAAATAGTCATTTTTCACTAATTTATTAAAAATTTACTAAAAATTTAGTAATAAATAGTCATTTTTACTAATTTACTAAAAATTTAGTAATAAATAGTCATTTTTAATAATTTATTAAAAATTTACTAAAAATTTAGTAATAAATAGTCATTTTTACTAATTTACTAAAAATTTAGTAATAAATAGTCATTTTTACTAATTTATTCAAAATTTAGTAAAATTTAGTAATAAATAGTCATTTTTCACTAATTTATTAAAAATTTAGTAATAAATAGTCATTTTTACTAATTTAATAAAAATTTAGTAAAAGTCATTTTTACTTATTTTCTAAAAAATTACTAAAATTTGGTAATAAATAGTCATTTTTACTCATTTATTCAAAATTTAGTAAAATTTACTAATTCAAAAGCAAAAAGTCAGTCACTAATTCAGATTAGTAACAATTATTACTAATTCAAATGTAGAAACTAGATTTTTAACCACTTAAAACAAGATTGAACTAATTAAATCCATTTTGAACCTATTAGAACACGTTTGAACTGTTTTAATACATTTTTAACCTATTAAAACAAGTTTCAACTGGTTAAATACATTTTTAACCTCTTCAAACAAATTTCAACTGGTTAAATACATGTTTAACCTGATAAAACAAGTTTGAACTGGTTTAATACATTTTTAACCTCTTCAAACAAGTTTGACCAAATTTAATACATTTTCAACCACTTCAAACAAGTTTAAACAAATTTAATAAATTTTTCAACCTCTTCAAACAAGTTTAAACAAATTTAATAAATTTTCAACCTCTTCAAACAAGTCTGAACTAATTTGATACATTTGTAAATTCGTTTAAACTTGTTTTAACTATTTTTTTCAATACAATTTTAACATAAAAAACTAGTTTGACATGGTTTTAAACTATTCTACAACCATAACTCTCGTTTGAATGACTTTAATTAATTTTGAACATGATAATGCAAATTTAAACTAGTTTGTAAACATTTTAAATTTGTAAAAACACGATTAAACCAGTTTTGATAAATTGTTTTTCACTATTTTGAACTTATTTCGAACATATTTGAAAACGTTTTTTTTTTAAATATTCCAAACATGTTTCAATGAGTTTTGAACTTGTTTTGAACATTTCGCAAATAATTTTCAACTTACTCTCAACTTGTGGGAAAAGTAATTTTCCAACTTCGCCTTGAAATTTATTTTGAACAGTTTCTAACCGGTTTTAAATTTGTGCAGAACTGTTTTTGAACTTGCTCGGAACTTGTTTCAATTAAATTCCAAATTGTTTTAAACATATTTTGAAATGTTTTAAACCTATTAAAACAAGTTTAAGATATTTTGATACATTTTTGAATAAAAAAAAATTTTTTATTTGTTAATAAAAATAAAACTAGTTGGAGGCAATTTTATTTTGTCGTAATAAGATTTTTATAACAAATTTAAAGTAGTTTAAAAAAATTCTAACCTAATTCAACAAGTTTTCTACGATTTTTACTTGAACGATTTTTTAAATTGAGATGAAACTTGTACTAAACTTGTTTTAAATCATTTTGAACCTGTTTCTAAACTTATTCAAAACTATTTTAAACCCGTTCTGAACCTGTTTCGCATAGTTTTTTTGAAACTGCTTTAAACTTGTTCAGAACTATTTTGAACCTATTCGAAACTTGTTTTATGTAGTTTTTAAACTGTTTTCAACTTGTTCAGAACTATTTTGAACTTATTCGAAAACTAGTTTTAAATAGTTTTGAACTTGTTTTTAAACTTGTTTTAAACTTGTCCAGAACTATTGTGAACATGTTCTTAACTCGTTGCGAATACTTGCAAACTTACTCTGTAATTTATTTCGAAACAAGTTTAAAAATATTTTGAAATAGTTTTTTAAACTGTTCAAAATAAGGTCGAACCGTGTATTAAACTTGTTCTATTTAGTTGTAATATATTTTTAGTCCTAAAACAAGATTGAGCTAGTTTAGAATTAATTTTTTATTAACCATTTAAACAAATTTAAGACTGTTTTTATACTGTTTTTTTAATTTAATTTCAAACATGTTATAAACTGTTTCAAACTGGTACGAAACTATTTTGAATTTTAGTATTTAATAAACTGGTTTAAATCAGTTGAAAAATTTCTAACATGTTTTGAACAAGTTTGAAATTGTTTTAAATTAGTTTCAATAAGCTTAAAACTGTTGTGAACAAGTTTAAAATTGTTCAACTGTTGTGAACAAGTTTAAAATTGTTCAAACTGTTGTGAACAAGTTTTAAATGGTTCAAACTGTTGTGAACAAGTTTTAAATGGTTCAAACTGTTGTGAACAAGTTTAAAATTGTTCAAACTGTTATAAACAAGTTTGAAGTAAATTATATACTTTATGTTAAATTACTTTCGCAATTAACTTTTTAAACACCTCGAGGTTAATTAGTATATTAATAATTTTTAATTAATAATCTTTTTTCTAGTATTTATTGAATTATTTCGATTATTTTTAATTTTCAGATAATTAAAAATTATTTTTAATTTTCAGATAATTAAAAATTATTTTTAATTTTTAAATAATTAATAATTATTTTTAATTTTTAAATAATTAGTAATTCTTTTTTATTTTTAAATAATTAATAATTATTTTTTATTTTTAAATAATTAGTCATTCTTTTTTATTTTTAAATAATTAATAATTATTTTTAATTTATAAATAATTAGTCATTCTTTTTTTATTTTTAAATAATTAATAATTATTTCTTATTTTTAAATAATTAATAATTATTATTAATTTTTAATAATTATAAACAGTGTTTGAACATTATTTTCTTTTTCAAAACTTCTTTTTAATTCTTACAGAAATTTAAGAAAATACGTTTGAAAAAAAAATAATAATAATAATGAAACTTCAGGTTATCGTAAAAATTGCTAAATTTAATTACAACTATAAGTGAATAATAATTGACACTTTCTCATCATTTGGCCAAAGAATTTCAAAGCATAAATATACAAAGTGAAATAAAGTAATATTTTAATTGTCAGTCAAATATCTAATTTTAGCTTCATCTTCTTCTTCTTCCTTCTTCTTCTTATTTTTTTCTTCATAATCTCTTGAAATATGTAATTAGATTTGAATTTGCAATCGTTTGCCTCTATATTTGTCGAGACTCTTAAGCAAACGATAATGAAAAAGAACTTTCGCAATTTTTCCCTACAGTCTATAATGATGATTCTTTCTCATCTCTAACTCATTTTCTATGTAATATTTTCTTTAATTCTTTTTTTTTGTATTTTCCTTTTTCAATATATTATTTTTTACTGTTATATGCAATATAACAAAATTATAATATAATGGCGGGGTTTTTTTATATTTGAATTTCTATTAATATAATATAAAGAAAACTTCACACGAGTTATAAATAAATAACTATATTTATAAAAAAATAATAATTATATACTTTATAATATTTATAATTATTAATTATTTATTATTTTATTTTTTTTATTTATTATAAAATATTATTATTATTATATATTATTATTATATTATTATTTTATTTATTTATAAATGTATATATATATATATATTTATTTATTTATTTATTTATTTATTTATTTATTTATTTATTTATATATTTATATATTTATATATACACTGAAAAAAAAATTTATTTGATTCAAATAAATTGTATTTGAATCAAATAAATTTTTTTTCAGTGTATTTATACAAATATATTAAATATAGAAAATTTGATTATAAATTAATATAATAAATAATGATATAATATACATACATATATGTATATAAAATAATAAATAATATTTATTTACAACTCTGTGAAAATTTTTTCTTACGAAGATGCGCATAAGAAGAAAAAAAATTAAATATATAAGAAGCGTCAATTTATTGCTAATTAATCTTGACGTTTCACATCAAGATGAGCGTGTAGGTACTTGTAACAAGCGTTTACGTAAACGACCGCAATGTCATTATTCATTCAGTCATTGATAAAAATAGTTGAGGTTATGTTGTCTTAACCTTTCATACTCCACCCCCATCTCTCCTCACCCCTTCTCTCTCATCCTTTAACAATATATATATATCCCATATGAAATAAGAATCATAAATTAAATTCAAATCCCATATCGAAAATTAATCCACTTGGCAAATTTTCTTCCTTCATTAATGTCAAGGAATCATTTTTTTTTTCAATTTCTACAACCAATCAATATAACTATATTTTATTTACATAATCATACTCTATAATAATGTTTACATAATTTTCATAATCAAAATACAAAATTAAAAAAGAAAAATAATAAATCGATTTATTCGATATTTCGATACGTCGATATTAAAATTATCGATATGTTCAAAATTAATCAATATTTCGATACATCGATATTAAAATTATCGATATGTTCAAAATTAATCAATATTTTGATTCATCGATACTTAGATCTAACGATATTTTCAAAATTAATCAATAATTTCGATCCATCGATATTTAAAATTAATCGACGTTTCGATCCATAGATATTTCGATTAATCGATTTATTCAAAATTAATCAACGTTTCGATCCATCAATATTTAAAATTAATCGACATTTCGAACTAACAATATTTCAATCAGTTGATATTCAAAATTAATCGATATTTCAAAGTAATCGATATTTTAGACAATCAATATTTCGATCTATCGATAATCAACATTAATCGATTTTTCGATCCATCTATGTTTAAAATTTATGAATATTTCGATCAGTGAATATTTCGATCAATCGATATTGAAAATTAATCGATATTCTAAATTCATCGATATTTAAAATTAATCGATATTTAAAATAAATCACTATTTAAAATTAACTGATATTTCAAACAATAAATATTTCTTTAAAATTAATGATAATTTCGATCAATCGATAACCAAATTGTTTTAAAGCTTTCGATTAATCGATAATATTTTACCATCTACATTATCGATATTTGTTGGCAGTAGCAAAACTAGTCGATAGAATCGATACCTGTCGACAATTTCGATATTTATCGATAGTATCGAAGTTTCATTACTATTATTATTTATTATTATTATTTATTATTATTTTTATATTATTATTATTTTTATTATTATTATTGTTAATATTTATTTATTATTATTATTGTTAATATTTATTTATTATTATTGTTAATATTTATTTATTATTATTATTATTGTTAATATTTATTTATTTATTATTATTGTTAATATTTATTTATTTTTATTATTGTTAATATTTATTTATTATTTTTATTATTATTATTATCATATATAAATTTTCTTTTCTTTTTTTCAAGGACCAACGTTCTAAGTCATCCAGTTGTTCATGTGACAACACCAAATTCAATTGTTGATTCGTATATTTCCCTGACAACAACAACACAACCAACACCAACAACTGTTCGTCAATATTCAATAAGCGCTCCCAGGTATGTTTTAAAAAAAGCATAAAATTTATGTTTAAATAAAACGAATTTGATTTTAAAAAGTTTATGTTGAAAATAAAATTTGTTTTCTCTTTTTAATAAGTTTCACTGCTTTAAAGAAAAATTTATTAAATCTCAAATTTTATTTAATTAAAACATTTTTTTTAAAACTATTTTAATTTAATAGTTTATTATTTGGTACTTAAAAAAAATAATAATAATAAATAAAAATAAAAAATAATTGTAAATAATAATAATAATAATAATAATAATAATAATTATTATTATTATTATTATTATTATTATTATTATTAATATTATTTTGCATAATGTGATATAATGATCAGTCAATTGAATTTGTAAGTTTATAATAATTATTTATTAAAATATTTAATTTTTTAAAATCAATTTCATTTTGTTTTCTGTGAATTATTTCTTATTCTCTTAATTTTTAGAATATATTGTCATTGGATGGCGGCAACTGTTAAAATGCAAATGGCGTCCTACGAACAGCTGATAGAAAAATCATAATTTATTTTTCTAAACTGAATTTTAAGTGCTTTTAAATTGAAAACTGAATTTTTAAATTGAATCTATAATTGCAGATCATTATTATTAATGTCAATGATTATTTATTAAGGTTGATCGTAAAAAGAAGATACAATTAAATTTCAGAAAAGTGTTTTAAGTATCTTTTTGCAATTTAACAGTTACTGGGACAAATGTTTATTAGTTTCTTCTTCACTTTCTTCTATTTTAACAACATGTGAATTTTAACAAATTTTAACAAATTTATTTGTTAATTTAACCCTATGATTAACAAATTATTTTAACAAATCTTTACACTTTATTTAAGTGTCGGTATAAATTTTTTTATTTACTGTCATGGTTAACATTTTTTTGAATCATTTATTTTCTTTTCATACTTTATTTTTTTTTAATTGACTTATTTTTATGTCTAAATTTCAATTTCTATTCTTTGCACTTTTTGTCTCGTTTTTTTAATTTCTTTGACTTTTTTTGGATCATTTTTGATTCCTTTGATTTATGTTATTTTCTGTCTGGGTTTTTTATTTCTTTGACTTATTTTCTGTCTCGGTTTTTTATTTTTTTGACTTATTTTCTATCTCGGTTTTTTTATTTCTTTGACTTATTTTCTGTCTGGGTTTTTTATTTCTTTGACTTATTTTCTGTCTCGATTTTTTTATTTCTATAACTTTTTTTGTCTCGATTTTTTTCCTTTAAATATTTTTTGTCTCGGTTTTTTTATTTCTTTAACTTATTTTTAATCTCGTTTTTTTAATTCTTTGTCTTATTTTTTGACTCTTTTTTAATTTCTTTGACTCATTTTTCTGCCTTGTTTTTAATTTCTTCGATTTTCTTTGTCCAATTTTTCATTTCTTTGATCTTTTTTTTACGTTTTCTCTTTAATTTCATCGGCTTATTTTTTCATCTCATTTTCTTCTCAAAATTTTTATTAAATCTAATTTTTTTTAGTTTTTTCAACTTTATTTTTCGTTTCACTTTTATTATTTTCGAATTTATTTCTAATATTATAAAAAATTTTTTTTTGATCTATTGTATTTTTTTCCTTACTTATTTTGAAAGCAAATTTATATTTTGACTTTAGATTTTTATTCTTTTTTCTTGTATTTTTTCTCACTATTGTTCTTTTTTGTGTTAATTTTTTTTCTTTTTTAACGAAAATTGTTTTTACTATATTTTTTATTTTGAATTATATAAAAGTCATTATTTTTGGCATTTTTTTTTTCTTTTTTGTTTCGTCTATAAATTTTGTGACTAATTTTTTTTTGCTTTTCTTCTTCGTTCTTACATTTTTCTTGTATTTTTTACACTGTTTTTTTTATTTTTGGTTTTTTTTCTTCATTTATTACTTTTCTATTCGAATTTTAGTGTCTTATTTTTTTCCTTTATTATTGGATTTTTTTCTATAGGTTTGATTATTTTTTATTTTTATTTTTATTATTAATTATAATAAAATTCTAATGAAAAAATTTTCATTTTTAATTTTATATTATTTTCTTTATTACTATTAGAATTTTTTATTATTTAAATAATTTATTTATTTAAAATTAAATAGTATTATTGTGATTATTATTACTTTTTTTATTATTATCATTATTATTATTTTTATTATCATTATTACTATTTTTATTTTTATTATTTTTATTATTTTCATTATTATTATGTTTATTTATTTTTCTTTTGTACAAATAAAAGAATTCTTTTTGCAAAATAATAATTTAGTGAAATTTTTAAACCCCAAAAAAAAAATAAATACTCTACTCTCTTTTTCCCTTTTAAAATTTATGTATCTGAGGATGGAAAAAAATTTATGATAAATACGAAAATTTATTATTTGCTTTTATTAACCTTGATACACGTTTAATTGAGAAATGAGGAAAGCAATGCAATGTTGTGACGCGATTAAGATTTCTCTATGTATACGCGAGACGCGATACGCTTGCTAATAAATAATTAGTCGTGCATCATCAATGATCGTGACATTAGATTTTTTTTTTTTTGATTCTATTAAACTATTACTGTCATCATTTTTAACACTTGTTTTTAAAACACTATTTATTAATTTCTATTTTTAGTTCTGACAAATAGATTTTTTTTTTAATGTTACTAATATTTCGGCTAAGGCCTAATTCTTTCTTTCACTCTCCGCACTATTCTAGTTTTCTTCCTCCTTTTCTTCTGCGATTGTTTCTTTAATTCGTACTTTCTTTTTCTTTCTCCTCTTAGTATATTTATTTAATGACGGAATTTTTTATTTTTCTATATGTATTTTATTTTTTATTTTATTTTATTTTTTATTTTATTTTATTTTTTATTTTATTTTTAATTTTATTTTTATTTTTCTTTCGTTTTTTAATATATTCTTTATTTCTTATTCTTTTTTCTTCTTTTTTTTCTTCTTTTTTCTTTCCTTCTTTTATTCGTTCTTCTCTTCGTTCTTTCACTTTCGCAAATATTTTTTCGCGACACTAATAATTTTCTCCTTCTTCTGCTTGCTTTCTCTTCGGCCTAATACGACTATTAAATGAAAGCACACTGTCTCGATTTTTCTAAAAAAAAAAAAAAAAAAAATTGTCGGGTGTAGAGTCGCGTCGTTTAACGAAAATTGATTTATTTTTACAGCCGGGGTCGACCACAAGTTAACCGTGGTACCGCACCACCGTAAGTATCTTACATTGTTCTCTCACTCAATAATTTCTTAGATTAGATAATATAAACTTACATCGAAAAGACAAAAAAAAAATTTTTTTTATTCTGTTCAAATTTGTAGAATTTTATTTTTTATGATAGTTTTTAACATAAATCACCAGCTAGAAACTAGTTTAGAAAGCACAAACTACTTTAAACTAGTTTTAAACATAAAAAACGGTCTTCAAACCAAATCAAACGAGTTCAAAATTGTTCAAATCGACTTTTTGAAACTGTTTTAACAAATTATTTATTATTTACTGGTTTTAAACACATACTAACTGTTATAAACTAGTTTTCAACAGTTATAAACTGTTATGAACTAGTTTCAAACAGTTATAAACTGTTATGAAATAGTTGCAAACAGTTATAAACTGTTATGAACTAGTTTTAAACTGTTCTGAACTAGTTTCAAACAGTTATAAACTGTTATGAACTAGTTTCAAACAGTTATAAACTGTTATGAACTAGTTCCAAACAGTTATAAACTGTTATGAAATAGTGGCAAACAGTTATAAACTGTTATGAACTAGTTTTAAACTGTTCTGAACTAGTTTAAAACAGTTATAAACTAGTTATAAACTGTTATGAACTAGTTTCAAATAGTTACAAACTGCTTGAACTAGTTTCAAATAATTATAAACTATTTGAACTAGTTTCAAACAATTTTAAAAAGTCATAAACTGTTATGAACTAGTTTCAAACAATTTTAAATAGTCATAAACTGTTATGAACTAGTTTCAAACAATTTCAAACAGTCATAAACTGTTATAAACAAGTTAAAAACAATGATAAAATTATTATAAATGCATATTTTAAACACTTTGAAACCGTTTAAAACTAGTTTCAAAAAAATCTAAATTGTCATGACCAAGTTAAAATTGATTATAAATAGTTCCGAACAAGTTTCAAACAATTCTCAACTATTTAAAACTAGTTTCAAACAAGTTCATTTTGTATTTAAGCCATAAAGTTCGTTTTAAAATAATGTCTAACTGTTGTAATGTTATAAACTAGTTAAAACAATTAGTAACTGTTTTATGAACCAGTTCAAACAATTATAAACTACTATGAACGAGTTTCAAATGAGTATATTTTGCGCATTTACACCAA
Organism: Leptopilina drosophilae; assembly: GCA_032873175.1. Classification (NCBI taxonomy): domain Eukaryota; kingdom Metazoa; phylum Arthropoda; class Insecta; order Hymenoptera; family Figitidae; genus Leptopilina; species Leptopilina drosophilae. Next base: position 37,722,341 of record CM065486.1, on the reverse strand, counting down.
AAACTCAATTTAAATAATTTCTAACCGTTTATGAACAAGTTTAAAACAATTACTGACTGTTAGGAACTTGTTTCGAACAACTGGAAACTGTTATGAACTGGTTTTAAGTAATTACGAATAATTTAAAACCGATTCGAAACAAATAGATTGTATTTCAAATTTTTTTAAGCAATTATAATTTTAAACTTGTTTCGAACAATTTTTGAACTTATTCTAAGCTTACTATAAACAGTTTCGAACTTGTTTTTATATTCTGAATATATTTAAAACAGTTTTAACCTTTTTTAAATGAAGAAAAATTACATACTTGTTCTGAACTTGTTTCAAACAGTTCTAAACGTAATTTTTTAATATTGTTCAGAACTATTTTGAACTTGTTTCGAACCAATTGAAAATAGTATTTAAAAATAAATTTTTAATATTGTTTTTAATAATAATTTTTAATATTGTTCAGAACTATTTTGAACTTGTTTCGAACCAATTGAAAATAGTATTTAAAAATACATTTTTAATATTGTTTTTAATAATTTTTACTATTATTCAGAACTATTTTGAACTTGTTTCAAACCAATTAAAAATAGTTTTTAAAAATAAATTTTTCAACTCAATGAAGAAAAATTTGATACTTGATCTGAACTTGTTTGAAACAATTTTTGATATTGTTCAGAACTATTTTGAACTTGTTTCGAACCAATTGAAAATAGTGTTTAAAAATAAATTTTTAATATTGTTTTTAATAATTTTTACTATTATTCAGAACTATTTTGAACTTGTTTCGAACCAATTGAAAATAGTTTTTAAAAATAAATTTTTCTACTTATTTCGAACTTGTTTCAAACAATTTTGAATTTATTCTTAAACATGTTTCAAAACAATTTTTTTTTAACTGATTCTGGAAGGCATTTTTCAAAATTTATTTTTCAAACACTTTTCAAACTTGTTACAAAAACACTTTTAACTGGTTTTAAAGTAATTTTAAAATTGTTTTGAACTAGCAAAAATTTTTTTTCTATTTTTTTTTTTATTATGTCTCGTATGTTTTAATTTTTTTTTTTGCACAATTTGTTCGACACAGCGATACAATAAATATAAATAAATATATATATTGAATTTACGTTGAATTCGATGTCATAAAAATCGTCGGGAAAAATGTGACTGCATTGGGTTCGAAATGCGGTCACGATAATATCTTGCGATTTTATGGATTACGAAAGTTACGTCGTTCAACTGGAAATCGTATTTTAATCGATTGTAAACGAAGGGACTTAGTTTCTGATGGGGACGGGGGCAGGGGTGAGGGGGAGAGGGGGTTTAGAAAAAAGAAATCAATTTAACATTAATTGTGTCATTTTTACTTCCAATATTGTCTCGCAGTCAATTTAAAATGGCGAAAAAATATTTTTATTATCAACTATTAGATAATACACGACTTGAATGGAGATATAATGTGTCTAGTAACGAGATTTTTTTTTCTTCAATGTATAAACTTTATTTCTCCTGAGGATTAATTTTTAATGAAATTGTTTATTTTTTATAAAATTATTATATAAATGAATAAATAAATAAATATAATAATAATAATAATAGTAGTAATAATATTTTTAAAATATTTTTTTGTGAATCGGAAAATGAACTGATTTACAACTTTCTTTGTAAAAACAAAAATAATAATAATAATAATAATAATAATAATAATAATAATAGAATTTGAAGTAAATTAAATATTTAAACTATAAAAAATTTATTACATACAAAAATGTATAAAAATTATTTACTATTCTCCATATTATTATTACTATTATTATTTTTTTTTATTCTATTATTATTATTTTTATTTTTTAGTCTATTCTTATAATTATTTTTTTTATTCTATTGTTATTATTATCATTATTATATATTATTTTTTTAATTTACAATTCTATTTTTATTACACTTGAAATTTATATATAATTTATTAATTAATTTATTTATATTTTAATTTTATTAAAAAATTTTATTTTACCATTTTATTATATTAAACTATTTTATCGAAAACATTTTTTTCGTATTTCTTTTTTTGGAAAGTAAAAATCTTTTCTTTATATAAAAAACAATGGCTGACGTTGAATCGATCAGCTGTTGAAGGGACTCGTCATCTCGCAATTATTTTCATCAATTATTCTAAAAATATTGGAATTATCACATGTTTCAAAATTTTTAATTTAATCTACATGTTGGCAGAATTTATATTTATTATTTAATTTTTTTTATTTTCCATTGAAATTCATAGTAATTAAGTTTTGAAATATATTTTTTTGAGGTTAGGATTAATGAAAACTTAATTTCTTCGAAAAAAAAGCATTATTCGAATTAGTATTTCTGGAGAGAAATTTATTTCCCATTAACGTCTGTGATGTAAATAAATAAATAATCCAGCTTTTATTTTAGATTGAAATTTTTTTTTTTGAATGAAATTTTTTTTATAAATAAATAAATATGTAATCAAGATTTTATTTTAGATTGAAAAAAATTTATTTCTATGAAAATAAATAAATAAATTGCCATTATTTATGAAGTAATAAATAAATTGTCATTATTTAAAAATAATGAAATGGATTTTTAATATTTATAAATAAATAAATAGATTTTTATCATTATAAATAAATAAATCTTTATAAACAAATAAATAAATTTTTATTATTTATAAATAAATAAATATGTAATCAAGATTTTATTTTAGATTTAAAAAATAGTATTTCTATGAAAATAAATGAAAAAATTGCCATTATTTATTAATTAATAAGTAAATTGTCGTTATTTAAAAATAATTAAATGGATTTTCAATATTTAAAAATAAATAAATAAGTTTTTATCATTATAAATAAATAAATCTTTATAAACAAATAAATAAATTTTCATTATTTATAAATAAATAAATATGTAATCAAGATTTTATTTTCGATTGGAAAATTTTATTTCTACTAAAATAAATAAATAAATTGCCATTATTTATAAATTAATAAATAAATTGCCATTATTTATAAATTAATAAATAAATTGACATTATTTATAAATTAATAAATAAATTGACATTATTTAAAAGTTATTAAATAAATTTTCAATATTTATAAATAAATTAATCTTTTTAAACAAATAAATAAATTGTCATTAGTTACAAATATTTGTGATTTTATTTTCAATTAAAATAGTTAATTTTAATTTGTACTTTAATTTGTATAAAATCGATTTTTTAAAATGATAATTCTTTTTTAAGACGTTCGCGACCAACTTTGAAACCATCGACGGAAATTGTCTCCAAGGCACAAGAATTCGTTGACATCTATAGACATCCAGCTGTAAGACCGGCGCCAATTTATCCCACACCACAAGTCGATAAACCAGCCGCCAGATGTCGCAAAGATGTTTGTTTAATTCCAGATTGCTCGTGCGGTGGCGCTGACATTCCAGGTTTGTGAAACATTCAAATTTTTTTCCACAAATTCTCAATAATTTTCAAATTCTATTTTAGTTTCGTATTTATTTTTAATTTTATTTTATATTTAAGTAGTATTTTTTATTTTATTTTATATTTAAGTAGTATTTTTTATTTTATTTTATATTTAAGTAGTATTTTTTATTTTATTTTATATTTAAGTAGTATTTTTTATTTTTTTTTTTACTTCAGTTGTATTTATTTTTGTATTACTATCTGAAGTTGTAACATTTTAAAATCGAATTCAAAATTTGGCGCCGAGAAACGAAGACTAGGAAGCATGGCCGCTCAAAATCAGCTGATTCAATTCTCTCACCTCGCGAGTTTATCGTCTCATAAAATATTTAAAACTAAAGATAGATTTTGTTTTGCCAACATTTTTTAATTCTACTCGAGTGAATATTTTCAAAACAATTGCAATTAATAGCTGAAAATCATTTTTAAATAAATATTTTTACATATTTTACTTTTCAAAATTAATTATTAATCCGAATTATTGTGAATAATAATTATTATTGTGACAAAAATTGAAAAATTTAGGCAAAATAAATATTCTCTTTCAAATCAAAAAGTATCAAACTATTAGCTTTTTTTTGGGGGGGGGGAATTAGTTTAATAAAATAATGAAACTGGAAAAAAATACTTGAGTGAGGGGGGAGGGAGAAAAATACTTGTCGAGCATGGCTGATTAACGGAGACAAAGTGACGCAACATTGTTCGCGTTCCGAATGTTGATTTTGACGATCGATTTAGCCAGTCAGCTGAAGACTTTCTCCGCACAGTTCTAAAACATTACATACTCATTACTTGCTACGTTTGAAAGTGAAACAGATACGTGTGTGTGCACCTTTAATAACTTGAACCTCTATATATCGTGTAGAAAAACATTCTTTCGCAATAAGAAATATATATATATATATATATATATATATATATATATATATATATATAAAGTCAGTGCGCGGCCTTCGTTTCGCATAGGCACGTAATTGCTTGCGCATTAAACGTGCCCACATTGTCACCATAAAACAATAAGCAATGACCAAGGAAGAAATTCTTTCACAAGGAAGTAAAATTTCATTGTGAAAATTATTTTAATTCCCCTCATTCGTAATATTTATAGAGTTCATTATATACATAGTATTAAATATGTAAATTTTTCACCATAATTCAGTCCAAAACGGTGTATTCATATAGTTAATAGACTTAATTAAACTGTAAATGTTATAAAAAAAAAAAAATGACCAATATTTTTATAAATGGGTTTTGCACTATTTTTCCAATACTAAATATTTAAATTTTCCAGCGTATTTACTCTAGAAAGGTGTATAAAAAATAAATTAAAAAAATAAATTTAAAAAATAAATTAAAAAAATAAATTTAAAAAATAAATTAAAAAAATAAATAAAATTAAAAATTTTAGGAAAATTTATTTGTCTTCATAGCGTTCGTTAATGTATTTTTTGTATTTTTTTTGTATTTTTTTTGTATTTTTTTTTTTAAACATTTGAATTTATGTAGTTACAAAAACAGTTTAGAACAACTTGAAAGTAGTAAACAAGTATAAACAAGTATAAACAAGTTTTTTTTTAAAATTACATTTCAATAAAGTCTATCAACTACATAATCACGGTAAATCGTTAGTTATTAAAATAACACCAAAATGGATTAAAATAACACTAAATTGGATTATTTTAAACCTTTTTTGGTGTTACTTTAAAACCTAACGATTTACCGTGATGCACTAAAAAGGCTAAATGAAACAAAAATTTATAAAAAAATAACGCATTTGAAAAAAACAAACGGACAAGTTTTTCACTATTTTCAACCTGTTCAAACATGTTATAGTACTAATTGTCAAGAATTGAAAAAAATGGCTTTCTTTCCTCTCCAAATTGGTTAGTAAACTAAAATGTAAATTACCTCAGAGCTTATCAGAACAATAGGGTAAATAATTAGAAATAGTTAAAAACAAATTCAAAACATATTCAAACTAGTTGTTCGCTCGTTGTAATCATGACACAATGAAATAAAATTTCTAACAAGTTTTAAACAGTTTCACACAGTAAAAAACTCGTTCTAATTCATTTTTAAAATATTTATTAAAAAAAAATATTTTCATATTTTAAAAAAAAAACTAAAAATTGTTTTCTACTAGTTTCAAACTTGTTTGAATTGGTATTAATCGGTTTTAAACTATTTTCAACTAGTTTTAAACATTTGAATGTGGTTTTTAAACATTTGAATTTACGTAGTTACAAAACTAGTTCAGAACAATTTGAAAGTAGTTTAAAATGTTTTGAATTTGTTTAAAAAAAACTAATTGGAACTAGTTCAAACTAGTTTAAAAAAACTGGTATGAATAATAATAATAATAATAATAATAATAATAATAATAATAAAAATAATACTAGTTCTAAAGTTGTTTCAACCAATTTCAAAAAGTGAAAACTAGTTGAAAAAGCAGATTCAAACAAATTAAAAAAAAAATAGTTCAAACTGGTTTCAAACAAGTACCAATAGATAAATAACTGGTTCCAAAGTGGTTTGAACTAGTTTCAAAATAGCTTTTTAATTCTTTCCATTATTTCAGAATTATTTTTAAACTTTAAACAGTTAATAACTAATCAACATGTTTGAACTGGTTTTCAATATTTTTAAACAATTCAAAGCAGTTGAAAACTTTCCAACTAGTTTTTTAACAAGTAGTAATTTGGTTTTAATACCTTTTATTTTTTAAATGTTTATTAATTTTTTTAAAATGGTTTTCAAATTGTTTGTATTAGTTTCTAACAAGTATTAATAGGTTTTAATACCTTTTATTTTTTTAATGTTTATTAATTTTTTTAAAATGGTTTTCAAATTGTTTCTATTAGTTTCTAACAAGTATTAATAGGTTTTTAATACCTTTTATTTATTTATTTTTTTAATGTTCATTAATTTTTTTAAAATGGTTTTTAAGTTGTTTGTACTTGTTTCCAAGTGGGTTTTAATTACTCCAAATTAGTTCAGAACATGTTTTAAATTGCTTTTATGTAATTTTAAACAATTAAAACTATTTTTTATTGTTTCAAACAAGTATTTGGCGATTTCAATACCTTATACTTTAAAAACCTGTTTGAACTATTTAAAGCACTTTAAAATACTTTTTAGTAAAATTTTTTTAAGGCGAATTGTCGAGAACTATTTTAAACTAGTTTCAAAAAAATAAGTAATAACGGTCAAAATTTGCTCAAAATTGTTCTAAATGAAAATGAATGATTCAAAATTTGTTTAAAACAAGTTTGAAACGATTTGGAAACAGTTTTAATTGTTACGAATAATTTTTCGAACTTATTTGAAATTACTTTTAATCATTAAAAAACTGTTTCGGACTTGTTTCAAATAGTTGGAAGCTACAAAACAGTTTGAAACTTGTTTTAAATAGTTACAAACCAGTTTTAAACTTGTTTTAAATAGTTACAAACCACTTTCGAACTGGTTTTAAATATTTGGCAGCTACAAACAAGTTTGGAACTAGTTTTAAATATTTGAAACCTACAAACTAGTTTGGAACTTGTTTAAAATAGTTAAAAACAAGTTTTGAACTGGTTTGAAATATTTAAAAGGTACAAGCTAGATTGGAACTTGTTTTAAATAGTTAAAAACCAGTTTCGAACAGGTTTTAAATATTTGAAAGGTACAAACTAGTTTGGAACTTGTAAAAATAGTTGAAAAGAAGTTTTAAGTGGTTTTAAATATTTAAAAGGTACAATCTAGTTTGAAACTAGTTTTAAATATTTGAAACCTACAAACTAGTTTGGAACTTGTTTAAAATAGTTAAAAACAATTTTTGAACTGGTTGAAAATATTTAAAAGGTACAAGCTAGATTGGAACTTGTTTTAAATAGTTAAAAACCAGTTTTGAACAGGTTTTAAATATTTGGAACCTACAAACTAGTTTGGAACTTGTTAAAAATAGTTCACAACATGTTACGAACTTGTTTGAAATCATTAAAACAAACTAGCTTCGAATTGGTTTTTTAATGGTTACTAACTAGTTTGGAACTTGTTTTAAATAGTTAGAAATCAGTTTTAGACTTATTTTAAATATTTGAATGCTAGAAACTAGTTTGGAACTTGTTTTAATTAGTTAGAAATGAGTTTTGGACTTGTTTTTACATATTTGGAAACTTCAGAATTATTTGGGATTTGTTTAATATAGTTAGAAACCAGTTGTGAACTTGATTAAAATCATTAAAAATTAGTTGGCTTTGTTTTTTTTTTGTTTTTTTTTTGAATGTTTACTGACCAATTTGGAACTTGTTTTAAATAATTTGAAACCAGTTTTGAACTTGTTCTAAACTCGTTTTTGTCCGTTGGTAATTTTGTTCTAAATGTTATTTAAAAAATAAATATTACTATAAATTTAAAAAAAAACAATTATTTTAGTTAATAATAATTATTATTATTATTGAAAAATGTCGATTTCTTGTTTTTCCAAATATCTTAGATGGCATTGCGGTGAATAAAACGCCACAAATTGTTCTTTTAACATTCGACGATGCTGTTAATGATTTAAATAAACAATTGTACGCGGATTTATTTGAAAAGGGGCGAAAAAATCCCAATGGTTGTCCAATATCGGCAACATTCTACGTTTCACATGAATGGACCGATTACAGTCAAGTACAAAATCTTTATGCCGACGGCCACGAGATGGCGTCTCACACTGTCTCGTAAGTTTCGCTTAAAATGTGTGTGTCTCTCTCTCTATCTCACTCACATTCATATTATACGCTCAGGAGGCTTTTTTTGTGTCAGAGCTTTTTTCAAGTTTAGAATTTTTTTTAAAAATAATTATCAATGGTTAAGAGTGGAAAAAAAATTATAAAACAGTTTAAAAAAAAAAAAATGATGAATAATTGCAATTTAGAAAGCAGTTTTCATAAATAAACATTTTGAAAAAATTGTGCAATTTGGAAACATCAAAAATTGAAAAAATTGCAGTTTTGAAAAATTCAAAATTAAAAAAATTGCAGTTTTGAAAAATTCAAAATTAAAAAAATTGCAGGTTTGAAAAATTCAAAAATAAAAAAATTGCAGTTTTGAAAAATTCCAAATTGAAAAAAGCATTTTGAAAAAATAGCAATTTAGCTAAATCAAAAATTAAAAAAATTCCAGTTTAAAAAAATTCAAAATTATGAAAATTGCAGTTTTGAAAAATTGTAATTTAGGAAAATTCAAAATTGAAATATTGCAGTTTTGAAAAATTGCAATTTAAAAAATTCTTAGATTGGAAAAATTGCAGTTTTTAAAAATTCAAAATTGAAAAAAAGCATTTTGGAAAAATTGCAATTTAGCTAAATCAAAAATTGAAAAAATTCCAGTTTAAGAAAATTAGAAATTAAAAAAATTGCAGTTTTTAAAAATTCAAAATTGAAAAAAAGCATTTTGGAAAAATTGCAATTTAGCTAAATCAAAAATTGAAAAAATTCTAGTTTAAGAAAATTAAAAATTAAAAAAATTGCAGTTTAAAAAAAATTAAAAATTAAAAAAAATTCAGTTTTGAAAAATTCAAAATTAAAAAAATTGCAGTTTTGAAAAATTGTAATTTAAGAAATTCAAAATTGAAAAATTGCAGTTTTGAAAAATTGCAATTTAAAAAATTCTAAGATTGGAAAAATTGCATTTTCTAAAAATTCGAAATTGAAAAAAAGCATTTTGGAAAAATTGCAATTTAGCTAAATTCCAGTTTTAAAAAATTCCAGTTTAAAAAATTCAAAATTAAGAAAATTGCAGGTTTGAAAAATTGTAATTTAGGAAAATTCAAAATTTAAAAATTGCAGTTTTCAAAAATTGCAATTTAAAAAATTCTAAGATTGGAAAAATTGCAGTTTTTAAAAATTCAAAATTGAAAAAAAGCATTTTGGAAAAATTGCAATTTAGCAAAATCAAAAAATAGAAAAAATTCCAGTTTTAAAAAATTCAAAATTGAAAAGAAACATTTTGCGAAAAATTGCACTTTTGAAAAATCAAAAATTGAAAAATATTGCAGTTTCAAAAAATCCAAAATTAAAAAATTGCAATTTAGAAGAATTTCCATTAAAAAAAAATTACAAATATAAAAAAAAATCAAAAATAAAAAAATATAAAGTAAAAAAAAACTTATTTTCAAATTGAATTAAAATGCAATTAAGGGAGAAAAGAAAAGAAAAGAATCGACACAAAAAGAATAAGAACAAAGAAATTAAATTAAAAAGAAATATATATATATTGAAAAGAAACTGTTTTGTGATTCCTTGAATGAGTTATTGCTTAACCATCGATGATAATAATCGCGATTCACGATGTTTTCATGGGTGCAAACACCGGATATCACGAGTCTCATCAACATATCGCCTAAGAAGATTCTCGTCATTATAATTTTCTATCTCTTTCATAGTATATAGGTACATACGGTTTTTCATTATCGCTCCGCATTCGGTTTTTTTTTTTATTTTTAAATATTTTTTATATTCAAAAGAGAGAAATCAGTGGGGAAGGGGGGATGAAAATAATCCAAAGGAAACTGTGTCCTTGAGGAATAAACAAATAAACAAAAATTATTTTCTCTAAAGATTGTAACAAAAAAAAAAAATTACAGCTGAGTTCGCTTTCCTCAAGGTCGTCACGTTCCTTAGAAAGTTTTTATCTATATATATATAAATGTCTATGGCCTTTATTATAGAAAACAACAAAGCATTTTTATATCCTTTTAATTAAATAATTAATTAATTTTTTAATTTTCCTAATTTAAAATAATTAATTAATTAATTAAATAAATAATTAATTTTTATTCAATAATGTAAATTAGAGGGGCAAAAAATTATTAATATTAATACTATTGTTATTATTTGTTTGCAATAATGTTTATAAAAATAAATATTATAATTAATATTTATAAAAATAAGTATTATAATTAGTATTTATAATAATAAATATTATAATTAATATTTATTACTAATTAGTAATTATAAAATATTATTTCTAATGTTTATAAACAGTTATTTGTTATAATTATTTAGAAAAAAAATTGTAATAATTATTACAAATAATCATTATTTATAACTTTTTATAATAATTTTATTATTAATAATTATTTTTATTTATTGTTATGATTATTATTATTATTATTTTTATTATTATTTATACCAATTTAAAATAATTATAAATTTTGATTATTTACAGTAATTATTTGTTATAAGTATTAATGAAAAAATTGTTATGATAAATAAATAATAAATAAATAAAAAAAATAAAAATAAAAAAAAAATATAAATATTAAATAATTAATAATAATAAATATAATAATAATATAATATAATAATAATATAATATTTTAATAATTTTTTATAAATAATTTTAATTTATAATAACTTATTGTAAATATTTATAACAATAACTTATTGTAATTATTTATTACAATAACTTATTGTAATTATTTATTACAATTAATAATTGTAATTATTTATTACAATAACTTATTGTAATTATTTATTACAATTAATTATTGAAATTATTTATTACAATTATTTATTGAAATTATTTATTATAATTCTTTATTGAAATTATTTATTACAATTATTTATTGAAATTATTTATTACAATTATTTATTTGAATTATTTATTACAATTATTTATTATAATTATTTATTATAATTATTTATAATAATATATTAAAACAATAAATAATCATCATTTATTATTGTTTATAATAATTCTATTTCTTATAATTTGATATAATGTAATCATTATTGTTGTAATTGAACAAAAAATCATAAATTTGAAAACAAAATGCTTTCTTGTTCTCTATAATAAAAAAATGTATTTTATTTATTTTTTTTTGCTGAAAAACTAATTTTGCATTACTAACAAGAAATTTTTTTTCTTTTTCTCTCCCATTCCTTTCTTTCTTCTACATTGTCATACGTACAAAATATCATTTTTCACAATCAACTCGTTCACTTCAATGAATTTTTACAATTCCTCTTTTTATTCAAACAAAAAATAATTAAATATTACAAAAAAAACCTGAACTTTCATTAAAAAAACAAAATATTTACACTTGCAAAACAAAATTACTTAAATTTTTCGTTTTCAATAAAAAAAAATATTTCATAAAATTAATTTTTTTCCACTATTTGCAAATCTTAATGCAACAAAAAATTTTTTACAATTACAAAATTTTCAAAAAATATTTTTTTAACTCAATTTGGAAAAAAAAAATTTTTTAAATCACTTATTCAATTTGGAAAAATATAAAATTAACAAAACTTTTTCAATTTTTCAAAAACTATAAATTTGAAACATTTAAAAAATTAATAATTCAAAACAATTTTGATTTAAATTGCAAAATATAAAAAAAAATTAATACACAATTTTTGAAATTTAAAAACAAAATGAAAAATTCTCGATAAACGTTACGAAAAAACAATGAATCCCGCCCTGTATCCTATATTCCTTTGGAAAACTGCAAAACAAAAACTGCAAAAAACAAAACAAAAAAATAGGAGACTACTTGCCAGAAGAGATACCGCAAATCGTGCTCCTGACCTTCGACGATTCCGTGAACGACCTTAACAAGGGTCTGTACGCGGATCTCTTTGAAAAGGGCAGAAAGAACCCCAATGGCTGTCCCATCTCGGCGACCTTCTACGTGTCCCACGAATGGACCGACTACAGCCAAGTTCAAAATTTATACGCCACCGGTCACGAGATTGCCTCCCACACGGTCTCGTAAGTACTAAACGAGCACCCCCTTAATTTCGAATTTTTTTTAAATTTTTTATTTCTTTTGAAAAAACTTTGAATTGTTTTTTTTTCAATTTTCTACTATTTCTTACTATTTTCTACTAATTTTTACTATTTTCTACTATTTTTAACAACTTTTTACTTTTTTGTACTATTTCTTACTATTCTACTATTTTTACGTGTTTCTTACTAATTTTTACGATTTCTTACTATTTTTTTCCTATTTTCTACTATTACTTTCAATTTTGAACAGTTTTTCCTATTTTCTAATATTTTCTCCAATTTTTACTATTTTCTACTAATTTTTACTACTTTCTACTATTTTTAACAATTTTTTTATTTTTTTGTACTATACTCTACTATTCCTTACTATTTTCTACTATTTTTAACCATTTTTTTACTTTTTTGTACTATATTCTACTATTTCTTACTATTTTCTACTAATTTTTACTATTTTCTACTATTTTTAACAACTTTTTACTTTTATGTACTATATTCTACTATTTCTTACTATTTCTTAATATTTTAAATTCTTACTGTTTTCCACTGCTTTTAACAATTTTTTACTTTTTTGTACTATACTCTACTATTACTTACTATTTTCTACTATTTTTAACCATTTTTTTTACTTTTTTGTATTATATTCTACTATTTCTTACTATTTTCTACTAATTTTTTACTATTTTCTACTATTTTTAACAACTTTTTACTTTTTTGTACTATATTCTACTATTTCTTACTATTTCTCACTATTTTCAAATTCTTACTGTTTTCCACTGCTTTTCACAATTTTTTACTTTTTGTACTATATTCAACTATTTCTTACTTTTTTCTACTATTTTCTACTATTTAAAATTTTTTTTTTACTTTTTTGTACTATATTCTACTAGTTCTTACTACTTTCTATTATTTTTTACCGTTTTCTACTATTTTTAACTGCTTCTTGCTGTTTTTTACAATTTCTTACTATTTTTAGCTACTTTTCTCTAGCTTCTACTATTTCTTACAATTTTAAAATATTTTTTCTATTTTCTAATATTTTCTACTATTTTTTCACTGTTCATACTATTTTTTAAAACTATATTATATTTTTGTGACTATTTTTTATCTACTTTCCTCTATTTTCTTCTATTTATACTTTATTTATTTACTATTTTCTACTATTCTCAGCTGTTTCTTTACTATTCTTAACAATTTTTTTTATTTTCTACAATTTTCTTACTTTTCCTACTATTTCTTATAGTTTTCAACTGTTTTTTTTCTATTTTCTACTAATTTTTTCTATATTTTACAATCTTCTACTAATTTTTACTATTTTCTACTACTTAAAATTTTTTTTTTTACTTTTTTGTACTATATTCTACTAGTTCTTACTACTTTCTATTATTTTTACCGTTTTCTACTATTTTTAACTGTTTCTTACTGTTTTTTTACAATTTCTTACTATTTTTAGCTACTTTTCTCCAGCTTCTACTATTTCTTACAATTTTAAAATGTTTAATTTCTATTTTCTAATATTTTCTACTATTTTTTCACTGTTCATACTATTTTTTAAAACTATTTTATATTTTTGTGACTGTTCAAACTATTTTTTCAAACTATTTTCTACTATTTCTGATTTTTTTATCTTCTTTTCCTTATTTTCTTTTTTTTCTTTATTTTTTACTATTTTCCATTAATTTTTTCTATATTTTACTATCTTTTCTGATAATTTTTACTAATTTCTACTATTTTAAATTTTTTTTTGCTTTTTTCTACTATATTTTACTATTTCTTACTATTTTCTAATTCTTACTGTTTTCCACTGTTTTTAGGAAATTTTTTTACTTTTTGTACTATATTCTACTTTTTTTTACTCTTTTGTACAATTTTCTTATAATTTCTACTTATTTTATACCATTTTCTACTATTTCTTACAATTTTGAACTGTTTTTTCTATTTACTACTAATTTTTTCTATATTTTACTATCTTTTCTACTATTTTTTTTAACTTTTTCTATTTTCATATTTTTATATTTTTATTTTTATTTATTATTATTATTATTATTATTATTATTATTATTATTATTATTATTATTATTATTATTTTATTTATTTTTTATTTTTATTTTTTTATTTATTTATTTTTTTATATATATATATATTTTTTTTTTTCTATTTCTATATCTATTTTCTCCTATTTTTACTTTCTTTTCTACTACTTTCTATCATTTCTTACATTTTCTACTACATTTTCTTCTATTTTCTACTATTTCTTAACTATTTTTTCTACTTTCTACAATTTTTTTACATTGCCAGTTATTTCTTACTATTTCTTTCTTTTTTACACTATTTCACTGATTGTTAATAGAGCTTTATTAATTGCTTAGTAGAATGTACTACTTATTAGTATAACTGTTTTATTAATAATCGATAAAACAGTTTCACTTATTTTTTTTAGTAAAATAATTATCTTTTAATTAGTGAAATACTACCAAAAAATTAGTAAAATTTACTAAAAATGGATAATATTCTACAATTTGAAAATGGGCAAAATAGTCCATGAAAACTACTAAAAGTTTTGTAAAATTTTCTTATTTGTAAGTAGAATTCTACAAAATTTAAATTCCGGGAGTGCTATTTCTTACTATTTGCAAATATTTTCTTTGTGTTCTGCTATTTCTTACTATTTTTAATTATTTTTTTGTTTTCTACTATTTCTTACTATTTTTTAACTATCTTCTTTGTTTTCTACTATTTCTTACTACTTTTAACTATTTTCTTTGCTTTCTAATATTCCTTACTTTTTTAATTTTTTTCGTATTTTCTACTAATTTTTTCTAATTTATACAATCTTCTACTAATTTTTACTATTTTCTACTATTTCTTACAATTTTTTAACTATTTTCTTTGTTTTCTACTATTTCTTACTACTTTGAACTAATTGATTACTAATTTTTTCTAATTTATACAATCTTCTACTAATTTTTACTATTTTCTACTGTTTCTTACAATTTTTAAATTATTTTCATTGTTTTCTACTATTCCTTACTTTTTTAAAATTTTTTTCTTACTTTCTACTAATTTTTTCTATATTTTACAATCTTCTACTAATTTTCACTATTTTCTACCATTTCTTACACTATTTTTTATTACTTTTTCAGTTTTTCTACAATTTTTTCTATTTTTAAAAATATTTTTTCTAGATATATCTGGCTATTATTTACAATATTTTCTTCACTATTTTTTATTATTCTTACTGTTTCTTAATCATTTTTTAAATTTCTTACTATATCTTACTGTTTCTTACTATTTTTTACTGTTTCTTACTATTTCTTACTGTTTCTTACTATTTTATACTACTTTATACTATTTTTTCTTTTTTTAAAACTACCCCTTTTTCGCAATTGCTTTCCCATCTTTTTTTAGTATTGTAAATATCTTTTTTATTTTGTATTCTTTAGTAGTTAAATTGATTTACTACCATTCCCTTTAGACTATAACTATCTACTATCAGTATTGTAGTATTATTTTCAATTAATTTTCAACTTACTTTCAATGAATCGATTAATTAAAATTTTATCCATAAATCTTTATCGTTAACTCCTATAATTATTATAAATCGACTGTATAATATTGAATAATTGATTATTGAATTCCGATTGCTCGATTATTTATCGATTAATAAATTATTTATCGATTAATCGATTAATAAATTATTTATCGATTAATCGATTACTAAACACTATTTGATCGATTATTTTTCGATTAATGAATTATTTATCGATTAATCGATTACTAAATATTAGTCGATCGATAATTTTTCAATTATAAAATTATTTATCGATTATTATTAATTATCGATTATTTATTAAATATTGACTATTTGTATATTAAATATCGATGAATGTATTTAATAACGATTATTGAAGTATTACTCATCGATTTATTACAATTATCGAAGAAGGATATTTTTTTAATCGATTAAGATAATGATTAAAAAATATTGCTATAATCGATGAATCGAATTGAGAATATTGATAGAAAACAAATAATACTGTCCATATATTCTAAATGAAGATTGATTATTGATAATCAATATCTTGAAATAGTTTATTTTATTAAAAAAGAATTTATATTTATAAATTCTTCGTTTACAAAAAATTATTTAAATTATTTTCTTTTTTTGGTTTCAATTTATTTTGCAATATTTAAAAATAGAAATTTTAATTTTTTCTAAATCAAATTAGCATTATTTTGTGGTAGAATTTCTTTTTAATATGTACATAAATAGTAGTAATATTTAACAATTAGTAGAATTGTAAATATTGAATTAATTGGCAATAAGGTGCGCGACATAAAAGTAGAATAATT
Organism: Leptopilina drosophilae; assembly: GCA_032873175.1. NCBI lineage: Eukaryota > Metazoa > Arthropoda > Insecta > Hymenoptera > Figitidae > Leptopilina > Leptopilina drosophilae. Next base: position 37,705,744 of record CM065486.1, on the reverse strand, counting down.
AATTCGGTTCTTAAAATGATTGCATGCTGTAAAGAAAACTAATAACAATTTTTTAGATTTAAAGTGAATTCCATGTTTCGTAGAAATTTTCGAAGAATTTTATCATTTGGAAATTTATTTGAATTTAATTTCAATTAATTATAGAGGAAAATATTTTGAAATTAATTAAATTTTATGTCAACTTATAATGTGTAGCCTTTTTTATATTTTTATTTATTTATTTTTTTGAAGGTTTCATTTATAAATTATCTTTTATTACATTTAATTGTTGATTTAATTACTATTTTATAATTTCAAATGGATCCAAATTATTAGGAATTATCACATTCTCTATTATTAAATAGAGTTAATTATTTTCTTATTTTTGATTAATTATCCATTACATAACGCGTTGGATCTATTTTATTTTTATTTACTCCATACGTTATGAAATTATTGTTTCTTAATCGAATTTTTTCTCATATTTTATTTCAAATTCAATTCAAAACTAATAATTAATTAATTACAAATTATTTCTTAGAATTTTCTCTGTCCTCTTTCTCTTACTTTTTAGTTTTAAATTTAATTTTTTCTTCACTTATGTTTTTTTTCCAAAATATTTATATTAATTACAATTATAATAAAAAAAATTGAAATGAACTAATTTAATTAATTATTGTAAATTATTTCTTTTAAATTATTAATTATGATCTAAATTGTTAAAAACCACTTGTTGCGTTTTAATATTTTTTTACTCTTTAACTTTGGGTGAATTTAATAATTTTTAATTTAAATAATTATAAAGTAATTATAACGAATGAAATATAATAATAATATTGAACATTAATTAAATTTATAATAATTCCTGGGATTTTTTGTATGTAAATAAATATTTAGATATAAATATTGTTAATAATATTATAATTTGGTGCAATTAAAATTACAATTATAATAAATAATTGAAATGAGCTAATTTAATTAATAATTATAAATTATTTTCTTGTTGCTCAATGGCATTGTAATTATAATCAATTTCAATTATAATTATATTATTTACGATTAATTTCAATTTCAATTATATTAATTATAATGAATTACAATTATAATTATATTATTTACGATTAATTTCAATTATAATTATATTAATTACGATTAATTTCAATTATAAATATATTAATTATAATCAATTACAATTATAATTATATTAATTATAATCAATTACAATTATAATTATATTATTTATAATCACATACAATTATAATTATATTATTTACAATGAATTTTAATTATGATTATATTAATTTTAATCAATTACAATTATAATTATATTAATTATAATCAATTACAATTATAATTATATTAATTATAATCAATTATAATTATAGTAATTATACTAATTATAATTGCAATTTTACAATATATTTTACTTAAAAATATTTAATTTTATAATTTAATGCAATTTGTATTTTTCCGTTTTCCAAAAAAATCGAATATAATATGAGAGAAGTCATATTTAAAAAAAAAATGAAAGTAATTAGAGTGAATTTTATTTCCACATATATTTATTTATTAATCGAAATTTTACATTTCGTGAAATAATCTTGTAGAATCGACCCACTAACACTCATCATCAGTTCGTATATATAATTAAAGAGAGAGTATATATCTTAATCTGTCACTAATGCAGTTCATCATATGCGCGCCTTTCGCTTTTTAATTTAATTTAGTTTCTTTTTTTTTACATCTCAATTTAGTCGCTCGCTTCATTAATTCATCTCTTGAATTCATTAAACTCACACGCATATTTAATTTAGAAGCTGATAAATTTTTTTTAATCCACAATAATTAACACCCAACTTTTCTGATTAATTCTTATGAATTTTTCTTAAATGTTTAATTTTCTCTTGATATGAATCTCTAGATAAATATTTATTTACCATTTTTTAAAAATTTTAAATCGTTTTTTTTTAATTTTAAAAAGTAAATTAATTTTGTGTTTAGACTGTTAATTTATACGAACGAATTTATTTTTCAATTATACAAAGGAATTTATTTTTTAATTATACAAAGAAAAATCTGTTATAAATTAAAATTGTTTTGTAATTTATTTCAATTGAAACAGTATAATAATAAAAATAATAATAATAATTTATTTATTTATTTATTTATTTTATTTATATTTAGTTTTAAATAATTTTTATATAATTTTTTTTTTATTTTTTTAAACTTTTTTTTATAATTTTTATTTTTATAATTTTTTTTTATTTGCTGTCATATAATTTTAGTACTTATTTCCTTTAGTCAATAATTAAAAGAATGGAAAAGTAAATATTTCTGTTGTATTCAACTTTAAAAATTTGAATATTAATTTAAATCAAACCTTAAATTAAACGAATTAGAAGTAAAAAATTAATTTTTTTTTAAATTGCATGTGTCGCTTTAATTAAATAGTTAATTTTCTTCATTTTCTTTTTTAAATTGAAAATAATTTTATTCTATAAATTTTTTTTTTTTCAAATTGTAATTTAGAGTGAAAAATTGATACTAATTTTTAATTTTCTTTCTTTTCCTCTCGGGGACGGCGGTGAAAAAATAATTTAGGCACAGTTTTGGAGAACAATTCTCAGCGAGAAAATGGGCGAGAGAAGTTGCTGGACAAAGGGAAATTTTGGCAGCCTACGGAGGTGTTAAACTCGAAGATGTTCGCGGAATGAGAGCACCATTCCTCTCGGTAATTATATTTTCCATAAATATTTATTTTTTTACTTCTTTTTTTACTTAGAGTTTAAAAAGAAAATTATTTTATTCAACTCAGGCGGTGAATAAAGTTCCTATTATTGCCCTAGGGTAATAAAGGAGCCATTATTACCCTTGGGCAATAAAGTACCAATTATTACTCTAGGGCAATAAAGTACCCATTATTAATCTAGGGAAATAAAGTCCCTATTATTACTCTAGGACAATAAAGTACCCATTATTAACCTAGGGAAATAAAGTCCCTATTATTGCCTTAGGGTAAAAAAGTACCAATTATTACTCTAGGGTAATAAAGTGCCCATTATTACCCTAGGGCAATAAAGAACCTATTATTGACCTAGGGCAATAAAGAACCTATTATTGACCTAGGGCAATAATCTTCTTTTTAATTTCATTGCATATAATAATTTCAGAATTAAATTCACATAAAAGTAAAATTCAGAAAAAAATTTTTTTCATTAAAAAAAATAACTTTTAATAATAAAAATAAAACTCACGTCTTTCATTGAGAGAAAAATACATCGTAATGATATTTTATGAGGGAAAAAAAAGAAATACACTTCTTTTGTTGGAAAAAATTAGAAGGAAATTCTCATTAAAGTGAATCCTTAAAAAAAAACAGAGAGAGAGAGAAAATATTCGCGCGGCTATTTAAGTCAAGGAGGATACAATTAAGTCTATATGGTTTATAAAAAGATTATCTAAGAATCGTAAAAAAAAAGTTTATAAAGTAGCAATAATAATTGAAAAATATTTTAAAATCTTGGGAGGGGAGAAAAAGGGAAGAAAAAATAGTAAATTGTGAAAAAAAGTGGGGTGGGGGGAAGATGGTTTGTTGTAATTGTTTCGAAAGGTAAATCGCGTTCAACAATTACCGTTTTTGTTACGTCTACTTTATATGGTCAATTATTAGAATTGTCATTAAGAGAATAAGATAAAAAAAAGATAATGATAATAATAATAATAAGAAGAAGAAAATGAATCTTGGCAACAACCTCGTAACACTAAACGATTAAGTTACCGGCATTTAATCGTAATGTTAGAAAGACCTCATATCAAGAATCACTTTTGAAATCCAAATGGTATAGGGATTAAATATATATATACATACAAACACACATGAAAAGGGCAATCGTTAAAATGATCATAAACGTTCGCTTTTACGTAATGCGAAGAATTTTCTCATCATCTGCGTGTGATCCAAGAAAATCTCAATTTATTTACATTTATAAACATGTTGCTTTTAGAAAACTATTTTTTTTTGGAATTTTAGTAAAATTATTTTAAAAAAATAAAAGTTTAGAATTTTTTTAATTTTTTTAACCATTTTTTTTAATATATTGTATATTTTATATATAAAATATATAAAAATTTAACAATTATATGAAATATAAAAAAATGTATAAAATATAAAAATGAAAATATATTTTATATGAAAATGTTAAAAATATATAAAATATTAAGTATTTCAGTGTGAAAAATGAATCTTACTTTTGGTCCCCTTTTGGATTAAAACAGTTTACATTAGAAACTTATTCGAAAACATTAATAACTTCATTTTTAAATAAATATTTAATCATTATTATTTTTTCATATAGAAATTGGGATTTTCAAAAATTCAATTATTTTTTTTACTTATTCTTTAAAGAATTAAATTATTTTCAAAAAATCAATTATTTTTTTACTTATGCTTCAAAGAATTAAATTATTTGCAAAAATTCAAATATTTATTTTACTTATTCTGCACAGAATGAAATTATTTGCAAAAATTCAATTATTTTTTTTTCTTTATTCTTCAAAGAATTAAATTATTTTCAAAAATTTTAAATATTTTTCATTTTTTTACTTATTTTTCAAAGAATTAAATTATTTTCAAAAAATTATAAATATTTTTCATTTTTATCAAAATAATTTGTCATAATACAATTATTTTTTAATGTCTACTATTTGAAAAAAAATTTAACAAGAGAATTAATTCAATTATTTAAAAAGAAATTTTCAAAAAATTCGTCTCAAGAATTAAATTATTTTCAAATGTAATAAAATTCTTTGCAAAAATCCAATTATGTTGAAAAATTTACAAAAATTCTCGTCAATTTTCAATTAATTTTGTAAATAATAAACTTTTTCTCAAACATTCAAAACATTTCTGAAAAATATTAATAAAATTCTTGTCAGAATTTGAATTATTTTTAATATATGTGAACAATTTTATTATCAAATTTTTCAAAGAAATGAAATTATTCCTAAAAATTTTATTAAAATTTGTCAAAAGAATTCAATTGCATTTAAAAATTCTATTAAATTTGTTTTAAATAATTAAATTTTAGAGTAAAACTGTATTATTTTTAAAGACAATTTAAATTTTTGTAAATTTTTGAACATAATTTGATTTTTGGCGAATTACAAATTTTTTTTCTGAAAAATATTAATAGGATTCTTGTTAGAATTTTAATTATTTTTAAATTTTAATATAGGTACATTTTTTTATCACATTTCTCAAAAAAATGAAATTATTCTTAAAAATTTTATTAAAATTTATCAATAATTTCAAAATTTCAAGAGAATTCAATTATTTAAAAATTTATTAATAAAATTCCTTATGAAAATTCAATTCTAAGAAACATTTAATTATTATTTAATAAAATATTTGTTTTTTAGTGAAAAAATTTGATTATTAAACCAAATTTTTTATAGTATTCTACAAGAACATTCAATTTTTTTCCAAAAAATTAAAATTTCTAAAAACATTAATATATAAAAAATAATAAAAAAAAATATAAAACATTAATAAAATTCTTGGCAAAATTTTTATTATTTTTAATATATGTACAACTTTTGGCAAATTTCTCAAGAAAATGAAATTCTTTCTAAAAAATTTTATTAAAATTTGTCAAGAGAATTCAATTGTATTTAAAAATTTGTTAACAAAATTCTTTATGAAAATTCAATTTTAAGAAACATTTAATTATTTTTTAATAGAAGTTTGATTTTCAACAAAGTATTTTATTAAAATCATTTTAAAAAAAATTGAATTATTACAAAAGAATTTCATTGAAATTTTGGAAAATAATTTATTACTTTCTAGAATAAATAAAAAAAAATGAAATAAATGAATTTCTGGGAAGAATTTTACTACTTTTAAAAACAATTGAATTTCTTCAGTAATATTTATATAATTACTGCAGAAATTTAATTTGTTTATTTATGTTTTTTAAAATTTCTTATAATTTCATTAGAAAATTTAAAAATCATTTAAAATTTAAATTTTACAAAATTTTAAATGAAAATCATTTTCGAGTTTATTTAATTATGAAAATCGTAAACGCAACTCTTTTAAAATTGAATTAATTTTGAAATATTTTCAAGTAAAGCTAAATTTCAAGAATAAATAGAATATTCAAAAACAGCAATTTTCCAAAATTTCAATAAAAATTTTTTGACTTTTACGATTTTTTAAAAATATTTTGGTTTTGGTGGAAGGGGGAAGAATATAATTTTGAACATTTAAAACGATTGAAAGTTGCATTTGAATAAAAATTACAATTTTCGGTCAATAAGAAACATTTTTTAAATTTTAGGTTATGTTACTTGAAATTATTTTTTATTGACAAAAAATTGTATGATTTTGTATTCAAATACAACTTTCAATCGTTTTAAATGTTCAACATTAAATTCTTCTCCCTTCCACGAAAACGAATTTAAAATTTAACGACCTTTTCTTTTAAAATACAAAATAATGACATTGGACTAACTTTTGATCCGATTTTATGTCAGATTCTTCCTTAAGATGTAAACGGTTTCAGACTCGGTATTTTTCTGTGTTCCAGAATTTTTACTTTGTCAATGGTGGTACTTTTTGATAAAATATTTTTTTTAATAAAAACTTTTTAATAAAACACTTTTTTTTAATAAAAACTTTTTAATGAAAGACTTTTTTTTAATAAAAACTTTTTGATAAAAGACTTTTTTTTAATAAAAACTTTGTGATAAAAGACTTTTTTATAATAAGGCTTTATGATAAAAGACTTTTTTTAATAAGGCTTTTTGATAAAAGACTTTTTTTAATAAGGCTTTTTATTTTAAAAAAACATTTTTTTTATGAAAAACTTTTTGATAAAAGACTTTTTTTAATAAAAACTTTTTGATAAAAGACTTTTTTTAATAAAAACTTTGTGATAAAAGATCCTTTTTTTAATAAAAACTTTTTTTAAAAAAAACTTTTTTTAATAAAAACTTTGTGATAAAAGACTTTTTTTAAATAAAAACTTTTTAATAAAAGATTTTTTTTTAATAAAAACTTTTTGATAAAAGACTTTTTTTAATAAAAACTTTGTGATAAAAGACTTTTTTTTAATAAGGCTTTTTGATAAAAGATCTTGTTTTAATAAAAACTTTTTATTTTAAAAAAACATTTTTTTTATGAAAAACTTTTTGATAAAAGACTTTTTTTAATAAAAACTTTTTGATAAAAGACTTTTTTTAATAAAAACTTTGTGATAAAAGACTTTTTTTAAATAAAAACTTTTTAATAAAAGACTTTTTTTAATAAAAACTTTGTGATAAAAGACTTTTTTTAATAAGGCTTTTTGATAAAAGATCTTTTTTTAATAAAAAATTTTTTTTTTTTAAAACATTTTTTTTACGAAAAACTTTTTTGCTTTTAAAGGTTGGTGGCAATAACATGTTCAAAATGCTCTGGGACTTGAACTTCACTTATGACTCGTCAATGCCAATATACGAGAATCGTCCCCCAAGCTGGCCATACACATTAGATTATAAACTCTTCCACGATTGTATGATACCACCTTGTCCAACGAGATCGTATCCTGGTTTATGGGAAGTTCCCATGGTAATGTGGCAGGATCTTAATGGCGGAAGATGTTCAATGGGTGACGCATGCAGCAATCCACCAACACCCGATGGCGTTTATAAAATGCTAATAAAAAATTTCGAACGTCACTATACAACCAACAGGTAAATAAAAAAATTTTATCTTTACTTTGATTTTTTTATTATTATTGTTTTCTTATTTTTTTACCTGGAACAGAATCATAATAAACACAACCAACAAAGAAGCGGATAAAAAAAAATTCTTCTCTGTTTTGGGTCAATTTATTTTTATACAGGTAACTGCTTAAATGTTGTCCTTATTGGTCAGTTGACATGAGCGACAGTTTTTTATTTTTGGCAACTGCCCAACCCTGCTTGAGGATTTGAAAAAAATTTTTTTCTTACTACTCAACCTTGTTGGATGAAATTTTTACAAATATAAAAATTTAGTTAATTAATTAATTAAATCTTATTAATTTAATTAAATTTAATCTAATCAATTAATTATTTTTTTAATTTCCATAAGCAATATTTTTAATATTTAGTATTTTCTCAAAATTAAAAAAAAATTAAATTATTCAAAAAAGAGTTGATGAAATTTATCCTGAATTCAATTATTTTCATAAATAAAGTTTTCCACGAAAATTCAATTATTTCAAATAAAAATTTCATAACATTTATGTAATAAATAAATAATAAATAAATAATAAATAAATAAATAATAAATAATAAATAAATAATAAATAAATAATAAATAAATATTAAATAAATAATAAATAAATAATACATAAATAATACATAAATAATAAATAAATAAAAAATAAATAATACATAAATAATAAATAAATCAAACATAAATAATAAATAAATCATAAATAATAAATAAATAATAAATAATTTTACAAACATTTTCATAAATAATTAAAATTCTTCTCAATATTTTCAATTATTTTAAAAATTTTAAGAAATTCTTGGCAACTGTTAAATTATTTTTATAAAAATAATAAAATTCATAGCAGGATTTAAAAAAATTTTAAATATTCTTTCCAGCTATTCAATTATTTTTATAAAAATAATAAAATTCATAGCAGGATTTTAATAATTTTTTTAATACAATTTTACAGGAATTATACAAAAAAAATGTAATTATTCTTAAGAAATTAATTTCCATTCCTTGAAAAAGTCAATTAATAACAAAAAGATTTTCTTTTAAATTATTTAAAGGAATTCAATTATATTTACAAAAATATTACAATTTTTCACAGGAATTCAATTGTTTACAAATATTTCCATAAAATTGTTTGAAAAAAATCAATTATTTAAAATACAATATTAATTTTTTTTAATAATTCAATTATTCTTTTAGATTTTAATAAAATTCTTCCCAAAAATTCAATTATTTACATAAATAATTCTTCGATAGAATTCAATTATTAAAGATAAAAATTCCCCCATAATATAAAAAACAAATAATTATTCTCGAAAATTCAATTATTTTGAGGAATATTAAAAAAAATTGTTTACAAAATTCAATTATTTTTATAAATCACAACATTCATTGCAAAAATTTAATTTTATTTAAAATTAATAAATTTTATCTTGGAGATTTGATAACTTGAAAAATTCTAATAAAATCGTTGTCAAGAATTCAATTATTTTCATAAATAAGAAAATGCATTTTAGGAATTCAATTATTTGGAAAAATAATTTAATAAAATGCCACACAGATAAACAACAATTCTCATAAATTTTACTAAAAATTATTCTCAAGAATTTAATTATTTTTAAAAACTTTATTCAATTAAATGATGTTCAATATTTTCTATTTTTAAAGTTTCCTAACAGAATTAAATTATTCAACAATTTTTTTGTAAACATTTTCGTTAGAATTCCACTATTTTCATAAATAATAAATGTAATTGAAAAATTTCAATTATTTTCAATAATGTTTTAAATTAATTGATCGAAAAATTCAGTTATTTTCACAAATAAAGCTTTCCACAAGAATTTAATTATTAAAATAAAGTTTTTTTTTATAATTCAAATATTGAAATTCAATTTTCATAATATTTATTATATTTCAAAAAAATTAATTATTTAAAAAAATTTTTTAATGAAATTCTTATGCCGAATTCAATTATTTTCAAAAATATCAAAATTTTTTAAAAAAATTTAATTCTTTTTAAACAATTTAATTCTTTTTAAACAATTTAATAAATGTTTTCGCAATAATTCAATTATATTCATAAATAATAAAATTTTTCTCACGAATTTAATTATTCTTGAAAATTTAATTTCAATTCTTTGAAAAATCCAATTATTCTTGAAAATTAAATTTCAATTCTTTGAAAAATTCCATTATTCTTGAAAATTTAATTTCAATTCTTTGAAAAATTCAATTATTCTTGAAAATTTAATTTCAATTCTTTGAAAAATTCAATTATTCTTGAAAATATTATTTCAATTCTTTGAAAAATTCAATTATTCTTGAAAATTTAATTTCAATTATTTCAAAAAAAGCTTTTTAAAAATTCTTTCAATAAATTCAATTATTTACGAAAATATTATAATTTTTAACAGGAATTCAATTATTTTCTAACATTTTAATAAAGTTGTTCAAAGGAAATCAATTATTTTAAAGACAATTTTAATTAAATTTTTTTTCGTCTTAATTTTAATTATTCTTTTAGATTTGAATAAAATTGTTCCCAAGAATTAAATTATTTATATAAAATAATTCTTCGCAAGAATTCAATTATTTAATATAAATAACAATGTCTTTTTTCGAAGATTTAATTATTTCGAGGCATTTTAATAAAACTCTGTGCAAAATTCAATTATTTTCCAAAATAACAATATTCATCACAAGAATTCAATTATTTTTAAAAGTACTAAATTTTTTCCCGAAAATTCAATTATTTAGAAAAATTAAAATATTCATCACAAGAATTCAATTATTTTTTAAAGTAATAAATTTTTTCTCGAAAATTCAATTATTTAGAAAAATTCTAATGAAATCGTTGCCAAGAATTCGATTATTTAATGCTTTTTAGAAATTCAAATATTAAAAAAAAATTTAATAAAATTTTGTGGCACAAACATTGAATTATTATTTTCAAAAATCGTAATAGAACTCTTTGTAAAATTTCGTTATTTAAAAAAAAATTTTTCGTAATTCAATGATTTTCAATATTTGTCATTTTCATAAACTTAGCAAACAAAAAAATTAGGTATTTAATCGTTTAAAAATTTTTATTGTAAAAATTTTCCCTAGGAATTTTGAATCAATAAAAATTTTTAAATGAAATAAAATATTATTATTATTATTTTTATTATTATTATTATTATTATTATTATTATTATTAAATAAATGAAACTCCTTTTGCATGAATAATAAAATTTTTCCTGGAATTCAATTATTTAAAATTAAAATGTGCATAAAATTTTTCAGAAGAAATCATTTATTTTAAAAAATTTCCGTAAAATTCTACGCAAAGAATTAAATAAATATTTAAATTCATAGCCATTCTACAATAAAGTAATAATTGTTTATGGCATAAATTTTAGTCACAAACTAATAAATTTTTAAAAGGCTAAAGAAAAAAAAATTTAATAATTAATTTCTTTAATTAATTTATTAATTTAATATTTATTTTTTTTTCTTAATAAAGACTACGATTTTGAAAAAAAAATTTGCAAACAGGAAGTATGCAGCATGAAAACAGTTACATGTACTTTTTTTTCCTTTCAGATATATAGGCAGGTAAACTTGTACGATTACGAAATAAATTTATTTAAATGCCTTTCAGGGCGCCATTTGGACTTTTCTATCATGCAGCATGGTTCACACAGGCGCATCATAAAGAAGGTTTCATATCCTTCCTGGATACGATTGTCGCAATGGACGACGTTTGGGTGATAACAAATTGGCAAGCATTGCAATGGGTGAGAAATCCAACTCCCCTCGGTCTTCTCGATAATTTCGAACCATTTGGCTGCAACTATCCGGTAAGTGAAAATAAACAAATCTTCTTCTTCCCAATTTATTTTCCCCATATAACAGTAAATAATGAGAAAAAAAAAGAAAAAGAATAAATAAAAAGAAAAAAAAAATAATAGAAAATAAAAAAAAAGAAAAATAATAGAAAATAAAAAAAGATAAATAAAAAAAAGAAAAATAATAAAAAAGAAAAAAATGAAAAAGAAAAGAGAATAATAAAAAAAAATAAGAAAAAGAAAAATAATTAAAAAAAGTAGGTAATAGAAAATAAAAAAGAAAAAAAAATAAAATAGAAAAAAGAATAATAAAAAAGAAAAAAACGAAAAAAAGAAGAATAATAAATAATATGTAAAATAAAAAAGAAAAATAATAAAAAAGAAAAAAAATGAAAAAGAAAAAAGAATAATAAAAAAGAAAAAACGAAAAAAAAGAAAAATAATAAATAATATGTAAAATAAAAAAGAAAAAAGAATAATAAAAAAGAAAAAAACAAAAAAAAAGAAAAATAAGAAATAATATGTAAAATAAATCAGAAAATATTAAGCAATTCACAGTAAAAAATAAAACTTACTTTTAGTCCCTTTTTGACTAAAACAGTTTACATTAGAAACTTATTCTAAAACATCAATAACTTCATTTTTAAATAAATTTTTAATCATTATTATTTTTTCATATAAAAATTAGTATTTTCGAAAATTCAATTATTTTTTTAAACTTATTCTTCAATGAATTAGATTATTTTCAAAAAATCAATTATTTTTTTTACTTATTCTTCAAAGAATTAAATTATTTTCAAAAATTCAATTATTTTTTTTAATTATTCTTCAAAGAATTAAATTATTTTCAAAAAATTATCATTACTATTATTTTTTTTAATTATTCTTCAAAGAATTAAATTATTTTCAAAAAATCAATTATTTTTTATACTTATTCTTCAAAGAATTAAATTATTTTCAAAAAATTATTATTACTATTATTTTTTTTAATTATTCTTCAAAGAATTAAATTATTTTCAAAAAATCAATTATTTTTTATAATTATTCTTCAAAGAATTAAATTATTTTCAAAAAATTATCATTACTATTATTTTTTTTAATTATTCTTCAAAGAATTAAATTATTTTCAAAAAATCAATTATTTTTTATAATTATTCTTCAAAGAATTAAATTATTTTTTTACTTATTCTTCAAAGAATTAAATTATTTTCAAAAAAATTATAAATATTTTTCATTTTTATCAAAATAATTTGTCATAATACAATTATTTTTTAATGTCTGCTATTTGAAAAAAATTTTAACAAAAGAATTAATTCAATTATTTAAAAAAATATTTTCAAAAAATTCGTCTCAAGAATTCAATTATTTCCAAATGTAATATAATTCTTTGCAAAAATCCAATTATTATGAAAAATTTTCAAAAATTCTCGTCAATTTTCAATTACTTTTATAAATAGTAAAATTTTTCTTCGACATTCAAACCCTTTCTAAAAAATTGTAATCTAATTTAATCAAAAAATGTAATTATTTCTTAGTATTTTATAAAAATTCGTCGGAAAATTCTATTAAAATTTTTCTAAATAATTGAATTTCAGAGTAAAATTGTATTACTTATAAAAATAATTCAAATTTTAATTAAAATTTTTGTAAATATTTTAAACATAATTTAATTTTTTGCGAATTACGATTTTTTTTGTTCTGAAAAATATTAATATGATTCTTATCAGAATTTAAATTATTTTAAATATTAATATATATGTTCATTTTTTATCAAATTTCTCAAAAAAAATGAAATTATTCTTAAAAAATTAATTTAAAAAAATTAAAAATTAATTAATAATAAAATTAATTAATTAATTAAATAAAAATTAAATATTAAATTTAATTATTTACTTTTATCGAAATTTGTCAACAATTTCAAAATTTCAAGAGATTTCAATTATTTAAAAATTTATTTAATAAAATTCTTTATGAAAATTCAATTTTAAGAAACATTCAATTATTATTTAATAAAATATTTGTTTTTTAGTGGAAAAATTTAATTATTAAACCAAATTTTTTATAGTATTCTACAAGAACATTTCCAAAAAATTGAAATTTCAAAAAATCATTAATAAATAAAAAACAAAATAATAAAGAAAATAAAAACATTAATAAAATTCTTGGCAGAATTTTAATTATTTTCAATTTATGTACAATTTTCGTCAAATTCCTCAAGAAAATGAAATAATTCCTAAAAATTTTTTTTTAAATTTGTCAAGAATTTTTCTTCGACATTCAAAACATTCCTGAAAAATTATAATAAAATTCTTTGCAGAATTTTAATTATTTTTCATGTATGTACAATTTTTTCATCAAATTTCTCAAAAAAAAAAAAAATGAAATTATTTCTAAAAATTTTATTAAAATTTGTCAAGAGACTTCAATTGTATTTAAAAATTTGTTGGTAAAATTCTTCATATAAAAATTCAATTTGAAGAAACATTCAATTATTATTTAATAAAATATTTATGTTTTTAGTTTAAAGATTTAATTATTAAACCAAATTTTTTAATAGTATTCTACACGAATATTTAATTATTTTTCGAAAAAATTTCAAAGAATCATTGTAGATTTTCAATTTTTTTACATTCTCTTTAAAAATGAGAAAGTCTTGTTTAATACAATTTTAATCTAATTCAATAGAATTTTAATTTAATTTAATGTAATTATTTCTTAGAATTTTATTAACATTCGTCGTCATTCTATTAAAATTTTTCTAAATAATTGAATTTCAGAGTAAAATTGTATTACTTATAAAGATAATTAAACTGTTAATAAAATTTTTTGTAATTTTTTGAACTTAATTTGATTTTTTGCGAATTACGATTTTTTTTCTTCCGAAAAATATTTAATAAAATTCTTGGCAGAATTTTAATTATTTTTCATATATGTAAATTTTTTATCGAATTTCTCAAAAAAAATGAAATTAATAATATAATATAATAAATAATAAAAAAGAAAGAAACGAAAAAAAAGAAAAATAATAAAAAAAGATGAAGAATAATAATAAAGAAAAAAACGAAAAAAAGAAAAATAATAAAAAAAAGATGAAGAATAATAGTAAAGAAAAAGACGAAAAAATGAAAAATAATAAAAAAAAGATGAAGAATAATTGTAAAGAAAAAGACGAAAAAATGAAAAATAATAAAAAAAGATGAAGAATAATTGTAAAGAAAAAGACGAAAAAATGAAAAATAATAAAAAAGAAATAAAAGAAAAATAATAAAAAAACAGGAAATAAAACAGAAAATAAATTTAAAGAAATATTGAATAAATCGAGACAAGAAATTGTGAAAGAATCGTAAAATTTTCTATTTAATAGCACGCGATTGATTACGTGAAAAATTCCTAACCTCTTCTCCCCCCCTTTTTTCTCCTTTAACTCTTTTTATGCTCATTTTCTTCTGAAATTTACAGGACAGGCCAAAGAAGTGCAACAACGCGAAGGTCTGCAACCTTTGGCACAAGAGTGGCGTTCGATATATGAAGACATGTCAGGCATGTCCGGACATTTATCCATGGACGGGAAAAACCGGAATTCGCAGCAGTCGTATCGATAATGAAATCGACACTCACGAATGAGATGAAATAATTTTGCCAGAAAATGAGAGAAAGAAAAGAAAGAAAGAGAGAGAGAGAGAGAGAGAGCGAGAGAGATAATAAAATAGAATGAATAAGAGAAAGAGAGAAAGAGAAAAATTGTAAGAGTGTTTGTGTGTGAGAAAGACAGAAAGTAAGAGATGAATAACATTAGGATCCACTTTAAACAAGGACGAAAGATGATAATTGTGAACGGAACTTTAATTTTTGAGCTTCCGCACCATGAGATATCGATACATTCGATACTATGTATCGATAAGTAATAAATGTTTCAAATCGATGCCAGAATGTCAATATCGATATTTTCAAATCGATAATTTGAAAACGTTACTTTAAAAACGATGTTTCAACACGAGGGTGTATTGTACTTTTTTTAAAATAGAGAAAATTTGAGTTTTTGCACCTTTAAGAAATAGAGTCCGTTGTGGAAACAGCCTTAGGTTTTGGAATGTTAGCCTTAGGTCTAAACCTAAGGCTAACTTTTTTGAAGATAGCTATTTTGAATGCACCTTTAAGACATACAGTCCATTGTAGACACAGCCTTAGACCTAAGGCTAACACCTTGACGATGGACATTTTGAATTCACCATTAAGAAACAAAGTCCATTGTAGACACAGCCTTAGATCTAAGGCTACCATCATGACGATCGCTATTTTGAATTCACCTTTAAGAAATAGAGTCCATTGTAGAAACAGCCTTCAACCTAACAGCCGAACCTAAGGCTAACAATTTTGAAGATAGCTATTTTGAATACACCTTTAAGAAATAGAGTGCATTGTAGACACAGCCTTTAACCTAACAGCCGAACCTAAGGCTAACAATTTTGAAGATAGCTATTTTGAATGCACCTTTAAGAAATAGAGTTCATTGTAGACACAGCCTTAAGGCTAACACCTTGACGATGGCTATTTTGAATGCACCTTTAAGAAATAGAGTCCATTGGAGACACAGCCTTGGACCTAAGGCTAACAATTTTGACGATAATTTTGAATACACCTTTAGGAAATAAAGAGTCTATTATAAAAACAGCCTTAGACATAAGGCTGACTCTACAATGAACTGTTTTTCGTCGCCATGTTCGAAAGAATGTAACGTTCAATTGCAGAACTGGCCTTTTCTTTCGTTCATGGAGACAGAAAGGGTTCATTGTGGACTTGGCCTTATTTTATGTCTTCCTTGTTAACTACCCCAAAGCTAGTAATTTTTTTCTAGCAACTAAGAGACATTTAAAAAAGAAATTCCATTGTGAAAATAGCTTTACTTCATTGTAAACGTCCTTGAAATTTATTATTTTTTCGTATTCCCAAAAGCGAATGTAGTAAAATTTCCCCTTTTTTCGCAACAAGCATTTCAAAAAAAATCCATTGTGGACTTAGCCTTACTTCATTATAAACGTACTTAATATTGTTTTTCGTATTCCCAAAAGCGAAAGTAGTAAAATTTCCCCTTTTTTCGCAACGAGCATTTAAAAAAACTCCATTGTGAACTTAGCCTTAAGGTGACTACTGCCAACTGCCCAACCCTGTTAATTCATTTTCATCATTTTTAAAATACGTTTTTAAATTTGATTCGATTAAAAATTTTTCCTGCAACTTTGAATAAAAATGCAACAAAAAAAAAAAATAAGCAAACCTAAGTGGGAAAATAAAATGTTTAGTTAATGTATGAATGAGTGAGTTTATAGAAAACAAAAATGTCCGTTTGTTTTCAGTGGGTCTAAAGGAGGGTACACATGCCATTTTAATATTGTACCTATTCATTTTTTTTGTACACATGAATTTCTCCAAAAAAGAAATCGAGAAAATAGAGATTCTCTACTATTATTATTTTGAATATGGTAGAAAAAAAAAAATTTTCCATTTTATCGACAAGTGTTTAGGCCGAGTTTACAATGAATTGTTTTCAATTCCAACGATTTCAAGGAAAGATGAGAAAAAAAAGTTCATTGTAGACTTAGTCCAGTTCATTCGTTTTCGTAACATAAAGGTACGTTTACAATGTTTGTTCCCGCAGTCGAAATTGGAGTGGGGGAAATAAAAAATGACAAAATTGTCGGTAAAAAAATAATTTTTTTTTTATAAGAAAGGGCGCGAAATTTGAAAAAAGAGTAAAATTAAAAAAATAGAAAGACAACGAAAAAAAGAAGAGATTTTGTTTTTCGATAATGAAAATTCTTAGTTTAATTTTATTGGCTCAAAAAAAAAAGAAAACATATCATGTAGAAAATGTAAAAATTTCTTTTCGCTAAGAAAAAAACATTGTATTTTAATATATATATATTTTTCTACTTTATTTTTGCAAAAAAAAAATGAAAAACATTTTTTTTTCAACTGTCATTAAGAGAATCAAAATAAGGGACAATTTGAGAAAGTTTAGGAGTTCGACAATATTGTGTCGTTAATGACGTGAGAAAAGAAATCGGTTAGAATGTTGAATTTTTTTTTTTTAATTTTCAATATAAAACTTTTATAATAAAATCGACGAATGTGAAAAGCAGAATTTTTTAATTTATATTTTTCACTATTAGAAAAAAAAGGAAGAATAACTGATTTCTTTTCACACTGAAATTTAGATTGTATTAGCAATTTCAAGTTTTTTTTTGTATTTTCGAATTTATTGATGGAAAAAAAAGAGGAATAATTTTTGTGACATTCTACTAGTTTTTCCTCGAATTCGAAAATTTTTGTGAAAAACTTTTTAAAAAAAAAATATTTATTCGCTTTTATATAAATATATAATTATTATAAATAAAAAATATTGATGTATGAGAGAGTAAAGGGAAGCGTATTTAAAAGAGAGAGAAAAAAAAATGATGAATGTATTTTGTCTTGGAGCTTTAGATCAATTTACACACGATAATAATATTAATTATTATTATTATTTATAATAAATTTTTGATGCCTTTTTCTAATTTTTAAATAGTTGTATAATGCAACTGAAGTCGATATAGTGTAAAATCGATTGTTGCATTAAAAGCGGAATGCTTAAAAAGAAAACGGAAAATCAAAATGCGACTATTGTCGTCATTTTATTTTTTTGTGAACGTTTAACGTCGTTTAGAATATTTTTACTTTTTAGATTCTAAATTTAAAAACCGCCTTTATTAAATAAATATTTCATTATAGTAATTTTTGTTATTATTTCATTCCTGTAACCTTAAAAAAATGGGTTTTTAATTTTATACTCAATTATGTATATTTAACAAATATTTACGAATTTGATACCAGATTTCAAAAAATCAAAATGGCGGATCCAATATGGCGGACGAAAATATTGCAAATCTAACGAATTTGCTTGAAATTTGCTACTCGTTAATATTTTTGGGTTGCTTAGTACGAATTTAATGCCAGATTTCAAAAAAACCAAAATGGCGGATCCAATATGGCGGACGAAAATATTAAAAATCATACGGATTTGCTTGAAATTTATAACAAGAGTTCGTTTTTTGGTTCCTAATTACAAATTTATGGTAACATTTACAAAAAAAATACTAAATATTGGATCATAAAAAAATTATTCAACTTCATGTTATAGTAGAATTTTAGGAAAAATAAACAAATAAAAGAATTAACAAATAATTATGTAAATTTCAAATATGTTTTATTATTTTCTAAATAAAATTACAAAAATATTTTTTTCACAATTTTAGCAAAAAATTAACAATAAAAGAATTAACAAATAATTATATAAATTTTAAATATGTTTTATTATTTTCTAAATAAAATTACAAAAATATTTTTGTTCACCAACTGTGTTACATATTTTTTTTTTTTATATAAATGTAAAAATATTTTTGCTTAAACAACTTCAATGTTGCATGTGAAGTTTCCCTTTAAGTCTTGAAGCTCACGTCGATGAACAAGTCGCAAGCTATTTCCACTTGATCTCAATGCAAATGTTTTAGAACCACAATGCAATTCGGGTAAATTTATTGCTTCGTTAAAATTTTTGTACACATCAAGACTCTGACTGGTACAAGTTTCCTGTGGAAAAAGTTGAAAAAGAAAATTTAATTAATTAAAAAAATTATAATTAAAAATTAAAAAAAAATTAAATAATTAATTTTTAATTTTAATTTTTTTAATTTTCTTTTTAAATTATTTTTTTAAGAAAAAATTAAAAATTAATTAATTATTTAATTAATTTAAAGTTTAAAGTCTTATAAAATTAAATTTGAATTAAATTAATTACTTAAATAAAATTAATAATTAAAATCATTTATTAATTTAATTAATTAATTAATTGTCATTAATTAAAATTATATTAATTATTTATTATTACATTTTTTAATTAATTAATTAGTTTATTTTTTTATTTTAATTAAATTTGATTTTTTGAATTTTTTTAAATTTTTGAATTTACAATTTGAATTTACAATTTGAATTTACAATTTGAATTTACAATTTGAATTTACAATTTGAATTTACAATTTGAATTTACAATGTGAATTTACAATTTGAATTTAATATTTCGGGGGTTTAACATTTGATTCGTGTAAAATTGATAATTTTCTCTAAATTTATAATCGAAATAATTTAATTTTTATTTTCTTTTTGACTTTGTAGGATAGAAAAAAAATGTCTCACCGATGCTAAATTGACTGTGCAATTTAGTTCTAAATGAGAGTTCACAGGAGCTTTAAAATCCCAAGTGCATCTGGTAGATTCAGTTTCCATATCATTGTAACCCTTACTAAATAATACCCGTTTCTCTCCAACTTTTAAATCAACTTCCCCATGACAGAGTATAAACGTACTTGCTTCTTTCGTGAGAAAAATAATTAGCAAAAAGCAAGGAAGAGACAAAATTCCTGAAAGAAAAAAATTAATATAATTTAAATTAATAATTAATAATTTAAAAAAATGTTTATAAAATAAATTAATAATTAATAATTTAAAAAAATGTTTATAAAATAAATTAATAATTAATAATTTAAAAAAATGTTTATAAAATAAATTAATAATTAATAATTTAATAATAAATTAATAATTGAAAAAAATGTTTATAAAATAAATTAATAATTCATAATTTAATAATAAATTAATAATTTAAAAACAATATTTATAAAATAAATTAATAATTAATAATTTAATAATAAATTAATAATTAAAAAAAAAGTTAATAAAATAAATTAACAATTAATAATTTAATAATGAATTGATAATATTAAAAAAATGTTTACTTAATAAATTAATAATTAATAATTTATCAATATTTTAATTAATAATTAATAATTTATAAATTTAAAAATTATTCTTTAAAAAAATATTATATACTTTTTAAATATTATTAAAAAAATAAAATTAAAAAGAAATTATCATTAAACAAAATTTAGAAACAATTTAGTTTCTAGAATGATAAAAAAGTTTCAATTTAAAAATGAGTGTAAAAAAATTACGAGAAGTGAACATAAACATAAATTATATTCAATTTTTTTGAAAAGATTCAATTATACTTTCCAAAAATATTCGACAATTGTATTTTTAATATCTAGTATTACCGTAAAATTTCACAAAAGAATTCAATTATTAAAAAATAAAAATGATAAAATTCAGTTATTTTCATAAATAATAAATTTTTCAGCGAAATTCAATTAATTTTGAAAATCGTTTTCAAAAAAAATTTCGAAAAAATCAATTGTTTAACAAAATTTTTATACAATTTGTTACAAATAATTCAATTACTTTCACTAATAATGTCATTTTGCGTGTAAATTCAGGTTTAAAAAAAATTGTTATGAAATTCTAAGTTAGAATTCCATTACTTTTAATACTATTTTAAAAATATCAATTAGTCGAAAAATTTAATTATTTTCACAAATAAAGTTGTCGACATAGGAATTCAATTATTTAAGATAAAATTTTTTTTTAATAATTTGTTATATTTTCAAAAAAATTAATTATTTAAAAAAATTTTTAATGAAATTCTTATGAAGAATTCAATTATTTTCAAAAATAACAAAATTTTTCGCAAGAAATTAAATTCTTTTTAAACATTTTAACAAAATTTTAAGCAAAAATTTAATTATTTTTATAAATATTAGTTCTCGGGAATTCAATTGTTTTTCAAAATTTTAATAAAAAAAAATCGTATGCAATTATTTAATTATTTTTATAAATAATAAAATTCATTACAGGATTTCGATTATTTTTAAAACATTTTTACAGGAATAGCTGAAAAAATGTAATTCTTAAATATTTAATTTCAATTCTTCGAAAAATTCAATTATTCTTGAAAATTTAATTTCAATTCTTTAAAAAATTCAAATATTGTTTGAAAATTTAATTTCAATTCTTTGAAAAATTCAAATACATATTCTTGAAAATTTTATTTCAATTCTTTAAAAAATTCAAATACATATTCTTGATAATTTAATTTCAATTCTTCGAAAAATTCAATTATTCTTGAAAATTTAATTTCAATTCTTTAAAAAATTCAAATATTGTTTGAAAATTTAATTTCAATTCTTTAAAAAATTCAAATATTGTTTGAAAATTTAATTTCAATTCTTAGAAAAATTCAAATACATATTCTTGAAAATTTTATTTCAATTCTTTGAAAAATTCAAATACATATTCTTGAAAATTTAATTTCAATTCTTTCAATAATTCAATTATTCTTGAAAATTTAATTTCAATTCTTTAAAAAATTCAAATATTGTTTGAAAATTTAATTTCAATTCTTTGAAAAATTCAAATACATATTCTTGAAAATTTAATTTCAATTCTTTAAAAAATTCAAATATTGTTTGAAAATTTAATTTCAATTCTTTGAAAAATTCAATTATTTAAAAAAAGCTTTTTTAGAATTCTTTCAATAAATTCAATTATTTGCGAAAATATTATAATTTTTTACAGAAATTCAATTATTTTCAAACAGTTTTATAAAATTGTTCGTAAGAAATCAATTGTTTTAAATACAATTTTTATAAAATTCTTTAGAATAATTTAATAGTTTACATAAGTAATTCTTCGAATAAGAATTTAATTATTTCGATAAATAATAAAATTTTTCTCGACAATTCAATTATGTTCAATAAAATTCAATAAAATTCCTTACAAAATTCAATTATTTTTATAAATAACAACATTCATTGCAAAAATGAAATTTTCTTTCAAAAATTACAAAATAAGTCGAAAGTAATGATCGAATAAAATATATTTTCAAAAATTTTTGCAAGAATTAAATTATTTTTACAAATTTTTAAATTCTTTCACAAATACAATAAAATTCGATGCAGGAATTCAATTTATTAGCAAGATAAGAAAAATGCAAATATTTTTGTTAAAAATTGGAAAAAAGTCAGGAAAATAAAAATTTTGAAAAAAAATTCTATTGTTAAAAGTATAATTTTTTTACATTCAATTTTCAAGAATAGAAAATTTGAAAAATTATATTACCAAAGCTCGATGATTTCCCGAATAGTTTTAAAAACATTTTTATTTCAAATAAAACTTGAAGAATGTAAAACAAAATTACTAAAAGTATAAATAATATGACTGTTCTCTGTTCGTGTATAATTTGAAAATTTTTTTCTAAACCTTTATATAGTCTAGTTGGTTTCTTATTTTATCAGTATCAATATTTGTTGTAGGCGAAGCAAAAAAAAAATAAAATAATTTACATAAAAATTTATTTTTGTAAAAGAAATATTTGCCAATAAAAAATATGTTCAATACTAATGAGATCTTATTCGCTTTAAAATAAAACTTCAAAATGATATTTTTAAAAAACAAAATGGTTGACAACTTATATATAGTTAATTTATTTTTTGTCTCTGTCTGGAGTTGTGAAATTTTATTCTAATTTTTGTGATGAAATTAAAGTAAAGAAAAGAATAAAAAAAACTACTTATTAACATACACGTGTAAAAAATTTAAGATTATTCTGGAAAATTTAAATTTATATTTCATAAATTTATTAAAAATGTTATAAATAAATATTATAAAAAAATATTTTATCTAAAAATAAAAAAAAATAATTATCATTATAATTATAATAAAAAAACAAAAAAAAGGTTAAAGTTAAAAGAAAGGTTAATAAAGGTTTAGGTTTTTCTTATTATTACTATTATTATCATTATTATATTATTATTTTTATTATTATTATTATTATTATTATTATTATTATTATTATTATTATTATAAATAAATAAATATCATAAATATATTAAAAAAAAAAACGACAACATTAAGGCCTTCAAGAGGTCGTTAAATTAAAATTAGGTCAGATTTGACCTAAATTTTGACCTGCAGATTAAAAATAGGTCACATTTGACCTTAATTTTGACCTGTGGATTTTTTTTCATTATAAAATAAAATCTTTGAAATGTTTTTTTCATTATAAAATAAAATCTTTGAAATGTTGAAAAATCTTTTTAATAAGTTTGAGTAAAAGAATTTAAGAAATGTCAAAATATTTGTCCCCTCTTGTTTCAATAAGTTATCATATTAATTTTATAATTAAAAATTATAGAAGTTTTAATAAAAACGTTGCCTATTGTCAGGCGAAATTTTGATGAATTTTTCTAAACGAACAGCAACAGTGCTTAATGGTTAGTCTACAATAAGGCGCAAGGAGTGAACACCTTTTTATTTATTAAAATAACTAATAATAAAAATAAAAGAAAAAACGACATTGAAATTTTTCTTTAATATTCCTTATTAATTAACTATTGATACAGTTTATAATTATTTAAGAATTATTTCATTATTAATAGTTATTTAAGAATTATTTAATAATTAATAATTATTTATTTAATTATTTATTAAAAATATTTTTTGATTTATTTAATTAATTAATTATTGATACAATTCATAATTATTTAAGATTTATTTAATTAATTAATTATTGATACAATTAATAATTATTTAAGATTTATTTAATCATTAATAATTATTTAAGAATTATTTAATAATTAATAATTATTTATTTAATTATTTAATAAAAATATTTTTTTGATTTACTTTTATTACTAAATTTAAAAAAGTAATTAAATAAAATAACTTACAAAAATTGTACTTCAAAACATTAATTAATCAAAAATACAATAATAATAATTTCTCATTAAGTCATTATTGAAAAATTATTCATCTTACGTAATATAAATAAGGAAAATATAATTGATGATTAGCAAATATTAAAATTAAAATTTCATGAAAATCCCTACAGATATAAAAATAATAATGTGATCAATATCAGTTAAGATAAAATTAATGTTTATTTTTTTATTTCAAGACTTATGTAAATGAGAATTAACCAAAAAAAATTGTATTATATTTTAGTCTGTAATTTAAATAAAATACAAAGTTTACTTATTAGTTTTACTAATTAGGTTAGTAACTAACTAATTAGTTCAGTAATTCAACTAATTAATTAAGTATTTTGTTAAGTAATTAAAAGAATTAATTGACTAATTAGTTAAGTAAATTATGTAAGTCAATAAATAATTAGTTAAGTAATTGAAATAATTAATTAACTAATTAGTTAAGTGAATTATGTAATTAAATAAAAAATTAGTTAAGTAAATTATGTAATTAAATAAAAAATTAGTTAAGTAATTGATATAATTAATTAGATAATTAGTTAAATAATTTATATAATTAATTAGATAATTAGTTAAATAATTGATATAATTAATTAGATAATGAGTTAAATAATTGATATAATTAATTAAATAATTAGTTAAGTAATTTAACTAATTAATAAATTAATTAGTTTAGTAGTTGAACTGATTATTTAACTAATTAGATTAGTATTTAACTAATCAATAAACTAATTAGTTTAATTATTAAACTGATTAATTAGCAAATTAATTGATTAACTAATTAGTTATGTAATTAACTTATTAATAAACTAATTAGTTATGTAATTGAATTAATTCATTAAATAATTAGTTATCTAATTTAACTAATCATTAAACTAATTAGTTGATAATTAATGAATTTGTTAATTAGTTTTGTAATTAGCTAATTATTGAACTAATTAGTCTAGTAATAAACTAATTAATAAACTTATTAGTTATGTAATTGAATTAATTCATTAACTAATTAGTTATGTAATTTAACTAATCATTAAACTAATTATTCGATAATTAATTAATTAATTAATTAATTAATTAATTAGTTAGTTAGTTAGTTAATTAGTTAGTCTCTTTTATATTTTTATATTATATATATTTTTTTTTCATACTAAAATGATTTTTTTTTCACTGCTGCACAAAGAACGTATTTATTTAAATAAAAAAAAACTTGTCAATCTCGTCAATAATTATAATCTTTGGAAGATTGATTGAGACGGAGATTCGATTATTATTTTTATCTCAATTTCGATATCTCGTTAGAGTAATGTCCTTATCAGAAAAAAGTAACTCGTTGTGATGAAAGTTAATTTTTTTTTTTTGAAGAAAATAATTTTATAATTTTTTTTTTTAATTCACAATTATTGATATGTGTTAACTAAGTTTTTAAATTTAAAAAAAGAGTGCGTGTGAAAGAAAGAGAAAGATAGACAGAGAGAGAGAGAGAGAAGAAAAATGTATTTTTTAAAAAAAATTTCTATTTTTGTGATAAAACTAATTGTGCTGTGTTTAATTTCCAATGTCACGGGAAATTTATTATATGAGAAAAATGATCGAATTTTAAATAATGCAAATTTACAATTAATATTGAATAATTTAGTCTCGAGGAATTATTTGGAAAATTATTCGAAATTCGTGTTTAATAATTGTACGAAAGATCTTCTATCATTATCGCAAGAAGTGAAAAAAATGACACCATGGGCATTAAATAGTAGGAAACATAAAATTTTTTTTATTTTAAAATAATAATAATAATTTAATAAAAAGTAATTTTCTTATTACTAAATATTTGAGAAAAATTTTTATTTTTTACTTCTATTTATATTTAAATAATTATAAATATTCCAGTAAAGTTCAATGAATAAAAAAACTATTCTCTTTTTGGTCTAAAAATATTTTTACAAAATATTAATGCATGAAATAAAATATTCTAGAAATTTTCCTAAAATATAATGAAACAAATTTTAAAAGTATTCCGAATGTGTTCCATTGATTATTAAAAAAAAAAATTGCGCTAATATTCCGAATAATATTTTAACAATATTTACAATAAGCCGGACTATAAGAATTCTGGAAATGCTAAATTAACATTTCAAAATTATTAATAAATTGTTTCAATTTCAAAAGTATTCCTAAAGTATTCCCTTTTGAAACTACGAAAAAATAACTGTAAATATTTTACTTATATTTTGAGGAATATTTTTTTAAATACTTTAAGATCCATTGTTTAAGAAATAATTATAATAAAATCAACCATTTTTCTAAGTATTCTAAAAGTATTCCAAAATATTATAAAAATTTTTTATTAGCTCTCTCAATAATATTTCTAAAAGTAGTATTCTAAAAGTATTCCAAAATATTGTAAAAATTTTTTATTAGCTCTCTCAATACTATTTTATTTATATTTAAAAATAAAAAACTATTTTTTTAAATTTTACATTACCATTACAAAATTACGTCCATGAATATCAAAGGCAATTCCAAAAGTATTCATAAATATTCTTAATTTTGTTTAGTATTCCATAAAATACTTTATTCATTTTTGAAATAAGAAACTAACAATTCTTTAAATGTTACATTAAAATTATAAACATATCGAAAACAGTCGGAAGATATTCCGAAAGTATTCCAAAATATTCGAAAAGTACTATTAGTATTCCAAGAATTAATTGTTTTTAAAAAACGCTACTACTAATTCTATAAATACTTTGTTAACATTCAAAAAGTATTCCAAGTAATCGAAAAGTATTCTATTTTTATTCTAATAATATTTTATAAATTCAAAATTTTTTATTTAAATATTTGAAATACATCTTTAAGGATTTCTTAATATCTATATCAGCATTTCAAGAAACTATATTTTAAAATTATGTCCCAAAATTTAAATAGATATTTCAAATAGTATTCTAAAATAGTACAAAAAGTTTTTTTTAGTATTCCATAAAATATTTTTTTTTACATTTAAATTAAGACAGTAACAATTCTTTAAATATTAAATTAAAATAAAAAAAAACTATGTCGAAAAAGTTTAAAGGATATTCCAAAAGTATTCTAAAATATTAGAAACATTTTTTATTAGTATTCCATAAAATATTTTTTTCACATTTAAATTAAGACAGTAACAATTCTTTAAATATTAAATTAAAATAAAAGAAAAACTATGTCGAAAAAGTTTAAAGGATATTCCAAAAGTATTCTAAAATATTAGAAACATTTTTTATTAGTATTCCATAAAATATTTTATGTTCATATTTATAATAAAACACAAACGATTCTTTAAATATTGCACAATATTCCAAAATTATTTCCAAAAATGAAAATAGATATTCCATAGGTATTGCAAAATATTCTAAAAATTTTTTAGTATTCCATAAAATAATTTATATATATTTTTTTTTAAATGAGACACTAACATTTCTTAAAATGTTAAAAATCACAAAACAATGTCGAATTTTTTTTTTTAAATATTCCAAAAATTTTCCGTTTAATAAATTTTGAACATTCCATTAATATTTCTGCGGGAAAGAAAGTATTCTGTTATACAACAATCACATGGAATAATATTATAAACAACAAATATAAATATATTTTTTTCTCACTTTTGTTCTAAAATGAATTGGAAATAAAATAATTAATTATTATTTTTATTATTATTATTATTATTTTTATTATTATTATTAATATTATTATTATTTTATTATTATTATTATTATTATTATTATTATTATTAAAACAAAATTTTTTTAATAACAAAAAAGAATAAAATTCTCTTTTTCAGTGATTGATGCATCAACAAAAATTCCCTCAGGATTATTTGTTGGGAATGCTGTCGATTTGGGAATGTACGATGAATGCATTAATATTCGTGGCAATTCTAGCCGAAAGATTATCACAGGAAGACATTGTATTTATAAATTAAATTTTGTAATAAACGATGTTGTATTTGATTTGAAACCAACATTTGGCATGTGCTTGCCTTCAACATGTGACGTTGATGATGTTGTTAACATAATTGACGGAATAAATAAATTATTACACCAGAAAGGACTCAATGAAACAATTAATATTGAAACAGAAATGGTGACATGCTCTCATTCAGGAAAAGAAGGACTTTCCACGGGAAGTATTATATTTTTGTAAGTAAAAAATTAATAAATTTTCACTTGAACAAATATTAGAAAAATATTTTTTTTTAAATCTGTTTCTTTATTGAAATATTGTAATATCGTAATATCTCAAATATTTCATGGTAATATCCAAAATATTCCATGCTAATATCTAAAATATTCCATGGTAATGTCTAAAATATTCCATGGTAATATCTAAAATATTCCATTGTAATATCTAAAATATTCCATTGTAATATCTAAACTATTCTAAAGTAATTTCTAAATTCTTATTTTAAATATCAAAAATTTTTGTAGTAATATCTTTACTCACACAATAATATCTCAAATATTCTATTAGTAATGTCTAAAATATTTCATTGTAGTATATAAAGTATTCTATAAAAATACCTAAAATATTTTTTAGTAATATTAAAAATATTTCTTTGGAATATCAGAAATATTAAGTAGGAATATCAAAAATATTCTATAGTAATATCAAAAAAATTCCTTCGAAATATTATCAAAGTATTCTATAGAAATACCTAAAATATTATTTAGTAATATCAAAAATATTTTTTTCGAATATCAGAAATATTACTTGGGAATGTCAGAAATATTAAGTAGGAATATCAAAAATATTCCATAGTAAGATAAAAAAAATTTCTTTGTAATATTATCGAAAACATTGTGTATTAATATCGATAACAATATGTATTAATATCGATAATATTATGTAGTAATATCGACAACATTATGAAGTAATATCGATAATCTTATGCAGAAATATCGATAATATTATGCAGAAATATCTCAAATATTCTGTTAGTAATGTCTAAAATATTTCATTGTAATATATAAAGTATTCTATAAAAATACCTAAAATATTATTTAGTAATATCAAAAATATTCCTTTGGAATATCAGAAATCTTAACTAGGAATATAAAAAATATTCTATAGTAATATCAAAAAAATTCCTTCGAAATATTATCGAAAAAATTATGTATTAATATCGATAATATTATGTAGTAATATCGAAAACATTATTTAGTAATATCGACAATATTATATCGTAATATAGGCAATAATATCTCAAATATTCTACAATTACGTCTAAATACTTCT
Organism: Leptopilina drosophilae; assembly: GCA_032873175.1. NCBI lineage: Eukaryota > Metazoa > Arthropoda > Insecta > Hymenoptera > Figitidae > Leptopilina > Leptopilina drosophilae. The sequence continues at coordinate 37,676,225 of CM065486.1, read as the reverse complement.
TTGAAATAACAAAAATATTTTATTATAATATGAAAAGTATTCTTTTGGAATATCTTAAATTTTATGTAGTAATGTCGATAATAGTATTTCGTGGTAATATTTAAATTTTTTATTCTAGAATATCTTAAGTATTACATAATAATATCTTTTCTAGACTAATATTTAAAATATTGAAAAGTAATATCTAAAACATTATATTGTAATATCGATATTTTTTTTAATAGTAATATCTGAAGTATTTTAAATAACGAAAATCTTCGATTAGACTACATAAAATATTCTTTTTTATGAAATGTAATATAATATTCAAAATATGCCTTTGGAATATGTAAGATTTTACCTATAATATTTATAACATTCCTCAGTAATATCAAAAATATTCCATTAATATATTTAAAATATATTGAAATAACAAATATTAACAATATTCTATTGAAATTGTTGTAGTATTGCCTAAAAATAATTGTAATACTTCATCGAAATATACAAAATTTGCAATTGAATGTCAGGAATATTCCACAGTATAGTATAATTTCAATTGATAGGAATATCAATATAATAGTATTAATATATTTTTTTATACAGGAATATCTAATATTTCAAAAAAATATTAACACTTTTCGTCAAAAATTTCGTTTAAATTCTATAGGAATTAAAAATTTTTTTTTAATAATTGATAGTAATATTTAATAGTAATATCGGTATTATTTAAGAAATATCAGGAATATTAGGAATATCCGGAATATTAGGAATATCCGGAATATTAGGAATATCCGGAATATTCCGGTTATATTTTAGATAAATGCTTGTAATATTTTTAGAACATTTCACTTTATAAATAAATTTCAAAAATAAAAAATTTTACCAAAAAATATTGTAAATATTACAATAAATAATTAATAACAGAAAGCATAACAAATTAACCCAAGGAATATCTGGAATATTCTCTCTAAAAAATTCCAAATAATTCCATTGTGTAATTTTTTTCTTTTTGTCATAAAACTTTTTTTTTCTCTTACAGAACAGTATTGTTGATAATTCTTCTCTTTCTATTGATCTGCACAATTTTAAAATTAATGCACAATTGGCTGGAGGCGAAAAATTACAATTTGAATGTCATTAAACATTTATCACGATTTTCATTGATAAACAGTTCGTTAAGAATTTTAAGTTTAAAAAAACACAGCAACACAATTTCCTCGATTCATGGAATACGAGCTTTAAGTATATTATGGATTGTTTATGGACACGATCTTTTTTTCAATGTCATGACGTCATTTGTCAACTCACTTGATTTTATGAATGTAAGATTTTTTTGAGAAAAATGATGAAGAAAATAATTTATTTAAAATTTATTATTATTTATTTTTTTTTATTTTAAATTTCTTGCCATCGAATAAAATAAGCGATTTGTAAAAATTAAGAAAGGAAAATTATCTGCGTAAATTTTGACAAAGAAAAAAAGTGTCGAGAATTATGGCCGCCGTTTTCTCCACTTCGCGACTTTTTTCTTTAATAACAATTGTAAATTTAATTATTTTTCGATAATTTTTTGATAAAATTAATTTACTCGATAGCAAGAATAAATTATTGCATAATGATAGTTTGGAAAAAAAAATTAATTTGCAAATATTTACTAAACTTTCTTTATTCAAAGTGAAAATTAATATTATTTTTCTTAAGTTAATATTTTTTTTAGCTAAAATTAATATTTTTATGTTAATATTTTTTTTAGTTAATCATTTTCGTTCACTTGATGTGTATTAATTAATATTAGATTTACAATTAGTGGGCGCAATCGTGGAGAAGTGTTTATCTTGCATTGGCAATTTATGCAGTGGATACTTTTTTTCTGCTCAGCGGTTTTTTGCTCTCCTATCTTTTTTTGAAGAAAATGTCTCATCGCAAAACTTTCAACATATTCGAGTTCTATTTCCACAGATACATCAGGTTTTATTTTTAGTTATCAAATTAATAAAAATTTTTTGTAAATAAAAAAATTAATAAAAATTTTTTGTAAATAAAATTAATAAAAATTTTTTGTAAATAAAATTAATAAAAATTTTTTGTAAATAAAAAAATTAATAAAAATTTTTTGTAAATAAAATTAATAAAAATTTTTTGTAAATAAAATTAATAAAAATTTTTTGTAAATAAAATTAATAAAAATTTTTTGTAAATAAAATTAATAAAAATTTTTTGTAAATAAAATTAATAAAAATTTTTTGTAAATAAAAAAAATTTTTTTTAAAAATTTTTTATACTAAAAATTAATTTTTAATTTTTCTTTTTTTTAGGTTAACTCCAGCGTTGGCTGCTCTTGTTCTAATAACGATTTTCATTGTTCCCCATCTTGGTTCGGGTCCAAGATGGGAGGGTGACATTATTGCCAATGTTTCCACGAAATGTGAGGATTCCTGGTGGAAAATTCTTCTCTACGTGCAAAATTACGCGGGAGAAACGCCTGCGGAAAATCTAGTACACTCTTCAATTTTCCATAAAATGATAAATTGAATTAAAAAAAAAACAATTTTTAACTTTTTTTTAAAGTTAAATTTTACTTAACTTATTTACCATTTAGTAGAATATTAATTAAATAAATTATTATAGTCTATTATTTAAAATTAATCGATAATTAATAACAAAACAATTAATTAATAATTTAGTTAACAAAATAACGATTAATTAATAATTTAATCAACAATAACAATTAATTAACACCAAAATACATCTTTAAATATAATAACAATTAATAATTCTACTTAATTAAATTCTACTTAATTTGCAATTAACAATTTATTTATCAATAGTAATTAATTATTATTTTGATTGACAATAACATGAAATAATAATACTCAACAATAACAACTAATTAATTATTTAATCAACAATAACAAATAATCAATAGTTTAAAAATCATTAAAAAAAATTATTAATTAAATAAAAAATTAACAAAAATTTTTCATTATTTAGTGAATTGTTAATCAGCTAATAATAATAAAAAGTAACATTTATTTTATAATAATCAATAATAATTTATTTATAATTAGAAATAACAATTAATTAATAGTTAATTTAAAATTACAATTACACTTAAATAAATATTTAACAACAACAATTATTTGATATTTATTAACAAAATTAAATAATAGTTTTATTAACAATTAATAATAACAAATAATCAATAATTTAATAAATGATTTTAAAAAACAATGAATTACAATTAAATAAATATTTAACAACAACAATTATTTGATATTTATTAATAACAATTAAATGATAATTTTGTTAACAATTAATAATAACAATTAATTAAAAGTTTAAATATTGATTTATATAAACAATTAATTACTAATTATAATACAAAAATTAATTACTAATTTGTACAAACTATTTATAAATAATTAATAAACAATAATTCGATTAATTAGAATTTAATTAATAATAACAGTTAATTAATAAATAATTAATTTCCTATATAACATTAATTTAAATAATATTTTAAATAATTAAATTAGGTTAATCATCAATTACCGTAATTTTTTAATTAGTATTTAATAAATTATTTATTGAATAATAATTTAAGAAATTATTTATCAAATAGTAATTAAATAAATAAATTATTAAAAAACAATTTAATAAATAAATTATTAAACAACTATTTAATAAATAAACTATTAAACAACAATTTTAAAAATAGATTATTAAACTAATTAATAAATAAATTATTAAACAACTATTTCATAAATAAATTCTTAAAAAACAATTTAAGAAATAAATTATTAAACAACTATTTAATAAATAAACTATTAAACAACAATTTAATAAATTGATTATTAAACTAATTAACCCTCCGTCACACACCTTGGAAAAAATTACGACTTTACACACGTTTAGAGAAAATCCCTCACCACATTGTAAAATAAGCGACATAACAACATAAACAAAGGAATCAATATAAATTTAATTTTAACACAAACTTATAAATATGTAGTAAATTATTCTAAATTATAAAATTAATAAAATTAATTTTCAGTCTCAAAAATAAAATTTAATTACACGAATGCACATCTTCGAAGGAATTACACTTTACATATAAAAATAATGTAACATTAACAAATAAGCAAAAAAATCATTAAATAATTTATTTTAATTACATTTATAATATAATTTTGCCATTAGCCAATAGTGGAACAAAAAATATTTTGAAAACTTGATTTTTTTATTTAACATAACCTCACTTTTTCGAGTTTTTTCTGGCTTTGAAGCTTCATAATTAAATATTAATTATGTTTAAACTAAATGTTTTTTTAGAAATATGTTGAGGAGTAAATTGTCGAAAGGTATAGAGACTGATTTTATTTTGCAATGAGGAAAACAAAAGTTATTTAAAAAATACTGAAACCGAAGAGGGAATCCCTCCCTAGGTGTGTGACGGAGGGTTAATAAATAAATTATTAAACAACTATTTCATAAATAAACTATTGAACAACAATTTAATAAATAACTTATTAAACAACAATTTAATTAATAAATTATTAAACAACAATTTGATAAATACATTATTAAACAACAATTTGATAAATAAATTATTAAACAACAATTTAATAAATAAACTATTGAACAACAATTTAATAAATAACTTATTAAACAAATTGATAAATAAATTATTAATCAATAACTTAAGAAATAAAGTATTAAGCAATAATTTCATAAATAAATTATTAAACAACAATTTGATAAATAAATTATTTCCTCTTTGGATTTAATAATAATTTAGTGAATTTTTTGTTTAGTTATAAATAATATAAAGCAAACAAATTTTTTTCACACAGTTCTGTTTGGGTCACTTGTGGTACCTGTCAGTGGACATGCAACTTTTTTGGCTTTCGCCATTAATTATTTATCCACTTGCGAGAAAGCCAATAATTGGATTAATCCTTTTGGGATTGGCATTTATTGCTTCGATTGTCACACCGGCGATAATTGTCGCAAAATACGAATTACTCTTCTCTACTCTCAATTTTAGTCTGTGAGTTAAAATTTTTATATAAATTTTTTTTTCCAAACAAAAATTTTTGTCATTTTTTAATTAATTAGATTAATTTATTTAATTCATTAAAAAATTGGATGAATTAATTTATTTAATTATTTAAATCTGAAGAATATATTTATTCAAATAATTAAATTGCACAAATTAATTAATTCAAATAATTAAATCGCACGAATTAATTTATTCAAATAATTAAATCGCACGAATTAATTTATTCAAATAATTAAATCGCACGAATTAATTTATTCAAATAATTAAATCGCAGGAATTAATTTATTCAAATAACTAAATCGCACGAATTAATTTATTTAATTAATTAAATTAAAGAAATTAACTATTCAATTAATGTAATTAATTCAAAAGTGTAAAAAAATATTGCCATTCAAAACATTTTTATTTTTTGCAGTTTGGCAAAAATGATTGATAGTAAATTAATTTATTCAATAAATTTATTATTATAAAAAGAAAAATATATTGTGATTCAGTAAAAATAATTTTTATTTTCCAGATTGGAAAAAATGGCGGATACTGCAAATAAATATTACGTAGTGACACATTGTCGAGCAAGTCCATGGCTTGTGGGAATATTTTTTGGTTATATTATGGCAACTAAACGATCAAAACCAAAAAGGGTATGAATTAGTGATTTTATTTTCTAAGTAATTTTTTAATAATAGAAAAATTGGTAAATTGTGAATTTATTCATTTTTTTATTTACTTATCTTTGCTTAAAAAAGAGAATTAGTGTTGTTTTAATTAAACTTAGTATGCGCGCGCAGAAAGCGAGGAGTGGGGATAGCGAGTGTGAACCAATCACTCTTCAACCCTCACTTCTCGTGTGTTGCGCGCGCATTACACGAAAAGTGGGGTTTGGCAAGTGATTGGTTCACGCGCGCTATCCCCACTCCTCGCTTTCGGCGCGCGCAGACTTTTGTAAAATTTTTGTCTTGTAAATTTTATTCATAGAACAAAACGACTCTTATCTCCACGCTTCTGTTAATCAAATAATAATTATAATTTTTTTCAATTTATTAATTAATGTAAAATTGAATGCAGAATATTTTTTTCTTTTGTAATAAATTATGTTTTTAACGCTTCTGTTAATCAAATAATAATTATAATTTTTTTCAATTTGTTAATTAATGTAAAATTGAATGCAGAATATTTTTTTGCTTTGTAATAAATTATTTTTTTTGTTATTGTTATTTAAATTAGAAAATTGTTATTTTCGGATGGTTAGTGGCAATAATTTGCTTCACTTTTTGCACCTGGGGTCATTTGGCAACATTGAGACCTGGTTATGTGTATAATGTCACTTTAGAGACAGTTTTAGCGTCGATGGGACATTTTATTTGGGCCACAGGTGTTGCTTGGATAATTTACGCCTGTCATCATGGAGCAGGAGGTAATTTTAAATAATTTTTTTTGTTTCTTGATTTTTAAAATAAGTAATTTTAACTGAAAGAATTTTCTCTTTTTTTCAATTTATTATTTTAACAATATTTAATAATTATTTTCACTATTTTAATATTAAATAAATGGTATTATTATTTTGAGTACAAACTTGCTTCAAATTTGTTATTTTTAAATATTAATAATTAGTAACATTAACTAATAAATTAAAAGAACAAATTTATTAACATTTTTTATTATTATTAATATTACTATTATTAATATTACTATTATTATTATTACTATTATTATTACTACTATTATTGTTATTACTATTATTACTATTATTATTACTACTATTATTGTTATTACTATTATTATTTTTATTAATATTATTATTATTATTGTTAATAATAATTAAAAATAAAAAAATTTTAAATAGTTTATAACAAAAATTATAACATTATTTACTTATTATTATAATAATTTTTTCTTCACATTTGCAGGTTTCATTGATAAATTTTTGTCGCTGTCTATTTTTCTTCCAATAAGCAAAATTTCTTACAGTTTATATTTATTGCATTATTTATTTCAAAATTTAAAATCTGGAAGTGCAAGAATATCCACCTACTTCTCAGATTTTGGAATAGTGAGTTTTTTAATTAATTGTTTATTGTTGTTAATCAATTTATTAATTACTTTTTAATTTATTCTTAGGAAAGATTTTTTTTCTTTAAAAAATACTTCTATCTTCAAATTATGATTATAATCCTTTTCTTTCAGACATTAAAAAAATAAAATTTGAAATTATTTACAAATATAAAGAATAGAAACAAGTACAATTTTTTTTAATTTTGTTATTATGTTTATGTTCATAATTTTCTTTTTTTAAATTTTAATTCTATTCTAGTTTTGCAGTGGAAAAAAATAATTTGTAAAAATATATATTTTTAAATTTTGTCATTACGTTTGTTTTTCAAATTGTTTTTCTATTTTTTATTTTTATTCTATTTTAGTTTTACAGTGGAAAAAATGATTTACTTAAAAATTTTATTTTTGATTTTTATTCTATTTTAGTTTTACAGTGGAAATTTTTTTTTTTATTTTTTATTTTTATTCTATTTTAGTTTTACAGTGGAAAAAATTATTTACTTACAAATTTTTTTTTATTTTTGATTTTTATTCTATTTTAGTTTTACAGTGGAAAAAATTATTTACTTAAAAATTTATTTTATCTTTGATTTTTATTCTATTTTAGTTTTACAGTGGAAAAAATTATTTACTTAAAATTTTTAATTTTTGATTTTTATTCTATTTTAGTTTTACAGTGAAAAAAATTATTTACTTTAAAATTTTTTAAAAATATTTATTAAATTAAAAAAGTTTTTTTCTTTTTTTTCCAGTTTCAGTCATTTTTGGGCGATTTATTTTTCTGCCTGACATTGTCATTTGTATTTTGTGTAATTTTTGAGTCGCCAATTTTAATATTGGAAAAAATGGTTTTTGGTAAAAGGACAAAAAATCCCGAGGCTGAACAACAACAGCAACAAATACCCGAAGTAAAAATAACTGAATATCAGGAGACAGTAGAAAAAAATGAAAATGGCCAAACTACAATTGATCCTGTGACAAATGAGCCAACGACAACATTGTGATTATTGTAAAAGTTATTTGTTTCTATTTTTAATAAAAAAAAATAATAATAATATCCAGAAAAGCTAAAAAATTGCAAATTTTACTCTAATTAGTAATTAAAATAATTGAAACGAAAAATTATGTAGTTTTTTGGGAGTTCAACATAAAATTGAATTTTTAAACGCTTAAAAGAATAATTAAATTAATAATAATTATTAAAATCTTTTGTAGAAAATTTGAGACAATTCTCTAAATTGACAAAAATTATATTGAATTAAATATTAATTAATATTAATATTATTATTAAATAAAATTTTTCAAAGTAAAAAATGAAAGAAATAAGGCAAGGAAAAAATGTTAAAAAATTTTATTAAAAGAATAAAAAAAGATTAAATAAATTTTTATTTGATTTATTTCAATTTTTCGTTTTCTTGATAGAAAAAATATTTTTGAATAATTCCGTTTAAAAATTAAGTATTTCAAATATTTAATAATAGGTACTACTTCTTTTTTTTTTAAAAAAAAACAGGACTGAATATTATGTTATTAATAATTTATATTATTATTTTTCACTATTATAATTATTATTACTATTTATTCAGATATCCCCAAACATTCGAAATAACAAACAATTTTTCACACACTTTACATATAATTTTATTAATATATAATTATTAAGATAAATGAGCAAATTTTTTTTAGTAGCGATATTATTTTCTTTTCTTTTTAAATGACTAGTTTTTCGAATCTTGCCTTTTTTGATTCGATGTCACGTTTCTTTTTTTTAATTTACTTCTTTTTCAATTGCAATTAATTTTTTTTTAACAATAATTACTATATTGTTCGACAAAATCGTAAATTTCCAAAGAATATTTTCTCTTATTGTTATTTTTTTGGAAATTGGTTTTCCTTTATTTATTTATTTTATTTCTTTCAATTTTTTCACAATATTTTATAATATTCCATAATATTTTATAATATTCCATAATATTTTATAATATTCCACAATATTTCATAATATTCCTCGGATATTTTATAATATTCCATAATATTCTTTGGATATTTTCTAATACTCCATAATATTCCATGACATTCCATAAAATATTAAAAAATAGTCCAAAATATACTAAAAAAAAATAATAATTAAAAAAAATAAAAATAAATTAAAAAAGAAATCGGAAAATATTATAAAATTATTAGAAATATAAAAAGTTATTATTATTATTATTATTATGAATAAATATTTCAAAATATAAAATTTTATATAATATCGATGGAATATTTCGGACGAATATTAGAAAGATATTCCTTAGAGACATATTAGGAATATTTTATTAAAAGATTTTTAAAAATTTGCTTAAAATTACATAAATATTAATTAAATTATAAAAATAATAATTTTATAAAATATTTCATAAACGAATATTCCTTTACATTATATTTTAGGAATATTTCAAAATTTCTCTATGAAAATAATTCACAAATATTTTTTATAAACTTTAATCTCGATTTTAATAAACATTTTACGAATTTTTTTTCAACATTTTGAGAATAATTAAATTTTGTTATTATTTTTTCAAATAATTTGAAATTTATTTTATGAATTATTTTTTCTTTTGCTTTCAAAAAAAATTTGGAAATTTACGATTAAGTCGAACATAGTCGTATACACCTTATTTTTGAAAAATTGGAAATATTTTAGGCTTTGCTTATACTAATAGTGGGTAATAATAATAATAATAATAATAATAGTAAATATAATAAAAGTTAAAACAATAATTCGTCACTTTATTATTTTTCATTATAATTTTATTTTTATTATTAATTTTATTTTTTATTTTTCTTTTGTTTTTCTTTATCTTATTATGTTCCTTTTTCTTTTGTTTTTCTTTTATTTTTCTTTTAATTTTTATTTCTATTTTTGCAATATTATTTGAAATATTTGCAATATTATTATTATTATTATTATTATTATTATTATTGCCACTATTATTTTTAGTTAATACATTATTAAACGACATAATATTATAATATATTAAGCTCAGAGATAAACGGCGTAACGACAAGATGATTCCGAAAATAATGTGTGTACAATATTTCTATATTAATTTAATAAATCTATATTATAATATATTTATATTTATAATATATTTATTTACAAAAATCGCTCGGGGGTTTTCTTTCTTTATTTATTTTTTTTATTAAAAAATCACGGGAAGAATATTTTTGTTTTTATTTTAATATAATAATAATATATAATTTATATAATATTTATAATATTCATGATTTATGTATATATTTATAAATGTTACAGAACATTAATTTTGGAAGCTGTACAGTCACTTCAGAATTTTATTCAACGTCACTTTTATACTTTCAGCAACTTTTTTTTTTCTTTTTCAACTCTCACGCTTTGTTTCAAATTTTTGTTTTTCATTTTATTTTAAAATAATGACAAATATATTAGGAAAAATTTTTATTTCTTCATTCTTTTATTCCATTTAAAAAACAACTTTACAAATTGGCACTAGTTTGAATTTTTGTTTTTTTTTTTTTTTTTGAAAAAGTTTTTTCACTTTATTTGTTAAAATAGCACAAAATATTTTATTATTAGAGATCATTTTTTTAATTAATGAAAAAAAGTTTATTATTGAAGGCAAAATTTAAAGAAACAAAAAAAAATATTTACTCATTCGTAAATAATGTAAAAAAAATAATAAATAATAAAATAATAATTTTTTATAATAATAAGTAATAAAAAAAAATTTTTTTTTAAAAATATTCTCCCTATAGGGAGAATATTTCTTGGAATATTCCTTGGAGCATTTCTTGAAATATTTATAGAAAAATATTGCGGTACAAACATTTCTTTGGAATATGCTTAAAAATATTCTGTAAAGACAGAATTTTTCTTTGGAATATCCAAAGAAAATAAAACAATAGAAATATTTTTGGGGATATTTCTAAAAATTATTACGTTATTAAAATATTTATTAAAATATTCAATTAAATATTCATTAAAATATTCAATAAAATATTCATTAAAATATTCATTTAAATATTCATTAAAATATTCATTAAAATATTCAATAAAATATTTGTTAGCGAAAAAGGTAGTGAGGAGTCGCAGAGTAAAAAGCAAGGGACTTGCGGTATAAAAGAAATATATTAGAACACAAGATACAAAATGATGTGGATAGAATGAACGTCTGAATAGAAGTAACTAGTCTCTGGAAAGATAGAAGCGAATACAATGCGCCCTCTATTCTGAAGGGGTTGAATCACACGCGGGCTATTCAAAATATACTTTTTAACACTCCCCCTTGATGCAACCACTGATTTTAAACACTAAATTTCGATAATCCCATTGATTCGACACATTGTTGATGCTTAGGCTTCGACAGAGCCTTCGTCAATACATCCGCTACCATGCTGTCTGATCCGATGTGAGTCAACTTCACTTGACCCGATTCCACAACTTCTCGAACGAAATGATGGCGAACGTCGATGTGCTTTGTCCGTCCGTGATGCACGGGATTGTTCGCCAATTTTTGCGCGCTCATATTGTCGACGAAGAGAGTTATTGATTCAGCATCACTAAGCCCGAGTTCCATGAGGAAACGACGAAGGTGAACCACTTCCTTGGCCGCCTCAGCCATGGCCATATACTCGGCCTCCGTTGTCGAAAGCGCAACCGTGCGTTGCTTTCGAGAGTCCCAAATGATTGCGCCACCACTCATAACAAATGTAAATCCGGTGAATGAACGCCTGTCATGAGTCGATCCTGCCCAATCCGCGTCGACGTAGCCTGCAAGATCACTTTTCTCGTGTGTGTAGAAAATTCCCAAGTCACTCGTACCCTTCAGGTATCTAAGCACCCTTTTCGCGGCGTTCCAATGCGTTTTATTGAAACAGTCATTAAATTGACCCAATACACTTGCAGCGTGAGAGATATCGGGACGTGTTGACACCGATAAATACAAAAGGCATCCCACGAGTTCTCGATAAGGGGGCTTTTTACCGTCCGAATCCTGCCATGCGTTGTCCTTGACGAGTTTCGTTCCCATGTCTAAAGGAGTTGACACTGGGTTGCAGTCCAACATCGCAAAACGTTGCAGAATCTCCAAGATATATGTTTTATGATTGACGTGAATCCCTTTCTCGTTCATGATGAAGTCCATTCCGAGGCAGCGCTTGAGATTTCCAACATCTCTCACCTCGAAACTTTTGGAGAGACTTTTGCCCAAGGATAAAATCCTTTTGTTATCTTGACAAATGATCAAAATATCGTCGACGTACACGACGATTATGATCAGATCCTGACCCTCGCCAAGTAGGTAAACGCAAGGATCCGATTCCGTCGGTTTGGCTCCTAACTTGCGCAACTCGTTGTTTAAACGTTTGTGCCAAACGCGTCCGGCCTGCTTCAGGCCGTAAAGAGCCCTTTTCATGTGACAAACTTTGTCACCACTTGTCAACTTCTTCAACATCTCGTTCGCCTTGTTGACCCATTGACCTTCACTCTTGCGATTTTTCACGATGAATTCCAGCGTCTCTTTCAACCATTCCGGAGGTTCCATCAGCACCTTTTCGTCGAGTTTTCCGTTGAGATATGCTGCTGTGACGTCGTATTGTCGAATTTTCATTTTCTTCTGTACGGCGAAAGCGATCACTGTTCTTATGGAGCTTAAACGTGCCACGGGGGCGTAGGTTTCGTGAAAGTCTTTCCCATACTGCTGTGAGTAGCCTTTTGCCACAATTCTGGCCTTCTTCATTTCTGCGATTCCTTCAGAGGTGTACTTGTTGCGCAGGATAAAGCGGCTGCCTATCACCGATGATCCTTCAGGTCTTTCTACAAGATCCCAAGTGTCGTTTTTGATTATCACTTTGATTTCGTCGCTCATCGCAACCATCCATTCTCTGGAATCATGATCGATCATGGCTTGATCGATTTGAACTTCAGTAAGAAAAGTGAGATCCTTGTCGCGCTCGTCTACACAGCCTGCAGTGTTGCGAGTCTTTCTAGGTCTGCCGGGACGTCCTGTTCGAATGATTGCTGGTCTTCCTCGTCGTGTTCTGACTCGGGAATTGTCAGGAGGAAATCCTAAGAATTCTTCGCCTTCAGATTCTGCACTTTCGAATTCTTCACCTTCGGATTCTTCTCCCCCTTCCTCATGTAACTCGTTGTCCAGCTGTTCGTCGACTTCGATCCTTGGATTTGGATTCTTGCATAAATCGATGTCGTAAAATTCTGTTCCTCGACTTGGTAGTTCGTTAGGAAGTTCATTTCTTGGGAAGAAATCTTCGGAATCATCACTGTGGCGGACGGGTAATTTGTCAATAAACTTGACATCTCGTGAAATTTCCACTCGTCTTTCGTCTGGAATCCATACTCGGTACGCCTTGGATTCTGCGCTGTATCCGACGAAGATGCCCTTTCTTGACCTTGGTTCCAGTTTTCCGAGTCCTGGTGACCTGTTCAAGACGTAGACTTCACTGCCAAATCGTTTGAAGTTTGTGACATCAGGGGGTGTTCCGTACCAAATCTCGTATGGCGTTGTTCCGTTTAATTTGCTCGATGGGGATCTATTCCGAATGAAGTTGGCCGTGTTGACAGCTTCCGCCCAGAAAGCCGCTGAAAGTCCGGATTCAATTAATAAGCACCTTGCAGTTTCCATTAGGGTCCTATTTCGCCTTTCAGCGATACCGTTCTGCTCCGGGTTGTAGGGAGCCGTTAACCTTCGCGTCATTCCATTTTTCTGAAGTAATTCGTCGAATTTCCGATTCTCGAATTCTCTTCCGTTGTCTGACTGCAACTGCTTGATTTTTGTGCTTTTCTGTGTTTCCATGAATCTCCTGAATTTTTCAAATTCATCTACTGCTTCACTCTTGTGACACAAAAACTTCACTTCACACCATCTGGAGCGATCATCAATGAAAGTGATGAAGTATTTCTTCTTTCCGTTGGAAGCGACGCGCATCGGACCGCAGACGTCTGTGTGGATCAAGTCTCCAACATTTGTGATTCTTTCGGATGCCTTGGGAAAAGGGGGGGCGGCACATTTTTCCGCGGAAACACACGGTACATTGAAAATTCTCGTTAAGATTTTCAACTTTGACACCCTGAATTGATCCCTTTCTTATGGCTTCCCTCAACGATTGGATATTTAAGTGTCCCATGCGGATGTGCCAGTCTTCAAGAGAATTCTTTTTCGGCGTCCGTACTACGTCGAATTCGCGAACGTTTTTGCACTCCGATTTACAAACTTCGTGTAAGTAGTAGAGCCCGCCTTCTCGTTTTCCAGTGATCAGAACTTTTCCGTCACAGTCTATCACTTTCACTTCCGTTTTGTTAAAGACGACATCGTGACCTTTATCGGCAATCTTCCCGATCGAGAGAAGGTTCGTGCGCAAATCCGGAACGTAAAGAGTGTCACTCAACTTCAAAACTTTAACGTTTCCGTTTTTGACAGTTTCCGTAGACACTACACCTTTGCCCAAAATATCCGTGCGCGCACTGTTCGCGAGGTTAAGTTTTCGTTTCTCACCGTCGTGCGTTACTTTTACGAATGAATTTGCGTCGTTGCACATGTGCGATGTGCACCCGCTGTCGAAACACCAAATTCCACGATTTGATCCGCGCACTGTACTGAAAGCTTTGTCGACACTCGTTTCTGGATTCGTAAGCAGACTTACATCTTCTGCACCACTCGCGAACTGTCCGCCAGCTTCTTTCGAATTTTGACAGTTCCTTGCACGGTGGCCAATTTTTCCGCACTTGAAACACTTCATTTTTGAGTCTTTATTTCCCACGTTTCCTTTTCCGAGTCTATCGCGACGACCGTGGTTATTTTGCGCATTTTTGATTTCAGGTTTACCGGCAATCAGCGCGTTTTGCACAAAGCTTCGACTCGTTTCTTTTCGCGCATCCGATTCCTCCGCTATTTTAACACGAAGCGTGTCGACCGTCGGTAATTCGTCACGTGACGACATTGCGCATCGGAAATTCTCGTAAGTTTCCGGTAAACTTCGCAAAAGCATGACTGCCAACAGATCGCCGTTTATCTGAATGTCCAGTTCTGCCAACTTGTCGACTGTGTCTGAAAATGACTGGCAATGCTCGCGAGCATCGTCGCCATTTTGCATTTTCAGGGACATCAACTTGTTCAGATACGCCGCTTTCCTTGCAGGGCCCTTGGATTGGAAAACACTGTCCAATTTCGTCCATATTTCCCTCGCCGTCGTACAATCCTTAACGTGTTTGATTTCCGAAGGACTTATGGAAAGAATTATGTCGGCCTGCGCCTTCAGGTCGGCTTCCGTCCATGCATTTGCGGCCGCTTGTGTCTCCGGTTGTTCGGCAACCACCTCGGGTTTGACTACGGCACCGCTGACGTAGCCCCACGCATCGTTCTTTATCAATACCGCACGTACTTGGACTTTCCAAGTGTCGTAATTATCCTTCCGAAGAAGATCGAACCTTGCACTTGAAACGTTGTTCATTTTTGTAACTGATCACTGAGAGTTCACGAGGGCACGCTAACCTCAAAAAGAAAAATCTCACCGACGCGAGAAAACACTTTCAGCCGTATCACATTTACAAAATTAGACTACCTGGGCCCATAACCTGTTAGCGAAAAAGGTAGTGAGGAGTCGCAGAGTAAAAAGCAAGGGACTTGCGGTATAAAAGAAATATATTAGAACACAAGATACAAAATGATGTGGATAGAATGAACGTCTGAATAGAAGTAACTAGTCTCTGGAAAGATAGAAGCGAATACAATGCGCCCTCTATTCTGAAGGGGTTGAATCACACGCGGGCTATTCAAAATATACTTTTTAACAATATTCATTAAAATATTAATTAAAATATTCATTAAAATGTTTATTAAAATATTTATTAAAATATTCATTAAACTATTTATTAAAATATTTGTTAAAATATTCTTAAAAAATATTCCACAAAGAGAAAATATTCCTTGGAATATTTCAGGCATATAAAGAGGTACAAAGATTCCTGAAAATATTATTTGAAAATATTTCATGGGAAAAAAAATTCCTTTGAATATTTATTGAAAAATATTACAATATATAATTATTTTTGGAATATTCCTAGAAAATATTCCATATTGACAGAATTTTTCTTTGGAATATCCATAGAGAATAAAGAAGTAGAAATATTTCTTGGAATATTTCGGAAAAATTTTCCATATTGAGAAAATATTTTTCTTGTCAAATAAATATTTTGAGAAAAATTTTGCAAAAAATATTCCAGGAAAATATTTCAAAAAATAATTTAGAATTATATTTTTGTGAAAATATTACAAAAATATTTACAAAGGGCAAATTTATTTTTATTTTAAATATTTACCTACTAAGAATATTATTCAGAAAATTACAACTATTTTTTTAGAAATAAAATAATAATAAAATAATTTAAAAATGAATATAAACAAAAATGATTGAATTTGTTGAATTTTGGGAAATTCCTGGAATATTTAAAAAAAAATACACGAAAAACACAAATAAAATGTAAATATTGGTACTTATGAAGAAAATATATCAATAAAATATTTTGTGCCTTGAACAAATTTTTTCTTCTTTATCTCTCGATATAATATTAAAAATACAGGAAGACAAACTCAAAGAAAAGGGAAAAAAGGAGAGGAAGAAAAAGTGAGAGAAAAAGAGAAAGATAGAAATAGAGAAAGATATGAAAATTTACCTAGAAATGTTTTTCAAAGCGAAGCGAATTTTTAAAGATTTTCTCTCTTTTACCCTAAAGTTTTCGAAAAAATTTCTTTTGTTTTCAGCTAAATTCATTTTTATTAATTTCTATTAAGTGCAAAGTGGCTTTTTTCTGTCTAAATTTCATTAAAGTTTTTTTTATTGGTTATTTTCTATTTTTTAAAATCGAGTGTGTAGTTTTAAATCTATATGTGTGTTTTTTTAAAGTTGAAAAATTCCTAAGTCTCAAAAAGTTTTTTTTTATAAGCCATTTTTTTTAGATAACTAGATTGAGAGGCGAGTTTTGTTTTTTTTTAGATTTATAATATTTGAAAATGGAATTTTCAAAAATTTATCGATATGATATTTTTTTTTAACAATTTTCTACGTCTTTGATTTTTAATGAAAAAAATAATTTTTATCCAGTGACAATAAATCATAAAAAATAAACAAATTATCGAAATTTATCGATATTAAGTCATCGAATAATATCGATACCAAATGATCGATTTATATATGGACAAAATCGATTTATATCTATACTAAAAAATTGATTTATATCGAAATAATATAATCGATAAAATATCGAAACAAAAGAATCAATTTATATCAAAATGAAATAATCGAAAAAAATCGAAACTAAAGAATCGATTTATATCGAAATGAAGTAATCGATAAAATATCGATTTTTGTTACAGTTTTTTTCTGAATATTTTGTCACTAGAATTTATTATTTAGATTATGTACATGAAAAGATTTTTTTTCGCTACGTAATAATTATTTAAGTGTGAAAATGCGCATTTGCTATTTTTTCGGACGGATAGAGAAAGTTTTTATTTTTTTTTGCTTTGGAAATTTGTGGAAGCGAGTGTCATTAGAATTTTTGCAAAAGATTTTGTTTTTAACTATATTTTTTTCCAAGGTTTCTTTTTCTTTTGTTGCTTCTAAATTTTAGGCTTCTAAAGTTTTAATTATATTTTCTACGAAGAAAATTTTTTTCCTTTGTTTGTTCCGCGAACCTATTTAATTTTTTTCTTGATCTTTTTTTGTTCTTTTTTTTAAATAGTCATTTAAAATGGGGAAAAATATTAATTATTCAAAATGAAGAGGTTGTTTTTGTAGAGGAAAATAAAGAGAAAAAAAAAAATTTTTTTTGTAAATAATAATATTAATAATCAGAAAAAAATAAATAACATCACAATATTTAGTTGAGAGAACTTAATTAATTAATTTAATTGGACAATTTTTTTCCTTCATTTTCGGATTGAGAAAAAATTTAAATATAAAATAATTTTGAAATTAAAATAAATTGAAATTAATGTCAGTTAAATGATCGATATTATCACTTTCGATCAAATTTTTTGTTATCTATTTTGTATTTTTTTTCTGTCATTCTTTGTCAAAAGTTTTTTGACTTTTTTCGTTCTTCTTGGTCACTTAAAACAATTATTTTTCACAAAATTAGTCAAAAATTTACAATTCCTAAAAGCGAATTTATGAGGAAAAATTTTATTTGTAACAATAATTCTCTTTTTGGTTTCGGAAAAGTTTCATTTCTAAAAAATTTCTATTTAAGTTAGAGAGAGTTTAAATTGAATCAAATTTTCAGGAATTAAAAATCTAAAACTCTAAACTCTGAACCAAAGTTGAACCAAAAATTGAAGAAATTGAAACCAGATTTTATTTTTGGTTTTGAAAATTAAACCAAAACCAGAGTTGAACCAAAAAAGAAAAATTTTATTTTTGAAATCGATTTTTGGTTTGGAAACTTCTTTGTGGTTTTAAAAATCATAAATCCAAACCAAAGTTAAACCAAAAATAAAAATTTCAATTTTAAAATCCATTTTTGGTTTGGACAAAGTTCATTTGAGTTTGAAGGACTTTTCAACCAAAACTAAAATTGAACAAAAAAAATGTTTAACCTTGAAATCTATTTTCGGTTTGAAAAATTCAATTTAATTTTAAAAATCTTAAATAGAAACCAAATTTTTTCTAAGAATTAAAAATTTCATTTTTGTTTTAGAAAATTAAATTTAATTCTTGAAAATTCTTTAATGAAAACCAAAATTCAATTAAAAAAGAAAAATTTTAATTTTGAAATCGATTTTTCTTTTGGAGAATTCATTGAAATTTGGAAAACAATAAATGGAAATCAAAGTTCAACAAAAAATTGAAGAAATTGAAAACCAATTCAATTTTTGGTTTGGAAAATTAAATTAAATTTTTGAAAAGTCTTTAACCAAAGCCAAAGTTGAATCAAAATGTAGTAAAAAATGTAATTTTAAAATCGATTTTTGGTTTGAAAAATTAATTGCAGTATGAAAAAAATTAAATCGAAACCAAAGTTAAACCAAAAATTGAAGAAGACATTTTATTTGAACCTTAATATTTCAAAATCGATTTTTGGTTTAAAAATGGAATTACATTAAAAAAAAACTCTGGAAAAAAGTTTTTAACCCAAACCAAAGATAAACCAATAATTGAGATTTGAGAATCTTCAGTTCAAATCGATTTTCTTTCTAGAAAATTTAATTTAATTGTAAAAACACTTAATTCGAATCATATTTTCACTGGAAATTTTTCTTTTGAACAAAAATACTATCGAAAATACTAAAACCAAAACCAAACATCAACCAAAAAAAAGGAGAACATTGAAACAAATTAATTTTCCGATTATTGTGGAATTGTAAATTTTTTTCACATAAAATCGTAATAAGTACAGAATATTTTTTTTTAAATTATCTAATTATCTGTGATTCGAGGGAACAGAATTTTTTTCTTTTGGTTCTTTTTGTGGACTAGGACTTGGACTACGTGAGTCACTTCGTGAGCGCGATCTTGAACTTGAACTTGAACTCGAACTTGAACTTGAACGTCTCTCATCGCGTTTTTCAATTAAATGCTTCTTCTCCCAAAGAGGGCCGCGTATTATTTTTAATGTTGTCTCCAGCTCGTAGGCCTGGTCCTTTAATAGATTGTAGCGCGCCAAATCGAATCCAACTTTTTTCGCCTTTTTGTGAAAGCCAACGAGCAGTTGACGATGTAACGCGTCCGGCAACATGTATTCCTAAAAAAAATATTTATTTCAATTTTTTGTATTTTTTTTAACAAATTTTATTAAATTTCTAAACAATTGTTATAAACAAATTACGAATTAACAACAATTTGGGGTAAAAAAATATTTTTTCTTCAAACCACTTTTTTTCTAGAGCGTTAAAAAATATTGAAACATTAATACACTTTAAAAAATAAAAAAAAAAAAGAATAAAGGTATAAACAAGTTTTATAAACAATTGTTATAAACAAATTAAATATTAACAACAGTTAAAGATGACAAATATCTTTTTTATATTAACATTTTTCTACAAAGTGAATGTATCTTTTGGCTTATAATTTCTAGCAAATTTTGCACAATTTTATAAATAATTGTTATAAACAATTCGTATAAACAAATTTCGAATTAGCAACAATTGAAGGTGAAAATATATATTTTTTCCAAACCATTTTATTTCGAGAGGTTTCAAAAATATTTAGACATAAATTTACTTTTTTAAATTTATCAATAAGGTTATTAACTATTGTTGTAAACAATTGTCATAAACAAACTTTGAAATAGCAACAAATAAAGATAAAAAATAATATTTTCTCACGCACTATTTTATTTACATAGATCTAAAACATGTTAAAACTTAAACATACTTTTTATAATTTTTAATTAAGTTTTTAACAATTGTTATAAATAAAGTAAATATTAACAACAATTTAAGGTAAATAACTCTTTTTACATTAAAAGTTTTCTAAAAAGTGGATGAGTCTTTAGGCTTGAAATTGTCCGAGAACAATTCTCAATAAATTTATAAACAATTTTTGTAAACAAATATAAATAAACAGTTTTTAGAAAATATAAACAAATATAAACAGTTTTTAGAAACAATTTTTAAAAACAATTTTTATAAACAATTCTTACAGACAAATTGTATATTAGAACAAATGAAAGATGCAAAAAGTTGTTTTTTATTAAGAACTGTAGGAAATTTTTAAAATAAAAAAACGACATTATTAATCTTTAATTGTTGTTTATCTGTACTTTGTTTATAACAATTTGTTTATAACTTTATTGAAAAATATTATGAGAGGAAAATTTAATTTTTAACACTCACTAAATTAATAAAAAAAATCTTTTCATATTTAATTGTTGCAAAATTGCTAGTTTGAAATTTGTTTATTAAAATTGTTTATAAAATTGTTTACAAAATTATTATGCAATTATTATACAATTATATAATTATGATAAAAATAATTTTTATTGCAGATTTGTTCAAAATACAAAAAATGTCAGTGGAAAATGAAACTACTCTAAAAGTAATGAAATTATTGTCAACTCTCAATTTGTTTATGAAACTGTTTATAAAATTGTTTATAAAACTGTTTATAAAATTGATTATAAAATTGTTTATAAAATTGTTTATAAAATTATTAAAAAATATAGTAAAACAATTGATTATTGTGTTTATTGTAATGTAAAATATAATTTGAAAATAAAATGAAATAAAAATACAAGAACGATATTTTTCTCCTTTAATTGTTGTTAAGTACTTTGTTAATAACAATTTGTTTATAACTTTATCGAAAAATATTAAATGATAAATTGAAGTTCCAAGATTTATTAATTCTCTGGGAAAAAAAGAAAGGTAAGGAAAAACATGTTTTCATTTTAAATTGTTGTTTAAATGAAATTTGTTTATAAAAACAGTTCATAAAATTGTTTAAATAATTTTATTCAATAAATAACTTTTCTTAAAAAGATTTATTAACAGTCTAGAAGAAATCAGTGGATAAAGAAACTACTTTTAAACTTCAATTGTCGTTCATTTTTAATTTGTTTATAAAATTGTTTATAACATAGTTGAATAATATTTAAATAATTTAAATAATACTAAATGAATGCTGTTAAAAAAAATAAGTCAAGAAATTACAAAAATGGTAGTAAGAATTTAAAACAAACAAAAAAATGAAAATAATAAACTTATTTATTTATAACAAATGGGACATTTTATTTATTTTATAAATAAAATGAAAATAAATAAATATAAAAATATAATGCTGTAATAGGCCAAAAGAAAAATGATTTAAAAAAATAATAAAAAAAAATAAAAAAAATAATAAAAAAATAAAAAAAAATAATAAAGAAAATAATAATAATAAATAAAAAAATTAAAAATTTTTTTTTTTAATTTAAAAAAATAAAAGAAAAAAACAGGCTGGTTGCAAAAAAAAGTACCAACGAAACTGGAGAATTTTGTGGTGAACCCATTATATGGAGTACAATAAATTTTGCTATTCTCTCATGGGAACTGGTGTCGGTGAAGAAATGAAATTGATAAACTTACTTGTCTTGTTAGGAGAAAATAAACGTAACAAAGCATTGCAGTTCCGTACGTGACAAAATATGTAACAGGCTCCATAATATCCCATGAGTATTCCCACCATGTTAGTCGTGCCAAAATTCCAAATTGTACCGACATCATTACCAAACCAGCCCACGCTGATAAATTTGCCCTTCTCGCTGCTGCCATTTCAATTTCCAATTTTTGCTTTAAAAAACAAAACAAAAAATGAAAACACTATAAGTATTTATTTTTTTATTCTACGAAAAATATTTTTAAAAAAATTCAAATATTTTTCCATTCTTTATCTTTTTTCCTTAAATAGTAATAACAAATTCTTGCCATCGAGTAGAAGAGATTTGTCAAAATTAAAAAATTTTCCATTCACACTGTCAATTTTTACAGAGAAAAAAAGTGTCGATGTGGGGAGAGTAATGGCCGCCGTTTTCTCCACTTCGCAACTTTTTTCTTTAATAAAAATTACAATTTTAACTATCTTTTGACAATTTTTCGATAAATTGATTCTACTCGATGGCAAGAGTAGTTTCCAATTTCAATTTTCACTAAAATTTTATTTTGAAAAGAATATTTTACAAAATTGATAGTCGCCGTTTTCTCCACTTCGCATTTATTTTCGTCAATAAAAATGGCAGTTTTAACTATTTTTTATCAATTCATCGATAAATTGGTTCTACTCGATGGCAAGAATAGTTTCCAATTGGAAAATTAAAAAAAAGTATATTTTTCGAAAAAAAAAGTTTTTTTTTTAAATAATTCATTTTGACTAAAACCTAAAGTACGGTAAATTATTATTATTTATAATCTTACCTGTTCTAAAGGTTCTAATTCTAATTTAACAATTTCCAATTGTGCTAAAACTCGTCTCTCCATGTCTGCATGATGCTCTCGAACGTGAAGTGTATCATACAATTGCGTTATCATTGTCTGAATATCAGATAATTGTTGAATTCCCTCCTAAAAAATTATTGTTTCGTTTTAATTTACTATCTTTATGAATTTTAATTAGTTTTAATTAATTTAAATTAATTTAAGGTTAGAAAAAAAATTTAAAATAAAAAGTTATTAATTACTAATATGATTACAATTAATTTGTAATCAATACAGTAATGAATTAATTATGCAAATTAATTGAATAATTAAATAATTAATTAATTATGCATTTATGCAAATTAGTTGAATAATTAAATAATTAATAATTTAATTAATTAATTAACTAACTACCTGATTAATTAAGTAATTAAATAAATAATTATATAAATTATTAATTAATTAAATAAATAATTATATGAATTATTATTCATTTAAATAAATAATTATATAAATTATTAATTATTTAAATAAATAATTATATAAATTATTATTTATTTAAATAAATAATTATATAAATTATTAATTAAACAATTTATTTATTTAATTATCTTTCAAATTATTTAATTATATTTTTTTATTATTATTTTGAAATATAGTTTTTTATTATTTTTTTTCTAAAGGAAGTGAACTTGCCATTGGTTTTAATTGATGAATCGGTGGTGTTACTGTGTAAACACTGTCGTTAATAATTAATTTAAAATCCTCCTCCATTAATGATTCGATTGTATTACTGAAACCTATTCTTGTACCGTCTGTGGAAAAAAATTAAATTAATTTTTTTTGACAGTAAGAATTTATAGAAAAATTAAATCTTAAAAAAATCTAAAAAAAATCTTAAAAAAATATTTAAATAAAATGTTTTTTTTGTTTTTTTTAATTTGCATTATTTACTTACATAACTTTTTTCTTCATCTTTATTTTTATAAAAAAGATATTTATTTACTTTTATTCTTTTTTTGTGTCTAAATAATTTTCCTTTTTTAAATAAAAAAAGGTATTTAAGATTGTTTTAAACTTTAAAATTTTTTTTTGTTTTTAATTTTTTTTTCAAGAAAAATTTTTTATTCTTTTCTGTTTTAAATAATTTTTATTCATTTTTTTAAACATTTTTTCCTTTGTTAATAATTATTTTTTTAATAATTTTTTCTGAAATTTTTAGAAATTTGTGCTATACAATAAATTGTATATTTGTATAATGAAAAAATTGTTTGTCTTTTTTTTACACAATTATTTTTCCTTTTTTTTAAATTGTAATTTTCCATGATATTTTTTTATTTTACCGCAAGAAATTTGTTAGAATTGTTCTCTTACCGATGGTGGTAATTGATGCTCTATCGATACCTCGATCCTCGCATTTTAGCATTTCGAGAAAATCGCCGACAGTGTGTGTGATTGGTTTTAGGGTAAAAAAGCAACTTTCTCTTCTCGATGGTAATGGAACTTTAATTCTGGGAAGACCTCTATGATATTCGACTAAAACTTCGGCTGCTAAAAAAAAAAGAAAATTTTTTTTTTATTAATTTACTGATTTAAAAAATTATATCACTTACTTAAAAAATTATATCTTATTTAATTTTTTTTTCATTTTGCGCTATATTTTGATTTTTAACCAATTATTCAAATTTGAATATAATTAACGAATATATAATTAATGAAACCAAATGTATTGGTTAGAAAAAAACCAAATATAATGGTTAGTGAAACCTAATATATTGAATAACAAAATAAAATATAATTGATAATGAAAATGAACCCAAATATATTATTTTATGAGAAAAGTTAACAAAACCAAATATAATTTGTAACTAAACTAAATATATTGGTCTTCAAAACTAAATAATTTGGGTAACAAAATAAAATATATTGGTTTATGGAGAAAAATATTTTTGTTATTTACAAAAAAATATTTTTCTACAAAACCAAACATATTTGTCTACAAAACCAAATATATTGGTTAATGAAACCAAGTGTATTGGTTAACAAATACCATAAATAATTGTTAATGAACCCAAATGTATTGGTTAATAAAACCAAAAATATTTGTTAATGAACCCAAATGTATTGGCTAAAGAAACCAAATATACTATTTAACAAAACCAAATATATTGGTTCAAATATACACAATCAGACAAAATATACTTTGGATTCAACCATTTTTTAAGATCCAAACCAAGTATAATATTTTTATTTTTTAAGATGCAAACCAACTCTGTTTCTCTTCGAACCAAATATATTGTTTACTAAACCAAATATATTTCTTATTAAACCAAATACACTGTTTACTAAACCAAATATTTTTATTATTCTACCAAAAATATTGGTTATACGAAACCAAATATATTTGTTTTTAAACAAAATATATTAATTACGGAACCAAATAGATTAATTATCGAACCAAATATTTATTAAACCAAATAGATTGTTTATTAAACCAAATATATTGCTTTTAGTAAATCAAATATATACAATCAGGAAAAATATACTTTGGATTCAACCATTTTTTAAGATCCAAACCAAATATAATATTTCTATTTTTTAATATAAAATAAATATAATATAAATGTTATATTATAATATAAATATATATATATATATATAAATATATATATATATATATATATATATATATATATATATATATATATATATATATATATATATATATATATATATATTATATATATATTATATTATATATATATTATATTATAATACTTTGCAAACCAAATATATTTCTTTTCGAACCAATTATATTGGTTTTTAAACCAAATATATTTCTTTTCGAACCAAATATATTTGTTATTAAACCAAATATTTTGTTTACTAAACCAAATATTTTGATTATTCATCAAAAAATACTGGTTACGAATGCAAATATTTTGATTATTCATCTAAAAATACTGGTTACGAAAGCAAATATATATTTGTTATTAAACCAAATATATTTGTTATTAAACCAAATATATTTGTTATTAAACCAAATATATTTGTTATTAAACCAAATATATTTGTTATTAAACCAAATATATTGATTATTAAACCAAATATATTTCTTATTAAACCAAATATTTTTATTATTCTACCAAAAATATTGGTTACTAAACCAAATATTTTGATTATTCAACCAAATATATTAATAACGGAACCAAATAAATTAATTATCGAACCAAATATTTATTAAACCAAATAAATTGATTATTAAACCAAATATATTAATTACTGAATCAAAAATATTTGTTATTAAACCAAATATTTTGTTTACTAAACCAAATATTTTGATTATTCATCAAAAAATACTGGTTACGAATGCAAATATTTTGATTATTCATCTAAAAATACTGGTTACGAAAGCAAATATATATTTGTTATTAAACCAAATATATTTGTTATTGAACCAAATATATTTGTTATTAAACCAAATATATTTGTTATTAAACCAAATATATTGATTATTAAACCAAATATATTTCTTATTAAACCAAATATACTGTTTACTAAACCAAATATTTTTATTATTCTACCAAAAATATTGGTTACTAAACCAAATATTTTGATTATTCAACCAAATATATTAATAACGGAACCAAATAAATTAATTATCGAACCAAATATTTATTAAACCAAATAGATTAATTATTAAACCAAATATATTAATTACTGAATCAAAAATATTGCCTACTAAACCAAAAATATTGCTTTTAGTGAATCAAATATATACAATCAGGAAAAATATACTTTGGATTCAACCATTTTTTAAGATCCAAACCAAATATAATATTTCTATTTTTTAATATAATATAAATATAATATATTTATATTATATTTATATTATAATATAAATTTTATACTGTGCCAACCAAATATATTTCTTTTCGAACCAATTATATTGGTTTTTAAACCAAATATATTTCTTTTCGAACCAAATATATTTGTTGTTAAGCCAAAATAATGTTTACTAAACCAAATATATTTGTTATTAAACTAAATATTTTGTCTACTAAACCAAACATTTTGATTATTCAACCAAAAATACTGGTTACGAAAGCAAATATATTTGTTATTAAACCAAATACATTGATTACTAAACCAAATATATTTGTTATTAAACCAAATATTCTGTTCACTAAACAAAATATTTTGATTATTCAACCAAAAATATTGGTTACGAAACCAAATATATTGATTACTAAACCAAATATATTTGTTATTAAACCAAATATTCTGTTTACTAAACCAAATATTTTGATTATTCAACGAAAAATATCGGTTACGAAACCAAATATATTTGTTTTTAAACCAAATATAGTGTTAAATAAACCAAATATAGTGTTAAATAAACCAAGTATAGTGTTAAATAAACCAAATATACTTGTTATTAAACCAAAAATATACCAAATATATTGATTATTAAACTAAATATTTTGACCCAATATTTTTGACGATTTTAACCGCAATAATTAACCATAATATTAATTTATTACGCAGATCGTAACCTACTAAATATAATTGGTTTCCAAACCAATAATTATCAATAAAATTACATTTATTCAATTATAAATTAATATTCAACTGAAAAAATTATATTTAACAACAATAATCAAAAAATTATTTTCTCTAAATGTAACCAAAAATTAAAAAATTATTTTCTCTGAATGTAACCAAAAATCAGTATTTAAAAAAAAATGCAAAAAAATTGGTTTTAACTATAGAAAATTAAGAATGTTACTATAAATAAATAGAATAAGCGTCTAATTAATTATTATTGAGTTCTCGCGTGAGAATATTCAATATGTTTGTTTGTTTATTTTTATTTATTTTTTTGACGTTTTGGTTTCACATTTTCTCGATTGGTACACGAAACAATGAAAATAATGTTGTGACGATTTTCCAAGAAAATTCTCGCGTGATAATCGTGTGCGCTATCGAGAGCTAGGCCATAACCTGGTTAAGAGCCGTTGATATGAGATGAAGGTATTAGAGTGTGGAGAGCGAAAATGAGTCGAAATGTAAGATAGTAAGCAGGACGGAACAAAACACGATAATAATTCGACAATGTGTCTTAGAATTTTTATTTCCTAAAGGTGCGCGCATGTTTCATCAATTATTTATTTTGTCAACATTTCGATTTAAATTACAAATTTCGTCAAAAAAAAATTGGAAAATTTTTTTCTATATTTAAAAAATAGGAAAATTTCTTTTTTTATTTAAAAAATAGGAAAATTTCTTTTTTTATTTAAAAAATAGGAAAATTTCATTTTTTATTTAAAAAATAGGAAAATTTCTTTTTATGTATTTAAAAACATAGAAAAAATTTTTTTTTCATTCTCCCCATGCTTTGCAATTTTATGCTCGTCATTAGTAAACTGATAAGAAAAAACGACTAATTTATTGTGAAATTTTTTATTTATATTTATTTAAAAAAAAAAATTTAGTTGGAAAATAAGCGTGTGAAATTTGGTAATTTTATGCAATGTTGAAAATTGAAATTTGTCAGTTGTAATCGAATGATCGACGATGCGAAATGATGGGATGTAAAAACCGGAAGGATTTATGGTTAATGGAGGCAGGCAACAGTCGTTCATTTCTTGCGCAATGGGCCTATACAAGAGTGTGCGATACTATTTCTTCTGGTATGCAAATTTTATTTGTTCGACTTGAATAAATTTTCATTAAAAGGCCGTGAAAAAAAATAATCTTAAGCGTAAACAAACAGTTTTGCACGGTTTCAATTTTATTGGCGTTGACTTTTCTTTGATTCTTATTTTCAAATCAATTTCAATTCAGTTGAAACTGAATGCAATTTTAATTCAATTTCAATTTAAATTCAATTAAATTTCAAATAAAATTTAATTCAATTTCAATTCAATTTCAAATAAAATTTAATTCAATTTCAATTCCATTTTAATTCAACTTCAATTCAATTTTAATTCCATTTCAAATGAAATTTAGATCAATTTTAATTCCACTTTAATTCAATTTCAAATGAAATTTAATTCAATTTCAATTCAATTTGAATTTAGTGTTAATTTAGTTTCAATTCTATTTCAATTCAATTTCAATTCCATTTCAATTCAATTTGAATTAAGTGTAAATTTATTTTCAATTCTATTTTAATTCAATTTCAAATAAAATTTAATTCAATTTCAATTCAAATTCAAATAAAATTTAATTCAATTTTAATTCCATTTTAATTCAACTTCAATTCAATTTTAATTCCATTTCATATGAAATTTATATCAATTTTAATTTAATTTCAATTCAATTTCAAATGAAATTTAATTCAATTTCAATTCAATTTGAATTTAGTGTTAATTTAGTTTCAATTCTATTTCAATTTAATTTCAATTCCATTTTAATTCAATTTGAATTAAGTGTAAATTTATTTTCAATTCTGTTTTAATTCAATTTCAAATAAAATTTAATCTAATTTTAATCCCATTTTAATTCATTTTCAATTCAATTTCAATTCAATTTGAATTTAGTGTTAATTTAGTTTCAATTCTATTTCAATTCAATTTCAATTCAATTTTAATTTAGTGTTAATTTAGTTTCAATTCTATTTCAATTCAATGTCAATTCAATTTCAATTCAATTTTAAATAAAATTTCAAATGATATTTTATTCAATTTTAATCTCAATTTAATTCAATTTTAATTCCATTTCAAATTACATTCAATTCAATTCAATTTCAATTTCATTTAAATTAAATTTTAATTCAATTTCAATTTCATTTAAATTAAATTTTAATTCAATTTCAATTTCATTTAAATTAAATTTTAATTCAATTTCAATTTCATTTAAATTAAATTTTAATTCAATTTCAATCCAATTTCAATTCAGTTTCTATTAAATGTTAAATCAGTTGCAATTTCATTTTAATTCAATTTCAGATCAGTTAACAAATTTAATTTAAATTTAGTAACAATTCAATTTAAACTTAACTTTAATTAAATTTTCAATTAAATTATCAATTCAATTATTATATAAAATAAATTCAATATGAATACAGTTTTAATTCAATTTTAATACAGTTTATTTTCACTTTGAATCTAATTACAATTTAATTTTAATTCAATTTCAAATCAGTTTCCATTTATAATTCAATTTAAATTTAATTTTAATTTGATTTTAAACAAGTTTCAATTAAATTTTATTTAAATTTAATTTTAATTCAGATTTAATTTAATTTCAAAACAGTTTCAATTCAATTCAAATAACATTTTTATTCAATTTCAATTAAGTTTTAAGCCAATTTTCATTCAATTTGCAACAAGATTTAATTTAATTTAATTTTAAGATTATTTCAATTCATATTTAATACAATTTTTAGTCAATTATAAATTAAAATTTTTTAATTAAATTATTAATTAAAAAAAGTCAATTTCATTTCACTTTAAATGTAGTGCCAATTCAATTTCAATTTAATTTCAAACCATTTTTGATTTAATTCTATTTAAATTTAATTTCAGTTCAATTGAATTTTATATCAGTTTTAATTCAATTTTAATTTAATTTCAATTTAATTTTAATTAAATTTCATTTCAATTTCAATTTAATTTTAATTCAATTTGAATTTAATTTCAATTCAGTTTCAATTCAATTTAATTTGAATTTAGGGTTAATTTAGTTTTATTTTCATTCTATTTTAAAACTGTTTCAATTCAATTTAAATTTTCATTAAATTTTAATTTAATTTCAAATTAATATTTATTCAACTTTAATTCAATTTAATTTTAATTTTACTTTAATTCAATTTAAATTTAGTTGTAGTTCAATTTCAAATTAATTTTAAATTAGTTTCAATTTAATTCAATTTAAAAACTATTTCAATTCAATTTTTATTCAGTGTCAATTCATTTTCAATTTTAATGAAATTTCTATTTAATTTCAATTTAATTTAAATTCAAATTTAATGCAATTTAATTTAATTTCAACTTTAATTCAATTTAAATTTAGTTTTTGTTCAATTTCAAATTTATTTCAAATTAGTTTTAATTTAATTCAATTTAAATTCAATTTAAATTTAATTTCAATTCAATTTAAATTTAATTTCAATTCTATTTCAATTCAAATTCAATTCTATTTCACTTCTATTTTAATTCTATTTCAAACCATTTTTAATGTAATTTAATTTGAATGTAATTTTAAATCTGTTTCACTCTGATTGCAATTTAGTGTTAATTCAGTTTCATTATAATTCAATTTCAATTCAGTGTTAATCCAGTTTTTTTTAATTCAATTTAAATTTTAATTTGAATTCAAAATAAATTTAATTTCAATTCAAATTAAATTTAATTTCAATTCAAATAAAATTTAATTTTAATTCAATTTAAATTTAATTTCAATTCAAATAAAATTTAATTTCAATTCAATTTAAATTTAATTTCAATTCAATTTAAATTTAATTTCAATTCAATGACAATTCAATGTCAACTTCATTTTTATTACATTCTAATTCAATTTTAATTTATAAATATATAAATGTATAAGATAATAAGTAAACTAAATAAATAAAAACCGAAAAAAATAAACTAAGTATTAAAATGTTTACCATGAAAAAAATCAAATACAAAAGAACCAAAGAAATAATTAACAAAAATTGAACAAAATAAATAAAACCAAACATTATTTTGTTTGTTGTTTTATTTATTTGGTTTTTTAACTACAAGCAAAGTAAATAAAAATCAAATAAAAATAAACCGAATATAAAAAAAACAAAGTATAATAAATAAACCAAAAAATACGAAATGTAAATTTAGAAAAAGCAAAAAATAACTAAACAAAAAATAGTATATTAAATTTTTTTTCATTTTTCAATTTTTTTTTTTTTTTTGTCTTTCCGCACATATGTATGGTTATCGTATGGAAGTGGCAGGATGAATAATTCCTCAATAATACGCACACATTCTCCACCAACACCTTCTCTACTCCGTAACCCTCCTCGTGAAAACTTTTCACAGATTCATCAGTATAACGTGAGATCTTGTTCAATTAATAAGAATCGTGCACGTAATTTTTTTTCACCTAAAGAAAAAAAAAGAAACAAAAAAGCAAAAAGAAAATTGTGTTCTTAAAGAAATTTTCTTTTTTTCATTTCAAAAGTGCTCCTCCTAATATTTAAGGGGTGTTTTATTTTTATTACCCATTTTTTAATCGTCATGTTCCGGTAACAAGTGCCAAGGGGATTATTTCCTCAGTAGGTGTTAATTTTCGTTGATAGAAAAAAAAAATTTTTTTTTAAAGTTGAAAATAAATTTTCAAAATAATATTTGAATAAATACTTTTCTCAAATATTTCCCCTTCGTTTTTATTTGAATTTCTTTATTTATTTTCTAAAATCAAATTATTTGAATATAATAATTTAATATAATATCTTTCATTTTAATTCTTTTTCAATTTTATCAAAAAAATTTTTAATTAAATTAAATTAAATTTTTAAAAAATTCTCATCTTGAATGAGAATTTTCAACTTTAAAAAAAATAATTTTTCTCATTTTATCGAAAATGAAATATAATTAAATTATTTAATTGAAACTTAATTTTTTAAATTAGAAATGTTTTTAAATTATTTTCAACTTTAAAAAAAATAATTTTTCTCATTTTATCGAAAATGAAATATAATTAAATTATTTAATTGAAATTTAATTTTTTAAATCAGAAATGTTTTTAAATTAAAAAACTAAGTGTGTGTGTGTGTTTAATTTTAAAGAGTAAGTTTTATAAAAGAAATTTATTTTCACAGACAATTTTTTTCTCTTTGAAAAAGAAAACTGTGACTTTTTTAATAGAGAGAAAATTTTATAAAAGTAATTTTTCCATTCTTAGAAAGTATTATTATTTTTTTTTCATAATTTGAAACAAAGTGAAATCTTTTAATCACGTGAGTGTAGAGAAAAACTGTTTTAATATACATTGTGAAAAATACTTAATTATAATAATAAACAAACCAAAAATAAATAATTGCAAAAAAAAAATTATTCTAATTAATAAAGAATTATAATTAAATAATTTTAATTGTGAGAGTAAATTGTATTTTCTATACTTTTGAGAAATGATAAATAAGAATTTTAAATAAATAATAAAAAAACAGTGACTTCAGTTTAGTTAATATTATTATTCAATAAATATTAATTTTATTTTAATCATTGTATTTATTTTATTGATTTTATTGATTTTATTGATTTTATTTTATTTATTTATTTTATTTATTTATTTATATTTATATTTTCAATATCATTATTTAATACTATTTAATTTTAATATTTATGGAAAAATAGTAATTCAATAAAAAACAAAAAAAAAAATGATTTAAATTAAAAGAAAAAATATAAATATATAAAAATTATAAACAAATAAATTCTTTTGAAAATAAATTTAGAAGAAAACAATTTTCGAAAATGTTAAAAAGAAAAAAATTTAATATAATTTATGCAAAATATTTAATGTTGAATTTCAAATAATTTTTTTATCCTTCCGTATATTGTTAATAAATAATATTTGTTCGATTCGAGGAAGAAATAATTTAAATGACACAATAAATTTTCATTTTGTTGAACTTTATTGTTTCATTTAATTTATTTCTTCCTTGAATCGAACAAATATTATTCATTTAATGTTGAAATTTAAAAAAAAAAGTATTAAAAAAAATTGAAACATTAAAAGTTTAAAGAATTTAAGTAATAAAAAACCAGAAAAATTAAAATTTCAAGTGTTACAAAAATACTCAATTATAAATAAATTTATTAATTAAGATTGAATTTAAAGTTTATAAATAATTTTAACTAATAAAAAAATATGTGTTAATAATTTATAAAAATTTTAGTTAAATAATTGATAAAAAATGTTATTTGAATACAAGTTGAACAGAAATACAAAATAAATGCTAAATAGTAAATAAATAATAGATCATTTTTCCTGTATTTATTAAAAATATATTTTTAATTTTAATTAATTAATTTAATTAATTTTTTTATTTTTAATTTTTTTAATTTTTTTTTTTATTTATAAATAATAGTGAAATGAAATAATAAATTAAATAAAAGTGAATTTCAAAAATAGGCTAAATTAATATTGAAATAAAGTACAAATAAATTAATATTGAAATTAAGTAATAAAGAAAATTTCAGTGAAATGAAACAATAAAAAAATAATAAAAAAAGAATAATAAAATAAAAATAAAAAATAATAGTAAAAAAATATAATAAAAAAAATAAACAGAAGTAGTCAATTTGTCGATTATACCAAATTTTTTTTTATTTTTAAACTAAAAGACTTTTTTTATAGCAAAAAATACTTTTGTTTATTAGAAGTAAATCATTTTTTTTTAATTGAAAACCATAGAAAACACCATTAAATTTTTAAAACCAAATAGCAATAAAAAATACTGCAAATTTTTTAAATCGAAAACAATGAAATTGGAAAATTACTTTTTGTTATTAAAGTATGATGAATGAATTTTGCATATTTCATAAAATAGGGGGGAAATGATATATTATATAATTATATAATTATAACAATAGAAATTTATTATTTTTATAAACAATTAATTAGTATTAATTTAATAATTCAATTGAATTTGTAATATAATATAATATAAAATAATATAATTTAACATAATATAATATAATATAATATAATATAATATAATATAATATAATATAATATAATATAATATAATATAATATAATATAATATAATATAATATAATATAATATAATATAATATAATATAATATAATATAATATAATATAATATAATATAATATATTATAATATAATATAATATAATATAATATAATATAATATAATATAAACCCTAGAAAAAATATATTCTGTTTTAATTCATTGGTTGGATCGAAACCAAAAGGTTAAGATCCTTTCTCGAAACACTTAACGTAAGAATTACTTTTGGTTCTTGCAAACATGAGAATCAGTCAGTGGTCTCGGGTTTATATAGCCTTGAACAACACTCTTTGCTAGTGGGAGAATTTTCGACCACATCCCACCTGGCGTCAATTTTAGAAACTAAATATTCAATTTCCCCCCTCGATATAGTTTTTTTTCTACATTATCGACCAAAGATATTAAATTTATCAACTGCTGAGTTTTGCAAAATATGTTTTTAAAAAATAAAAAGAAAAATTTTTTCACTTTAAGATAAGAATAATTATATGAAAAAAAAAAATCGAAATCAAAATTACATTTTTTTTTATCTTTAAGAAAAATTTTTTTTTATTAATTTTAGATCGGACTTTATATTGATCATGGGAGGTGCGCAGAGCAGTGGAACGCACACATTGGGTGATACTTTATGGGTTCACGAACGACAACGACAAAAATGTCATCGGTGAGTCTCTCTCTCTCTCTCTCTTTCTCTCTCTGTTGCGCTCGCTTCTTTTTCCTTTATTAATTACTTACACATCCGGACGATGTCAAATTTTTTTTTTTTCAAAAAATAATTGGAAAACTTTTCAACCGGAAATAAATTGAATTGGAAAAATTAAATAAAAAAATAATTTTACTTAATGTTTACAATTTAGATTTCTAGAATATACGGGAAATTAACTATTTCTACCTAAGAATTATGTTTATTTATTATTGTTTATTTATGTTTATTGTTTATTTAATTATGTTTATTTTATTATTGTTTATTGTTTATTATGTTTATTATTGTTTATTGTTTATTATGTTTATTATGTTTATTTAATTATGTTTATTATGTTTATTTATAATTATGTTTATTATGTTTATTTAATTATGTTTATTATGTTTATTTATAATTATGTTTATTATTATTGTTTATTGTTTATGTTTATTATTTATTTATTTTTTTATATTTGAACTAAACACCTAATTCCGCCCAGTGAATTTTATTTTTGACCTATAAATTTAAAAAATAAATGTTTTAGGTAAAAAAAAATATTTTTAATCACAAAAAATTAATAATTACAATTTCAAATTTCGCAACTAGATAATTAATTTTAGTAAAATATCCTGACAATATAATTATTATATTATTATTATAATAATTATTATTATTTATATTAACGAATTTTACTATTTATAAAAGAATTTAAATATATAATTATAAAATTAAAAATAATTAAATTCTTACAATGATTTTTACAAAAACTTTTTAAATAATTGAATTATGTTTGAAAAATTTTGTAAAAATAGTAAATATTAAAAATCATTGAATTGCGAAAAGTTTTTTTTTTAATTCAATTTTACAAAGAATTCTATTAAAATTTTAAAAAATAATAGTATGTCTTTGTGGAATTTTATTAAATTATGTTTTGAAAATAATTTAATTTCTAAAAAGTATTTTATTATTTATACAAGTAATTGAATTCTTGCTAACGATTTTATTAGAATTTTTTGAAATAATTGAATTCTTGTGCTAATTATTGTTATTAGTGGAAATAATTGAATTTTTTAAAGAATTTCATTTAAAGAGCCTTAAAAAAAATTAAATGTTTGGGAATAATTTTGTTATTTATAGACAAAATTGAAATCTTTCGAGGAACTAATTATGGAAATAATTGAATTCTAGTGAAGAATTTTATTAAAATAAAAAAAAATAAATAATTGAATTTTTTCAAAAAACTTTAATTGAAATATTAGAGAATAATTGAATTCCTGTAAAAAATTCTAATATTTTTTGTAAATAATATTGAATTCTTCTAAAGAATTTTAAAAGAACAATTTTTTTTAAATAATTAATTTTTATATCTAACTTGAAATTAAATTTTTAAGGATAACTACATTTTGAGCAATTCCTGTAAAAATGTATTAAAAATAATTGAAATCCCGGGATAAATTTTATTTTTTTATGAAAATAATTGAAATGTTGTTAATGAGTTTGATTAGAATTTTTAAAAATAATTAAATTCCTGAAAAGAATGTTATTTATTTATTAAAATAATTGAATTATTGCGAATAAATTAATTAAAATCTTTCTAAAGATGTTTAATTTAAATAAAAGATTTAGTTATTTATGAAAATAAATGAATTTTTTCGTAGAATTTTATTGAAATACTTTCAATAAATGAATTTTTTTAAAGAATTTTACTAAAATGCCTCAAAATAATTGAATTTTAGGGAATAATTTTGTTATTTATCGACGCAATTGAATTTTTTGGAAGAATTATTATTTATGCGAAAAATTGACTTCTAGGTAAGAATTTTTTTTTGAAACCTAAACGAATAATTGAATTATTTCAAAAAAACTTTAATTAAATTTGTATTTAAAATACTTAATTTTTTAAAACAATTTCTTTAAAATATTTGAAAATAATTGAATTCCTAAAAAAAAATTTTTTTTTTTAAATTAAAAAATTATAATATTTTTTGTAAATAATATTGAATTCTTCAAAAGAATTTAATGAGGACAATTTTTTTTAAATAATTAATTTTTTCCCGAAATTGAAATTATTTTTTTTTTTTAAGAATAATTACATTTTTTGAGCAATTTCTGTAAAATTGTATTAAAAATAATTGAAATCCTGGGATAAATTTTGTTTTCATGAAAATAATTGAATAGTTGTTAATGAATTTTATTCAAATATTCGATATAAATTCCTGAGAAGATTTTTTATCAATTATTAAAATAATTGAATAATTGAAAAAAATGTTCATGAAATATTATCAAAAGAATTAATTTTTTGTAAATAATTTTGTTATTTTTGAAAACAATTCAATTCTTCATAAGAATTTTACAAACATTGTTTTAAATAATTAATTGTTTTTGCAATATATATAAATTGTTGTGGAAATTTTATTTTTAATAAATATTAATTCACGTGGAAAACTTTATTTGTGGAAAGAATTGAACTTTGCAAATTATTGTTTTATTAATTATCAAAAAATGTTTTAAAAATTGATTTTTTATGAAAAATGTTATTATTAGCAATAAACTATTTGAATTATTGTAAAGAATTGTAAAAAAATTGGTTTAATAATTGATTTTTTTCGATATATTTGTGAAAATGCAATTCTAAATTAATTGAATGCCTGTAGAAATATTATTATTTATGAAAATATTTGAATTTTGGGTGAATTTTATCAATTTTTTTTTAAACAATAAATTAAATTCTTTGGCAAAATTTTATGAAAATAGGAGATATTGAAAGAAATTGAATTTTTCAATAGTTTTCGAAAATAATTCAATTTTTAAATATTTTTCGATAATAATTCAATTTTTAAATATTTTTCGAAAATAATTCAAATTTTCAAATATTTTTCGAAATTAATTCAATTTTCAAATATTTTTCGAAAATAATTGAATTTCCAAACATTTTTCGACAATAATTAAATCATTTTAAAGAATTTGTTTATAACTTCCTAGAATTTAAAATAATAATAGAATAATAATAATAATAATAATAATAGAATTTAAAATAGTCCAAATTCTCAAAAAAGCAAAATAGTAACTTTTAATTTTCTGAAATTAAAAAAAAATAATTGCAAAAAAAATAATTCATAATTAATAAAGAATTATAATTAAACAATAATTTTAACAATGAGAGTAAATTGCATTTCTAATACTTTTGAGAAATGAAAAATAAGAATTTTAAATAAATAAAAAAATAGTGACTTTAGTTGAGTTAATATTATTATTCAATATTTAATTTATTATTTATTTTTGTTATTTATTGAATTTATTTCATTTATTTTACTCATTTTATTTATTTATGTTATTTATTGTATTTATTTC
The DNA here is from genome assembly GCA_032873175.1 of Leptopilina drosophilae. Classification (NCBI taxonomy): domain Eukaryota; kingdom Metazoa; phylum Arthropoda; class Insecta; order Hymenoptera; family Figitidae; genus Leptopilina; species Leptopilina drosophilae. The sequence goes on along the minus strand of CM065486.1, from coordinate 37,637,426 downwards.
ATTTATTTTACTCATTTTATTTATTTATGTTATTTATTGTATTTATTTCATTTATTTTACTCATTTTATTTATTTATGTTATTTATTGTATTTATTTCATCTATTTTACTCATTTTATTTATTTATTTATTAATATCAATTTATATTTTCAATATTATTATTTAATATTATTTAGTTTTAATATTTATGAAAAATAGTAATTGAATGAAAACAAAAAAAAAAAATTTAACGAAAAAATATAAAAATTTTGAACAAATAAATTCTTTTAAAAATAAATTTAGAAAAAAAAATTTAAAAATTGTTAAAAAGCAATAAATTTAATATAATTTATCCAAAATACTTATAGTTGAAATTAAAGATTAAAAAAAAAATCAAAACGTAAAAAAAGTACTATAAATACTATTCGGACTATTTTATTCTCTTCTTCTCTTTTCAATCGTAATAAAAATATTAGAATAATTATTTTATTTCTTCAATTTATAAACGCGGGTTGTAATTGAAAAATAAAATTGAGAAATAAATTTTTTTTAATCACACCGACCCGATTTGTAAATGAAATTCATTAATTTTCAAATAGGAAACTGCGATTTCAAAGTGAGGTAATAGTACAATCTTTTCTATATATAGTGTTACTTTATATTTAATATACTTTCGAGATACGCTTATTAGCGCGGTCTTGGTCTAATTGCAATTGTTCAATTTGGACTTGGCGCGAGTATTTTGTATCCGTTTGTTTACTTCGCGTGTTAAGTTTCAATCAAGAATCGCGTACGTCAACCTACTTAAAAAATTTTTATTCAATAAAAAGCAAAATCCCCTTTTCACACCATGTAATAATTATTCTTGTCACCAATTATATTTCGTTTAAATGCTGGATTTTTGTCACCTTCCATTTGACCTGTATTTTGACCTAAATATTGAAAAGTTTTTTTTAACTATTATTATTAAGCCAAATATTCAATAGTTTGTTTCTTAATGAATTGTTATTTTGACCTAAATATTATAAAGTTTTTATAACTATTATTATTAAGCCATTTGGCTTAATCCAATATTCAATAGTTCCAATTATTCAATAGTTTGTTTCTTAATGAATTGTTATTTTGATATAAATATTGAAAAGTTTTTTAAAAATATTATTAAGCCAAATATTCAATAGTTTGTTTCTTAATGAATTGTTATTTTGACCTAAATATTGAAAAGTTTTTTAAAAATATTATTAAGTCAAATATTCAATAGTTTGTTTCTTAATGAATTGTTGTTTTGACCTAATTTCTAGAATTAATTTTAAAGTTGGACCTAAATTGACCTAAATTTTTTAAGTTCTTTATTCATATCTCTTGACCATTAAATAAATGACCTGAATTTCCAAAATTGTTTTTTTTACTTTATTCGATAAAATTGTTAATTTTGTAGGTTGTATTTCATCTTGACCTAAATTTAAAAAAAATTCTTTTGATTTTGTTTTATTGACCAAATTTTCAATTTTATTTCATTATTTCTTCTATTTAAAAGTTGCATTCATCTGATTAAAAATTGCCCTTCAGTCTGACATAAAAATTTTTTTTTTGAAAATTATTGACCTAATTTTAATATCTTCGTTACCTCTTGACCTGGAAAAATTGACCTAATGTCAAGAATTAAAATAACGTCTTAAAATTAACTTCATATGCTTAAAGATTATATTTAAAATTTGGACCTAAATTTAAAGGCTCTGTTGACTTCTTGACCTGAAATTTTGACCTGTAATGCAAGAATATATTCTTAATTGGGCCTAAAAATTTAGGTTATGTTTCTTCTTCACTAGGAAACAATTTCCTATTCTTTTAATTTATATGAAAAATTTATTGGTCCTAAAATTTGGACCTAAAATAATTATAATTTTTAATTGACTTGGAAATAGTTTTGAAATTGGACCTAAAATAATTATATTTTTTAATTGACTTGGAAATAGTTTTGAAATTGGACCTAAAATAATTATACTTTTTAATTGACTTGGAAATAGTTTTGAAATTGGACCTAAAATAATTATTCTTTTTAATTGACTTGGAAATAGTCTTTTATTCGAAATTTTCACCCAAATTTAACGGTTATAATTCCCACTTGACCTACACTTTTGACCTGCACTGAAGGATTATATTCTTAAATTTTGACCTAAATTTTAAATTTAGCTGCCTTCTCGATTTAAACATAATTTCATGTGCTTTTGGGTTTTAAATTAAAATTTTGCCATAAATTTAAAGGTTAAAAATTTTTTTTTTAATTTTAAGGTTTTTTTTTTTGTTTTAGTGACATAAAATTCTTCTTGACCTAAAATTTTTAAGTTCACACAAAACATAAAGTAATTCAACAAAACAACAAAAATTGTAAAGAAAAATAATTAAAAAATTCATAATTATTTCATAATAATATTTAAAACATCGAATTCCTCATCAGTAATGAGATTTTAATTTATCATATTTTAAAGAAACAAACAAGAATTTTTGTTATCTTTTGCTTTAAACTATAAGAATAATAATAATAATAATGATGAGTTTCCGTCTTTTCTCTTTACATCTTGAAAATTTTCTCTTACTTGTACCAACCGAGTTTATAAATGGATTTATTCTGAGGCGTGAGAAAATCTTTTTAAGATTCCCTACCTTCCTCGTCCGATTGAATTTTATTTCAAGTTATAATTACAAATTTCACAGCAAAAAAAAAAAAAAAAACAGAAAAAAGAAAAAAAAATTTTACAATATTTGTGTGTTTTTCTGCGAATGTTAATTAATGAAATTATTTTGTTTGTGGCAGATGCAAAAATAATTTCCTTTTTATTTTCATTTCTATAGAAAATGTTTTTTGTAAATTAAACAGTAAAATTTACCCTTCGAGAGTTTTATTTTAAATTGAAGAACTTTTTTTTGGATTTTTCTGGTATGACTAAAAATGAATAAAAAAATTTAGAAAATAAATTTTTTTGCAATGAATTTAAAGTTTTCTGGTACAGTTAGTACGTGATTTTGGTACAGTAAAAATGGTAAAACTAGTTAATTTCTGGTATAATGAAATTTTTGATTTACTTATTTCTGGTACAGTTGGTATATAATTTTTGGACAGTAAAAATAGTAAAATTAGTTAATTTCTGGTTTAATAAGATTTTATATTAATTTCTGGTAGAGTTTAATATTTTCGTACAGTAAAAATGGAAAAAAATCCTGAATTTCTGGTATAATTAGTTTAATTGATTTAATAGTTTGATATAAATAATTTATTAGCAGTATTTATTAAAAATAAATTAAGAAAAATTCTGGTACAATAGAATTATTACGAATTTACTGTTGCATTAAGAGTATCTAGATTTTCAATTTTCTGGTACAATCAGTTTTTTTACCATGAAAATTTTCTTCTAAGGTGATAAATTTTACAAAATTATAAAATTTTAGGTACAGTAGGAATGGAAAAATTCGTTAATATCTGGTACAATGAGATTTTAAAGCATTTTTTCTGGTACAGTTGGTACCTGATTTTGGCACAGTAACAAATGGAAAAATTAGTTAATTTCTAATATAATAAAATTTTTGATTTACTTGTTTCTGGTACAGTTCGTATATTATTTTGGTGCATTACAACTGGAGAAATTTATTAATTTCTGGTATAATGTGATTTAAAATTAATTTCTGGTAGAGTTAGTTTAATATTTTCGTATAGTAAAAATGGAAAAAAAATCCTTAATTTCTGGTATAATGAAATTTGAAATTAATTAATTTCTGGTATAATGAAATTTGAAATTAATTAATTTCTGGTATAATGGAATTTGAAATTGCTGGTACATTAAGAATATAAAAATCGCCTAATTTTAGGTATAATAAGATTTTTAAATAATTAATTTTTGGTGCAGCTGGTACAGTATTTTGGTATAATACAAATTTATGAAAAATATTAAATTTCTGGTACATTGAAAATGGAAAAAATTCGTTAATTTCTGGTACAAGAAGATTTTTAACTATTAATTTTTGGTGCATCTGGTTCAGTATTTTGGTATAATACAAATTTATGAAAAATATTAAATTTCTGGTACATTGAAAATGGAAAAAATTCGTTAATTTCTGGTATAATGAGATTTTTAATTAATTAACTTCTGGTGCAGCTAGTACAATATTTTGGTATAATACAAATCTATGAAAAATAATAAATTTCTGGCACATTAAAAATGGAAAAAATTCGTTAATTTCTGGTACAAGAAGATTTTTAATTATTAATTTCTGGTGCAGTTGGTACAATTTTTTGGGATAATACAAACTTATGGCAAATATTAAATTTTTATTATGTTTAGAATTGAAAAATTCGTTAATTTCTGGTACAATTAGTTTAATTGGTTTAATTATTTGGTTAAATAATTTATTGCCAGTATTTATTGAAAGTTAATTAAGAAAAATTCTGGTACAATAGAATTATTACGAATTTACTGTTTCATTAAGAGTATCTTCATTTTCAATTTTCTGGTACAATCAGTTTTTTAAATTGAAAATTTTCTTCTAAGGTGGTAAATTTTACAAAATTATAAGATTTTTGGTACAGTAAGAGTGGAAAAATTTGATAATATCTGGTATAATAGGATTTTAAATTAATTAACTTCTGCTACAGTAAGAATTGAAAAAAGGTAAATTTATCGGTAGGTAAAATTCTGGTACAGTAAAATTTCTAAAACATTGTACTAATTCTATTGTACCAGAATTTTTTCTATTAAAAAATTTTGCATTGCAAATATCTATATTTTCAATTTTCTGGTACAATAGAAATTTTTCGCATTTGATAATTTTCTGCTACAGAGATAAATTTGGCAAAAATGATTAAATTTCCGCTAAAATTTTTGTTTCTAATAATTTAAAATATTTATGTTATTGGAAAATAGAGAAAAAATATTTTTCTCTGCAAAGGTGAGAAAAAAATTAACGTCTCTAAGGAAATATCTGGTACAATGTTTGATAAGAAGTTATAAAGCTTAAGAAAAAATAATACTTTGACATTTTAAGAATGATTTCATACTGGAAAGAATAATAAAATCTACTTGGCAAATGTTTCTCTGATTTATGATAAAACTTATGATGGAAACAATCGGAAAAGCAAATGCGCGCCAGGGAAAACTTTGTCGAGTCGTGATGTTAAACTTCCGCTTCGGATGAGTGAAAGCGTAAAAATCTTTAAACGTCATTTCAAAGTGTAATTTTTTTTTGTTAAAATTTTTGCCATTATTAGTAAATTTGTATTGCACTGTTATATCAACATGGTAATTATTATTTTTTTTTTAAATCAAACATTTCACTTGTAAATATTTTTTTCCAAATATTCATTAAAGTTCAATGTGAAAATTTAAATAATTAGAAATTTTTGGTACAGTTATTAATTAACATTTATTTAGTTTTTATTAGGATTTAATAAATTTAATTTATTTATTTATATTTGTTTTCCATGGGAAATTTAATTCTTTATTATTTTCATCATTGAGAATAGTTCATTATGTTTTATTAATGAATTACTCATTAGTTTATTTTTCAAAATTTTTCTTTAATATTTTGAAAAATTTTATTTTCAAATATTTTTAATATTATTAAATCTGGTATAAATAAAAATATTTTTGGTTTTTCATTCAAATGTTTATTATAATTCAGTAATTGAAATAAATACCTATCGATTAAAAATCTAGTTCGAACTTTATAAATAGATAATAAATATAAAAAATAATAAAAATAAAATTAATGTAAATTAATGAATATTTTTTTTCCTTTTTTTAATGATTTTTAAATTATATCTTCATTAGCATTTAATCTTTTATTATTATTTATTTGATAAAAATACAATTGTAAATATTTCTATTTTTTTTCCTTTTATTCTAATTAATAGAAAAGTAGATTTTGTTTTTCGAAAAAGGAAAAAAAACAACAGCAGGTGATAAAATTTTTTTTATCCAAATCCCATAACAGTTCATTGCTACTGAAATATCATAAACAAAATTGAACACCGTTTTGAAGATTGACATGCAATTTCAGTGTGAATATCGAAATATTGAAATTTATAACCGCAGTGATGTGGCATTTCCCCATTTATGAGATCGTGAATTCCGGGAAACATTGATGAGCTCAGAATTACATTGCGTAAAATATAATACATACATTATAACATATTTATATGGATATGAATATTGATATTTGCCTCAAATATGATTTAATGGTCCGAAAAGCAATTAAATCTGTTTCTCCTCTGTATTAGAGAAATTGTTGAAATATTTGAAATGCTTGTAATTTACATCCTCTATGTAACTCAATATAAAAAAATATATTTAAAATATAAGTATTAATAAAATTTTTTAACTGGAAAAAGAAATATTCTTTTAAAGGCTAAATGCGTTAATATTTATTGAACCGTAGTTTTAAATTTTAACAAAACTAACATTAAATTCGTCATCAGCATCCTCGAAAACCCCCGAGTGACAAATTTAAAGCAAATCCGTTAAGTTTTAAAAATTCGGCCGCCATATTGGATCAGCCATTTTGAAATTTGAAAAATTAACATTAAATTCGTTATCAGCATCCTCGAAAACCCCCGAGTGACAAGTTTAGAGCAAAACTGTTAAGTTTTAAAAAATTCGGCCGCCATATTGGAACCGCCATTTTGAATTTTGAAAAATGAACACTAAATTCATAATCAGCATCCTCAAAAACCCCCGAGTGACAAGTTTAGAGCAAATCCGTTAAGTTTTAAAAAACTCGGCCGCCATATTGGATCCGCCATCTTGAATTTTGTAAAATTAAAAATCAAATTCGTAATCAGCATCCTCGAAAACCCCCGAGTGACAAGTTTTAAGCAAAATCTTCAAGTTTTAAAAAATTCGACCGCCATATTGGATCCGCCATATTTAATTTTGCAAATCTGACAATAGAATCGTGATCAGCAACTCAAAAAAACCCTCAAGTGACAAGTTTCAAACTAATCGGTTAAAAATGAATACCAGATTTGTAATCAGCGACCCCGAAAACCCTAACGTATCAAGTTTCATGAAAATCGATGATAATAAAAAATTTCAGTCCGACATATTGGATCCGCCATTTTGAATTTTGAAAAATGAACACTAAATTCATAATCAGCATCCTAAAAAACCCCCGAGTAACAAGTTTAGAGCAAATCCGTTAAGTTTTTAAAAATTCGGCCGCCATATTGGATCCGCCATTTTGAATTTTGAAAAACTAACACCAAATTCGTATTCAGCAACCTCGATAATCGGCACAAGTGACAATTTTCAAAGAAATCCGTCAAGTTATAAAAAAATTTGTCTCAAAAAATGACATAATTTCAAAAGTCAAAATATAAAAAAATTAATCACATTTTGTCGGAATTTACGTATTTCTTTGTCAGATATCCAAAATACAAAATGGCCGATTAAGTATGGCGGACGATTTTTTAAAATATTAACAAATTTGCTTACAACTTGTTATTCGGGAGTTTTTGAGGTCGCAGATTACGAATTTGGTTTCAATTTTCAAAAATTCATAATGGCGTATCCAACATGGCGGCCAAATTTTTTAAAAAATTGTCAAATTTTCATGAAACTTGTTTTTAAGGGGGTTTTCGACGATGTTGATGATGAATTTGGTGTTAATTTTTCAAAATTCAAAAAGACGAATCCATTACAATGGTTTTTGGGTGGCTAATCACGATTTTAATGCCAGATTTTTAAAATTCAAAATAGTGGATCCAATATGGCGACTAAATTTATTAAAACTTGACGAATTTGCTTAAAATTTTTCACTCGGGGGTTTTTGAGGATGCTGATTAAGAATTTGGTTTTAATTTGTCAAAATTCAAAATGGCGGATCCAATATGGCGGACGTGTTTTTCAAAAATTGTCAGAATAGCTTAAAACTTGTTACTCGGGGGTTTTTGGAGTCGCTGATAACGAATATGATGTCAGATTTTCAAAATTCAAAATGGCGGATCCAATATGGCGACCGAATTTTTTAAAAACTTGACCGATTTACTTGAAACTTGTCTTTTGGGGGTTTCCGAGGATGCTGATTACGAAACTGATGTCAGATTTTCAAAATTCAAAATGGCGGATCCAAAATGGCGACCGAATTTTTTAAAAACTTGACGGATTTGCTTGAAATTTGCCACTCGGGCGTTTTTGGGGATGCTGATTAAGAATTTGGTTTTATTTTGTCAAAATTCAAAATGGCGGATCCAATATGGCGACCGATTTTTTTAAAAACTTGACGGATTTACTTAAAACTTTTCTTTTAGGGGTTTCGGAGGATGCTGATTAAGAATTTGGTTTTATTTTGTCAAAATTCAAAATGGCGGATCCAATATGGCGACCGTATTTTTTAAAAACTTGACGGATTCGCTTGAAACTTGTTTCTAGGGGGGTTTTCGAGGTTGCTGATTACGAAACTGATGTCTGTTTTTCAAAATTAAAAATGGCGGATTAAAATTTTTATAACTAAACTCTTTAAAACTTATAACAACATTCCCTCTGAAACTGTATTAAAAAATACTCTCAACAAAATTTAATAAAATTTTTACTGCATTTAGTCGTGCAGAGTAATATTATTTACTCGTATACCGTAAAATTTATTTTGAAATTTAATATTAAAAAAAAAATTTTTTTTTGTAAAAATGAATGAAAATTAATATTTATATGTTATGTTCTAGTTTTTGGAATGATGATATGTCCTCAATATACGGATATGAATTTCGACATTATTAATATAGAATTTCATATAGAGCCCCTTAAAATAAAATATATCGGGATTTTAGTTTATGTATAGACAGACAATAAAGGTAGGGACACAAGGGAGAACAGGCGGAACAGCGGATATCCGCTTTATGTCCGCAAATTGTTGAGTGAAAGACCACACCGCATACGGCATATTCACGGAAAGGAATTTTTCAACTATTCATCCAATCCTCTGAATTAATCGTCATTGGAAAAATGGACTTTTTCATAATTTTTGTTTTTATTATAACTGTCGAGTTAAATTTATTATTCTCGTTATCAGAAACTTTGTTGCGCAACAAAGGAAAAGAGAAGCAGTTTTTTACATATCAACATATATAATATATATTAAAAAAGTGTCAATAATTTTACTTTTTTTATTTTTTTAAAGTAAATATATAATTATCTTTCTATAAATATTTTTGGTCGACTTTTGGCCTATTTTTGACCTTCTTTTTTTTGTTAAAAACGTATTAAAAGTTTTTTTTCAACAAAATTTAGATATCAAAAAGATTTTTTAACACTTTTTATTTTTTAATCTTTTTTAGCTTAAATTCAATGTAGTTGAAATTTAATTTCATGGTCCTTAACTTTACGCCAAAAATTAGGTCAAATTTGACATTTTTTTGACCTACTTTTTGCCGAAAATAAATTTTAAAATTATGGATTTTAAATTTGAAAACAATTTTTTTTGAATTATCACAATTTTAACTTAGTTTTGACCTAAATTTCTAAGGCCTTCACGTTTCGTCAAAATTAAGCTTAAATTTGACTTTTTTTTGGAAGAATATGTAAAACTTTTTTTTACAAAAAATTTGAAGTTACAAAGTTTTTTAAAATTAAGTCAAATTAAGCCTAGGGTGTTAACGTTGCACGTCATAAGTGAAGCCAAATTTGACCTACTATTGACCTACTTTTTTCGAAAATAATTAAAAAAACGTTTTTTTTAATTAAATATAAAAAATGTTTTTAAATTGGTCAAATTTTACTTTACTTCTGACGTTTAACGTTAAAACCCTTGACCAATGGGTTTAAAATTTGACCTATTTTTGAAATATTTTTTTGTCAAAAATATGATTAAACTTTTTTTACAAAAAATATGTTTAACATTTTTTTACAAAAAATATGTTTAACATTTTTTTACAAAAAATATGTTTAACATTTTTTTACAAAAAATATGCTTAACATTTTTTTACAAAAAATAGGTTTAACATTTTTTAACGAAAAATATGTTTAACATTTTTTTACATAAAATATGTTTAACATTTTTTTTACCAAAAATATGCTTAACATTTTTTTTACAAAATTTATGTTTAGCATTTTTTTTACAAAAAATTTAAAATTAAAACCTTTTTGAAATTAGGTCAAATTTTTAATCTATATAGGTCAAGGGTCTTTAATGTTAAACGTTAGAAGTAAAACAAAATTTGACCAATTCTTGATCCACTTTTTATAAAAATAATTTTAAAAATTTTGTTTTAAATTTGAATACAGAAAAGTTTTTAAATTATGTCAAATTTTTAGTTACTTTTAACCTACTGGTTAAGGAACTTTGTTGATGTTAAAATTTCGGTCAAATCTGACATATTTTTTCTGTCAGGTTTTCTTTTTAAAAATAAATTTAAACTTTTTCTTAAAGATAATTTAAAAACTAAAAGGCTTTTTAAAAAAATAGGTCCCATTTAACTTACAGGTCAAGGGTCTTGACATTACGCCTGAATTAATATCAAAATTTGACCTGTTTTTGACCTTCTTTTATGTTAAAAAAATTCGAAACTTAGTTTGATGTTTTAAAAAGTGATTAAATTAGGTCAAATTTAAGTTACTTTTAACCTTTTCGGTAAACGGCAGAATAAAGGTCAAATTTGACCTATTTTTGACCTATTTTTGACCTGTTTTTTGTCAAAAACGTATTAAAACTTTCTTAATCAAAAATTAAAAAGGTTTTGAATATTAGGTCAAATTTGTAACCTACAGGTCAAAGGGTTTTAATTTTAGGTCAGAATTATGGTTCAATTTGACTTAATTTCGACCTTTTTTTTGACCAAAATGTATTAAAACTTTCTTAACCAAAAATTAAAAAGGTTTTGAATATTAGGTCAAATTTGTAACCTACAGGTCAAAGGGTTTTAATTTTAGGTCAGAATTATGGTTCAATTGGACTTAATTTTGACCTTTTTTTGACAAAAACGTATTAAAACTTTCTTAACCAAAAATTAAAAAGGTTTTGAATATTAAGTCAAATTTGTAACCTACAGGTCAAGGGCTTTAATTTTAGGTCAGAATTATGGTTCAATTTGACTTAATTTTGACCTTTTTTTGTCAAAAACGTATTAAAACTTTCTTAACCAAAAATTAAAAAGGTTTTGAATATTAGGTCAAATTTGTAACCAACAGGTCAAGGGCTTTAATTTTAGGTCAGATTTATGGTTCAATTTGACCTATTTTTGACCTTTTTTAGCCAAAAATGTATTAAAACTTTCTTAATCAAAAATTAAAAAGGTTTTGAATATTAGGTCAAATTTGTAACCTACAGGTCAAGGGTTTTAATTTTAGGTCAGAATTATGGTTCAATTTGACTTAATTTCGACCTTTTTTTGACCAAAATGTATTAAAACTTTCTTAACCAAAAATTAAAAAGGTTTTTAAAATTAGGTTAAATTTGTAACTGACAGATCAAGGGCTTCAATTTTAGGTCAGAATTATGGTTCAATTTGACCTATTTTTGACTTTTTTTGTCAAAAATAAATTTTAAATCTTTATTTTCTATTTGAAAATAAATTTTTTTTAAAATTAGGTCTTTTGACCTACAGTTCTAGGGGCTTAAAAATTCGTTAAACTTAAAGTCAAATTTGACCTATTGTTTTGTAAAAAATAAATTTTGTTATAATTTTGTTTGTTTTAAATTCTCTTTTTTTTGAAAGTCAAAAGTTTCTTGTTGAATAATAAAAAATTACAAAAAAAAAGGAAAACAATGTGAAAAATGAAAACTAAATTTTCCTCTCAATTTAAAGTGATAAATTTTTCCATTCTTGTTAAATTGCTAAAAACAATAAAAATTCTGTGTGTTCACAATGTATGTATTCGGTTTAAACAAGAATGAATTGTTTTAAAGTGAAAGAAAGAGAGTGGGGGTATGGGAGAAATATAATAGGCGCAACGCTTGAGGTAATCCATCGATTTCTCTCTAGTGACGAATTTTTTTTTTTTTTTTTGTTTTTGTTTAAGCAAAATATATTTTGCTTATGGCAAACGACACAGGATGAAAAGTATACACGTTGCTTTTAATACAGAAAACCATAGATGATGATTTCAGTATTTGTTTCGTTCTCCAGTGATATTGTTCGCGCCTCGCAAAAAAAAAAAAAATTAAGGAAATGTTCTCTGTTAAAGTTATTTATTGTCAAGTGTCTATGAAATTTATTGGTGATGAAGAAATATCTAGGTGAAATAATTTAGAACTTTTGAGAATTTTTCCTACATTAAGTTATTATTTCTTTTTAGTTAATTATTTTTATTTTCACATTTAAACTATTTAGTGATTTTTAATTTTTTTCATTAAAAATATTTTTTTTTCTTTAAAGAAAACGATGGTTTAAAAAAAATTGTACCAGAATTTTTTTTGTACCATAAGTTTGAGTTTGTTATTTGGGTATTTTTGGAAAATATTTCTAGTGTTGTACCAATGAAAACAAAAAAAAATGGAAAACCATAAAAAATTACCTTTATACCATAATTTCGATTGTACCACAATTAAAAATTTCACTGTAGCTTTGTTTCTACCACAATTAGTTTATACCACTTTCCAAACGTACCAAAAGGTAGAATGTGCCCTTATTTTCTTGTACCACAATTTTTATTAGTTTAATTGCTTCTGTACCACAAATTTGGTCAATCTACAATTTATTTCTGGTTTGAAACCGATGTACCTAAATATTACCTGTGCCAAAAATTCCGCAGTATGTACCACAATTTTAATTTCACAATCATTATTCATTGTACCACAATTTTTATTGTTTTAGTTTAAACTGTACCATAATTTCAGTTATTTTACAATTTCTTTTACATATTATTTAGGATTTATGAAAATAATGATTGTACCACAAATTGTAGTAGAACCAGAATTTTTTTGTTGCTTTCAATTTTTATTGTTTCAATTTTTATTGTACCACAATTTTCATTGTTCTTGTCTCGCAAATACCTTAATTTCGATTTTTACAAGTACAATTTCTTTATATTTCACTTGTACCAGAATTATATACCATAATTTAGTCTACACGATAAATTTTCATTGTACCAGAATTTTATTGTTTTATTTTCAACTATAGTAGAATTTTGGTTATTCTAAGAGTTATTTTTCGTGTTATTTAACAAGTACTTAAATTTTGGTTGTACCACAAATTGTGTCAGTACCAGAATTTTTTGTTCTTTGGAAATTTGAGTGTATTAAAAAATGTATTGTTTATGTTTCATAAATACTTTAATTTCGATTTTTGAAAGCACAATTTATTTATATTTCACTTGTACCAGAATTATATACCATAATTTAGTTTACACGATAAATTTTCACTGTACCAGAATTTTATTGTTCTATTTTCAACTATAGTAGAATTTCGGTTATTCTAAAATTATTTTTCGTATTGCTTAAGAATTACTTAAATTTTGATTGTACCACAAATTGTGTCAGTACAAGAAATGTTTTGTTGCTTTAAAGTTTAAGTTTATTAAAAAAATTTTTTATTGTTTCATAAATACTTTAGTTTTGATTGTTGTAAGTACAATTTCTTTATATTTCACTTGTACCAGAATTATATACCATAATTTAGTCTACACGATAAATTTTCATTGTACCAGAATTTTATTGTTTTATTTTCAACTATTGTAGAATTTCGATTATTCTAAAATTTATTTTTCGTATTACTTAAGAATTACTAAAATTTTGGTTGAACCACAAATTGTGTTGGTACCAGAATTATTTTGTTGTTTTCCATTTCCATTGTACCACAATTTTTATTGTTTTAGTTGCAGAAAAACTGTAATGTTGATTATTGTAGGCATAATTTATAGACTTACTAAATAATTTGGTTGTACCAGAATTGCACCAGAATATAATATTTACCAAAAATATTTGTTGTACTACAAATTTTATTTCTTCAACTGTAATTGTACGATAATTTTTGACAGTACAATAATTTTTTGTTAAACATTATTTATAAACAGTATAATAATTTTCAATTATGAACCATAATTAAAAAAGTATAAAAAACAAAAAAAATATTCTGGTACAATTTGTACCATAATTTTTTTTTATTTTTGTTTATTGAATATAAAACATTGAAAAGATTTATTCGATAACTTTGATATTTATTTTTGAATTTATTAGACGAAGCAATTTAGAATTGTTTTGTGTAACTTTTTAACGAGATTTCTGTTTATATAACAAGTTTATAACGATTTTCTATTATTAGAGCAGGATCATCAAAATTTAACGAGTAGCAAATATTATTGTCTACTCTGATATAATATATTATTATTATTCTTGAAACAATGACATCAGGAAAGAAGAAAAATTTAAATTCTATTTTTAACAATTAATTTTTTTTTTATTTTTTTTTTATTAAAATAAAATTTAATAACAAAAGTTTGTGTCAAATTTCTTTCGAGAAAAATATTTGTTTCTTGAAAATTGACTTGATAAAAATTTTTTAATTAAGTTTTTAATGTATTGTTTTTGAAAATTAAAGAGGGGAATTATAAAAAATTCGTTGCAAAAAATAAAAATTAATTAAAAGATAAAAACTTAATTAAAAATCAAAAAAAAAAATGTAAATCAAAAAAATATTGGTTTGTCAATCAAAATTAGTGAAGTCGATAAATGCGATTATTTTCTTCCATTTTTTTTTGTAGTTACGAGAGTTAATAGTCGACGAAATCAATTTGATTTGATTGCCTGGAAAGACATTAAATTAACAATAGGGGAAAGAACATTAATGAGATTGAATTATTTGCCACCTTTTATTGAGATGGAAGGGAGGGGAAAATAAATTATTCTCGCCTCGAGAAAATTAATTTCCATATTAATCACTTGAATTTGTAGTATTCGATAATCTAAAATAAAAACATGAAAAAAAAATAATTGATAATTACTTTTGTTTTTTGATGTAACAAATAGCAAAAATATATTGTACCAAAAAAAATGTGGTACAATATTCTACTTTTTTAGCAATAAAATTATTTACAGTAGAAAAATATAAATTTCAATTAAAAAAAAATTTTTTTAAACAAGATTAGAATAAAAAAATTTTCTGGTACAGAACAATATTGTGGTACTTGTCATTTTTAATTAAAATCGAAACTGCACTTTTCAAAAATGATTATTTTTATTAAAAAAATGGAATAGAAAATTTTTTCTATCAAAAACCATTTTTCTGGTTCATTTTTTGGTATTTCGTGTGCAGCACAAAATTGTGGTACATTTTTTTAAATATGCCAATATTAAAATGTCAGTTACACTTTAAAGAAATTTATTTAAAAAATGGAATCAAAGAATATTACGCGTCATTATTATTATTGTTATATTATATTATTATATCATACTTTTTTGTTTTCTTTTTAAACTTATAAAGGGTAACTTTTTTTTTGTAAACCCGTTTAAATGAAATAAATAAATGAAATAAATAAATAAATAAATAAATAAATATTCTGTACCAGAAAATTTTTTTCTGGTATAAAATTGTTTTTTTCTGGTGCAAAAGAAAATTATGGTACATTTATAGTTTTAAAATATGTTAGTGATAAAATAGACGTTACACTTTAATGAAATTTGTTAAAAAATAAAATTAATATCCAGGAATGTCCTGTACCAGAAAATGATTTTATTTTTGGTACGGAAAAAATTTTCATTGCTTACAAAAAGAAAATCAGAAAATACAAAAATTAAAATTTATTTAAATAATAAATTTCAAGTAGATTGTTTAATTTGGAAAAAATGATTATTTTTTAATTTTGCAATTCTATTGTAAATAGTCCATTATTTACCATGTGTGCTATAAGAGATAAATAATTAATAGTAAATGAATAATTGAGTAAATTGGACGCTTTCTTCGTGCGTTTGTCTATTGAAGAATTCTATTAAACGATTCCTTTGTCTCTCTCTCTCCCTCTCGTCATGAATAACGAAAATGTAAATTATATTCTCGTTTGACATGCACTTCATTTTATTTTATTTGCAAAAAATAAACAACAAGATGTAAAATTGGAGCAAAATTTCTCCAATTTCCCTTCTCAATCCTGGTATGTTGATTAATAGTTTTCTTTAATTTTTTTTTATCTCTATAAATTTTTCTCCTCAATTAAATCTACTTACAATTTTTCAACGTTATTTAATTCAGTTAAAATATAGCAGAAAGTATATTTACCAACAAAAAGTTTATTTGTACCAGAAAATTTCAATTCTATTCTGAAATTAAGATTTTTTAACGATAACTGTACCAGAATTTTCATTATTTAAAAAATTAGAAAAAATTATGTTCTAAAGTTACCTTCACGAAAAATGGTTGACTACCAGAAAATTACAAAATCCAAAAACAATTTACCTGTACCAGAAAATTATAAAATCAGAAAAATTTACTTGTACCAGAAAAATACGAATTCGGAACATTTACATGTACAAAAAATGTATAATAAGAAAATTCTTTTGTACCAGAAAATTTCAAACCCCAAAAATTTTACATGTACCAGAAAATTATAAAACCAAAAAAAAATAACATGTGACAAAAATTCAAAAAATTAACATGTACCAGAAAATTATAAACTCCAAAAATTTTTATATGTACCAGAAAATTATAAAGTCGGAAAAATTAACATGTACCAGAAAATAACAAACTATAATATTTACATGTACCAGAAAATATAAATATGAGAAAATTCACCAGTACCAGAAAATCACACATATCAGAAAATATAACACAGGAAAACTCACTTGTATCAGAAAACTACAAAATAAGAACATTTCCGTGTACCAGAAAATTTTTTTTACAGTAAACTATTGACTCGGAAAATGTACCTTACCAGGAACTTACAAAATCGAAAAGTTGACATCTACCAGAAAAAGTACAAGAAGTAAAACATTTACTTGTTTCTCAAAATGGAAAATATAATATTCACTTATACCAGAAAATTACAAAAAAGAAATTTTAATGTACTAGAAAAGGCTAAATAAGAAATTTTCATGTACCAGAAACTGTAAAATAAGAAATTTTCATGTACCAGAAACTGTAAAATAAGAAATTTCTTCTGTACCAGAAAGTTAAAAAAATAAAAATTATTTACCTGTACAAGTAATTTCACTTATACCAAAAAATTACAAAGTACCAGAATTTTATTGTTTTATTTTCAACTATAGTAGAATTTCGTTTATTCTAAAAGTTATTTTTCGTGTTATTTTAGAAGTAGTTAAATTTTTATTGTACCACAAATTGTGTTGGAACCAGATTTTTTTGTTGCTTTCAATTTTTGTTGTACCACAATTTTCATTATTCTTTTCTCACAAATACCTTAATTTCGATTTTTGTAAGCAAAATTTATTTATATTTCACGTGTACCAGAATTATATACCATAATTTAGTCTACATGATAAATTTTCATTGTACCAGAATTTTATTGTTCTATTTTCAACTATAGTAGAATTTCGGTTATTCTAAAATTAATTTTTCGTATTGCTTAAGAATTACTCAAAGTTTGGTTGTACCACAAATTGCGTTAGTACCAGCAATATTTTGTTGCTTTCATTTTCATTGTACCACAATTTTTATTGCTTTAGTTTTAGAAATACTGTAATTTTGATTGTTGTAAGTATAATTTATAGACTTACTAAATAATTTTTGTTGTACCAGAATTATACCCGAATATAATCTTTACCAAAAATATTTAAAGAATAAAATTTGTAGTACAACAAATATTTTTGGTAAAGATTATATTCGGGTATAATTCTGGTACAACAAAAATTATTTAGTAAGTCTATAAATTATACTTACAACAATCAAATTCTGGTACAATTCTGGTACATCAAAATTATTTAGTAAGTCTATGAATTATACTTAAAACAATCAAAATTACAGTATTTCTAAAACTTAAACAATAAAAATTGTGGTACAATGAAAATGGAAAGCAACAATTTTTCATTTTTCATTGTACCACAATTTTTATTGTTTCAATTTTAGAAATACTGTAATTTTGATTGTTGTAAGTATAATTTATAGACTTACTATAATTCGATTAATTTGGTTATTGTTATTCGGGACTTACTTAATTTGGTTGTACCAGAATTATTCCAGAATATAATCTTTACCAAAAATATTTGTTGTACAACAAATTTTATTCTTTTAAATATTATTATATTATCATTATATTACTATATCCGTTAATAAGAAATTTTCATGTACCAGAAACTGCAAAATAAAAAATTTCTCCTGTACCAGAAAGTTAAAAATAAAAACCATTTACTTGTACAAGAAAATTCACTTATACCAAAAAATTACAAAGTAAGAAAACTTACACGTACCAGATAATCACAGAATCAAAATATAAGACTGTACCAGAAAGTGAATTACAAAAATTTTTGTCTACCACATTTCTGGTATATAATTTTTTTCAAATTATATTCTAAAGTAAATGAACTGCATTATAAATTAACACGTATTGTAAATTTACTTTTTTATTGAATTTCATCTGTGCCAAAAATTTACTGATATTAAAAATTTGTCTCTGTACCAAAAATTCACTTCTATACCAAAAATTAATTTTATATGAAACGTTTACAGATTACAGTCGAAAATACTTGTTCTGTGAGTTTTCACGACGTATTATAAATTTACTTGTACCATAAATTTTTAACGTACCATATTTCTGGTACATTTTTTTTAATTTTGTTAATAAAGTTTTTTTTATTTTTTTTTAAAGTTTTTTTTTGTTTTTTAAAAAGTATTTATTAGTGTGGGTTACAAGTTTTCTTTTTTCCTCTTTTTCAAGGGTAACTTTAAACCTATCCGGGCTTATTCAGTGTTGCGTGACCCACCTTTCCTTTTTGCAGGAGGGTCTCAACCCTTGGGAACAAAAATTTTTTTTTCAGTAAACAAAAGACTTGTGTATTGAACTACTGGTCAGTTTTGTTATTGCTGCCAACGCGATTACAAGTCTAATGTGAAAATTCTGTAAGATTCAAATTTTATTAGTGTTTACAGTTGAAAAGTGTTAATTTAAAATTTTTAATTAATTTTTCAATTATAGGATTAAATTACAAAAAAATATTAGTACTACAATTTGATTATTAAAAATGTTAATAATAACAAAAAATAACAATTGATAAATAATAATTAAATTAAAATAATAATTAAAAATTATTTTAAAAAATAATTATAATTCTTTATTTATATTTTAATTTTTATAATTATTTTTTAATAATTTTTTAAATTATTTTTTAATAATTTTTTTAATTATTTTTTAATAATTTTTTTAATTATTATGAATAACGACAATAAGAACTAAAAGTGTTAATACGAAGTAAACAATATTTTTATTTATAAACAATAATTGTTTAATCACAGGCTACAATTATTTGGTTAATGTTTTTAATATAACATAACAAAAACATTCAAATAATAAAAGTTGGAACAAAAAATAATTTCTTGACAAAAGAAAAGTGCGGAAAAAATTGTGAACAACAAAATGTTGTTCAAGCAAATAATGAATATAATTTAAATAAATATGTAAATATGGAAAAAATAATAATAAATCAATAGTGTTATTTAAAAAAAAATTTTTTTTGAGCTCATCAGGTGAGTTGAATAAATTATTTAATAAAAATTTAACTCTTTCTGTATTAATTTTTCATTTTTTTTGTTTTTTAAATAAAAAATAGATTTTGACAAGTAAATTTAATAATTCGAACAAAATTGAAAAATCATAAATTTCAAATTAAAATTTGGAAACAGTGTAAAAAAAATTCTTGAATAAATTAAAAAAAGAGAATTGGCGATATTAAAATGTATATGATGATACACAACTGCAGTGCAAGGAGTCATAAAAAATATTATAATTTTTCAAATTTGAATTTAGTTCAAGGCAATGATAGTAATGAAAACTTTTTATAACGAAAAAAAAGATTTAAAAAAATTTTAAATTTAAAATAAATAAGTAAATAGCTAATAAATAGAGAGTAAAAAAATACGAAATAAATAATTAGTAAATTATTCTTAATAAATCATTAGGAAAATAATTATTAGATGATTATAAATATAAATAAATAATTATAAATGCCAAAAAATAATTATAAATTATAAAAAGTAATTACAAACAATAGAAAATGATTCTAAAAAATTAAAAGTAATTAAAAATGATAAAAAACGGTTATAAATAATAAAAAAGTAATTAAAAACAATAGAAAATGGTTGTAAATAAAAAAAAGTAATAAAAAACAATAGAAAATGGTTATAAACAATAAAAAAGGTAATTAAAAACAATAGAAAATGGTTATAGACAATAAAAAAAAGTAATAAAAAACAATAGAAAATGGTTATAAATAATAAAAAAAAGTAATTAAAAACAATAGAAAATGGTTGTAAACAATACAAAAAATTATAAACAGTAATAATTTATAAATAACAAATCATAATGTACTAAATAATACAAAAATAACAATAACAAGTTAAAAACAATAATAAGTAACAAAAAGTGTAAACAATTTGGGTTTATAAACAAATATTCAAAAAGCATATTCATGCAACAAAAAACAATTTTTTAAAAACAATAATCACATGCCCATCCCTTTTGCACTATTTCTGTTGTTGTTGTTGTTGTTGTTGTTTATTTTGTTTATTTTTGTTAATTCAGACTAAACGCAAAAAATTAACAATTTTTTTTACATACGCTCAATAATTGCTTTTTTCTTTGAACGCTTTGGTTCCTTGGTTTCTTTTTTCTTTTTTCGTCCCTCTGGAAAATACAAAATAAAAGCTCGTAACACCACAAAGCCAAAAAAGCAAAAAAAAAAAATTAATAAAAAAATTAATTAAAATTATCATTTTTTTTATTCTACACTACAAAAAACTAATTTATAACTTTTGCAAAACTAAAAATTAAATGTTACATTTATTATAATAGCTGAAAATAAATGTTACAAATAAAAATTTCTTTAAATTTGTGCGACAGTTTATTTTTTTGTTAACAGTGCTAACAGTTAACAAGTAACAAATGTTAACAGTAAAAATGTTAGTAACAAATTTTAACATTAAAAATGTTAGTAACATTAACTGATAACAGTAAAAATGTTAGTAACAAATTTTAACAGTAAAAATGTTAATAACAAATTTTAACAGTAAAAATGTTAGTAACATTAACTGTTAACAATAAAAATGTTAGTAACATTAACTGTTAACAGTAAAAATGTTATTAACATTTACTGTTAACAGTAAAAATGTTAGTAACATTAACTGTTTACAGTTAACAAGTAACAAATGTTAACAGTAAAAACGTGAGTAACAAATTTTAACAGTAAAAATGTTAGTAACATTAACTGTTAACAGTAAAAATGTTATTAACATTAACTGTTAACATTAAAAATGTTAGTAACATTAACTGTTAACAGTAAAAATGTTAGTAACATTAACTGTTAACAGTAAAAATGTTATTAACATTAACTGTTAACAGTAAAAATGTTAGTAACATTAACTGTTAACAGTCAAAATGTTAACAATAGTAAATGTTAACTGTCAGAATGTTTAAAATAGTAAATGTTAACTGTCAAAATGTTAACAATAGTAAATGTTAACAGTCAAAATGTTAACAATAGTAAATAAATAAATTGCCGCACAAAAGATTTAAAAATATGTCAATATTTCATTATGAATTGATGAAAAATTATAAATATGAAATTAATAATAAAATAAAAATAAGTCAATTCTATTTAATTTTTATATCTAAAAAAATTCAAAAAAATCTTATTGCCAGTACTTTTAAAAGAAAAATCAAAGAATATAAATTTTTTGCTCTCAATTTTTGCTTTAAAAAAAATTTTTAAGAAAACAAATCTTTGTATTTTTGTTTCTCTTCACACATGATGACAAAATGCAAACACAAAAGATCATGCAGAATTATTATCAAGTTTTTTTCTTAACAATATGTTGAAAAATAAAATTATCACATATTTTATTTATATCCATACGTATTTTCAACGCACGAAAAAAAAATTATTAAAAAACTATTCTCAAAACCACTAGAGAAAAAAAAATGCAGAAAAACTCTTTAATTTTTTTTTCACTTCACTGATTTTTATCCGAACCTATATTTTTTATTTATTTATTTATATCTACACTTTTATGCCCAATTCATTTTAGATTCATGCGCATTTTTCGAAAAATCCATTTATTATATAGTTTTTATAAAAAAGTAAAAAAAAAAAATTCAATGAAATTTATTTTCCACTTTATATTTTAGAGCCCAAAAAAAAGAAAAACGAATAAAAACTGTAAAGCGGTGAAAAATTCACTTTAAATGCTAAGCAATTAAAAAAAACCATCGCGGGGGTGAGTTTGAAATATTAAAAACAAAAAAAAACTGAAAGAATGTTAATTTCTTTTCACATAAAAAAAAGTTAACGTACGCTGGCAAAAAAGTGCAATTAGCGGAAAATAAAATTTAACGGACAATTACATTTGTCATGAAAATTCTAAAATGAAACGAAAAAAAATTTTTTTGTATTCAAAAGATACGATTATTGCAGAAAACGTATTTCTATATATTTACTTATGAAATAATTACAATTAATAATAATAATAATAATAATAATAATAAAATAGTTAAAAATAATGTAAAATAATTTTATAATATAAATAATTAAAAAAAATTAATTCTAAATTAAAATTTTAAATTTTAAATTAAAATTAAAAATTTTAAATATAAATAATATTAATTATTTTATATTATTTGTAACTATTTAAATATTATTAACTTAAAAATTAATAATATTCAAATAGTTAAAAATAATATAAAATAATTTAAAAATTTATAATATTAAAGTAATTAAAAATAATATAAAATAATTAAAATTTATAATATTAAAATAGTTAAAAATAATATAAAATAATTTAAAAATTTATAATATTAAAGTAATTAAAAATAATATAAAATAATTAAAATTTATAATATTAAAATAGTTAAAAATAATATAAAATAATGAAAATTAATAATATTCAAATAATTAAACAATTTGAAATAAAATTATTAAAATTTTTTAAAAATAATTAAATATAAATTTTCACGTAAGTGAAATAGAGAATATTGTATATAATAAAAAATTTATTTAATAATTATCATATATATTATATAATTCGTGTTCAATGGATTATTGTAATATTTTAATGAATAGAATAATAATTTTCTAATTATTAACAATACAATTATGCTAAATGTCAATTGAGTCAAAATATCTGTAATTAATTTCAATAATTAGCATATCAAAATTTGTTTTACTACCTTTGATCGAATAATTAGCTAATAGTGAATATTCTTCAAAATAATATTAATCAATAAAATACTTACTTTAATATAATTGATAAATAATTAATTATCAAAAAATAAAGAGACATTAAATTATTAGTATATAAACAGAAAAATAATAATTAATTACTGCGTAAATTGAAAATTTATTATTAATTAATTTTCAATTCAATTATAAAAATTGTGAATAAAATTATATTTTATAATAATTAATAAAATGTAATTTTATTTTAAAGTAACGTTAAAAAGTTATTAAATATTATTATTTGAATTTCATTTTAATTCATATATTATAATATTATAATTATAAGTATATAACTTAAAATTCTGAAAAATAAAATAACAATATTATATACAAATATACAATGTTGTAATATGATATAATTAATTAATTAATTAATTAACATATTTAATTAATTGATAAAAATTTGATTCAATTATTAAATAAATTTTTTAACAATTATTTCATCTTTTTAATTAATTTAATAATATTCGAATCTATTTTCTGATAAATTTGACATAATTCATTCAAATTTTAAATAACTTTATTAAAAATTGAATCAACTATTTATAAAAATTAATAATAATTGATTTATCAACAATTAATTGAATTTAATAAATTAATAAATTTAATAACAATTGATTCAATTAGTTTATGAATTTGTAAACAATTTATCGAATTATTAGATAAATTTAACATAATTGATTTAAATATTAAATAACTTTATTAAAAATTGAATCAACTATTTAAAAAAAATTAATTATTATTAATTTTTCTTAAATAGCTGATTCAATTTTTAATAAAGTTATTTAATTGATTTAATTGATTTAATTTGTTTATAGATTTATCACCAATTAATTGAATTTAATAAATTAATTAATAAATTAATAATTTAATAAATTAATAAATTAATAAATTAATAAATTAATAAATTAATAAATTAAATAAATTTAATAAATTAAATAAATTTAATAAATTAAATAAATTTAATAAATTTAATAAATTTAATAAATTTAATAACAACTGATTCAAATAGTTTATGAATTTATAAACAATTTATCGAATTATTTAATTATTTTTATTAATTCAAAAGGAATTGATTCAATTATTTAATAGTTTTATTAATAATTAATTCAACTGTTAAATAAATTTAATAAAAACTGATTACATTACTTAATAGAATTTTTAACGATTATTTGAATTTTTTACAATAATTTAATAATGCTTGAATTAATTATTAAATAAATTTAATAAAATTTAATTAGTTATTAAATAAATTTAATGAAATTTAATTATTTAAATAAATTGTTCAAATTCTTAAATATTGTTTCAACTATTTAATAAATTTAGTAAAAAAGTGACTCAATAATTTAATAAAAATTAACAGAAAATAATTCAATTATTTAATAAAATTGAATTACTTTTGATTGATTACAATGGATTGAATTACTTTACAGATTTATTGACAATTAATTTTTCTTATTTATTTTATTTTTTATATATTTTATTATTTAAAAAAACATTTTTTTAATTGAAAAATAAAATTTGTTTCTATTATTAAATAGATTTATTAACATTTAAATTCAGTGTTAAATTATTTTAATGCAGTAAATAATGAATTCAATTCTGTATAAGATAATGTTTTAGAGAAAAAAAAAGAAAATAGAAAAGTGATTGAGTGATTGAGTGAAAAAAGAGTGAAAGAAACGTGGATAATTTATAATAATTTTCACAGGAGGAAAAGTGAATACAAATGTATGCAAATAAAGTTGGAGAAAAATATTATCTGAAAGCGACTCGTTTTAATGAGCTCTAGTAATTAAACCTTTTTAAACATATATTCAAGAGTTAAAAGTCATGCTTTGTTTTTTTTTTTTCATTGCTGGCGAAACTTTTCTTCATACGTCTCCAATTTTTATATATATGACATGCTGGATAATATTTAGTTTCAATTACTACGTGTGTAGAATGTCCTTCAAGTCATGGTGTCTAATTAGTAATTTGATAGTAAAATATATGCATATCACTAAAGGTGTGTTTATTATTATATTGAAAATGAAGAGGATCTTTTTTCAATTTCTCTTTAGATATCACCGAGAGTGAAATTAGTTTAGAAGAAAAAAAAATTAAAGTTGATCACTTATATCAGTATTTATAACACTTTCGATTTTTTACTTAAAAGAAAAACACTTTCTGAACTTTTCATTAATTTATTTTTTTCTCAAAGTATTTTCTAGTATTTTTTAATTTTTTTTTTTTTTTGAAAAATTATTTTTTCATTGTAAATAAATTTTTTTAAACAATTTTCAATTATTTTAACAGTTTTCAATTATTATTTAAATTTTTTCATCGTATAAATAAAAATTCATTAACAGTTTTCAATTACTTTTTAAAATTTTTTCATCATATAAAAAAAAATTCATTAACAATTTTCAATTACTTTTTTTAAATTTTTTCATCGTATAAATAAAAATTCATTAACAATTATTTTATTACAACTATATTATTTCAAAATAAGAATTTATTAAACAATTATTATATTAAAACTACTTTTCAAAATAAGAATTTATTAACAATTATTATATTAAGAATACTTTTTAAAAATTTTTTCATCTTATATTTATTATATTATATTTTTATTTATTATATTATTTATTTATATTTTTATTATACTTATATTTTTTTCCATTCAAAATAAATATTTATTGACAGTAATTATATTATAATTTTTTAAAAATATTTTTTCGTCGTTTTTTTTACTGTGGATTTTATTTTTTCATTAAAAATTATTAAAAAAATTTGATGTCATTGAAAATAAAAATTTATAAGCAATAATTATAGTAGAATTAATGTTTTTTTTATTTTTCATCGTATAAATAAAAATTCATTAATAAATTATTAAAAGAACAATTTTTTCTTATTGAAAATAAAAATTTATAATATATTACAATTATTTTATTTTAATTACTTCGTCATATAAAATATAAATGAAAATTCGTAATCTGTTTTTTCCAAAAAAAAATGTCGTTAAAAATAAAAATTTATTAACAATTATTTTTTTCAAAAAGAAATATTTTTCATTTAAAATAAAAATTTATTAACAATTATTTTTTTCAAAAAGAAATATTTTTCATTTAAAATAAAAATTTACTAACAATTATTTTATATAACAATTATTTTTTTCCATTGTAAATAAAATTTTATTGAAATAAAAAATATATTCAGTGAAAATATTAATAAGATCCTAAAGTTCTGAACGTTCAAATGAACGAAATTTATTTATTTCTTCTAAAAATCAAATTTTTATTGCAAATATTTTGCGTCACTAACAAAAAAATTAATTACTAAGTTTGTAAATGTAAAATTTTAGTTTTTCAATTTTTTTATGATTAGTAATTTATTAAAATACCTTCGACAAAAAATATTTCGTTCATTTGAACGATCAAAACTTTGGAATCATATTTAATAACAAAATTTCCACTTAAAAAAATAATGTAAACTTTCAGGTTTATGTTTTTCAGAATTGTTTTAATTTCCTCAACATAAAAAATTACATAATTGGAAGAGAAAATTTGTAAAAAAAATAAAAAAATAAAAAATAAAAAAAAGAAAAGAAAAAAATTACAAAATTTTTAATATTTTCGAAAAAAAGTTAAAAAATAATTTTTTAAAATTTTTTTGTTTCCGTAATTTTTAATTTCAAAATAGTTTGAAAAAAAAATCTTAATACTTGAATATGAAAGTACGACATGCATTTCAATGTTTGTAAGTCTAGGCCAACTATTATGATAATAGTCACTTTCTTTGACACGCACGTCAAAGTAAAGTTATTGTTGTCACGAGTCGTTGATCTCCAATTGAAACCAATTTCCGTAAATTATAATTGATGAGTCCAACACTTATCTAATAGGAATTGCAATTTCTCAACAGAATGGCTGTAATCAAATTCACTCATAACAATAATATTTATTGACAATAATAAGAAAATTTAAAATTTATTTTGACTGTGATTTAATGTGTTTTGATTTATTGAACACAGTATTTTGTATTTTATGTTACCAATTGTTTAGTTTAATAACTATTTTTTTTTATTAATTATTCATTTTTTCGACTCAAGTAATTAATAATTATTTTTGTCGTCGACTATTTTTTGTACCAATTTTTTTTTGGTTAACTATTTTTGTTACCAACTATTTTTCTTACTAACTATTTTTGTTACCAATTACTAACTACTTTAATTAACAACTATTTTTGTTACCGACTATTTTTGTTACCAACTATTTCTTGTTACTAACTATTTTTGTTACCAATTACTAACTACTTTAATTAACAACTATTTTTGTCACCGACTATTTTTTGTTACTAACTTTTTTTTGTTACCAATTACTAACTACTTTAATTAACAACTATTTTTGTTACCGATATTTTTGTTATCGACTATTTTAGTTACCAACTATATTTGTTACCAACTACGTTTGTTACTATTCTTGTTACCAACTTTTTTGTTCCAATTATTCTTGCTACCAAATACTGCTTACTGCTTTTGTGCTACCAATTACTGCTTTTGTTACCAACTATTTTTGTTACCAATTACTTTTGTTACCAACTATTCTTGTTACCAACTTTTTTGTTCCAATTATTCTTGCTACCAAATATTCTCGCTAAAAAATATTTTTATTACTAACTATTTTATTTTCAAACTATTTTTGTTACTAACTATTCTTGTTACCAATTTTTTTGTTCCAATTATTCTTGTTACCAAATATTCTCGCTGACAACTACTTCTATTACTAATTATTTTAGTTTCATACTATTTTTGTTACCAACTATTGTTGTTACTAACTACTTTGTATTATAAAACAAGAAATATGCCATTTACCAACTGAAAAAATATTTAATGAATAAAAACCCAACTTTTTTAAATATCAAGTAAATTAAGTACCAATTGCATGAAATAATTTATTTATTTTAACCAATTGAATATTAAATTAATAAATTATTCCATGAATAAAATAAAAATTGTAATAAATTAAAATTGATCTAAAAACCAATTGATTTAAATAACAATTAAACTAAATACCAATTGAATTAAATAAGAATTGATGAATTAAATGCCAATTGAATTAAATTACAATTGATCTAAATACTAATTTAATGAAATTTAAAAAAGGTATTAAATTTTAACTGAATTAAATACCAATTGAATAAAATTACAATTGAACTAAATACCAATTGAATTAAATAACAATTGAACTAAATACCAATTGAATTAAATTACAATTGAATTAAATACCAATTTAATAAAATGAAAATTGTAATAAACTCCAAATTGGATTTCTAACCAATTGGATAAAATAATAATTATTATCAACGAGAAAAAAATTAATTCAACTGGATACTTTCCTACTGTTTAAACCAATTGCTCACTGTAACCAATTGCTAGTGTTACTTTTCCTGAACTTTTCCTGAAAGTTTCATAAAATTTTTCAATTGTAAATTCCAGCTGAAATTTAATAATAAAAATTATTGAAGGTGAAAGAAGAAAAAAAAGAATTATTGGAACATTAAATTATTATTAAATTTTTTCCTGTTTATTAAAAAAAAATTAAAATATAAAATAGGAAATACGCCATTTGTCACGTGGCACTTGATCATTGTCAGTGTTTAATAAAAAATGTGTTTGAATTTTAAAAAAAGAAGCGAGGACAATTTACTGTATATAATTTTTTGATAAGTAGAGTCAAGGTTGTGACTTGTGATGAGGTCAAGTATTGAAAGATTTCTAATTTTTGATTGAACGCCGAATATATTCGAGGCGAGGAAGCAAGAAAAATTATCATTATTATTATTACTATTATTATGATTATGATTATCATTAAAGGTTCACGCTCTTGTTTAAAGGAGCCACGGTTCTGCTTGGTATATTACGTCCTTGACACACACTCGCTTCCATATTATCCTTTTTTTTTCTTCTCTTATTTTTCAGAGAGACTTTTATATATATAAAAGAGAAGAAAAAGTGCTCGAAAATTACTGAAAGGGAAATGAAAAATTTTATATCAAAGAGAATGTACATATAAGAGAGAGGAAAGTATTTGAAAAAATTTTATCGTTTCTCTGGACAATTGGATTTTTATCAATTGTTTGTAAACAAGAAGAAAATTGAATTACCAATTTTATTAAGTTTCCAATTGAAAATGTCGAAGAATATCATTTTTAAAAGAATTTATGTTCAGTTATTAATATAAAATAAATACCAATTGAGTAAAATAAAAATTGGCTTAATTTCCAGTTGAATAAATATAATTAAACAAACACCAATTGACTAAATAACAATTGATCAAATACTAATTGAATAAATAACAGTTGGTCAAATAGTAATTGAATAAATAAAATTCGATTCAATATCAATTGGACAAATAGTAATTGAATAGATACCAATTGAATGCATACCAATTGACCAACTACCAATTGAATGAATTCCAATTGATCAAATACCAATTGAATAAATACTAGTTGATCAAATGCCAATTGAATAAATACCAATTGATCAAATACCAATTGAATAAATAATAATTGAATAATTACAAATTTAATAAATAACAATTTATTAAATAACAGTGAATGAATAAATACAAATTGTTTAAATATCAATTGAATAAATAGTAATTGACTAAATACAATTGATCAAATACCAATTAAATAAATAATAATTGAGTAAACACTAATTTCATAAGTAACCATTGATCGAAGGCCAATTGAATAAATACAAATTGAGTAAATTGTAATTAAATAAATACAAATTGCAAAAACATCGACAAATAACGATCAAAGAAAATACCAATTGAATGAAGTAATTAATAAATAAAATACCAATTGAATAAAATATTTAACGAATAAAATACCAAGTGACTAGAATATTTAATAAATGCAATATTAATTGTATGAAATAGTAATTGAATTAAATTACAATTGAACAAAATACCAATTTAATGAACTATTTAGTGAATAAAATTCCAATTGTATTAAATATCAATTGAATAAAATTCCAATTGTATTAAATATCAATTGAATAAAATTCCAATTGTATTAAATATCAATTGAATTAAATTCAAATTGTATTAAATATCAATTGAATTAAATGCCAATTGAATAAAATATCCAATGAATACCAATTGTGTTAGCTATTAATTGATTTAAGTACGAATTAAATAAAATATAAAAAGCCAATTGAATTAAATTGCAATTGAACTGAATACCAAGTGAATCAAATAAAAATTGAACTAATTACCAATTGAATTAAATTGCAAATGAATTAGATACCAATTTATCAAATTATATTTGAACTAAATACAAATTGAACAAAATACCAATTGAATTAAATACCAATTGAACTAAATGCCAATTGATCAAAATACATTTGAACAAAATACCAATTGAAGTAAATACCAATTGAATATAATAACTGATTTATCAAATAACAATTGATTAAATGGTCAATGAATAAAATATCAATTGGGTTAGCTATTAATTGATTAAAATATGAATTAAATAAAATTTGAAATACCAATTGAATTAAATTACAATTGAACTGAATACCAAGTGAATTAACAATTGAACTAAATACCAATTAAATTACAATTGAAATAAGTACAGATTGATCAAATTGCATTTGAATTAAATACCAATTGATCAAATTACATTTGAACTAAATACCAATTGAATCAAATACCAATTGAATTAAGTACCAATTGAACTAAATGTCAATTGATCAAATTACATTTGAACCAAATACCAATTGAAGTAAATACCAATTGAGTATAATAATTGATTTATCAAATACCAATTGTAATAAACTCCAAAATAAATTTGCACACCAATTGGATATAATAATAAATATTGTCGGAAAATGATGAAAATGAAATCCAATTGAATATTTTGAATCATTTATCATTATAAGGTTGTAATAAAAAATAAATAATTCATCTTTCTTTACCAGTATCATTGATTTTTTAAATGAATTCAATTAACTAGAATATTATACAATATTAGAATTTTGTATACAATTTTAAATTGCAACAATTTTCATTTTCAATGCAACAAAAGAAGAAGATATTCTTTTTTCAAACGACCATGAAATTCTCGTTATTTCAATACAAAATAATAAGTGTTTATTTTGAAAGAATGAAAAAAAAACAACAACGAACGTTTCGAAAAAAAAACAATTCAAAAATTGCATTAAATTTCAAAATTGTCGCCCAAAAATACAATGATGACATATAATTTTTTTACATTTCAGAAACAATGTATAATATTTAATAACATGAAGATTTTTACCGCCTGGTAATTTTCTGTCATTGAAACTTTGTTTTACGACACCCGCCAAATTACAATAAAAAGCAGAGAGATGAAAGACAGAATAGAATGAGAAAAAAAAATGATATAGGTACCTGTCGAAAAAAATGAAAACAGCATCTTAATTATTATTAGAGGGCTGTTAATGATAATATTATTAAATAATTAAAGAAAAACTGGTGTTAAAAATTTTTAATTTTTGCTCTTTTTCGAATTAGTATTTATTATTATTTGGAATAAATAAATAATAGTGAAAAGTAACCGACAAGTTAATGTAATTCAATATATAAATTTTACCGGTTTGTAAAATTATTTAACAAGTTGGTAACAAGTTGGCAGAATTTTATGAAAAGAAAATTTTAAAGTTTATAATATTGAAATAATATTGACTAATTTTATTATTGAAATAATATTGTTTATAATATTGACTAATTAGAAACTAATTCGCAACAATTGGTTAAGAACTTTGTAACAAATTTGTAACAATTGGTAACAATTATTGTAAAGGGTAACAATTTAAATAACAATGATTGCGAAAGGTAACAATTGATAACAAATGGTTATAAAGGGTAAAAATTGATAACAATGACTGTTAAGGGTAACAGTTGGTAACAATGGTTGTAAAGGATAACAATTGGTAACAATGGTTGTAAAGGATAAAAATTGGTAACAATGGTTGTAAAGGATAACAATTGGTAACAAAAGTTGTAAAGAGTAACATTGATTGTAAATTGGTAACAAGTATTTAAAAATAATTGGTAACGAATGATTACTAAGTGATAACAAGTATTTAACTAGAAATTGGTAACAATAGTTACTACATGGTTACAATGATAACAAATTGGTAACAACGGTAACTGAATTGTAAAAATTGTTACTAATTAGCAATAACAGTTACGAATTAGAAACAAGTGGTAACAATAGTTACCAATTAAACAATTAACAACTCTTACAAATTTTCAGTTACGCATAAATAAATCTAATTGGTAACCAATTGTTAGAATTTGTTACTAAATGGTAACAATAATTACTCATATTAACTATGGTTTCTACTAAATTATAACAATGGTTACTAAGTGTTAGTAATAATTTACTAATTGGTACTAATTGGTACTAATTGGTATTAATTATGAATTCTACAAGTTATGTAAGTTAACAACCGTTATGGACTTTTACTAGAAATATATACCACTAATTGGTGACTAATTGGAGACAACTGGAAACTAATTTGTAACAATGGTTACTAATTGGTAACAAGTATTTACAAATTTGAAAGAATGGTCACTAATTGATGTCAATGGTTACTAAATGGTAACAATGATTACTAATTAATAACAATGATTACTAATTGGTAACAATAGTTACAAAATAGTAAAAATGATTACAAATAATAACTATTGTTACTAATTGGTAACAATGGTTACGAAATAGTAAAAATGATTACAAATAATAACTATTGTTACTAATTGGTAACAATGGTTACCAAATGGTAACAATGATTACTAATTGGTAACAATAGTTACAAAATAGTAAAAATGATTACAAATAATAACTATTGTTACTAATTGGTAACAATGGTTACGAAATAGTAAAAATGATTACAAATAATAACTATTGTTACTAATTGGTAACAATGGTTACCAAATGGTAACAATGATTACTAATTGGTAACAATGGTTACGAAATAGTAAAAATTATTACAAATAATAACTATTGTTACTAATTGGTAACAATGGTTACCAAATGGTAACAATGATTACTAATTGGTAACAATGGTTACAAAATAGTAAAAATGATTACCAATATTAACTATGGTTGCTAATTGGTAAGAATGGTTACTAAATGGTATCAATGGTTATGGTTACTAATTGGTAGCAATGATTACTAAATTGAATCAATAGTTACTAATTGGTGACAATGGTTTCTAATTGATAACAACTGTTTACTAATTGGTAATAATTATTAACAATTAGAAAAATTGACAACTTTTATTAACTTTTACCAATAATCAAAATCTTTACTCGTTTTTTCAAGAATCAAAACTTATCTCTCTTATTAAAATTTCCCTAAATGAAGTATATTAACAAAATATTTACTTCCATTATATCCCAAAAAAAAGACGAATAATTTTTTTCCCAAATAAAATCTTCATCTTCACGTCCTTGGACTCGTGCAAATGAATACGTGTAAATTACTTCATGTCAAGGTAAATATTTCTTAAACATGTTCAAGTCGTTGAGTTCTTGATTTCTTTTTTTTACCATTTTTTTCTCTTGTTGTTTATTCTATAATTGTTAAATTCATTGCATGAGATGATCTCTTTAACCTTCATAAATACAACGCCAATGTTATTTTTTTTTTCATTTCAATAATTTACAAATAAAAATATTCATGTGCGACCACAAAATTATTCTTTTTTTTTCCTTCTTATATGTTTAGCGTAAGAGAATATGGTGGGTGACAATATTTATAGTTATAATATTTAGTGGTACCAGAGTATTTTTTTTCTCTCCCTCTCCCCCCTCCCTCCACTCTTCGCAGTACTGTGTTATAATCGCGGTTAATCCCCACTCTCGATTCCCCATCACTTTTGCTGGTGGACACAAGAGTAGTGTGAGTAACAAACCGATGGAAAGGAAAAGTATAGGGAAGATAGTTTAGTTGTTACTTCTCACGGAGTGAACAGGTGTATTGTTTGTTGTCCATCGATCAGTCAAATGTAATTCACGCTACTATTGTCTTACTAGTGATTGTGTGCCGGTGCTAATGTGAATAAAATTCAATTGACATCGCACCGCTCCTTTAAGGATATAATTCAATAATTACTCTTAAGGTAAATTGCAAATTATTTTTTAATTTTTAATTGTTTTTTTAATTAAAAAAATTTTTAAACATTCAATTGGTACTCATAAATTGGTATTTAATTGTTACTCAAATACTGGTATTCAATTGGTTTTTACTTTTCAGCAGATAAGTGTTTTTTGACTAATTCAATACCAGTTGAAGTAAATACCAATTGAATACCAGTCTTTTAACAACTAGACACCATTTGAATACCAGTTTATTTAAACAACTAAACACCAATTGAATACCAGTTTGTTTTAACAACTAAACACAAATTTATAAACACCAATTGAGTACTACTTTTAACGACTAAACACCAATTTTTAAATACCAATTGAATACCAGTCTTTTAAGAACTAAACACCAATTGAATACCAGTTTTTTAAACAAATAAACACCAATTGAATACCAGTTTTAAACAACTAAACACAAAATTTTAAATACCAATTGAATATCAATCTTTTAATTACAAAACAACCAATTTATAAATACCAATTGAATATCAGTCTTTTAACAACTAAACAACGAATTTATAAATAGCAATTGAATGTCAATCTTTTAACAACTAAACAACCAATTTATAAATACCAATTGAATACGAGTCTTTGAGTAACAATTAAATAACAATTGTGAAACATTGAAAAGTTAAATTAGTAAATACCAATTGATTAATTAGTATTCTATATTAATTAGTTAGTTAACAATAATTTAATCAATAATCAATAATCAATTTAATCAATAATTGGATAATTACATTAATAATTAAGCCATGTAATTAATATTTAAGTCAGTAATTTAACACTTTGTATCTCAATTTTCACTGAAGCTATTAAACTAATGAATTAGTAAACTATTTAGTTTTAAATTAACAATGAAATTAAATTTATAACCTACTTTCTTAATAACTGAATAATCTAATTAATAATTAAATAATTTAATTCAAAATTCTCCGAACTAATTAGCAATTCAATTATTCCGCACTAATTACAGAACTATTTCGATAATAAATTTTATTTTTCAAATTTGTTAAACTTTTTTCTCAGATTAAAATTGCTAAATATTTATAAACTAATTATTATTACAATCGTTACTAATTTTCAATCAGTTTTAAAGTTAGTTAGTTTTTTAATTAATTAATTAATTTAATAAAAATGAATTAAAACGAATTAATTAATTAATTTAATAAAAATAAATTAGAACAAATTAATTAATTAATTTAATAAAAATAAATTTAAACGAATTAATTAATTAATTTAATAAAAATAAATTAAAATTAATTAATTTATGAAGTACATTAATCAATTGAAGAGAAATTAATTGAAATGAAAAAAATAATTCAATAAAAATAAATTATAAAATAATAAATTCATATAGAGAAAAATAAATTAAAATGACGCAATTAATTAAGTAAAATAAAATTTAAAAAAAAAATGGAGAAATAAATTTATCACTTGAAGAAAAATAAATTAATTGTCTGAAGAAAAATTAATTAATTGTCTCAAGAAAAATTAATTAAAACGAATTTAATATTTGAATAAAAATAAATTTCAAAAACCAATAATAATAATATGTATTATATAGCTAAGGAAATTATTTTATTGAGAGACAAAATTAAAGAGAAAAAAAAGAAAAGCGCAGTAAAAATCTCGAATAAAATTTAAAATACTTTTTTTTAATACTCAATGTTTACCATCGTAAAGAAAGGAAGTGTGAACGTGATAAAAACGAGAGAATTTTTTTTTTTTAACGGAAAAAAATTATTATTCTTATTTGCTCTTTCTTCTTCTTCTTTTTTTTTAATTTTTTATTACGAACATTAAGAGAGGAATTTTTTTTTTATTTAAAAAATGACTATCAAAGTTTCATCGAATGTCTATAGGAGAAGAAAAAGAAAATCTCTATTAGTTGATCTACTCGAGGGAAAATGTATCATTTTCCCAGTGAGACGATCTCCAAGTTTTCTTATTCCCTTTTTTTTCTTCCTTTTGCTTTTCAATATATAAACATTGTCACTGTCAGAACGAAGCAAACAACTTCAACGAGAAAAAGATTAAATTGACTTTTCAAAAAGTTTAAATCGACATGAGAGCAAAAAAGAAAAAACAGAAACTAAATGAAAATACTGGGCGTCGAAGAAAGTAATTTAACTTCATTTTTTATTAAAATTAATAAACTTTTGTCGTTAAAAATTCAAAATTAAAAAAATAATAAAAAATATTAGTAACAATAATAATAATAACAAGAATAATAACAATAATAATAACAATAATAATAATAAAAATAATAATAAAAAAAAATAATAATAAATTTAAAAAATAGTAATAATAATAATAATAATAATAATAATAATAATAATAATAATAATAATAATAATAATAATAATAATAATAATAATAATAATAATAACAACAACAATAATAATAATAAATTTGAAAAATAGTAATAATAGTATAAACAATAAAATCGTACTTTATAATAAAATATAATATTAGTTAAAAAATATTTTTTTAATTTCAAAATAATAAATTATAATTATACTGAAATAATTATAATAATTATTATAAATATAATATAAACATAATAATTATAAAATAAGTATACTGTTTCTTATTATAAATTATAATCATTATAATAATTGTATTATTATAATTACAATTAATAATATGAATAATTATTATTTTTGTTATAAATAGTAATAAAGTAAACAATAAAATACAATAAATAAATTATTGTTTCATAACAATAAAAAAATCTAGAATTATTTTTAAACTAGTCCAACTTATAATTTATAGTCATTTATAGTTGAAATTATAATTAAAACGGTAATTATCATTATTCATAATTAGTCATTTTTTATTTGATTTTCACTTTCTTCTAAATAGAAAATTCCATTCGTGAAGGAAAATCAGAAAAAAGAGAATATTTCTTCTCTTATTTATTTATTTTTTTTTATATATATTTAATATTGAGAAAATCGATTCATGAAATATTATTCCCATTGGGAAAAGGAAGCTTTCAAAGTTTCGAAAAGAAAAATTCTTTAACATTTTGTGGTTATATTGGTTCGATGTTCAGACCCCGGAACTTCTTCCGGTCTTTTCGTTATTCATATAGGATATTCAAGTCTCGTCCTCTCGTCTTTCCTTTTCGTTTAACACCAAAAAAGAATGCACAGGTGCATCGAAATAATGTAAGAGGAGAGGAAGAAAAAAATTTTTACATTTAAAATAAACCTCTGAAATTGATGTCTAAACACGATAACACTACATCAAAATTCCCCTATTTTTCGTTGTTTTGTTTTGTTTTTTTTTTAACTTCCGTTTGTCTATTACTATTTTTCTAAATATGGATCAAAATTTTATTGAATTTTCTATTGTCCTTTCCTTTGTCAATTCAATTTTAGTTGGGTAAGTGTTTTACAATGAGTATTCTAATGGTATTCAATTGGTACTCAAAAATTGGTATTCAATTGGTACTAAAAAACTGGTATTCAATTGGCACTCAAAAACTATTATTCAATTGGTACTATCTATTCAGCTGTCAATTTAGTTTATAAATGACATTTAATTATTATCCAAAGACTGGTATTCAATTGGTACTCATAAATTGGTATTTAGTTGTTACACAAATACTGGTATTCAATTGGTACTTACTATTCAGCTGATGATTATTTTTTACTAATTCAAATGACAGATGTGAAACACTTACCAACTGAATAAAAAGTACCAATTGAAAACCAATCTTTTAAGAACTAAACACCAATTGAATACCAGTCTTTCAACAACTTAACACAAAATAATAAATACCAACTGAATACAAGTTTTTAACAACTAAACACAAATTTACAAAAACCAACTAAATACAAGTCTTAACAATTAAACACAAATTTATAAATACCAATTGAATACCAGTATTTTAACAACTAAACACCAATTTGTAAATACCAATTGAATTAGTATTCAATAATATAATAATATATAATATAATAATATTCTTTGAATAACTATTAAATAACAATTATGAAGCAATTTACAGTTAAATTGTAAATACCAATTAAATTAGTATTCAATAATATAATAATATATAATATAATAATATTCTTTGAATATTATTATATTATTATTATTATTTGAATATTATTAAATAACAATTATGAAGCAATTTACAGTTAAATTGTAAATACCAATTGATTAATTAGTATTCAACTTTAATTAATTAGTTAGTATTTAATAATACTAGTTAATATTTAATATTTACTAGTTCGTAATTAACTAGTATTCAATTTTAATAAGTATTTATTTATTTTTTCAGTTTTTATTCAATTGGTACTCTATGAAAATAAATATTCAGTAGCTATTTTTAATCAGTTTATAATAAATTTGTTTTCAGTTGGTATTTTGTTGAAATAAACATTCAGTTTCTATTTTCTCCCGTTTTCAATTCAATTGTAATTGAATTAACCTTCAACTTAAATAATTATCAAGTGATTATTTTCCAGTTTGTATTCAATTGGTATTCAATCAAATTAAAGTACTCAGTTAGTATTTTTTACCGTTTGTACAAATTATTTATTTAACTAAATGTATTGAATTGGTATTAAGTTAAAATAAAATATTCAGCTGGTATTATTCACTTGTAGTTTGTATTCAATTGGTACTCACGTAAAATAATTATTTAGTTATTTTTTCAATAATATGTATTCGGTTCGTAATTATTTTGTTCTCAATTTAAATGTATATTCAATTATTTTTGCAGTTGGATTTCAATTATTATTTATTCTAAATAAGTATTCAATTGGTACTTACGTAAAATAAGTATTTAGTTATTTTTTCAATAATTTCTATTCGGTTGGTAATTATTTCATTCTCAATTTAAATGTACATTCAATTATTTTTGCATTTGGAATTCAATTAGTATTTAATTATTTAATTTAATTATAAATTGAACAATAATTAATAAACATTTTGGATATTTTTAATTTAATAAATATTTATTTAATAAAATGTTTATTTAATAAAATAATTTTAATAAAATTTTTATTTAATAAAAATATTTTTAATAAAATTTTTATTTAATAAAAATATTTTTTAATAAAATGTTTATTTATTAAAAATATTTTTAAGAAATAAAACAATTTTCTTCTATTCAATGAGGGAGAGAATATTTTTCTATTAAAAAGAGGAGAAAATAATTTTTTAATGTATATTAGATGATGAGGAGCTATGTTAATAATTTACTCGTCTCAGTTGCAGTAAATTCTAATTAAGTTAGGCGAGAAAATAGTTTCGTACGTGATTAGTTATTCCCTCGATGCAACATGTAAACAAGTTAAAAGAGTCTCATGACAGCAAAAAAAAAAGAAATAAAAAAAATGCATGCAAAAATACTTTAAACTTTAGAATAACAAATAAAACAAAAAAATTAAAAAAGGAGGAAGAAGAAAGTTTGAATGATACTTTTTTTATAATCTAGTTGTATAAAAAAATATTCTCTCTTCATGAAAAAAAACATAATATTTTCACGAGCGCATTGTTACTGTGTAATAAACATTTTTTTATTATTCTGCCAAGAGAGATTTAATAAAAACGAGAAAAGATATATTTTTTTAAATCCACAATAATAATTTTCACATTGTATTTGCAAAACAGTGGATTTAGTGTTTGTTTAGGAAGGAATTTTTATTTTAAAAATTGAAAATCATTATTTAACAACTGAAAATTACCAACTGAATTTTTTTTTATTTACTAACTGAATTTGTTATGTGTCAAAAAAAATTGTTACTTAATAACTGAAATTATTATGTAAATATGGAAATTGTTATTTTACAATTGGATTTTTTTATTCCACAAATGAAACTATTATTATCAATTGGAATTTTTATTCAACAACTCTAACTGTTATTTAACAATTGGAATATTTATTTATTTATTAATTGAAATTCATATTTAACATTTAAAATAGTTATTTAATAATTGGAGTTTTAAATAACAATTGGATGTGTTATTTAAGAATTGGAATATTTAATTAACAATAAATTTCTTCTTTAACAAATGGAAATTGAATTGAAATTGTTATTTCACAATTGAACTTGATATTAAACAATTGAAATTGTTATTTCACAACTAAACTTGATATTAAATATTTTTAAACTTTTCTTTCTCAACTAAAATTGTTATTAAACAAATGATATTTAACATTCAAAATTGTTATTTAATAATTGGATTTTTTATTCCACAAATGGAACTATTATTAACAATTGGAAATTTAATTTAACAACTTTAACTGTTATTTAACAATTAAAATATTAATTTATTAAATGAAATTTATATTTAACATTTAAAATTGTTATTTAATAATTGGAGTTTTTAATTAAAAATTAGAAATGTTATTTCTGAATTGAAATATTTATTAACACTAAAATTCTTACTTAACAAATAGAATTTAACATCTGAAATTGTTATTAAACAACTGAAATTATTATTAAACAATTGAAATTGCCATTAAACAATTTTAAAATGTTATTTCACAATATAAAATTGTTATTAAGCTATTTAAAATTGTTATTTCACAACTAAAAATGTTATTAAGCAATTGAAATTCTTATGTTTTAACTAAAATTTACATTAAATAATTAAAATTTTTATTTCACAACTAAAATTGTTATTAAAGAATTGAAATTGTTATTAAAAAATTTAAAATTGTTATTAAACAATTGAAATTGCTATTAAGCAATTTAACATTGTTATTTCACAATTTAAAATTGTTAGTTAACAACTAAAATTGTTATTAAACTATTTAAAATTGTTAGTTAACAACTGAAATTGTTAGTTAACAACTGAAATTGTTATTAAACAATTAAAAATCTTATTTCTCAACTAAAATTGATATTATTTAATTAAAATTTTTATTTCACAACTAAAATTGAAATTAAACAATTAAAATTGTTGTTAAACAATTTAAAATTGTTATTAAAGAATTGAAATTGCTATTAAAAAGTTTAAAATTGTTATTAAACAATTTTAAATTGTTATAAAACAATTTAATATTGTTATTTCAGAATTTAAAATTGTTATTAAACTATTTAAAATTGTTAGTTAACAACTAAAATTGTTATTAAACAATTAAAAATCTTATTTCTCAACTAAAATTGATATTATTTAATTAAAATTTTTATTTCACAACTAAAATTGAAATTAAACAATTAAAATTGTTGTTAAACAATTTAAAATTGTTAATAAAGAATTGAAATTGCTATTAAAAAGTTTAAAATTGTTATTAAACAATTTTAAATTGTTATAAAACAATTTAATATTGTTATTTCAGAATTTAAAATTGTTATTAAACTATTTAAAATTGTTATTTCACAACTAAAATTGTTATTAAACAATTGAAAATTTTTTTTCTCAACTAAAATTGATATTAAATAATTAAAATTTTTATTTCACGACTAAAATTGTTATT
Source organism: Leptopilina drosophilae (assembly GCA_032873175.1). Taxonomy (NCBI): domain Eukaryota; kingdom Metazoa; phylum Arthropoda; class Insecta; order Hymenoptera; family Figitidae; genus Leptopilina; species Leptopilina drosophilae. The sequence goes on along the minus strand of CM065486.1, from coordinate 37,595,463 downwards.
AAACAAATAATATTTATCAATTCAAATTAATATTAAACATTTAAAATTGTTATTTAATAATTGGAGTTTTTAAATAAAAATTGGAAGTATTATTTAAGAATTGAAATATTTAATTAACAATAAAATTCTTATTTAACAAATGGAATTAACATCTGAAATTGTTATTTCACAACTAAAATTGTTGTTAAACAATTAAAATTTTTGTTAAACAATTAAAATTGTTGTTAAACAATTACAATTGTTATTAAACAATTAAAATTGTTATTAAACAATTTAAAATTATTATTAAACAATTGAAATTGCTATTAAACAATTGAAATTGCTATTAAGCAATTTAACATTGTTATTTCACAATTTAAAATTGTTAGTTAACATCTAAAATTGTTATTAAACTATTTAAAATTGTTAGTTAACTATTTAAAATTGTTAGTTAACAACTAAAATTGTTATTAAACAATTAAAAATCTTATTTATCAACTAAAATTGATATTATTTAATTAAAAATTTTATTTCACAACTAAAATTGAAATTAAACAATTAAAATTGTTGTTAAACAATTTAAAATTGTTATTAAAGAATTGAAATTGCTATTAAAAAGTTTAAAATTGTTATTAAACAATTTTAAATTGTTATAAAACAATTTTAAATTGTTATAAAACAATTTTAAATTGTTATAAAACAATTTTAAATTGTTATAAAACAATTTTAAATTGTTATAAAACAATTTTAAATTGTTATAAAACAATTTAATATTGTTATTTCACAATGTAAAATTGTTATTAAACTATTGAAAATTGTTATTTCACACCAAAAATTGTTATTAAACAATTGAAAATCTTATTTCTCGACTAAAATTGATATTAAATAATTAAAATTTTTATTTCACGACTAAAATTGTTATTAATCAAATAATATTTAACAATTTAAATTAATATTTAACATTTAAAATTGTTATTTAATAATTGGAGTTTTTAATTAAAAATTTGAAGTGTTATTTAAAAATTGAAATATTTAATTAACAATAAAATTCTTATTTAACAAATGGAATCAACATCTGAAATTGTTATTTCACAACTAAAATTGTTATTAAACAATTAAAATTGTTATTAAACAATTAAAATTGTTATTAAACAATTTAAAATTGTTATTAAACAATTTAAAATTGTTATTAAACAATTTAAAATTGTTATTAAACAATTTAAATTTGTTATAAAACAATTTAAATTGCTATTAAACTGTTTAAAATTGCTATTAAACAGTTTAAAATTGTTATTTTACCATTTAAAATTGTTATTAAACTATTTAAAATTGTTATCAAACATTTGAAATTCTTATTTCACAACTAAAATTTATATTAAATAATTTAAATTCTTCTTTTACAACTAAAATTGTTATTAAACAAATGATATTTAACATTTAAAATTGATATTTAGTAATTTGAGTTTTTAAATAAAAATTAGAAGTGGTATTTAAGAATTAGTATATTTAATTAACAATAAAATTCTTATTAAACAATTGAAATTTAACATTTAATTGTTATTTAACAACTAAAATTGTTATTTAACATTTGAGACTGTTATTTAACAATTGGAATTGTCATTTTATAGTTGGAATTTTAATTTAATGATTGGAGTTGTTATTGAGCAGAAATGAAGTTATTTAACAATTGTCTTTAACAATTGAAATTATTGTTTAATAATTGTATTTGTTTAATAACATTTTTTTAGTAACAATTTTTTTTAATATCAATTAAACTTTTCCCAAAAAACCAATATTAACAGTTATTTTTTTTTTAATTTGCACATTACTAATTAATTCAAAAAAAAAAAAATTAACAATTGAATTTAATTACAATTTCTTATGACAAATAAATTTTTATCTTTTCGAAAATTAAACTTCACGTGAACAATATTTTTTGTTTATTTATATTCTCTTATCACCGGATTATAATGATATGATGGAATGAAAATTAATCGTGTGCTTAACGGTGCGTTTTATTTGCAGAAGTTAATTTGTTCATGTACTCTCTCCCTCTCTCTCTCTCAACAAGTAATTCTCTTCCGACAAGCTAGTGGCTCATTAGGGAAATCAATATTCTCTTGTGGTTTGACAGCAGTCGCATCTCAATTGATCTCTTCTTTAAAGAGCTTTCTTTTAACTTTTTAATATGATTCACTAATTCTAGTTACAGCCTTCTTTGAATTTCCAGAAAAGCTTTTCTATGACAAGTAGTAAGAGAAACTTTTCACTGGAATTGAAAATTACAGAAAAATTGACGAAAAAACGTGAGAATTTATTTAATTTTCAATGTTTTTGAAAAAAACAAATCATAAAATGTAGCAAAACAAAAAATTTACTAAGTGGTATTTATGTAGTGATGCATTCATGCAGATGAGCACAACACCGCACACCCATGTCAAGTCTCTCTTTCTCTCTCTTCCGTTCTCCCTCACTCTGAACGTGTCAAGTGCGGTTTATCCAATGGAGAAACATGAGAAGCACTTCTCACTTGAATTAAGCTCGAGTTTGAGGGAAATTTAACTAACATTCCCCAGACCTTAGATTGAGAGAAAAATCGATTTTCCAGTTCGGTGCAAAATTGATAGTTTGCCTCAAATTTAAATTTTGAGCAGAATTTCAAATTTCCCTATTGCTATAGAAATATTTCGAAAGCAATAAGAAATCATTAGGAAATTTAAAAAAAAATTAAGGAGATACGATTAAATGGCAACAAACCTTGTACAAAGTCGAAATAATTCTGATGCAACAAACATTTTATATAGTTCCACTAATTTTAAAGCAACAATCATTGTTTGTAGTCGAACGGATTCTGCATCAACAAACATTGTAAATAATGATTCTAGATCTGCAAATTTTGTTGATAGTGACACTAATTCCGAAGCAACAAACATAGATGATGTTGATTCTTCTAAAACTGCAAATCTTGTTGACAGTGACACTAATTTTGAAACAACAAACATTATAGATGATGATAATTATTCTAAAGCTGCAAATGTTGATAGTAACACTAATTTAAGAAATATAGATGACGTTGATTCTTCTAAAACTGCAAATCTTGTTGACAGAGATACCAATTTTGAAGCAACAAACATTATAGATGATGATAATTACTCTAAAGCTGCAAATGTTGATAGTAACACTAATTCAAGAAACATAGATGACGTTGATTCTTCTGAAACTGCAAATCTTGTTGATAGTGAAACTAATTTTGAAGCAACAAACATTATAGATGATGATAATTATTCTAAAATTGCAAATGTTGTTGATAATGGCACTAATTCGGAAGCAACAAACATTGTAGATTGTCAAACTAATTCTGAACTAACAAACATTGCAGATATTGGTATTAATTATAAAGAAGCAGATGTGGAAGATAATGATTCTAATTTCCAAGTAGGAAACACTGCAGACAATGATCCTAACTACGAAGTAGCAAACACTGCAGATAATGATTCTAATTTCGAAGTAGCAAACACTGCAGGCAATGATTCTAATTTCCAAGTAGCAAACACTGCAGACAATGGTTCCAATTTCCAAGTAGCAAACACTGCAGATAGCACTAATTTTGTTGGATCAAAAGTTGCTGATAATATTATGCTACTTCTGAAGTAAGAAGCATTACAGACAGTTGTGCTAATTTTCAAGGAGCAAACATTGTAGAAAATGGTGTTAATTATAAAAAAGGTAACGACTGCAAATAAAAAATAATGTATTGCAGATAATGATTCTAATCTAGAAGTAGCAAACATTGCAGATTTTAATTCTACTAAAAAATTCTACTCCAACTAGAATTCACTGCAGATAATGATTCAAATTCCAAAGTAATAGCTAACATTGCAGATAGTGGCCCTAATTCTGAATCAACAAACATTGCCAATGTTACTTATTTCGAAACTGCAAATGTTGCTAATGTTAATTGTTTCGAAACTGAAAATTCTGTGGACGTTAATTTTCCCACAAATGTTGTTGATGTTGCAAGTACAAATGTTGTTGACGTTGATGCTAATTCAGATGTAACAAATATTACTGATTGCGGCACAAATTACATAGTAGCACTACAATTAGTGAAACTAATTTTAAGCAAACAAACATTATCGGTAGTGGCACCAGTTAATATGATACGCAATCGATTTTGTGGTAAATAATTATTATTGATCTAAATTCCTAAGCAGTAAACACTGCGAATGGTGCAATTAATCATGAAGAAACAAACATTTAAATGTTTGCACAATTAATTGTATTACTTTGACAATGATCCCAATTTTTAAGAGGGCAAAACTTGTGCAGCTTCTGATTTCCGAAGCAACAAACATTACAGATAGCAGTCCTAATTTTGAAGCACCAAACACTACAGACAAAGGTATTAATTATGAAGAAGCAAACACTGCAGATGATGATTCTGGTTTGGAACTAGCAAACGTTGCAAATAGTGGCACTAATTCCAAAGCAACAAATATTTTGCCTTACCAACAAACATTGTAGTTTAAAATAACTATTTTGGAACTGCAAATGTTGTTGATAGTGTCACTGATTTTAAATTTACAAATGTAATTGATAGTGGTACTAACTTTAAGGTTTCCAATGTTGCAAAAAGAGGTAATAACTTTCAAATGTTATCGATAGTGGTACTAACTTTGAAGTATCAAATGTTGCTGAAAGTGGTACTAAATTTAATGTTCCAAATGTTGTTTATAATGGTACTAACTTTAAAGAATCAAATGTTGCTGATAGTGGTACTAACTTTGAAGAATCAAATGTTGCTGACAGTGGTACTAACTCTGAAGTTGCAAATGTTGCTGATAGTGGCACTAAATTTAAAATTCCAAATTTTGTTGATAATGGCACTAACTTTGAAGTTGCAAATGTTGCTGATAGTGGCACTAAATTTAAAATTCCAAATTTTGTTGACAATGGTACTAACTTTGAAGTTGCAAATGTTGATAATGGTACTAACTTTGAAGTTGCAAATGTTGATAATGGTACTAACTTTGAAGTTGCAAATGTTGATACTAACTTTGAAGTTGCAAATGTTGGTACTAATTATGAAGTGTCCAATGTTGTAGAGAGTGGTGCTAATTTTAATGTTGCAAAAGTTATAGATAGTAGTACTAATTTAAATTTCCAAACACTGTTTTAGCGGAACTAATTTTTGAATCAACAATTTTAGAAGAAAGTGACAATTATAAACAAGCTATTTGGCAGCAATTCCAATTTTTGAAGTAGCAAAACATTCATAATGTAAGGCACTGCTGCTGATAATGAAAATTCTAAAACTAAGCAACAGAACAAATTTCAAAGCATCAAAAATTGAAGATTCGGAAAAATTCTGCAACAATCAATAAAAAGTACATACAATTCCAATTTCAACAGCAACTGAAAAAACAACAAAAACGTCAGGAATGAAAAACTTCTTTTAAACCTCAAGTCCCAAGAGGAAATTTCAACCTCTCTCTTCCTCTCGAGTCTATAGTTTTAAATACTTAAACTTCACGTCACTCTATGAACGCGGAGAACCAAAAAGCGTATCGTCATTGCATTGTATTCCTTTTGGAACACACGGCAAAAATATTGTTACGCAACTTTATTGTCAGTATTATAACGTAACTTTACTGTTCCTTTCCTCTCGTTTCATCTTCGGAAAAACATCACCAACTGACCTAACAACATTCATCTCATATTCCACTGAACTACTTTTACACACTCTAAAACACTATAATTTTAAAGAAAGTCTCTCGAACGTGCAGAAAGTTAAATTTATAATGCTTTGTGTCAATATATATATATAGAGAGAGAGTAAAAATCCAAAGTAAAAAACAAAGTTAGAGAAAGTTTTCACGCTTTGGGGTTTTTTTTTGTTTTATTCTGTTTTGTCACAATTTTTGTTATTACCACATTTAATGGTAACAACAAACACATATAGACTTTCTGTGTAATTTTTTTTTTTAATTCTATTTTAGGACAAAAAACAATTATTTCTCTTTGTCATTGTGATTCATTTTTTTAGAGAGAAAGATAGAGAGAGAAGGATAATATATCCATTTCTGAAGGCAGCCAAGTGTGAATTTAACACAAACGAGTCTGGAAATGATACTAATTTAGATTCTTTGAATGTTCGTTTTAATGAAAGACGGCGATTTAGAAACGAAAGCAAAAATTATGAACTATTTCGGAATAAGGTGAATTTTTTATGTAATAGACTGTAATGTTAATTAGTATCACTTTTTTTTATTAAATTGATTGAATTAATTTTTTTAATACCTTTCTGCAAATTTTTTTTTTACAATTCGGGTAAAAAGTAAACGTCGGCATTTTTATACTGATTTATAAATTATTATTTATTATTCTTATTATTAATATTATTAATATTATTAATATTATTAATGTTATTAATGTTATTAATAATAATTAATAATAATTAATAATAATTATTAATAATGTTATTAATATTATTGTTATTAATATTGTCTAAATTATTATTTAATTTTAGCTGGGATTTCGCTCGGAATTCTATTTTTCTTATTGTAGAAATTTAAATGAATCCAGATTTTTCTTAGAATTCTATAAAAATATTATTATTAATCGGATGGAATTCCAATTTCGTTTAAAATTGTACAGAAAAAATATCGTAAATCAAAATAATTTCCAAATTTGATCCAAAAATATTATTGGATTATTTTCCGATATTATTTTCCGTTTTATAAAATCGGTTTTCCGATTTAGAATTCCGATTGGAATTCTATATGAATTACTATAGAATTCAGTAGAATTCATATTTAGATTTTTATCAGAATAATAATCCCATTCCAGAAGGAATTAGAAGTCTAATTTTTATCCTCATTAAAATCTCTTAAAATTTCTTCGACACGTAAAATTTATTCGAATTCATTCGAAATCCGACGGAATTCGGATTTTACTTAAAATAAGCCGGAATTCCTTTAAAAGAATAAAGAAATCCGATTTAGAATTCTAATTATTGTTAATAAATCCGTTAGGATTATTTTTCAAACTTTGATAAAATTCTGATCAGAATTCTATGATAATTTTCATAAATTAAAATTTCGATAAAAACCTAATAAGAATTTAATTAGAATTTCAAAATGATTTCTCTGGAAAATCCAAAAAGAATTCTTATTCAACGTGGTATTTTATAAAAATTAATTTGAAATTCAATGAAATTTATGTTTCAATTGGAATTCTACGTTAAATAAAGTAAAATGCACCTTATGATTACGACTATAAATAAAATTAATTGGAAATCCTATGGAATTCCATTTTAAAGTAAAAATTCAATCGGAATTACGTCGGACATTTTATTCCTAATTGTAAAAAAAGAATTTCAATTTAGAATTCCAATCCTAATTTATGAATCCATTAAAATTAGATTTTAATTTTAGCAGAAATTCCGGTCGGAATTCTGCTTTAATTTTTTGAATTCAAATTATAAATTTAAATTTCCTCAAAATTTCATCGAAATTCGCAGATTTTTGAAGGAATCCAATTCTAATTAGAATTATGTATGAATTCTCTCGAAAAGCTATTCTTGTTCGTATTTCAAATAGAATTTTTTTGTGTTATTCATAAATTCGATAAAATTCAATTCAATTAGAATTCTTAGAAAAATCCAATAGAATTTTGATTTAAATAGTAATTCTATGGAAATTCTATGAAATTTTTGATTTTAAGTTAAATTTTAAAGAAGGAGAGAAATTTTGTAAAACATTTGTAAGAAAATCGCAAGAATTTATTTAGAATTCCAGTTAGAAAAATTCCTAGAAAATTTCTCGTTGAAATAATCATTTGGAATTTTTTTTTGAAAATTCCATTGAATTAGCATAAGAATTCTTACTGAATTCCGCTCATAATTAAAACTTCCTCTCAGAATTTCGATACTATTAGAATTATATCAGACGTCCAATGGGAATTTTGTTCGAATCCCAATGAAATTACTAATTCTATGTCAATTGGGAATTAAAATTTAATAGTTATTATACAAGAATTCGTCTGGATATTGATAAAAAATTCCGAATTTTAATGAAAGTCGATTAAAAGTAATTCTTAGATTTCATAAAAAGCGAATTCAAATGGAATTCTGCTGATATTTGATAGAATTCATTAAGAAATTCTTATTTTACGAAATTTTTATTAAAATTCCCTCAAAATTCCGAATGAATAACGATTCCGAATGGAATTCTGATTAAAATTTCAACACTTCACGAATTCACATGGAAATTCGATTTCGTTTTTTGAATTCTAATTTTTCTAATTCTAATACAATGTTCAATAAAAATTCATCAAAAAATATTAGAATTCGGAATATATTGAAGAAATAACTATTCTGAATGGAATTCCGATTAAAATTTCAACAATTTAGGAATTCTGTCGGAAATTCGATTTCGTTTTTGGAATTCTTAAAAAATCTTCAGTTAGAATTCAGCAAAAAATGTTAGAACTTGGAATATATTCACAAAATAATCATTCTGAATGGAATTCCGATTAAAATTTCAACACTAGGAATTCTGTCGGAAATTCGATTTCGTTTTTGGAATTCTTAAAAAATCTCTAGTTAGAATTCAGCAAAAAAATATTAGAATTCGAAATATATTCACAAAATAAGTATTCTGAATGGAATTCCGATTAAAATTTCAACAATTTAGGAATTCTGTCGGAAATTCGATTTTTTTTGGAATTCTAAAAAAATCTTCAGTTAGAATTCAGAAAAAAATATTAGAATTCGGAATATGTTCAGAAAATAACGTTTCCCGATAGAATTCCTATTAAAAATCCAACACTTTAGGAATTTTAGGAATTCTGTCAGAAATTCGATTTCGTTTTTGGAATTCTTAAAAAATCCTAAGTTAGAATTCAGCAAAAAAATTAGAATTCGGAATATATTCAGAAAATAACGTTTCCAAATGTAATTCCGATTAAAATTCCAACACTTTAGGAATTTTAGGAATTCTGTCGGAAATTTGATTTCGTTTTTGGAATTCTTAAAAAATCTTCAGTTAGAATTCAGCAAAAAAATTAGAATTCAGAATATATTCAGAAAATAACGTTTCCAAATGTAATTCCGATTAAAATTCCAACCCTTTAGGAATTTTAGGAATTCTGTAGGAAATTTGATTTCGTTTTTGGAATTCTTAAAAAATCTTCAGTTAGAATTCAGCAAAAAATACAAGAATTCGTAATATATTTAAAAAATAACGTTTCCCGATGGAATTCCTATTAAAAATCCAACACTCTGGGAATTCACATGGAAATTCGACTCCGATTTTGGAATTCTTAAAAAAATCTTCATTTAGAATTCGGAAAAAAAATATTAGAATTTCAAATTTTAGAAAAAAATTAAAAATTTAGATAAAAAAATGATTCACACCAAATTGATAATAAATAATTAAAATTACATTTCTCTTTACAGTGAAGGGAGTCAATGTGACAGTCATGGAAGTCAATCATCGACTCAGGAACGTCGGAAGCTTTTAAAGCGGACGAGAAGTTTGGCCGTCATTTCCGAAGACGATTCACGCTACACTCGAGAGATTCCTCATTATCAAATTAACGAGCCTAATTTCAACTTGACCCGAAGGCCTCAATTGATTCCAAGAGCAAAATTGATTGATCGTAATTCCCTCAAAGACAGGTATTTAATCGAATAGGGAAAATTATCATTTTCCCTTATTTTTATTTCGTAATTGTGATAAAATTTTTCTTAAATTTTCAAATTTAAAATCAATCGTTTGATAAAATTTATTAAAAAGGTATCTTAATTTTTATTTAATTGGAGTTCAAGTCATTTTTGTTGGAATTATGCAATTTTACAATTTTTCGATTATAATTATTATTATAATTCTTATAATTATTATTATAATTATTATAATAATTATTATAATTATTATAATTATTATTATAATTATTATAATTATTATTATAATTATTATAATTATTATTATAATTATTATAATTATTATTATAATTATTATAATTATTATTATAATTATCATAATTATTATAATTCTTATCATTCTTCTTCTTATTATTATTATTAATAATATTATTGTTGTTGCAATTTCGATGAAATTCCAAACCACTTTTCAATCTAAGTTGATAATAAAAATTACAAAAAAATCCAAATATTGGAAAAAAATTTACAATATTTAATGCACTGAGAAATTTCATTAATTGAAATATGTCCAACATCAAAAGAAGCATTGTTCCTTTGAATCTAGAAAATTAATCATTTTTTTTTATTCAATTTTATTTTGTAAAAGACTTTTAAAAAAAAAAATTGCCCTCGTTCATCATTATCGGACTATTTTCCCCGTTGCTTTTATTAGAAGCTTGATTAAATTTTCTGGACACTTTTTTTCACCTCGCAAAGAAAAGTAAAACGAAGGACACATTGACCTTTTACTCAAACGGAATTGTCACTTAAAAATAATCTATATCAATTCACAAGGTTCCACTATTTTCTGTTCTATTTTTTTCCGCACCTAACAAAGAATACTAACATAGAATGTAGTTTTTAAAATTTTCCATTTTTCAATTTTTTAATTTTCAATTAAGAAGAATAAAAATAAAGGAATAATAAATAAATGATAAATTTGACTCGAAATTCCATTAGGTTTAAATTGGCTTGGCGCGTAAGCAACTTTCGACCTAATGGCAATCGTAAAACACGTGGTCTTTGCTTTAAATTCCGTTAGGTCGAAAACAAAAAAAATTAATTAATTAATTTAATTAAAAAAATGAAAAATTGACAATTTGGAATAATAATTTTAATTTTTCAGATTGTCAAAGAGTCAGCAGCATCTCTCTGATTCCTATGACAAATTTACTGACACAAGGTCCTATCAGTCCTGCACTCTCTACGCTCCACCGCCTTTAACATTACTTCCGGATCCACTGCCCTATGTGCGGGGCCATAGATCGGAATCAGATCGTCTCAACATTCTAGACTGGCCGGATCCATCGCGAAAATATTGCAGCGTTCAGAATCTCGACACCGTTTCGGGACTCGTGGAAATTGTGGAGGACAATTGGCCACTAGAGGAAAATCGAAGTCTCGATTCAATTTATACTCAGGTAGGTAAATTATTTTTGGGGAAGGGAGACGCGAGAGATGATTGGAGGTAGGGAGGGGAGGCGCTGGCGCTAATTGGACGCCAGGGTCCGGTGGGGAGACGCAAAAGGCGCTGAATGGTTGCCGGCGTCAGGGAGGGGAGGCGTTAGCGTCAATTGGACGCCTGAGTCTGGTGGGGAGACGCGGAAGGCGCTGAATGGTTGTTGGCGTCAGGGAGGGGAGCCCCCACCACTAATTGAATACCGAAGTCCACTGGGAGAAATGCACCAAAAATAAAACGCTAAAATAATTAACTCCCCATTTTATTTTCAGGTGAAACGAAAGCGAAAAGAACACCGGAGTCTCGACAGTATTCTCTTCGAAGACGACGACGAACTCGAGTATTTCGACGTTCTCAATCTCCTACCAATATCGAATTCCCGTCTCGAGGGATCGACACCAAAACTTCCGAGCCGAAGTCGATGTAAAGAAAGAGACGAGTTCTTCGACGGTATCCTAACCGGTAGCGATAAGGAGAGCACCAAGGATTACTTCTCCACCACTGGAAACAACGAGACAGATGAGGAGAAGTCCAAAAATCAGGAGGACGAGGTTAGCGATCCAAGCAAGGGATTTTGGATAGACTTACTGACTCCCACGAAACAGGAGAGAAAAGACTTTTGGAAGAGGATAGGCAGTCAGGAGCAAAAGAAGCAGGAGAAACTCCAAGAGCAAAAATTGTCCGAGGCAACGATACTCGATGACGCAGAAGAGCAGAAACACGAGGAAGAGAAGGGAGTAGAAAAAATTCCCGCACAAAGTCCATCCCCTGTGAAAGAAACAACAATAACCCCCATTCCTACGGAGAAGTTAGAGGATTTTAAGAAAATAGATCCACCGGAAGAACCAACCCTTTTTCAAGCTAGAAATCCCTTTCCACGTCCGATCACCGTTAACGAATTGAGTAAAACTTTGGCTGACAAGTACAAAACGAATGTGGCTATTGTTACACCTTGTGAGGAGAAATTTAAAGTTGAAGAAGTAGAGGACGTTCGGTCCATTTGGATATCGGACGAGGAGGAGGAAATGTCCCGAAGACCTCAGGTATTGAAAATCATAGACAATGATCTCACGAAACGTTGCAATAAAACATTTCCAGAAACTCCCACTGAAGAATTAAGTGACACGAAAATCAGTATCGAGACAGCGAGAAATTTTTTCGAAAAGAAAAGTATCGAGAAGGACACCGATTCCCCTCCTGAAGGGAGATTTGAAAGAATCGTCAAGGAGACGTCGAATATTTTCGGCAAAGCCTGTAATGTAGTGAAGGGAACCCTAGGTTTCGAGGCACACTTCGAGAGTTCAGATCTAGGACTAGGTTCAGATATCGGAAGCGACGTTAGAAGACAATCGGTCGATGATACTAAGGAAAAAACCCCTGGGAAGCTGGAAACGAAAACGGAATTTCCCCCTAAAGAGAAAGATCCTCCTAAGGAACACAATTACAAGACGAATCATACAAATTTGACACGATCGAGAAGTTGTGTAGATTCCCTGGAATGTCAAGATGAACCTGAATTCAATCACGTTCGATACAAAATAGTGAAGTCGAATCTATTTGGAAAGAGTATCTTTAGTACGTCCACTGGTGACGTGACCTACGAAGGCTTGATGGACTATCTTCGGGAGTATTCCTTTCAGGAATTACTGTTGGACAATAATGTCGTTATTATTGAACCGGTTCGCGCCGAAGTGGAGCGGAAGCCATCGATGAACGTGAAGAGTAAAAGTTTGCCAACATGTCGAGTTTCGGGTGCAACCCAAAAGAAGAGGGATTCAGGAGAGGAGAGAAAGAATTTCGACGAGAAATCAAGAACATGCCCTAGGCAGAGTTTAATCCGGAAGCACTTCTTCTATCATCCAATAAGAATTAATAAGGAGTTGATCGACGATGAACTTCCGAATCCCGATACTGTGAAGAATGTCACTAGGATGTTTGAAGAAACCCTTAGGGCTAAGAAGAATTTAGAGAGGGATAGGAAAAGTTTTAGTATGAAGGATCTGAGTGTGAAGGACACTGCTAAGGATGATGACAGGGAATTTTATGATGGAGTGGACAAGCTCAGGGAGAGTAGGTAAGAAAAACTTTTTGTTACATCCTGTACCTTTTCTTCTCCAACCTTCTTGTCTCCAAAACCGAGAAATTTATCTATCGTAATCTTCGAGCAGATCGCGGAGTTCCAGTAGAGCGAAGGATTTGACACGACACTTTGAGAGTTTGGAGAAGAAGACAGTGTCGACGGCATCAATTAGTAAGGATGAGCCAGGGAGTCCGCGTAGTGAATCAAAGACGAGAATTCTGGCCCAATCATTCGAGGCAAGGAGTGGACACACGTCGCCAAGTGATTCGAACTCGTCGAATAAGAATCGAATGAGTAGATTTCATCAGAATAATCGTCATCATAATTGGGATGCCGGAAGTGTCAGTTCCGGAGTGTCTAGTGATTATCCGGATACGGACAATGGAAGTGCTCCAGCGTGTACGTCTTCCGAGGACGAGGAAATTGATTGTCAGGTATTTGATCCTCTATTTTTATTGTTTTACTATTTAGCCATACTTTTCCTTACAGAGGAAGCAGTTTGGGCTTTTTTTACAGTTGGGGAACTTATGATCGACTTCTCCGCAGCTAAATGCAGATTTGCTAGTCTTACAATCTCGCTGTGGGTGTATAATCAAGGCTCCAATGACATCTTGTCCCTGTTAATCTCTTCCTAATTGGGCATGACATAAAGCCAACCTTTACCTTTACCTGTTTGTTCAAATTCCTGATGATTTTTCTCTTCCTCTGGGTTGGTGACTACAACCGCAAGTTTAATTCCGTTTGTATCTGATCCAAGGACCAATAGCTTTTTGCATTTTTTACGAAATCTAAATACACTTCCTAGGGGTTTCCTACTTGGGTAAGACAATCCAAGTCCCGGATCTCTAGCGTTACTGTTCGATTCACGAAATGTAGCTTACCCATGACTTCTAGTCATGGTAAACTTTGGTAACATCCGCTGTCGTGGCTCTTTATTGAAGTCTCCTTTGATTTTAGGGGGTCTTCCTTTTTAGTAGCTCTTCCAGCCATGGCTTTTGAATGACTGGCGTCTGCGTTTTCCCTCTTGAGAAGTTTACCCAAAACGTCAGCATACTTCTTACTCTAAAGTTAACGGATTATCATTGACGATGGCCTAAAAACTTTCCAGTTTTTAAACATTCTTTTGGCGTTTCTGGCCTCGTAGTGTCCACCTTTTCTGGGTCATTGAATTAGCTACTAAGGGAAATAAAGACGAGCTCTTCTTTCCCTTGGTAGCTAATTCCGTCAGTCCTAAAGGATGTCTTGGAATTGTTGAGGCATCCTTCTCCTTTACCTAATTCAGCAGGACCTAGACGATTCTGAGGCCATACTTTACAGTTCTATTCACGTTCTTCTGAATGTCGCAAGACTTTATCATCCTTGTGGTCTCCAAATCCATTTTGCATTTATCCTTTTACCATGTAACATGTTCCATGTTCTGTGGATCTAACCTCCCCACGATCATCCGTGGAACTGCAACAAATTCTGCGCCCCCACAATCCTTGACCACTAGTCGTAGGACTAGTGGTGACATTTCCCTTTAATTTTTCTGATTCCATTCTTGCTGTTTGTTGCCTTTGGTCCGCCCTGGATTTACCGACCACCTAGGGTACCTGTTTTGCTTATGAGAATAATTCCTCATAACACATTCATTAAATTAATAATAAATGCTCAGGTTTTATTTTGTGAAATAAAAAAGTCAAGATTTCGAAATATGAACATATATTTGTGAACTTAGAACAGCGATGTTACAATGTACATGTATTGAAAAGCGAAGTTGGACAGTATCTGCTTCTTTTTTCCAATTTAGGTATCAGGAAAATTCTCCTTGGATAAATTGGAGGGGATGGAAAATTCATTTGTTGCAGGAGTGGGGTTAGAAGCATTTTTTTGGAAAACATCTGCCGACCACTTGAGGTATATGGATATACCTGAATTAGCGAGTATTTTTGGGCTATAAATGAATTTGTAGATTTCCAAGATTACAGTTTATTGCAAAGTTATTTATCCTTTAAAATTATGATTCTATTTTTAGTTTTATTGCAGCAACGTGCAAAAATCAAAGTTTAAGAACTTAGGATTAAAAAACATTTCCCCTTTTATATTTTTATTGCGGAAATGGAATTTTAGAAGAAAATATAATATTTGAATGAATTTTAGTGTTATTTCTTCACAAGGCAAAAAAATATTCTTAAATAAATAGTGTTCAATATTAAGAATTTCTGAGCGTTATTTTAACTGAACAGTACCCTATAAACGCTGTTTTCAATTAATCTTTTCCCTTTTGTCTCCCTTCTTCTGAATTAAAATTTTAGTTAATTTTTTACCTTTCACTTTCGTTATCAGGACGAAGAAGTCGAGGACGACCGTGATCCGGGTCACTACGTCTCACAGGATGTGTTAAGGAAAATTCGAGAATGTGGAACGTCCATTACGTACTACGGTGGGAAAGTGGTTAATAGCTACAATGGACCAATTATCTCGCCATTGAATAATAAACTCTCGAGAAGGAGAAATCAATTGCAGGACTATGTCAAGTTTCGTCTAGTTAAAAGCAATTCCTGCGATAGTCGATTGGAGCTCACTGGAAAAGTCGTCGAGCAAAAGGTCAAGGTGGAAAAAAATTCCGATTTAAGGTAATTGTCACTTACTACTTCTCCCCCGTTTTACAAAATTGACTCCGATATTACTTTCTTTCAATTATTTTCCAATATTCCAGGAGTTTAGAACACTTTTACAAATTTTCTTCCCCTTTAACACCTTTAATGTTCAATATCATCTAAACGTTTTCCTTATTTACATAATCCGTGATTATTATTTCCATAAGGGAATATCTTTTACGAAAGAGGAAAAAAAAATGTTTCATTGATATCATAAAGAGCACTCAAAAAAAAAAATAATAATCCAACAATTCTCATTTTTCAGGCAATGTACAATAGCCGAGATGCCAAGTATTGAATTATCGTCAATGGAGAGGCAGGAGATAAATCAGGAGGAGATTAAGGAATCAAAGAAGAAGGAGCCACCGGTTGTGATTGGCTCGGAGCCAAAGAAAGATGAGGGCAGAGGTTTTCGTGCCGATTTTAAATTGGGAAAAATTGATGAATCAAATTCGCGATTTAGTGCATTGTCAAAATGGCAAATCAATGAAAATGGATGGCGAAAGAATACTGAATTCGATAAAATGGAATTCGAGGAATTTGAAATACTTGAAGACAGTCTTAATGGCATTGATAATCAAAGTTAAAATGAAAAAATGAATTCGACATATTTAATTTCAATTCACAGAAATTAAATATAGAATAATGGTAATAGTTTTAGAAAAAAGTAGATAAGAAAACTTATTATCTATATCAATTTTTATTTTTGAAAAAGAAAATGAAAATTTGATTTCTGCAAAGTCAATATTGTATTTTATTTATAAACGACTTATATTTACGATTTTATCTTCTTGAGAAATTTTTTTTATTTTTTTTTATTTCTTTAAGTGAATAATATTGTAACTGTAGTGAATTTTTGTGGAAAGTGCAATTATAATAGTTTATATTTTATTGCAATTGTAAATAAAAGTAAAAAAAACGAAGTTACTAGTGAAATTCGTTAAAAAAACTCAATCCTTGATGAAATTTTTAGTTAAAATAATTCTTTACTTAAATAGTAATTAATTTATTAAAAAGTTATCTATTAATTAAATTCTTATTTAATATTTTGAATATATTATAATATAAATATATTGAATATATTATAATTTTGAATTTAATATTTATTAAAAAGTTATCTATTAATTAAATACTTATTTAATATTTTGAAAAATAAACGAGACTAATTGTATAAGCAAATTAAATTTAAAAACTGTGGAAAAAAATTAACAATTAATGCAACTTTATAGCTTTTTTAAAAATTATAACGGTGATAAAATTTTAGTGGCAACTTCTTTTCCAATTGGAAAAGTATATAATTTAAATTTACGATGAAATTTAAAGCTGTCGGGTCGTAAAAAATTTTCACGTGAAGGTAATTTAGGAAATTTTGTACCATTTCCTTTTTTTTCGATTTTCTCTCGAAAGAATGGAAAAAGAAAGCCACGTGACTTGAAGAAGAGCTTTTGGAAAATCTCAGATTTTATGTGTGGGATTTCATAGTTTTAGGAGACGAGAGCGAAGAAGAAAATGTATATAAATAAAGAACATACCGGAAGTCTCGGGAGCATTTGTGCTGCTATTAAGTAGGGATGAAACTTTTTCCTTAATACTCTTCGTTTTCGATTCCTTGGAATTTTTTTCCTCTGCTTTCGACGATTCTTTTATAAAATCCTTGGAATCCTTGATATCCATCGTCGTCATGTCTCGCATAACGACCGATTCCCTCGACACTTCCTTTCCTATCACAGGACTCAATATTGGTGCAAATGTATTTGTTGAACTTGAAAGGCTTCGTCTCGATATATTTCTCCATCTTCGACACCATGTTTCCTTTAATGAATGAGACAAAACGAAATTAGTGCCAATTTGAAATAACAAAATGTCTTAAAATATTTTTTATATTCTTAATTTTGCAACGAAAATTGTTAACTTTGGTCGCCATATTGGATCCGCCATTTTGAATTTTAAAAAACTAACGCCAGATTCGTAACCAGCAACCTTGAAAACCCCCGAGTGACAAATTTTATCCGGAAACGTCGAGTTTTTAAAAAATACGTCCGCCATATTGGATCCACCATTTTGAATTTTAAAAAACTAACACCAGATTCGTAACCAGCAACCTTGAAAACCCCCGAGTGACAAATTTTATCCGGAAATGTCGAGTTTTTAAAAATACGTCCGCCATATTGGATCCGCCATTTTGAATTTTAAAAAACTAACGCCAGATTCGTAACCAGCAACCTTGAAAACCCCTGAGTAACAAATTTCATGCATTTTCGTTGATTTTTAAAAAACTCGCCCGCCATATTGGATTCGCCATTTTGAATTTTAAAAAACTAACACCAGATTCGTAACCAGCGACCCCGAAAACCCCCGAGTGACAGGTTCCTATCGAATTCCTTGACATTTAACAATTTGGTCGCCATATTTGATCCGCCATTTTGAATTTTGCAATTCTGAGCTTTAAATTCGAGATCGATAATAATATTAATATCTTAGGGTTAAAATAGTTTTTTTTAAAAAACATTTTCAGTTATGAAAAATAGTAACTCCAAGAATATTCGAGTGGTAGTTCAGATTTTTTTCTCAAAGATTACGTATTCGAAGGTCAAATTGCAAAATTCAAAATGGTGGATACAATATGGTGACCAAATTTTTTAAAATTCAAAGATGTTGACTCCAAATTGTTATTCGGGGTTTTTTTTGTAACAGTGAAAGTGGAGTGAAAAGAAATTTAAGGTAAAAGCGATGTAAAATTAAGTAATCGACCTCCTGGTGTTTATTTTTCAAAATTCAAAATGGCGGATTCAAGATGGCGGACCTATTTTTAAAAATTCAAGGGATGCGCATGAAATTCGTAACTCGGGGGTTTTTGAGGTCGCTGATTACAAATCCGATGTCGGATTCTTAAAATTCAAAATGGCGGATCCAATATGGCGGACGTATTTTTAAAAACTCGACGTTTCCGGATAAAATTTGTCACTCAGGGGTTTTTGAGGTCGCTGATTCTGAATCCAGTGTTAGTTTTTTTAAAATTCAACATGGCGGATCCAATATGGCGGACGTATTTTTTACAAATAAACGAATACGCATGAAATTTGTAACTCGGGATTTTTTGTGGTCGCTGATTAGGAATTTGATATTGAATTTTGAAACTTGGTTAAAATTTGTTATATCCAAGTATTAAATGAATGAAAATATTTTTTAAAATTTTTAATCGAAAATATTTTTTAAAATTTTTAATCGAAAATATTTTTTAAAAATTTTTATCGAAAAAACGAGTTAAATAATTTTTTTTTGTTTTATTTCCTGTGTACATTGATAAAAGCTGATAAAAGTAAATTATTGATTGTTCCGAGAGAATGCAAATTTCCACTATATACAACTGAAAACTAAAGTCTCTGATTCGCATAATAATTCGAACGTAAAGTACACATATATATGTATCTATGTATATGCCGTGATGCGTAATTAACGAACAGTATTGCTAAATTGCATTTTTTTGTTTTACTGTTTTTTTGGAGAATTTCACAAATATACATAGGATTTGGAATGAAAAAAATTAACAGAACAATTGCAAGTAAAATATTTTCTCCTCTCAATATCGATTTCTACGAATAAAGTTCCATTTATTTTATGTTTTGAGAAGAGCTGAACATTGATAGCTGAGTGCTTCTGACATTCCTCAATTATAAATACTCTCTAATCCAATTTGAATTAGCAATTTGATCTGTATTGTCGAATTACTGCAAATGAACGAAATTATTCATTTATTCCACTTTCACTTATTGCAAAGTTTTTATTTTCAACCTTTCGCCTCTAAATTTACAGTGTGAAGAATATTAATACCAAAATTCAGGTTAGATTCAATGGGTCAAATTAATGACGAACCTAACCTAAAAGTTATAGGTTATGGTAGAAATAAAATTTCAAATAGGTTAGATTAATTTTTCAATAGAAAATAATTTTTCAAAATGTTTTAGGTCAAGGGGTATACATATAAATTTCAATTATTTCAAAGGGTGAAAAAACATTAAAGTAGCCTAAGCCTAAAAAGGGCAGGAAAACTTAAAATCTTGCTTATTTTAATTTAGAAACGTACAGTAAATAACCGAATGTTTTCAAAATTCCAAAAAGGAAAAAATTTAAATAAGATGTCTTCTTTCAGATTACACTCACATGACAAATAGGAGAGTAAGTTCCATCTACAATATACAAAGTCAAGTGAAGCAAATCTTTAAATATAATCTCAAGACTATAATCTATCTACATAATAACTCGACCTAATTCGAAAGGCCTCAGAAATTGCAAACTTAATCCCAAGAATGATGATAATGGGAGGATGAATATGCAACCTGAATATTATCTCCTGAAATCTCAAACCCTCCTTTCTGTAGACCGCAGACAAAAAATTTAAATTTCCATTTACAAATTGTTTTCAGCAAAAAAAAAGAATTTACATATTTTCAAAAATTTCCATTTAGGATGTGATTTTTTTTCTTGGATCTCTTTCAATGTGCCATGCAGTAAAATATTTTACATGGAGTATAAAGAAATGAAAAAATTACATTAAGGGAAAAATCATTTATAATGAAAATCACGGCGACTTTGTCGTGGTGGCGGGACTTTTCACTAAAGAACATCTAAAGAGCAAGAAAAAATAAATTTTAGAGATTCAGAGAAAGTAGTAGAAACGGGAAATCCTAATGCCGCTATTAGAAATAGTGAGGGGATTACTTTTTTATTACAAATTTTAGTAATCGTAAATTTTAGTATTAAAAATACTTATATAATATAATATAATATATAATAATATATAATAATGTAATATATATAATGTATATATATAATATATATAATATATAATATATGTAATATATATAATATATAATATAATTTTTTTTAATTTTAGTAATAGTAATTTTAGTAATTTTAGTAATTTTAGATCGGTAATTATCAGCGGTTGGTAAAACAGAACACACATTTATCACTGATCTATATACTAACTGGATGGCGGATGGGTTGACAAAATTTGTAACTAATTGAATAAGAAATAGTTATTAATTAATTAATTTTTAGTTACACGTTAACCTTGGATTTAATTAACAGTTATTATAATGACAATCGTAGAAATATTAATAATAATTTGAATAGTAGTAGTAGTAATAAAAATAATAGTAGTAATAATTAGTTATAATTATGATAGTAGTAGGAGTAGTAGTAGTCGTCGTAGTCATAGCAGTAATAGAAATAATAATAGTAAAATAACCCAATAAATAGTACCAGAAATAATTCTAGCATTAGAAGTTATTTAAATTTGCGATTTGCATACAAAATGTAGCATCACATGGCACCTGAGGTGATTTAAATTTTAAACATCTTGGGTTCGTTACGTCTTTTAAGTTTATGGATCGTTATTACGTCGTTTCCATTTCATTAAAAGTGCAAGAGAGACTAAAATGCAAGAGTCTCTTATTCTACTTTCTAATTTTCATACCCATTACAAAAAGCAGCGGATTATTACAGCTTCTATTTTAAGTACCCTTTTTTACTCAATTAGCTGAAATAATTAACTGCCGCAAGTACTTCCCTTCTTAATGTCTAAGGACATCATTTTCTCTGCTGCTTTAAAGTGAATAATGTTTTTTTTTTAAAATACGAAAATTGTAGAAAAAGTTATAAAGTGTTTTCTACTATTAATTAGTGGATTGACACACTTTTACCATGACTAGCAGGTCACTAGCAACATTGGATTCTGACTGATGCTACCAATTAACAATCATGATTAGAAGACAATTCCGACAGATGGCTTGACGATTCAGATCATCTTATTGTACAGATCAATAGTAGCTCTTCAGATCATCAAGATGCATTACAAAAATAATTAGCGTCTTAAGTCAAACCAGTTGCAATTCTGTTTTCAGTAATGCTTCCAAAATACCACCATTTACAAGTATTTAGAGGACCAGGACGTCACTAGTCCCCTTCATTTAATAAACAGTACACATTTTGTTACCATAAACATTAGTTTTACTTTTTGCAGACTAGACCGAGAGAAAAAGTCAGGCTCCAACATTAAGACCCAACAATCATGGTATTGAGCTTTACAGGCCCAAACTTAACATAAATCCAAAAACCAGAAGCTAGGGAATGCACAACAGAGGCTTTTATGTCTAGCTTAATTAAAAATGGAATCTTGGTGACAATTGATCATCATTACGATCACCTAGGGACACTTAGAAAGATCTTGTAAAGCAGTAGATAGATCAGCTGCGTGCTTCAAGTGCGGATAAGTCGATCATAAATTTGTAGACTGCAAGAAGAGACCAAACTCTTTTTATGGAAAAACTATTCCAGCCACTAACTGTGTCATCGTAGAATTTGCAGTATCCAAGGTCATTGGGTCACCGTCAAGGAAGCAAGAAAGACTTTCGCAAGGACAACGGCGAAATGGGTCAGAAAGTTTGGCAAAAGTATAGTATAGAGAATTCCAACAAACCTTCATCAATAAAGTTTATATCCAGGCGTACGTTCTATGGAGTAAAAAAGAAAACTAAACGAATGTGGGTCCAACTCTAAAGCGTGTGGTTTTTAGTGAATCAACCAGAACAAAGGGGGTCAACCTCAAAAATAACTTTCAATGCGGGTTCTCCAAGAAGTATTTCACTTACGAATCAGTTTAACATTACTGGATGATTTCATTTGCTTCCTAATGATTATAGTCCACCTAAGTGGACACAATTAATTCATTAAGAAAATTAATTTAAGGACAAGATTCTACAAGGGAAAGTAGTACCCAATAGGGAACTACCCACTGGAACATTTTCCATTGGGTCATAGCAAACTAAATTTTAGAGTAAACTTAAAAATGTTAGAGTAAACTTAAACATAACCTAAAGAAAAATTAAAAATCCTATAGTTTAGAAAAAACGAAAAATAAGTTAATGAAAAAGTAATTACGATGAAAGTAGTTTGATAAAAATTGTCCCCTATCTTAGAGGACAAAAGTTCCCAACTGATATTTATAAATTTATAGATAAAGAGAACTTTTTTTTTTAATTACCGTTAAAGATAGCGATAAGTTTTTTGTTGAAAACTCAAAACATCAGCGTTTTGGCACAAGTCCAAAACATTCCCGACTGAAGTAACTGGAGAATGTAACAAAGCGGAATTGTTTTGTCGCTCTCGCTTGCAAATGACAAATCTGGACGAGACAAAGACCCCATGCAAAATTTATCTTTAAATTAAATCAAGAGATTTCAAACTCGTTGGAATGTAGTGTAATTTAATGTAATTTTATGTAATTTAACTGTTTAGTACATAAAATATAAGTCTCCAAAAAAAATTTTTTTAATTCTGTTTTTGCTTATTTAGTTTGTTGACATTTTTGTTCTAAATTTTCTCTACCAGACGGTGAATATCAAATATTTTAAAAGCACTCTCTCTCTGTATATATTTTATTGCAGTGAAATATTATTTTTATTGAAAGTAGAACATTTCAAGTGTAACATCTCTAAGGGGAAATTTTATGATAAAATTTTTTAAATTCGGTCATGTTTACCTATTGGAGATTCTCGATGTACGAACAACTGTTCGTCATATATAGAGAAACTAAAAATAGAATCAATAAAAAGAAAATTTGGAAAAAAAGGAAGCACTTTGATAATGTTTCACAGAAAACGAATTTTATTTTCATAAAAAAAATTTTTAGAAATCAAGAAAGATTTTTACCTCAAAGAAGTGTCATTCGGTTCAGAAAGCTTTTGGTCGAAAAAAAGAATTGATTCCCCTTTGAAGAAGAAAACGCTTATTTTATAACAGGAAGGAAGCTCATAGTTTCAAGGAAAGGAGACAAAATTAATTTTCCGATTCTATATTGACGACTAATTATATCTGTATTAAAGTAAAAATAAAATCTCGACAAATAATTCACAAGGAACTCTCGCTGAAAAGGTTGTAATTAAATATTTATCCCCGACAATGAGAGAAAAAGGGGAGCAATGTCGCGCTTTCGAATTGGAACGAAAATCAATTTCTCTATTTAGGGCAACTGGACGAAATTAATTCTTTGTACACAAATGTGACATACATTTATAATTCAAATGGTTATTTTTATAATGAACCTGGCCCACAAAGTACTAAAAAAATATCCTATATTATTTAAGTAATCTTTAACGTCCGAGATCCTTTATAAATTAAGGTAAATTAAAACGAAAACATTCGGACAATGAATAAAATATTTATTTACTCCAACGTTTCGAAATCTAAATGATTTCCTCTTCAGGGAGTCTATCCAAAAAAATATACAAAATTAAAATAATAAATAAATGAATTATATAAGAAAAAATAATAAAAGAAAATATAAATTAATTTGACAATAAATATATAAATAATTATCTTACCAAAAATTAATAATTAAAATAGACGATGACTTAAATTTCTATGCCCTGACGATGGAGTAGAGTCTGGAGTCATAAAATTATAAAGGAACTTAATATTTAAAACAATTAAAAAATTTTTTAAAAATAATTTTAAAAATAATTTTAACATATCAATGACAAAAATTATTAAAAATTGTGAAAATAATCACCAATAACATTAGTAACAAGTGAATACAAATTTAAATATTAATTTAATAAAAATAATAATTTTTGAATAAAAAATAGAAAATACATAGTAGAAAATTAATAAATGATAAATAATAATCAGTAAACTAAAATAAAGAGAAAAATAATAAAGAGAAGAAAAAAAAATAAATAAAAAAATTAATAAAAAGAAAAAATAATAAATTGAAAAAATAAATAAAATAAATAAATAAACTAAAAAATAAACATACCATAAATAAATAAATAATCCATCCTTGTATAAAAACAATAAATAAACAATAAATAACATGTAGATAATAAATAAATAAATAACAGTTCACAATAAATTAAAACAAATATTCTGTCAAATCAAATTAAAAACGTATTGCAAACTGCAAAGTCAAATTCTACTATGTATTTTCTATTTTTTATTCAAAAATTATTATTTTTATTAAATTAATATTTAAATTTGTATTCACTTGTTACTAATGTTATTGGTGATTATTTTCACAATTTTTAATAATTTTTGTCATTGATATGTTAAAATTTTTTAAAATTATTTTTTAATTATTTTTTAATTGTTTTAAATATTAAGTTCCTTTATAATTTTATGACTCCAGACTCTACTCCATCGTCAGGGCATAGAAATTTAAGTCATCGTCTATTTTAATTATTAATTTTTGGTAAGATAATTATTTATATATTTATTGTCAAATTAATTTATATTTTCTTTTATTATTTTTTCTTATATAATTCATTTATTTATTATTTTAATTTTGTATATTTTTTTGGATAGACTCCCTGAAGAGGAAATCATTTAGATTTCGAAACGTTGGAGTAAATAAATGTTTTATTCATTGTCCGAATGTTTTCGTTTTAATTTACCTTAAATATCCTATATTTTATGAGAGAAATTTTTCGACAAAATTGGAAATGGTAGGTGGCAATTATTTTAAGTTGATAGTGAGTGTTATAATTATTCTTAAAAATATTAAGCAAAATAATATTTCTCAATATAAAAGAAATATAGGCTTTAATGTTAACACAAATAAAACACGCTTTGTATTCCTTTATAAAAGTATAATTTGCACCAAAACACAATTTACACACGTGAGTTAATGAAAAAAGTATTTAAAAGTCTTTTATTAATTCTTTAGAATTGAAAACTGACAAGTTAAGTTTAAGGGAAAAAACGACAATCAACTGTATTCGACCGTAGTTAATTTTGCACTAAACCTTTTTGGTTCTTCAGGTATTTACCGTAGTTATAAACTTAAACATGTAGTGTAGGTACAATTTTGTGAGAGTATCGTTGTAGTTTTTAAAATATTCTAGAATTATTATTTAGAAATTAGGTTGTGGTCGCTGGAAAAATGTTGACAGTAACGCTTGGATAATTTTTATGTGCGTTTCCTAAATGTAGTAATTTAGGGAATGTAAAGAGATTACCGCTATAACCGCAATTCCTTTCTAGAACAAAAAGATTTCAGCCCACACTTCTGTTGGAGATGAAATTCTCTCCGAGGAGGAAATATTTCACACTCCCTCACAAAAGCTGGATGGTAACAAAAGAACATAATGGGTTTATTTTCCTCTCCTCACTTACGGCATTTGGGATCTCCCACAATCTCCATAGTTGTCACGTCATCGCGACGGATTTAGTAAATATTTTTTAAATTTAAAATCTGAATCCTGCTTCGCTTGTTACCGAAGCAATATTGATCCAATAGTCTTATACCTGAGGAATTACCAATTATGACCGTCAACATTTTGTCACCCTTCTATAGGATCACTTGCCTGGTTAATACAGGGACAAAGCAGCAACCAAATTAAATCAATAGAAAATAATGACGCGGAAGGGAAATAAAGAAGGTGCCATTAACATTTTGTTCCATTGTATGAAATTGTATTAAAGGTGCCACCCTCGCTAAATTCGATAGTTCAGGAAACGACTTCGTGTTCAGAAATCACAGCATAATCTGATACCTGTGTATCTGGACTGATGCGAAGATCTGTCAGTCTAACCATAGCCACCAAGTTAGCTAGTTGTGTACTGCCATCAAGTTCCTTCTTCGACTCCAGTTCAGAAAATCTCTGCAAGAACTAAATGCATTCTTCGAGTCTTTTCGAATACTTTTCTTAGTCAAATTCATTCAAGGAGATAATTTCTACTACGAAGCACATTTCTATTTTTCTAAGGACTGCATTACCATGACATCAAAATCAGATAAATAATTTGATTACTCACAGGCAGAGGGGTGATCCATAAAATTTGCAACCATACCTGGATCATACCAAAATGTCTGGACCTTTCGCTTTGGCTGGCCCGAAAACAATTTGAGAAAAATCTACTGCATTTTCTGTTTCCGCTAGACAACGTCATTGCCTCTATCTCACACTGAAGAAGGTACCCCTTTCTGGACTCTAAGAATAATTTCTAAATTGTGCCTAAAGACATCTGGATCTACCCTTTCTCTGTCATTCTAATTGTAAAGGATTTAAATATAATTGTAGTAATTTAATTCCAATTTT
Organism: Leptopilina drosophilae; assembly: GCA_032873175.1. NCBI lineage: Eukaryota > Metazoa > Arthropoda > Insecta > Hymenoptera > Figitidae > Leptopilina > Leptopilina drosophilae. Next base: position 37,568,504 of record CM065486.1, on the reverse strand, counting down.
AACAGTTCCTGTTTTCTGAAAACTGTCCCCTAGGAACAGAGCCTTTCCTTTTGTGAAAAAATCAGGCATGAATCACCGACACAGGACAATTTAAATGTTAATAGTTTAGGGATCGTTCCACCAACGCACCAACTTCAGTAAAACGTTAATCGAAATTTACAGCCAGTTTAACAACTTATGGGCTGATTTCACCAAAATTCCCTTTGGTGGTTTGCTGTCACCTATAGTTTAAATTCCAAGGCCAAGCATTTGTTAAAAATACACAATGGAGGTTGAGGATCAATATTTATTGAGATCATCTATTTAGGTTAGATTAGATTTAGATGCTGGAGAAAACCAGCATAAAAAGTTTTTGTAATAATCATTAGGAAGCAAATAAAATCATCTACTAGTGTTAAACTGATTAGTAAGTAAAACACTTCTTGGAGAACCCGCATTGAAAGTTATTTTTGAGGTTGATCCACTTGTTCTGGTCGATCCACTAAAAACCACACAATGACACAGTTAGTGACTGCAATAATTTTTTCATAAAAAGAGTTTGGTCTCCTCTTGCAGTCTACGAATTTATGATCGATTTATCTGCACTTGAAGCACGCAGCTGATCTATCTACCGCTTTACAAGATCTTTCTAAGTGTCCCTAGGTGATCGTAATGATGACAAATTGTCACCAAGATTTCATTTTTGATTAAGCTAGACATAAAAGCCTCTGTTATGTATCCCCTCTCTTCTGGTTTTTGGATTTATGTTAAGTTTGGGGCTGTAAAGCTCAATACCATGATTGTTGGGACTTAATGTTGGAGCCTGACATCTTCTCTTGGTCAAGTCTGCAAAAAGTAAAACTAATGTTTATGGTAACAAAATAAGTACTGTTTATTAAATGAAGGAGACTAATGACGTCCTGGTCCTTTAAATACTTGTAAATGGTGGTATTTTGGAAGCATTACTGAAAACAGAATTGCAACTGGTTTGACTGAAGAGGCTAATTATTTTTGTGTTACATCTTGACGATCTGAAGTGCTACTGTTGATCTGTACAATAGGATGATGTGAATCGTCAAGCCATCTGTCGGAATTGTCTTCTAAACATGATTGATTAACATCAGTCAGATTAATCATCAGTAACATCAGTCAGAAGCCAGAGTTGGTAGTGACCTGCTAGTCATACTGAAGTGTGTCAACCATCTGGTTAGTAGTAGAGAAAGTGTTACGGGGTCTGAAAATTAAAAATTACTGTTCATTAATTGTCCCCTAACCGTGATGGTTAATTACTAGCATAAGTAGCATATTTTTGTATTCCAAAAAACCTTTTTCAAATAATGCTATTTTTAGGTCTTCTAAATCAGGATCCTCTTTAATATTCCGTCAGACTATCAGGGTTACGTTTCCTTATCTTTTTCCAGCAGTCACCATCTTAACGCTATCTAAATCTCTAGCTACCTTTGTCACCTCCCTTCGTAAACGACTTCTTGTCTGAAATACCATCAATTTTGATAAGAAGTTCTCTCCTTTCTTGGTGTGTGTTTTGCTTTCACAACCTTTGGTTTTGCCACTTTAGAAAGATTTACCTAAGTGCATCACAAATCGTACCTCTACCGACCTTGCTGATCTTTGCTGACCTCCACTGTAACCTTACTCATTGGATGCACTTAGAAGCTTTCTTCGCTGCTTTGCTTTCAGTCTTCTTTCAACTTTATTCCTCTTTATCAGTTTTTTAATGCTTTTAATTTTTTTTGTTTGATCCTAACTTTCTTGCTAAGTATTTTATAAGCTTTTGAGCATATCCTTAATTGTTACATTGATATTTTCCGCAAATGTAAAAATACTCACAGAATTTTATCAGTCACGTTATTTATTTTTCCACTGCATTCTGCCTAATTTCTTCTAACTTTTCTTGGTGCACATAGAAACAACTTGTGTGAACTTTAAAATTCTTCCCACGTTGGTTTTAAACCAATGATGCGCACTGCCGTTACAAATTTATTTTAACTTGAGTGCATTTCAATATTTCTTCACGAAAAACTTTTCATGAACACTGCAAATAAATACAAAAATATCTCAAAAAGCCCGAAGGTCTAAGTTATTTTTTCCTTTTAAAAACAACGTCTCAGAAAAGCGCACTATTTTTAGGGCTCTTAAAGTTGGAACGACCCTTAAAGTTTTTAAATGCCGAATCCATTAAGGAGTTTGACAGAATAGAGTTTCAATTTTTATGTTACCGAATATCTAAAGGTTCATAAAGTTGCTGATGGCGGATCGAAAGTCTGTTTTTCAAAATTCAAAATGGCGGATCCAAAATGGCGGACGTATTTTTTCAGAACTCGCCGGATACGCATAAAATTTGTCACTCGGGGGTTTTTGTAGTCGCTGATTACAAATCCGATGTCGGATTCTTAAAATTCAAAATGGTGGATCTAATATGGCGGACTTATTTTTAAAAACTCAAGGTATGTGCATGAAATTTGTTAACCAGGGGTTTTTGAGGTCGCTGATTACAAATCCGATGTCGGATTCTTAAAATTCAAAATGGCGGATCCAATATGGCGGACGTATTTTTAAAAACTCGACGTTTCCGGATAAAATTTGTCACTCGGGGGTTTTTGATGTCGCCAATTGCAAATCTGAGCTCAGTTTTTAAAAAATCCAATATAGCCTACTTCTAAAAATTAAAGTAAAGGGAGCCAAGTTTTTTTGAAAATAAGATTTAGATGTGAATTAGTCTCGTCAAACAAACTTTAAAGTTTCATTTGAGGAACCTCAAAGTGCCAGTAATTGATGTCGCATGTTAACTACCTAAAATGGTCTACGGAGAATAATACCTCAAGGCGTTTGACCTGAAACTAACTTCTCACCACCCAAAATTACTCGTCACAAGCAAAAGGAATTCTCGTTAAGTTTCTTCTATAAACAAAACTTGCTCTTGCATTAAATTTCCTCTTAAACATTTCCCATCCTATCGAAAAACTTGTCACAAACTTTTCTTTAAAAAAAAATAAAATAAATGGAAAATAAAATGTAGAATAAATGAAAAAAACAATTAATTCAATAATAAAATAAAACAATCAATGAAAGAAGAAAATAAATTCACCATTAACAACTAATTAAAATATTACCTATTAATTAACAATTAATTAATTCTGTTAATTTTCAAATAAATAAATTATTAAAAATTACTTTTTTAGAAAATGATTGAAAAATAGTTGTAAAAAATTAAAAATTAGTTTAAAAAAATAAAAATTTAGTTTAAAAAAATAAAAAATTAGTTTAAAAAAATAAAAAATTAGTTTAAAAAAATAAAAAATTAATTTTTTATAATTTTATAGTTCATAAGTGTAGAAAATAAAGGAAAAAAAAGTAAAGTGCTAATTTTTCTTTTATTTTCACATGTATAGAAAAATTGTTTTGAGAAATAAAAATAAATTTTTATTATTTCTGGTATTTTTGTTATTTTTGAACCAAAAGTGCTTTTTCTGTGAAAGTGTGAGTCACAGTACCCTTGGGCAAAGGGTTTTAAAATGTCAAAAGAGCCTCTAACCCCCTCCCCCCTTCAGTAACGCCAACAATTTTCTTTCTTTCCTCGGTTCAATTCCTGGCAAATCGACTTTTAAAATGGCGCACAAGGTAAATTGCTCGTGTGAGTTTTTTTTACAAGTTGCAAAAGAAAAAGAACAATCTTTATTCCATGAATGTTGAAAATAGAATTGAAGAAAAATGCTTCCATTTCCGATTCGTAAATAATTTCCGTTCTCTTTCTCTCAAAGTATAAAAAATATTTTTTTATTATCCACTTTTTGTACTTTTTTTAAAGAAGAAAACATTATTTAATAAAAAATAAAAATAATCTTAACTTTTCACTTGTTGGTTATTCTAATTTTTTTATTAATTATTATTTATTTTTTTATTACTTATTATTATTATTATTATTATTATTATTATTATTATTATTATTATTATTTATTATTATTATTATTATTTTTTTTTATTATTGTTTTTCTTATTATTTATTATTGCTTATTTCTATTTTATTGTTGTTTATTTCTATTTTTATTATAATTTATTATATTATTTACATTATATTTATTCTTATCTTATTTTTATTAAAAAATTTTCATTTATTTAAAATAATTTTCAACTAAATTTCTAACAAAATTATTTTCAATTAAATTATAAAAACGAAATTCAATTTTACTTTTATTTTACGATTTTCGTTTTTTAAAATTTATGTATTTATACTAATTTTTGTTTTTAAATTCTCGCACTATTTTTCATTTCTCTTATTTTAAATCTTGATAAACAGAAGAAGAAAAAAAACGAAATTCCATTCTTTTTAAAATGCACCACAATACATTTTCTTCTCATGTTTATAGAAAAGGGGTTTTTCCCACTTTTAGTGTACGAGGGTCGTTGAATATTTTAAATAAGTGCCACCCGAGCGCACAATTTGTCTTGTTTCGTTCCGCTTCTCCTCCCTGTGTGTTATACATATACGTTTTTAATGAAAAATCCAATATAAACGTGAATATTAGGAGGGAAAAAAAAATTATTTTATTAAATTATGTTTTCTTCTTTTTTTTCACAAACACGCAACATTCAAATTAAATATATATATATCATTAAAAATTTTTCTAATTCAAATTTTATGTTAACTCGAAAAGGATAAAAAAATCATTAAAAAAAAAATTCAATTTTGAAAGAAAAAGTGTGCTTTCTTCATTGGGAAGAAAAGTTTCATTTTTAATGCGCATGCGCAGTAGATCTTTGTGGCGAATTTTCATGCGCAATAGATCACCAAAAAAGGACGAAAAATTTAATTTCTAGTTGCACTTAATTTTCTTTGGGTATTATTATTAATGTTTAGAAGATTATCAATTAACGTTAACCTGCGCTATAGATTTGGGAAAAATTACGAACAATGCGCAGTGGATCTTTTTGGCTAATTTATATGCGCAATAGATCAACTAAATTGACAAAAAATAAATTTCTATGTACTATATTTGATATTCTGTGTTTATAAATTTAAATCTCTAGCAGATTATTAATTAATTTTAATCTACTCAATAGATCACGAAAAATGACCAGCAATGCGCAGTAGATCATTAGGGATAATTGATATGCGCAATGGATCCTAATAAGCATTTTTTTATTTCGTATAAAGTATTTTTATTATTATTATTATTATTAATATTTGATATTCTGTGTTTATAAATTTAAATCTCTAGCAGATTATTAATTAATTTTAATCTGCTCAATAGATCACGAAACATGACCAGCAATGCGCAGTAGATCATTAGGGATAATTCACATGCGCAATGGATCCTAATAAGCATTTTTTTATTTCGTATAAAGTATTTTTATTATTATTATTATTATTATTATTATTATTATTATTATTAATATTTGATATTCTGTGTTTATAAATTTAAATCTCTAGCAGATTATTAATTAATTTTAATCTGCTCAATAGATCACGAAACATGACCAGCAATGCGCAGTAGATCATTAGGGATAATTCACATGCGCAATGGATCCTAATAAGCATTTTTTTTATATCGTGTAAAGTATTTTTATTCTTATTATTAATATGCGCCATAGATCAAGTTAAATTGTAAAATATGCGCAATAGATCTTTTTTTCTATTATATATGCGCAATAGATCTTAATAATAAGCAAACTTTTACTTCGTAAACAGTATTATTTCAATTGTCCAGTTGATAATAATTGATAAATGTAAGTCATGCGCCATAGATCACGAAAAATGGTAAAATATGCGCAGTAGATCCTATAGTTGAATAGTAAGCATGCGCAATGGATCCCGATAAGGAAACATTTAATTCGATTGCAGTATTATTTTAATTGTTAAGTAGATCATCATTAGTCATTGTAAAAATGCGCCATAGATCACGATAAATTGTAAAATATGCGCAGTAGATCTTTTTGGATAAAGTGCATGCGCAGTAGATCAGTAAATTATTTTAATTGATCCCGAAGATAGATGCGCAATAGATCAAAAAACTTGATTCGCAAGCTTTATGGATTCAATGTACACCTTGTAAATTATAGTATTATTACGTATTCGACTTTTCTATGAATAATGCATGCGCAGTAGATCTTTTTCTGTGGTATCATTACATTTTCGACTTTTTTTATGTATAATACATGCGCAGTAGATCTTTCCGTGTCAAATAGATGCGCAGTGGATGGTTACACATTAAATAGATGCGCAGTAGATCTTTTCGAATAAAATAGATGCGCAGTAGATCTTTTCGAATAAAATAGATGCGCAGTCGAGTTTTTCAGATTAAATAGATGCGCAGTAGATCTTTTCGAATAAAATAGATGCGCAGTCGAGTTTTTCAGATTAAATAGATGCGCAGTAGATCTTTTCGAATAAAATAGATGCGCAGTCGAGTTTTTCAGATTAAATAGATGCGCAGTAGATCTTTTCGAATGAAATAGATGCGCAGTAGATCTTTTCGCATGAAATAGATGCGCAGTAGATGTTTTCACATCAAATAGATGCGCAGTAGAGTTTATCGCATTAAAGAAATGCGAAAAAAATGCATTTAGGCGATTCTTCATTCAAAACAGACCCCAATGAATAGAGAAGAATAAATATTTCACAAGAACTGTTAATTAAAGTGTATCTCGGCAGCGATCAACGCAGAACGAAAAATTCTAAACTAAATTTCACTAATTATAATCTTATTAATTCTGTAACGATACAAAATACGATAGCTATATATACTATTTGCTGAACAAGTACAGATAAGCCGCATTTAATAAAAGGGACTACAAATTCTTTTTTTTTTTATCTTGTTAAGAAATTTAATATCGTTCTTGTAAACTCTCAAAGCAAGCAGGGAAATTAGGTGAATAATAATAATAAAATTCCTCAGAAAGTTGTCGGCAAATAAAATGAATTAAGCTACTTTTAAAGTCACAACGTCCCCCTGAAAATATAATACTGCTGTAGGGACTAAATTGAAAGGTCACGCGCGCGTTATCGGAAAACGCTCTCACCATATTTTCCCTCCTCAGCTCTCTTATCAAAATTCACCCCTTTTTCTCGCTCGCATGCCAAAAAGGAAAACGAAATCTCAAATGGGCCACTGTGTCACATTTTGGAAAACTTTTAATCTTGATAAGACAATTACAAGAGTTGTAATTGACATTATTTTCTCTCTCTCTCTCTCTCTCTCTCTCTCTCTCTCTCTCTCTCTCTCTCTCCTCACCTTTTATCAAATTATAGAAATCTTTTCTTTCATTCTCTATATTAACAGAAGGGGAAATGGAGTGACGGTGAAAAATAAACGAAAAAGAAATATAGAACTGGAAAAAAATGTTAAAGCAATCTGAGCTAATTTTTTTCTGAAGGCAAATATAAAAGGGGGGGAAAAAAGAGAGGTAGCGAGAGAGACAGAGAGAGAAGGGGAGGAGAGATGGGGATGAAAAGCAGAACCAAGGTTCTAGGTGGATCAGATCGATGCTCATGGCGCCTGCTGCAACCTCCGCAGTCTGGACCGCCATATACACAACACTGTGACAACATCCATGTAAACATTAGTCTGTTCATATACTAAATCCCGTATATTCCTCCCTTCACTTCATCTTTGTATTCTGATAAATTGAGGAGGATAAACACAATGTAACGCAAACCTGCGCTTATAGTCTATTCAAATCTCAAGTGACTTTACAAGTAATTTATTTTTCACTTACAACATTATAATTTATGGTAAATAAATTGATACAAAAAAATAACATATTTTTAACAAATAACTAAATAATAGGTAATAATAATAAATTAATAATAAATTATTATTATTAATATTATTACCTATTATTTGTTTATTTATTAAAAATAAGTAAAATAAATATTAGGAATATTAAGAATAATATTAATAATAATATAATTATTAAGAATAATATTATTAATAATTATTATTAATAATTACTATTAATATTATTCTTAATATTCCTAATATTTATTTATTTATTAAAAATAAGTAAAATAAATATTAGGAATATTAAGAATAAGAAGAATAATAATTTTAATAATAATAATTATTCCAAACTTAATACATTTTTACTATTTATAACTAAAACATTATTTTTGTGAATTACAAGTTTATAAACATAAATTTTTTAAGATAAAATGACAAAATTAAAAAATTCTAAATGGCGGATCCAACATGGCGGAAATAATGAAATTTAAATTGATTAGAACATTAATTTTAAAAATTAAAAGTTGCTAAACATTAATTTAAAGAAAAATTAAATTAAAATTGCTTAGAACATTAATTAAAAAAAAATAAGATTACTTAAGCTTAAATTGCATAAGATTTTAGGAATTAAAGGTTGCTAAACAAAATCGGAAGAAAAAAATTAAATTATAATTGCTTTTCACCTTAATTTTAAGAAAAATTAAATTAAAATTGCTTTTCATCTTAATTTTAAGAAAAATTAAAATAAAATTGCTTAAGACATTAATTTTAAGAACTAAACGTTGCTAAACATGAATTTTGGTTCAGAATGACAGTATTTTAAAATCAAAAATGGCGGATCCAATATGGCGGAAGAAAATAAATTCAACTAAAATTGCTTATAAACATTGATTTTAAGAAAAATTAAACTAAAATTACTTAGAACATTAATTTTAAAAAAATAAAATTGCTTAAGACATTATTTTTCGGAATTATAAAGGTTGCTAAACATAAATTTTTAGTTAGAATGACAGAATTTAAAAATCCAAAATGGCGGATCCAATATGGCGGAAAAAAATAAATTAAAAGTGCAAAAAACATTAATTTTAAGAACTAAAAGTTGCTAAACATGAATTTTGGTTCAGAATGACAGTATTTTAAAATCAAAAATGGCGGATCCAATATGGCGGAAGGAAATAAATTCAACTAAAATTGCTTATAACATTAATTCAAAGAAAAATTAAACTAAAATTGCTTAAAATATTAATTTAAAAAAAATAAAATCGCTTAAAACATTAATTTTGGGAATTATAAAGGTTGCTTAACATAAATTTTTGTTCAAAATGACAGCTTATTTAAAATTCAAAATGGCGGAAGAAAAAAATGAAATTAAAATTGCTTTGCACCTTAATTTAAAAAAAAAATAAAATTGCTTAAGACATTAATTTTAGGAATTATAAAGGTTGCTATATATAAATTTTTCTTTAGAATGACAGAATTTAAAAATCCAAAATGGCGGAAGAAAAAAGTTACATTAAAATTGCTTTGCTCCTAAATTTTAAGAAAAATTAAAATAAAACTGCTAAAGATAATAATTTTTTAGAATAAAAAGTTGCTAAACATAAATTTTGGATTAGAATGACAGTATTTAAAAATCAAAAATGGCGTATCCAATATGGCGGAAGGAAATAAATCAAACTAACATTGCTTGGAACGTGAATTTAAGAAAAATTCGACTAAAATTCCTTTAGAACATTGATTTTAAGAATTAAAAGTTTCTAAACATGAATGTTTTTTATTTAAAATTAATGTATTTAAAAATCCAAAATGGCGGATCTAATATGGCGGAAGAAAAAAATTCAACCAAAATTGCGAACAACATTAATTTAAAAAAAATAAATAAAATAAAATAGGTTAAGACATTAATTTTAGGAATTAAAGGTTGCTAAACATAAATTCTCGTTTAGAGTAACTGTATTTAAAAATTCAAAATGGCAGATGAAAAAAATGAAATTAAAATTGCTTTGCACCTTAATTTTAAGAAAAATTAAAATAAAATTGTCTAATACATTAATTTTAAGAAGTAAAAGTTGCTAAACATGAATTTTGTTTCAGAATGACAGTTTTTAAAAATCAAAAATGGCGGATCCAATGTGGCGGAAGGAAATAAGTCAAACTAACACTGCTTGGAACGTTAATTTAAGAAAAATTCGACTAAAATTGCTTAGAACATTAATTTTAAGAATTAAAATTTTCTAAACATGAATTTTGATTTAGAATTAAAGTATTTAAAAATCCAAAAGGGCGGATACAATATGGCGATGAAAAAAATTTAAAACTTGATTAAAATCCTTTAAAATTCACAATGCGGGGGTTTCTGGGGGCGCTGAATTCGAATTTGTTACCATATTTCAAATATTCAAAATGGCCGATTCAAAATGGCGGAAAATTTTTAAAAATTCATTAATTTCAGTTATAAAAAGGAATGAAAAATATGTAAAAATGTAAAAATATGTAAAATAAGTAAATAAATAAAGTAAATAAAATTTTTAAAAAGTAAACAAGTAGAAATTTAATAATATTAATAATTATAATAATAATAAAAACAATATTAATAATAATAATAATTATAATAATAATAAAAATAATATTAATAATAATAATAATAATAATAATAACAATAATAATAACAGTAATAAAATAATAAAATAAACGAAATTTTAAACATTTTTTTTTAAAACGGAAAAACAACTTTCATGATCAAAAGGGTCTTTAGAACAACTTGAGACTCTCTTTTCGAACAATTCAGTGAAGTAGATTCTAACATACTTTTTTCAAAAGAAGGTAATAATGAAAACTCTAAGCAGCTATACATGATTTATCCAGCATCTCGTATTCATTACACAATAGAATAACTTCACTTTAGCAAAAAAAAAAAAAAAAACAAATGAGAAAATTTTTTTTTCATCATATTTTTTATTCGCTCTAAATATTTTCTTGCAATTTTCCTCTCTCTCTCCAGAGAAAGCATAGTTTTTTAACGGAAAATTTAAAAAATAAATTTTTCATTTTTCTTTACGTTCTTTTTAACCATAATGAAATTTAAAAATTCATTTTGAAAAATATTTAATGTTTTGTATATGAAAAAAAATTGTTTTCTTAAAAAAAATTTGTTTTTCTGAATAATTTACTTTAAATTTTTGACCACAATGAAATTTAAAAATACATTTTGTGTAAAAATTAATGTTTTGTATGAAAAAAAATTGTTTTCTTAAAAAATGTGTTTTTCTATTAAATATTTTATGTGTTTTTTTGAATAATTTACTTTAGATTTTGATTATATATAGAAATTAAAAAATTTATTTTGGAGATAATTAATGTTTTGTATATGAAAAAAATTATTTTCATAAAAACCGTGTTTCTTATGAAAAAATTAAATAAATAAATAAATTAAATTAAATAAATTTAATTAAATAAATAAATTAAATTAAATAAATTAATTAAATACAATAAATAAATTAAAGAAAATAAATAAATTAAATTAAATAAATAAAGAAAATAAAATAAATTAATTAAATGTTTCTTAAATAATTTACTTCAAATTTAAAAAATAATTGCCGAAAATAATTTTTATATTCATGAACTAAACAAATTATTATGAAAAAAATTTTTTTCTTTTAATTTTATTACCGACTTTGATTATTATTTTTTTCGCTTGTAAAAATCAAGAAATTTTTTGCAGAAAGAAAAGATTTTTCTCCAAGTTATTTTGTATGAAAATATATTATATTTTAAGTTGCAGTCATTGCTTGTACAATATAAATGGAGAGAAATCACACCCAAGGGTCCTCCATCGAAATACTACTTTATCTTGTAGGGGATAAAATGATACCGAACAAGAATAAGGGAGTAAAGAAAAAATTTGCTTCAAAGATTAATTTCTCATCTGCAATAGAATATACATCAAAAAATATATATTTTACTCTACAACTATATAACGATCAATTTGCTAACATTATATTGATTTTAATTTACCGTAAAATATTTTAGCTTGTATATATATGGGGAAAAAAATTATGAGAATAAAAAAAATAAAATCAAATAAAAATAAAGAAAGGTCAAAATAAAAATAAACAAAAATTGAAAAAATTAAAAACAATAAAAATTAATTTAAAAAAAAATAAATAATAAATTATTTAATTATTAAAATTGTACTATTTATTTAGTAAATAAAATTTATTAAATGTATTTTAATAAAATCTTTTTAATCTTCTTAACAAAATAAAAATGTAATCTTTCAACAAAGTGTTACAATTTTTTACACTCTAAATTTATTCTAAATTCAATTTTTAATAATTTATGTTAATAAAATTCAAAATTTTTTTTATGTAAAATAATATTGTAGCCTAATTTTAAATTGACATTTAAAAAAATGTCATTCATATTTAATTACGAATTTTCAAATAATTTATTTTAATGAAATGAAAAATTTAATTTAATTGAAAAATTTAACTTAGTGAAATGAAAAATTTAATTTAATGCAATAAAAGAATTTAATTTAATGAAATAAAAAAATTTAATTTAATGAAATAAAAAAATTTAATTTAATGAAATAAAAAATTAAGTAAAAGAATAGTTTTCAACACAAAATTCAATGGAATGTAAATAGATTTTCATTACGGATTTTAGTTGAATTTATTGTTATTTATAGTTCCCTTGATTCCTGTCTTTAGTTCTTAATGCAGAACAAGAAATATTTTCCTCTTATCATGAGATCAGATTGGATTCGTGTCAAGATGATAAGAAGTAATAGAATTTCTAATGATTTAAAAAAAACTATAAAATTGAAGCTCTATTTCAGATCAACAATTATGCAATTTTTACCTTGGAAAAGTTTGAAAAAAAATTTAAACATTTTTTCCAAAAAGTTTTAAGAAATTAAAAAAGATTTTTTTAATTAAAATAGAATCTAAAAAATTTTTTTTTATTTAAAAAGAATAGAAAAAAATTTGTTTCATTAAAACGAAAAAAAAGGAAAAAAGAAGAAAAAATTTCTTTAATTAAAAAGAATAAAAGAAAAATGTTTTAATTGAAAATAAAATTTAAAAAGATTTTTTTAATTTATAAAGAATAGAAAAAAATTTGTTTCGTTAAAACAAAAAAGAAGGAAAAAAGAATAAAAAATTTCTTTAATTAAAAAGAATTGAAGAAAAATGTTTTAATTGAAAATAAAATTTAAAAAAATTTTTTTTAATTTAAAAACAATAGGAAAAAATTTTGTTTCATTGAAACAAAAAAGAAGGTAAAAAAATAAAAAAATTGTTTAATTAAAAAGAATAAAAAAAATTGTTTTAATTCAAAAGAATAAAAAAATTGTTTGAATTTTAATAACAGTACATAAATAAAGTTTTCTATTTACTAATTATTTGCAAATAGAATTTTTCCCTTAAAAAAAATATGCCTGAAAATAGAAATGATTCCAATAATAACAGTAATATTGTGGATTAAAAATTTGTTAAAAAATTTATTTATACAAAACAAACGTTACAAATCTTATCTCAGTGGAGGAAGCTAAAGATTTTTCTGTTTTTTTTTTTATCACTGCAGATTCTGCGGGTGATGCTAAAATTCTAAAATACATTTTGCAGTACCACAGAACATCGTGGAAGAAGGAGAGAAAAAGCGAGAGAGAAAGAGAGATTAAAGCATGAGAGAGGCAGGAACATTGGGTTTTTAAGCGTCAGCAAAAGCGAGGGCTCTATTAGTTTAGTGCTTTCTCAGAGTTGGACATGGAGGCCATCAATAAAAAAAATAAAAAAAAATGCGTGATATTGAGAGCCAAGAAAGCGGAAATACTGGATAAAAATCACAAACATAAGCTTTAGATGATTTCAAAATTTTTATGTTCGCCACAAGATTGTCCACTAAATTGATAAGGTTTGCGGGGAAAAATGATTTTTATAGTGGAATTTTTAAAAATCGATTTGGACGCTAGAAACGATTTTACCTACAATTTAAAACTAATGTTAATTTATGAAAAATTTAATTTAATGTCGAACAACTTCGAACGCAATTAATGGCAATTAATGTCACTAAATGACAATTAATATCAGTTAATAACGATTACTAATAACGATTAATATTAATAAATGGCAATAAATGTCAGTTAATGGCAATAAATGGCAATTAATGTCAATTAATGGCAATAAATGACAATTAATGACAGTTAATAACAATTAATATTAATAAATGGCAATTAATGGCAATTAATATTAATAAATGTCAATACATGGCAATTTTAATATGTAAATTAAAAAATTAGTAGAGTAAAAAAAATTTTAAAAACGAAATAAAATGTTTTATTCTTTAACACTGTCTAAGACTTAGTCCCTGCTAAAAGTGAGATGATTTTCCGATGAAAAAAATATTAAAAATTGGAAGAAACAAATTTTTTAAAATTTTTTCAAATGGCAGCTGAGTGGCTGATGGTGCCAAAAAATTTTAAAAAATGAAATAAAATGTTCTATTCTTTAAGACTGTTTAAGACTCAGTCCCTGCTAAAAGTGAGATGATTTTTCGATGAAAAAAATATTAAAAATTAGAAAAAACTAATTTTTTAAAATTTTTTCAAATTGCAGCTGAGTGGCTGATAGTGTCAGAAAATTTTAAAAAATTTAATAAAATGTTCTATTCTTTAAGAATGTCTAAGACTCAGTCCCTGCTTAAAGCGTAATGATTTTCCAATAAAAAAATATTAAAAATTGGAAGAAACAAAGTTTTAAAAATTTTTTCAAATGGCAGCTGAGTGGCTGATAGTGTCAAAAAATTTTAAAAAAGAAAATAAAATGTTCTATTCTTTAAGACTGTTTAAGACTCAGTCCCTGCTAAAAATGAGATGATTTTTCGATGAAAAAAATATTAAAAATTGGAAAAAACAAATTTTAAAAATTTTTTTTAAATGGCAGCTGAGTGGCTGATAGTGTCAGAAAATTTTAAAAATCGAAATAAAATGTTCTATTCTTCAAGACCTTCTAAGACTCAGTCCCTACTAAAAGTGAGATGATTTTTCGATAAAAAAAATATTAAAAATTGGAAAAAACAAATTTTTAAATTTTTTTTCAAATGGCAGCTGAAAGGCTGATAGTTTCAAAAAATTTTAAAAAATAAAATAAAATGTTCTATTCTTTAAGACTGTTTAAGACTCAGTCCCTGCTAAAAGTGAGATGATTTTTCGATGAAAAAAATATTGAAAATTGGAAAAAACAAATTTTTAAAATTTTTTTCAAATGGCAGCTGAGTGGCTGATAGTTTCAAAAAATTTTAAAAAATAAAATAAAATGTTCTATTCTTTAAGACTATTTAAGACTTAGTCCCTGCTAAAAGTGAGATGATTTTTCGATGAAAAAAATATTGAAAATTGGAAGAAACAAATTATTTTAAATTTTTTCAAATGGCAGCTGAGTGGCTGATAGTTTCAAAAAATTTTAAAAAATAAAATAAAATGTTCTATTCTTTAAGACTGTTTAAGACTCAGTCCCTGCTAAAAGTGAGATGATTTTCCGATGAAAAAAATATTAAAAATTGGAAGAAACAAATTTTTTAAAATTTTTTCAAATGGCAGCTGAGTGGCTGATGGTGCCAAAAAATTTTAAAAAATGAAATAAAATGTTCTATTCTTAAAGACTGTCTAAGACTCAGTCCTTGCTAAAAGTCAGATAATTTTCCGATGAGAAAAATATTAAAAATTGGAAGAAACAAATTTTTTTATATTTTTTCAAATGGCAGCTGAGTGGCTGATAGTTTCAAAAAATTTTAAAAAATAAAATAAAATGTTCTATTCTTTAAGACTGTTTAAGACTCAGTCCCTGCTAAAAGTGAGATGATTTTCCGATGAAAAAAATATTAAAAATTGGAAAAAACAAACTTTTAAACTTTTTTTCAAATGGTCGCTGAGTGGCTGATAGTTTCAAAAAATTTTAAAAAATAAAATAAAATGTTCTATTCTTTAAGACTGTTTAAGACTCAGTCCCTGCTAAAAGTGAGATGATTTTTCGATGAAAAAAATATTGAAAATTGGAAAAAACAAATTTTTAAAATTTTTTTCAAATGGCAGCTGAGTGGCTGATAGTGTCAGAAAATTTTAAAAATCGAAATAAAATGTTCTATTCTTCAAGACCTTCTAAGACTCAGTCCCTACTAAAAGTGAGATGATTTTTCGATAAAAAAAATATTAAAAATTGGAAAAAACAAATTTTTAAATTTTTTTTCAAATGGCAGCTGAAAGGCTGATAGTTTCAAAAAATTTTAAATAATAAAATAAAATGTTCTATTCTTTAAGACTGTTTAAGACTCAGTCCCTGCTAAAAGTGAGATGATTTTTCGATAAAAAAAAATATTAAAAATTTGGAGAAACAAATTTTTAACAATTTTTTCAAATGGCAGCTGAGTGGCTGATAGTGTCAGAAAATTTTAAAAAATTTAATAAAATGTTCTATTCTTTAAGAATGTCTAAGACTCAGTCCCTGCTTAAAGCGTAATGATTTTCCAATAAAAAAAATATTAAAAATTGGAAGAAACAAATTTTTAATTTTTTTTCAAATGGCAGCTGAGTAGCTGATAGTGTCAAAAAATTTTTAAAAATTAAATAAAATGTTCAATTCTTTAAGACTGTCTTAGACTCAGTCCCTGCTAAAAACAAGATGATTTTCCGGTGAAAAAAATATTAAAAATTGGAAGAAACAAATTTTTAATTTTTTGTAAATGGCAGCTGAGTGGCTGATAGTTTCAAAAAATTTAAAAAAATGAAATAAAATGTTCTTTTCTTTAGGACTGTCTAAGACTCAGTCCCTACTAGAAGTAAGATGATTTTGCAATAAAAAAATATTAAAAATTAGAAGAAACCAATTTTTTACAATTTTTTCAAATGGCAGCTGAGTGGCTAATAGAGTCAAAAAATTTTTAAAAATAAAAAAAAGTATTCTTTTTTTTAGGACTGTCTTAGACTCAGTCCCTGCTAAAAACAAGATGATTTTCCGATGAAAAAAATATTAAAAATTGGATAGAACAAATTTAAAAAAATTTTTTTAAATGGCAGCTGAGTGGCTGATAGTGTCAAAAAATTTTAAAAAATAAAAAAAAATATTCTTTTTTTTAGGACTGTCTTAGACTCAGTCCTTGCTAAAAGCGAGATGATTTTCCGATGAAAAAAATATTAAAAATTGGAAAAAACAAACTTTTAAACTTTTTTTCAAATGGTCGCTGAGTGGCTGATAGTTTCAAAAAATTTTTAAAAATAAAATAAAATGTTCTATTCTTTAAGACTGTCTAAGACTCAGTCCTTGCTAATATTGAGATGATTTTCCGATGAAAAAAATATTAAAAATTGGAAGAAACAAATTTTTAATTTTTTTTCAAATGGCAGCTGAGTGGCAGATAGCGTCAAAAAATTTTAAAAAATAAAAAAAAGTATTCTTTTTTTTAGGACTGTCTTAGACTCAGTCCCTGCTAAAAACAAGATGATTTTCCGATGAAAAAAATATTAAAAATTGGAAGAAACAAATTTTTAATTTTTTGTAAATGGCAGCTGAGTGGCTGATAGTTTCAAAAAATTTAAAAAAATGAAATAAAATGTTCTTTTCTTTAGGGCTGTCTAAGACTCAGTCTCTACTAGAAGTAAGATGATTTTGCAATAAAAAAATATTAAAAATTAGAAGAAACCAATTTTTTACAATTTTTTCAAATGGCAGCTGAGTGGCTAATAGAGTCAAAAAAAAAATTAAATAAAATAAAATGTTCTAATCTTAAAGACTGTCTAAAACTCAGTCCTTGCTAAAAGTGAGATGATTTTCCGATGAAAAAAATATTAAAAATTGAAAAAAACAAATTTTTTACAATTTTTTCAAATGGCAGCTGAGTGGCTGATAGTTTCAAAAAATATTAAAAAATGAAATAAAATGTTCTATTCTTAAAGACTGTCTAAGACTCAGTTCTTGCTAAAAGTGAGATGATTTTCCGATGAAAAAAATATTAAAAATTGGAAAAAACAAATTTTTAAATTTTTTTTCAAATGGCAGCTGAGTGGCTGATAGAGTCAAAAAATTTAAAAAAATAAAATAAAATGTTGTATTCTTTAAGACTGTCTAAGACTCAGTTCTTGCTAAAAGTGAGATGATTTTCCGATAAAAAAATATTAAAAATTTGAAGAAACAAATTTTTAACAATTTTTTCAAATGGCAGCTGAGTGGCTATTAGTGTCAAAAAATTTGAAAAAAAAGGCACTTAATGAAAAATGTCAATTAATGCCAAATGACTATAAATGTCAAATTGCTTTTAATATGTCAATTAATAACAAATGGAATTTAAGGAAAAATGGCCATCAAGCTCTTATGGACATTAATGATTTTCTGCTAATGTTTTCTAACTGTAGTTACGAAAAAAATTCCTATTTGAATAATTTTCGTCTCCGCCACATACATATCGAAATTAATTCATCATTATATTTAGAAGCAGACTAACATCTTCGCCTCCCTTTTTTCGTATATAGGGAAAAAACGATTGTTTCTTGAGAAATTGTGTCATTATGAGAGGATGAATGTTTTTGATGACTCACAATATACAGTCGACCTCAGAATGATTTACAAATACGTACAACTCACGTGTTCCATTGATCTTTCACATTCCTCGTGAATAATTTTATTTTTCTTCACCAACTATTCTTCTTGCAATTGATTATTATTATTTATTGTTGTAAAACTTTCTCTCTCATTCATTTTTAATTTTCATTATAAATTTGTTTTCTTTTTAAACTTTAATTTATATTTTTTTTCATTATCAAAATTATTAATAACGGTCTTTCAATATTTTTAAGTTTGTCTTTATTAGTATTATTATTAGTTTTTGTAATAATATATCATGTGTCAAAATTTTTATTTCTTTTTACATAAGGTATGATTTTTTTGTTATTTCTTTTTGTTATTATTTTATGTTTTTAATTTTTTTAATATTTTTTTTCTTGTGTTAATTTTTTTTGTGTTAATTTTTTATTAATCCCTATTTTTGATATAACTATGTATGTAATAAAATTTTTGTAATTATATATATATGTTAAAATTTTTGTAATTATATATATGTTAAAATTTTTTTAATTATATATGTGTCGTAAAATTTTTATAATCATATATTATTTAATAAATTTTCATTTTCAGTGCGACAAACAAAATGATTTATAAATGAAGACGGGAATTTTTTTTATAATAAAAAAAACCACTTGCGAGGAATAATGAAGCGCTCTAATATGGAAAATCGGATTACAAGAGACTTGAAAATTATTCCTTTTCTAATAATGAATCATTCATAGACCTGTGGCATTAACACTTGTCCTAATTTATCGCGCAAGAAATGTCACTTTTTTTTAAATACAAGGTGTAAAGCAGCGACGACAGACAGAAAATAAAAATTCTATTTTTACCCAAAATATGCAAATTTAAATGCATTTGGAAAAAAAATTTTTTTTCTATTTTTAAATTATTATTCACTTTAACCGTTATTTTGAATAAATAAATAAATACTTGAATAATAAATACTTATTATTAAATAAAAGTAATAATTAAAAATAGTAATAAAAATAATTAAAAATAATAATAAAAATAACTAAAAATAATAATAATAAAAATAACTAAAAATAAAAATTATTAAAAATAATAATAATAATAATAATAAATAATAATAATTATAATAATAGTGTTTTTTTTCTATTTTTTTTTCTAATATTATTTGAAATTTTACTTTTGTATTCTACTAATTTTAAGTAACGAATTATTTTTAGTTTTTAAAAACTATTTCTTTAATATTAATAATTATTAATAATTATTAATATTTCTTCTATTTTTACTTTTAACAATTCAATTTTCTTCGCTATCAAATTTTTATATTCAATATTTAATAATTTTAACAAAAAAAAAAAATTTCTTTTTCAATATTACTAAACCAATTGTCATTGGGAATTTTATTTTCTAAAAATAAAATATCTACGCAAAGGTGTTTTAACTGTTAGTAGCGAAAGATGTGTCAAAATTGAAATTTTACGAATATTAACAGAGTCTAGCTTCGCACATCTATTCTGGTGTGGAATTTTGCTGAATTTTTTTTTTATTATTTTCAGACCGGAGAAAGAGTGGGAGTAAGAGAAGGGGTAGGGGGTGAGTGAGGATGATCTGGTGTTCGCAAACGTAATTTGAGTAACTGTCTATGTTTAGAGAATAAAAAAAAAATTAAAAAAAAGAAAATATTCTTAACAAAAAAAGAAATTTTAAACTTTCTCTTTTAAACATCATGTTTATAATTTTATCAATTTTATTTTTTGAATTTTATATTTTTTATTCTTTTAAAATTTTATTTTTTGAATTTTATATTTTATATTCTTTTATAATTTTATTTTTTGAATTTTATATTTTATATTCTTTTATAATTTTATTTTTTGAATTTTATATTTTATATTCTTTTATAATTTTATTTTTTGAATTTTCTATTTTATATTCTTTTATAATTAATTAATTAATTTTAAATTTAATTTAAATTTGTTAATTTGTTGTTTAAACAATAAATATTATAATATTGGAAAAATAGGAATTTTTCCAACGTGTTTTCTAACTATTTTTTAAATTTTGTTTTACTTCAAAAATGAAAATTTTTAGTAAAATAATTTTTTCCAGTTGACAAGTATTATTCTTCTTATTATTATTAACTGTTAATTTGTTGTTTAATTAAAATATAATTAAACATTACTTTCAAATTTTAATATTTGTTATAATAATAATAATAACAATAATAACAATACTAATAATAATCATAATAATAATAATATTAATAATAACTAAAATATTATATAATAATATTTATTATTATTATTTATTTTTTTAAAATAATTTATTACGTCTCTTATTAAATATTTTTCAAATTAATTTTACAATCTGTTTAAAAGCCTCGTAAAATTAATTTAACAAAATATTAATTATTATTATTAATTATTATCATTAAAATTTAATTACTTTATTTATTAATTTATCAATTATTAATTAATTAATTAATTAATTAATTAATTAATTAAATTAATAAATAATTGATAAATTAATAAATAAAGTAATTAAATTTTAATGATAATAATTAATTAATTAATTAAATTAATAAATAATAATAATTAATTAATTAATTAACTAATTAATTAATTAATTAACTAATTAATTAATTAATTAAATTAATAAATAATAATAATTATTATTATTATCATTAGTAGTAATTCTAATCAATTATGTTTTAGTGTTAAATTCACATATATTATGAAATTTTTTTTTTTCTTGAAAATGGCAAAAAATTTAAGTTACAAAAGAAAAAGTAATTTCACAAAAGAATTTTTGTTTCAGAATAAAAATTATCAGAGAGGTTACTGCACGGTAATTATTTTTTAAATATTCACTTGTACTTCCAGTGCCTTTCACATGTACATAAGAATAAAACTATACACATATCTATGTGTATAGTTATATCTATATTGTAACGTAGTAATGCTTCCTTTTTTTTATCTCACAATAAATAAAGGCAGACAACGATGTAGGCATCTTAAAAAATTCTTTTTCTTTACTTCTTATGGTGTTGTTCAAATTGCTACTTTTAAAATAATAAAAATTTTACTCACTTTAAGTTCATAAAAAAATAAAAATAGAAAAATATTTTCATATGGAAAAAAATCTGTTTTCTTATTATATTTGTTTCATATATAATGTGTATACTGTAAAAGTTATTTTATAATAATTAATAGTTTATGATTAATATTATTATTTTTATTATTCACAAATTAATAGAAATTGTAAACATTATTATTTTTACTATTTTTATTTTTATTATTAATATTTAATATTAATATTTATTATTAATATTTAATATTAATATTTATTATTAATATTTAATATTAATAGTAATTTTTGTTTGTTTGCCGTATTATAATTTAGGCCTTTTCATTATTCTACAAATTTAATATTATTCTACAAATTTAATATTATTATTAATAATTATATTATTATTAATAATAGTATTTTTATTATTATTATTATGATTATTATTATTTTTATTATTCACAAGTTAATAAAAATGGTAGACATTGTTAGTATTATTTTTTTATTTTAGGATTATAAATTTTGTGGTCGTATTAGAAATTACTATTATAAATCTTCGAAACAATTATTTTCTTCAATTACTATTAAGCTTTTTAGTATTTTCTTAAATTTTATATATTCAAGCATTTCAAATAAGCGCGCTCTTTTCCACCAATGAGCGAGTGAAAGTGACGCAAGCGCAATTGCTTCCAACGAAAATCGTGGGCCATACCAGACGATCTATTAACTTTATATTCCCCGGCGAATCTATCTCGGAACGTTCTCAACGCATTTTGTACGTGTTTTTTTGTTAAAACTTAATCAAAATTATATTCCAATTTTGTATATTAACAATACAACTTTTAATACGGTAAACAAGTATAATTTTTACTCTCTTCTCAATTCCTTAATATTTCCAAATTGCACGAGACGATTACATTCTACAATCTAAACATGTGACGCGCACGAAATTTCGAGGTTATGATTTTTTATCATTTCCTTATCAACTCGTTATTCATTTCTTTTATTTGATTATTTGATTATGTGAATTTCATAATTTATAGAGATTTTCTATATAGTCGTTTAATGTCATGTTATTCAGTGTGAAGTTTTTCCATAGTAAGGTCTATTAAGTTGGCACCACTACTTTCATATTTTGAGTTATCAACTATGCCACAATTTAGGGCTCTTCAACGCTCAAAAGTAAAAATTTGTCGCCCCTCATTTTTTTTAAAAAAACTTTGATTCTTCTATCTTATAAGGAAGCACGTAAAAATTGTTCCTAAATAATTTTGGGTTAAAAAAAAATTCAGCAAACAAGTAGACGAAATAAAATTTTTCTGCGAG
Source organism: Leptopilina drosophilae (assembly GCA_032873175.1). Taxonomy (NCBI): domain Eukaryota; kingdom Metazoa; phylum Arthropoda; class Insecta; order Hymenoptera; family Figitidae; genus Leptopilina; species Leptopilina drosophilae. The sequence continues at coordinate 37,545,814 of CM065486.1, read as the reverse complement.
AAAATTTTTTTAAAGCATTAAAATAAAGTGACTGAGTAGTTGAGTCGGGACTTTTCTTTTTTATATACAGGGATACGTGTAAACAGTCACGTACACTTTTCCCGCATATGTAAATACGGGGAAAATCAATAAAGCTTAAATCTACTCATTCAAAAAGTCGGAAATAAAATTTGTTATCGAACAAAATTCATTGGAATAAAATTAGTCAATTTTTAAATATGAAAAAAAAATAATGAAAATTTGCTGATAACTTTGCTAACAGACTGGATTTCTTTGATAGTTGTTCCCTATGTTAAACTACAAGTTTAAAATTACATGTTCAATAATAATAATAATAGCGCAGAATTTTTACTTTTTAATTTGAATAAAGTAGTAATTCAATATTTGTTATAATTTGTAAGTAAATTTCTTCGAAAAGGAATGGGAATTTGTCCGTATTTTAAATAAATGAAATAATATCGCAATATTCCTGTATTGAGTAGACAATAAGTTAGGCATGAAACACTCGAATGTTTACGTTACCACTCCGAGTGAATCTAAAGGTTCCAATTTTGAAGCTACGTCCCAGATGGCGCAACATTCTAAACTCCGATTCTCACCAAAGAACTATTTTTCCTTCATATCATTTTTACCTCCCGCTGTATTATTTCCTATACTATTTTTTATTTATTTACTTCGTAAAATTTTCAATTCTTTGTTAATTTTTTACTTCTCTATTTTCGCTTTATTATTTCTTATCGTCTTCCTTTAATTAATTTTATTCCTTTAATTTACTACACAAAATTTCTAATTCTTTAATAATTTTTTATATCTCCATTTTTGCTTTATTATTTCTGATTATTTTCCATTAATTTATATTCAATAATAATAATAATATTTTAAATATATAAATATATTTTTTATTTTTTAATTTACTATATATAAAATTTTGATTTTTTCCCTTAAAAAAAAACTTTACAGAAATAGAAATAATAGAAAATTGAATTAAAACTTTACAATTGCATTCTGCATGCAAAAGTTAATGTGAGCTTTTAATTTTGATAATGGAATGAGAGAAAAAAAAATAGAGGAAAAAAATGTAGAAGTTCAGGAGGGAAAAAAATCGAACTTAGAACGTTACTTGCGTGATTAAGAGAGCACAGGTCATTACACTCGAATGTGATAATGTGAAGTCGACACTAAACGAAATTCAACGCGTCCGATATTAAGTATATATATATATAAAAATAATTAAAGGAAATGGGAAACGTTAAGAAAACAATTTATGTATATACACAAACATGCGAAAGTGATGACACAAAATATTTATTTACGCACGAAAATAACTAATTTAGCTAAATTAATTTTTTTGTTGTACTTTTGGTTTATTACGTAAAAAAAGCAAAAGAAAATTATTTTTTTTTATCAAACACAAAGGCGTAGACAAATATGTAATTATTTAATTTCAATTAAACATAATATTTTTTATTATTTTAATGAACAATAAATAATTATTTTAATTTAAATAAATAATTATATAATAATAGTAAATAATTATTTATTATTTTAATGAACAATAAATAATTATTTAAATTTAAATAAATAATTATATAATAATAAATAATTATTTATTATTTTAATTAACAATAAATAATTATTCATTATTTATTTACATTTTTGGGTGCCAATGGTTTTTTTAAAATTATTAAGTAAAAATAATTTATTTATCCCTTTGTGTTTAGTTAAAAAATTGAATTTTTGTTTTTGGACAAAACTGAAAGTTAGGAAAGATAATAAAAATTCCTTTTTTTAAATAAGTCAAAAATTATTTTTTTTAAATTATTTTTTTAAATTAACCCAAAGGAGCCAAATAAGTATATTTTATTTATTGTTATTATTATTATTATTATTATTATTATTATTATTATTATTATTATTAAAATTTGAAAAAATTAAATAGAGTTATATTAAAATCTTTGAAAAATATTTAATTAAAATTTTTAAATTAAAATTTTTAATAAACATTTAAAATGAAGTTTTAAAAAAATATTCAAATATAATATTGTTTTAGTAAAGTAAATAAAGTAACAAGGAAGGGTATAATATTACAGAGTAGTTTTCATACAAAGTTAAAAAAAATTGTAATAAAGAAGCGCATTTTATTGACGTTAAAATTTAAAACCAAAACTCTTATGTACTTTTTCATTTATGAAATCTGAATAAAGTTAAAATTTTGTCGAATTTTTAAAAATTATTATTAAAAATTAAGGCAAATTAAACGAAAACATTCGAACAATGAATAAAATATTTATTTACTCCAACGTTTCGAAATCTAAATGATTTCCCCTTCAGGGAGCCTATCTAAAAAAAAATATACAAAATTAAAATAATAAAATAAAAATTATACACATAATTAAAATAATAAAACAATAAAATTAGTTTAACAATAAATAAATAATTATATTACCAAAAAATAATAATTAAACAATAAATAAATAATTATATTACCAAAAAATAATAATTAAAATAGACGAAGATAAAGGATCATGGAGGTTAAACATTACGTAAATAATAATTATTATTAAAATTTAAAAACTGAATTAAATTAAAATTTAGAAAAAAATATGTTAAAATAAAATTTTTTTAAAAATAATAAAATTAAAATTTTTTAAACATTTTTAAATATAATATTTCAGTAGAGTAAATAAAGTAACAAGAAAGATTATGATATTAGAGAGCAGTTTTCATACAAAAGTTAATGAAAATTGTAATATCTTAAAAAGCGCATTTTATTGAGTTTAAAATTTAAAACCAAAACTCTTACGTACTTTCATTTATAAAATCTTATATAATAAAGTTAAAATTTTTTCGAATTCTTAAAAATTATTATTAAAATTTTAAAACTGAATTAAGGGCATTTGAACACTATGACGTCACAATGTGTGAAAAGCATGAGTTTTAAAATTGTGACGTCATAATGGTTCAAATACCCTTAAATTAAAATTTTAACTTAAAAAAGATTTTTAAATTAAAATAAAGAAAAAAATGTGTTAAAATAAAATTCTTTAAAAATGTTAAAGTAAATTTTTTTTGAAATGTTAAAATTAACATTTTTAAAACATATTAAAATGTATTGTTTTAGTAGGGTGAATAAAGTAACAATAAAGGGTGTGATATTTTAAAATTAAATTAAATTAAAATGTTCAATTTAAAAAGATTTTTAAATTAAAATGAAAAAAATTTTTAAATAAAACTTTTTAAAAATTTAAAAATAAAATTTTTTAAAAATTTAAAAATGTTAAAATTTAAATTTTTTAAAACATCAAATAATATTATTTTAGTATAGTATAAATAACGTAAGAAGGAGATGATATAAGAGAGTAATTTGAATACAAAGTTAAAAAAAATGGTAACATCCTAAAAAGTGCATTCTATTGAGGTTAAAATTTAAAATTAAAATTCCTACCCACTTTATTTTTAAAATCTCAATAAATTTAAAATTTTTCGAGAATAATTCAAACCGACCTAAGTCAGAAGTGTTTTATTAAAAAAATTTTATGGTATTTTATAAAATCCCCAATATAACACGGTAAATCGTTAGATATTAAAATAACACCAAAAAGGATTAAAATAATCCAATTTAGTGTTATTTTAATCCATTTTGGTGTTATTTTAATACCTAACGATTTATCGTGAAACTATAAACTCCATCAGCTTAGAACTCCATCCCCTTTAAAGTGATTTCCCTTCTACCGCCCCCCCTTCCATTTTTTCTCCTCTCCTCAAAATGTTTAGCTATACCCTAAATAAAAAAAAAACAAAAAAAAAAATATCAACGAACAATTTTTTTCCCTCTACTTTCTAACATAAAAAAAATAATATTTTCTTAAGAAGAAACTTTTAATGATAATATCCATATTCATTCATTATGACAGGTGAAGGTTAAATTTCACTCGTTAGAATCATGATACCGAGAAGAGGATTATAACTAAAAGGGAGAAGTTGCTAAACTGGTCCTTGCCATCATTCGGCACAACGTAAAATAAAACTTTTTATTGACCTCAATATTTTTTTATACCTGATTTAAAAAAAAGGAATTCCTTAAAAAAAATATTCACTTTTTTTCAAAAATCCAAAATGGCGGCATTTTGAAAAAAGGATTTGGAAAAAAAATTTTCTCAAAGAAAAGGAAAAAAAAATTACAAAAAAAAGGAAAAAAAATTACAAAAAAAGGAAAACTTGACAAGGGGGGGGGGGGGAAGTATGTTCCTAGAAATAAGCCGGGAAGAGTGAAAACGTAAACAGAGATAACCTCTTCTTCTTGAATTTTATGTCATCTAATGTGTGTTTATTTTTCTTTTGCAATAAAAAATATTTTTTCTTAGCTATTTAAAATTTTGGTAAAAAAAAAAATGATTGGAACTAACGTTTCGATATTTTCTGACTACCGTGAAATTTGGACTGCCACTAAACACACGCGTCATTTCAAACCTTAGGATTAAAATTGCACGTAAGGATGCACCGGTAGCGGCCATATTTTCTTGCTGTCTCTCTCACTCCTGTGTTTTTTTCTCTCTTTTTATTTATATATATATATATATGTATATATGGTCACACACGACACGACACTTTTATGTTTATATTTTAAGAAGAGGGAGAGAGAAGTGAAGGAGGAGGAAATGTGTTTGCCGGCGACCGGGAATTAACACACAATCACACCTGTTTCTCTATGTGAGAGACTACCTCGGCGTAAAAACACGAGGGACGATCGCTCGCTTTCGAGCGACTGCCGCCCGCGAGGGCAGACGACACATTTCGTTTGGATCCGGCGGGAGACGATCTGGGACTTCGCCACACACCACCCAACACAACTCCTCCAAAAACTTTGCTATGTATATGTATGTACGTATATATAAATGTATTTGTGAATCATGCGCGCCTCGATAACGGATAATATTTCCAGCGGAAACACAACACAGTGCCAATGGTGAATAGTCATGAAATTCACTCGAGGAGCTTGAACACGAAAGAGGGAGAGAGAGAGAGAGAAAAATTAGCAGATGATGCATTCCGAATGGAAACGAGAGAGGGGGAATTGAATTTCCCGCCAAATTGGAACGCATGCGCGGAGCACCATTCAGGATCATTGCGAAAGGTAAATATTTGCAAAAACATTGACTTCAAGTCTGGAGAAATATTTTCCTAAAGTACACGGAGAAAAATCTGTTGGGAATATTGCATGGAGTAGAGGTTAAGAATATAGCATAAACACTTACTTATCTTACTATAAGATAAAGTAAATTTTCCAAGAAGAAAAGTTACCAACTGTCGGTAATTTCGAACTTTTCGTTTTAAAAATTCTATTAACTAATCATAGTAAATAAAATAATTAGTTACTAATATTCTCTCTGTTAATAATAGTACTGCAAATAAGATTTCCATATTATTAATTAACGAAAAACGATTAAACTTTTCTAGAGAAAAAACAGGAGTGCTGACATCTTGTTTTTCACGGAGCAATTTCAATGTCGGTAAGGCAGGCGTATTATCCGTTTACAATATTAAACGGAAGGTGGCCAAAAGACTTGTCAACGTACTTCAGAACAATTTATTGACATTTAAATCGAATCGACTGAAAATAATAATTCTGCAAAAAAAGTAAAAAATCGTTTTTATATAATTTGAAAACTAAACGGAGAAATGATATCCATAATCATTGAAATTATTCGAACGGTAATATTAAGAAGGTGCTGGCAACGAATTAAAAAGTTTAATATCAAGAGATGAATCAAATGCTATATCACATAATAATCCATCATTTTTAAGTTCTAAACATAATAATATTTATGATAACAAATTTAAAAAGTAGAAAAAAAACTTTTTAAGTTCTTATAACAATTAGTTATAAAGATGATAAATTTAGCAGATTAAATCAACATAAAATTCTTCAAAATAACAACATCAGTGATTCTTGGATCGAAAATTTCGCTAATACAATTATACCAGTGTTAACGATATTCTAAGACTTGGTAATAAATTTTACTCATCCTTCGTAAGAAGAATTCGCACGTTTTTTCGCATATTTTTTCGCACGTTCTTTTTGTAAAAAGAAAGTTCTAAATTAGAGCTGATTTCGGTACTAAAATAGAACCAAATTATGAATTAGTACCAAAATTGGTACTAAATTAATACCTTTCTTTTTACAGTGTAATGTTGTGAAAGATTTGGAGAGAAATAATGAGCTTAATGAGTATTCCAAAATTGAGAAGAAGAAATCAGACACAAAGTTTTAACAATTAAGTTCCACTTATATTAAAAAACCTAAGCATATTTCAGATTATGATCGAATTATTGCTAAAAATATTAACATTAAAGAAAAAACATTTCTAGAAAATAACAAACACCTTTTCATTATTATTTTTTTATAATTATTTCTATTTCCAAACTTTGTGGACAAATTTCTGATTACAATGAAAAGTATTGCCCACAAAAGTTAGGAATTAATTCCTATTAGTTTCAAAAAGTTTTCTAAATTAAATGGACGAAATTTTGATTAAAATCAGAAGTTCTACCTGACAAAATCTGGGGAAAAAATTCCAACTTTAGTTGGGGAAAATTTCTTTAATTTTTGACATTTTTTCGAATTTGATGAAAAATCTTCCAATTGCAATATAGGAAATATTTTCTACAAAACTTTTTGGTAAAAATTCCGAATTTAATAGGGAATTGTACCTAATGACCTGAGGAAAAAATTCCAACTTAAGTTAGAAAAAATTTCTTCAACTTCTGACATTTTTCCGAATTTTATGAAAAAATTTCCAATAATTGCAATATAGGAAATATTTCCTACCAAATTTTTAGTAAAAATTCCGAATTTAATAGGAAATTTTACCTAATAATCTGAGGAATAAATTCTAACTTCAGTTAGGAAAAATTGCTTCAACTTCTGACATTTCTCCGAATTTTGTGAAAGAATTTCCAATTGCAATATAGGAAATATTTCCTACAAAATTTTTTGGTAAAAATTCCGAATTTAATATGAAATTCTACCTAAGAATCGCAGAAAAAAAATTCCAACTTCAGTTAGAAAAAAATTCGTTCTACATTCGACATTTTTCCAAACTTGTTAGAAAATTTCTAAATGCAATTGGAAACGTTTCCTACAAATTTTTTGAACAAATTCCGATTATATATAGTTTGGAAATAATTGTGCTGTTGTGTTTCGGCGCTGCCCTAATTTTTTGGAAACAATTCCAAATTTCGATATTTTTTCTAACTTGATGGAAAAAATTCCAATTGCGATAGAAAATATTTCTTAGAAAATTCATTTACTTTTAAAGAATCAATGTTAAATTTAAAAATGTTTTTTGTCTTTATTTAACGATTGATGTACAAAATCAATATAGTGTTTGGAGTTCGCAGTTTTAATTTTGCCTTAATACGCAGAGTTTTAATTTATTTTATTTAAGTACTTTTAAAAATTTTTGTGGTGTGTTATTATAAATGTGTGGCATCATAACGTCCAAGTTTATTATTATAGATTTATGTAAATCAGATGTAAATGTTTATTTTTTTATTACAAAATTAGTTTTATAATTTTTTTATATAGGTACGTTATTCTCAACTTAATTTTTATTATTTTATTTATTAATTTACTTAAACAACTATTAAGAAATTTTCTTAAATTTCTAATTTAAAATTCCGATATTTTATTTTACTTTATTCATTCTAAATTCTTTATTAGAATTTCGATACTCTTTTATTTTAGTTATGACTCCAAACTCTATGATTTCTCTGACGTTCGTTGGGTGAATTTATTTATATTTTCTTCTGACGAACGTCTATTTATTAATTTTTTGGTAAGATATTATTATAACGTATTATTTATGAATGAATGTTAGATTAATTATACAATTTTTTGAAATTTATATATTTTTTAAATTTTATAATTTTTTTTTATTGACGAATGTTAAGTATATATTTTTGTATATTATTTTATATATTATTTTATTTTTTGTACATTAATTTATATATTTTTTTGCATATTACATTTTATATTTTTTTTATTATATTTTATATTTTTGTTGACTCCCTGAAGAGGAAATCATCTAGATTTCGAAACGTTGGATATTTTTTTAAAAATTAAAGCCCTATGTATATATAATATTGTCAATACATAAATTTTCATAAAATATAACAATTTTTTAAATTTTGCGAACATAATGGAAAAACATAGAAATGACTATTATATTTAATTTGTATATTTAAAAAATATAATTTTTCTTGCAGATGTTTTTTTATCACTAAATTAGTCAAATTTTCCGACAATCGATAAATATTAATAGTTAATAGAAATATAAATTAAAAAATTGTAAATTATAAACTATTCTATTTGTTTAATTTTCTCTAATTATTCTATTTGTTGTTACTGTCAATAAAATTTGATAATTTATAGTTTTGCAAATATTTCCAATATCGAAATTAGCATAAAATTTCGAAAAACTAAATTCAAATGCTAAATTCAAGTGTATTTATTTAATTTAATTATCAATATTTTAAAAAAACTGTTTAGATTTCTTTGAACTTTACAATTTTTTGTTAGTGAATCGTATATTAATTGTGGTTTGGTTTTTGAGACCAGACGTACATCGTTAAAATTTTGCCAATTTACAAAAATTATATTCGTTCGGTAAGTTTAATAATAATTTTATTAATTTCATTCTTTTTCACAAAAGCTAAAATGACCTTAGAAATATTAATTATTAATTAATAATTATTAATTATTAATTAATAATAATTAATTTCATCCCTTTTCTCAAAAGCTAATTAGACCTAAGAAACATTTTCCAAATTTAAATGCTACTAAAAATTTACAAATAATCTTCATTTTAGATTTATGATGGAAATCGCTAATTTGTCAAATTCGAGTCTAATTCAAACAATTTCGATTGTCACTTACCTACAAAGATTGAGCAATTACATGCACTTGAGTTACAATCTAAAAGTGAATGACGCAAACAATTCGTTTGCAATAATAAATTCCTTTGTAACCTACATAAATACCTACGGAACCGAAGAGGTAAATTCAAATTTTTTAACCCATTGGTTGCTAAACGACAATGTCTACTACGACGAAGACAATAATAAAAATATTAAATACAATGAAGATTTTAAGAAACTTTTATTCGATCATATTATCTCAACAGTTGTTTTTGATAATTACGGAAACATCTACGGCTTTCTTGCCTACTATGTTCAAAAAACAAATCTACACCAATCAGTCGACACTTTTCTCCAACTATTAAAATTATCACTAAGCAAAATGGAATTTAGGGCCAAAAGACTTAAAGACGAGACAATTCATAGAATATTTAACGACATAATTGTTCCCCTATTTCCCGAATCATTAACAAATCTTTACATTGATTCCCTGGACTTTATCTACACGCAAGCTGGTCACTATTTTCATCGTTCGACTTTTCGAAAAACTGACTATAAATTGATAAGCAATTTAAGGAAAGAAAATATAACCGGACTGAGAGAATTTGATAAATTTTACAAAACTGCATTGGCCGTTGAACAATTGTCAATTACCGGAATTATTGACCCAGGATCGTTAAAAATTTTCGCACTACCGGCTATTCTTCACTACGTTCACATGGAGAGGAAAAAAATCATGTTTCAAATAATTAAATACATTGTAACAGATCCAAAACACTGGAATATTGCCTATAATTATCTATTCACGTACTTGCAAAGTGTCCACGATTTGGTGAATTTGACAAAAGCTGCAGATCCAAAGTATCAGTACTACAAGGCTGTGTTAAATTTTAAAAATTACACCACATTGGTAAAAGAAGAACTAAGGGATAAATGCATTTTTCCCCAAGGGACTCGAATCGATTTCGAAGTCTCTAAGTATTTGAACAATTCATCCGGCTACAGTTGTTTGGGTTCGAAAAAATTGTCACCTGTGGAAAAAATTTATAAGACCCAAACTACCAACATGTTCCTCAAGTATTATCTCTTTAGAAAAAAGATACATCAAGAAAAACTCATGCCCACTTTGACAAGTAGTTTAAATATTTTCACAATAAAGGGAGTAAAATTTGTTAATTGTAATATAATTCACAAATCTACCAATTCGCATTGTCTATCATTGCTGTATGCTTGTATTGTAAGGATCATTGAAGGAATTCCAGCGAATTCGACAAATAATTGTCCTGTACCAGGAGTAATTAACTGGAACGATCTGTTTGGATTTGATAGTTTTTACCAACAATTGACAACAATTGAGACTCGTCGCGTCCTTTCGAAAATTGAGACAACTTTAAGGAAAGTAGGTTTAAGGGCATCGATGCAGGCAGCAATAGAGAATGAACAAATGCTTTGGCAAGCGAAAAAGATTGATTTGAAAATTATCCCTCATTGGATTTTGGGAATTACAAAATATCCTGGAATTGATTATGAATTTGAAATTAATTCAATGTTTCGCGATGGTGACTTATTTTTCATAGAGCATTTGTTGAAGGTGATTGAAAGTGGATTTTTTAAATTTTCCTGAAATATCGATTATTACTATCAGTAGGGATTCGATTATTCTAAAAGAAATGTATGTATTTTTTTTCTATTTTGTGTAATATAATTTTAAAATAATGTAAAAGGTATAACGATTAAGCATTGCTGTGGAGAATTAAAGACAAATGTTTCAATGATTCTTATCCTTTAATTAAATATTGTAATAGTTATATGCATCAGTGCGGAGGATTCATAACAAATATTGCGAATTTAACAAATTTACAAAGTGTTCTTTTATCTAATTTAACCAATTATTTTCAACTTTTACTTCACTTCCCTTTCACATTCACTCCAAATTTATTTTCACTTCACTTTCACTTAACTTTCACTTTCATTCATAATTTATTTTCACTCCATTTTTACTTTACTTTCACTTTACTTTCACTTCACTTTCACTCCATGTTAACTAGAAATTTATTTTCACTTCACTTTTACTCCATTTTCACACAAAATTTATTTTTAATACACTTTTACTACACTTTCACTCAAAACTTTTTATAATTCCACTTACACTTTACTTTCACTGTACTCTCATTATGACTCAAAATTTATTTTCACTTCAATTTCATTTCACTTTTACTTCAAATTTATTTTCACTTCACTTTTACTCCATTTTCACTAAAAATTTATTTGTATTCTACTTTCACTTCACTTTCACTAAAAACTTTTTTAATTCCACTTACACTTCACCTTCACTTTACTCTCACTTTGACTCAAAATTTATTTTAACTTTAATTTCATTTCACTTTTATTCCAAATTTATTTTCACTTCACTTTTACTCCATTTTCACTAAAAATTTATTTGTATTCTACTTTCACTTCACTTTCACTAAAAACTTTTTATAATTCCACTTACACTTTACTTTCACTTTACTCTTACTTTGACTCAAAATTTATTTTCACTTCAATTTCATTTCACTTTTATTCCAAATTTGATTTCACTTCACTTTGACTCCATTTTCACTAAAAATTTATTTTTATTCTACTTACACTTCACTTTCACTCAAAGCTTTTTTAATTCCACTTACACTTCACTTTCACTCAAAACTTTTTTAATTCCACTTACACTTCACATTCACTCAAAACTTTTTTAATTCCACTTACTCTTTACTTTCACTTTACTCTTACTTTGACTCAAAATTTATTTTCACTTCAATTTTATTTCACTTTTACTCATAATGGAATTTCATTCTACTTTCACTTCGTTTTTACTCAAAACATTTTTAAATTCCACTTACACTTCACTTTCATTTTACTCGCACTTTTACTCATCATATATTTTCACTTCAATTTGATTTCACTTTTACTTACTTTACTACGTTAGCCAACAAAAAAGTGAACGAAAAATTGAATAAAATAAACCTAGAGTGAATGTGAAAGTGTATTGAAAAAAATTTGTGAGTAAAAGTAAAGTGAATATTAAATTAAAATAAATTTTAAGCGAAATCAATTTTGACTGAAAGTGGAGTGAAAAAAAATTTTGATTGAAAATGAAGTGAAAATATATTTTCAGTGAAAGTGAAGTATAAATAGGGAAAATATAAATTTTTATTGAAAGTAATGTGTAAATAAATTTAATGTGAAAATAAATTTTGAGTGAAAGTGTAATTGAAAATTGAGTAAAATTAAATTTTTATTAAATGTGAACGTGGAGTAAAAATAAATTTTGATTGAAAGTGAAGTGAAAATGAATTTTGAGTGAAATTGGAAAAGGGGTAAAAATAAATTATGAATCAAAGTGAAAGTGAAGTGGTAGTGGAACAAAAGTTTTTATTGAACGTGAAATTAGAGCAAAAGTGAAGTAAAAATTGAGTGAAATTAAATTTTGGTAAAAAGTGAAAGTGGATTAAAAATAAATTTTGACTGAAAGTGAAGTGAATATAAATTTTGGTTAAAAGTGAAGTGAAAATAAATTTTGAGTGAAAGTGAAGTGAAAATGAATTTTGTATGAAAGTGAAAAAGGGGTAAGAATAAATGTTGAATCAAAGTGAAAGTGAAAATAAATTTTAATTGAAAGTAAAATGAAAATATATTTGGAGTGAAAATATATTTTAGTTAAAAGTGATGTAATAAATATTTTTAGTTAAAATGAAGTGATAATGGAGAAAAAATTAATTTTGTGTGAAAGTGAAGTGAATATATGTTTTGAGTGAAATTTAATTTTAATTAAAAGTAAAATGAAAATATATTTGGAGTGAAAATATATTTTAGTTAAAAGTGATGTAATAAATATTTTTAGTTAAAGTGAAGTGATAATGGAGAAAAAATTAATTTTGAGTGAAAGTGAAGTGAAAATAGAGTAAAAATAAATTTTGTTAAAAAGTGAATGTGGATTTAAAATAAATTTTGATTAAAAGTGAAAATGGAGTAAAAATAATTTTTGATTAAAAGTGAAGTGAAAATAAATTTTGATTGAAGTAAAGTGAAAATAAATTTTGATTGACAGTGAAGTGAAAATAAATTTTGAGTGAAAGTGAAGTGAAAATAAATTTTGATTGACAGTGAAGTGAAAATAAATTTTGATTGACAGTGAAGTGAAAATAAATTTTGAGTGAAAGTGAAGTGAAAATAAATTTTGAGTGAAAGTGAAGTGAAAATAAATTTTGATTGACAGTGAAGTGAAAATAAATTTTGATTGACAGTGAAGTGAAAATAAATTTTGATTGACAGTGAAGTGAAAATAAATTTTGATTGACAGTGAAGTGAAAATAAATTTTGATTGACAGTGAAGTGAAAATAAATTTTGAGTGAAAGTGAAGTGAAAATAAATTTTGATTGACAGTGAAGTGAAAATAAATTTTGAGTGAAAGTGAAGTGAAAATAGAGTAAAAATTAATTTTGAGTCAAAGTGAAAGTGAAGTGTTAATAGGATAAAAAATGTTTTTATTAAAACTGAAATTAGAGTGAAAGTGAAGTGAAAATTGAGTGAAATTAAATTTTGTTAAAAAGTGAAAATGGAGTAAAAATAATTTTTGATTAAAAGTGAAGTGAAAATAAATTTTGATTGAAGTAAAGTGAAAATAAATTTTGATTGACAGTGAAGTGAAAATAAATTTTGAGTGAAAGTGAAGTGAAAATAAATTTTGATTGACAGTGAAGTGAAAATAAATTTTGAGTGAAAGTGAAGTGAAAATAGAGTAAAAATAAATTTTGAGTCAAAGTGAAAGTGAAGTGTTAGTGGAATTAAAAAAGAGTTTTTATTGAATGTAAAATTAGAGTGAAAGTGAAGTGAAAATAATTTTTGAGTGAAACAGAAAGTGTAGTGAAGCCTGAAGAAGTCCTGGAATGGAAATTCTTATTAAATAATAAATGTAAATAACTGTCGTTTCTTTATACTAAAAAACATCAATAATAATAATAATAATAATAATAATGATAATAATAATAATAAAATTTTTACACGTGTTGTTTGAGCGAAACGTATTATCGTGAAAAATTAAAATTTTTAAAAATAATCTAACAGTATTTTGGGGTATGTTTAAATTGCTAAGTCAATATTTAACAAATGTGTCTCAAAAATAATGTTTAAAGCAGAAAAAGAATTATATAATCCCATTGTCATACATATATAAAGAGAGAAAATTGATTCTACAAATAACACTTTGTTAGTCTTTCGACAATTTGCAAAAAATTTAACAATTCTGTAAGTTTAATTTTTTCATTTGTAATATACGAACAGTGTCCAATGATAGTGTTTAATTTTCCATTTTCAATCTCTTAATTGACATTAAAAAAAATATTAATTAATTGACATTAAAAAAATATTAATTAATTGACATTAAAAAAATATTAATTAATTCACATTAAAAAACTATTAATTAAATTATAGTAATAATATTAATATTTATTAATTTCAGATCAATTCGGATGATCAGAATTAGAAACCAAAATGAATCCTTCAAATATAACTCTAGATACAATTCAAATAATTTCCACCGTCACGTATTTACAAAGATTAAGTAACTTTATGCACCTAAGTTACAATCTCGACGTTAATGACAAAAACAATTCATTGGCAATTATTAATTCATTCGCTATTTATTTATACATCAACGAGAACAAAGAGATTAACTTAAATTTCCTAGCTCATTGGTTATTGAACGATGGTATTTATTTTGACATTGATAATGCCGATGAAATAAAATACTCTAGGTATTTCAGAAAAATTTTATTCAATCACATTATTGATAGTGTGATTTTTAAGAATTATGGAAATGTTTATGGTTTCATGGCAGAAGTTTATCGACACATCAAAGAAGAACAAGAGACAGTGAGAATTTTTGTTCAAAATGCAAAAACAAAATTAAAAGAAATAAATGAAGGGAATTTTGTACTCGAGGAAGATGCAATTGGAATTATATTACGTCGAATGATTGTTTCCCAATTTCCTGCACATCGAAAAATGTTGTATTTATATTCAGTGGATTTTATTTACGCACAAGCGGGCTTCACATTGTACAATGCGGAATTAGTTCAGTTTCACTATAGTCACAGTTCGAAAATAAAATGGAGAACGCAGCATATTCGTCACAGTGATTATCGTTTTGATGATTGTCTCGAAATTGGATTGGCAGTGCATCACTTGATTCGGTCTGGAGAAATTGACAGGAGGGCTTTTCGAATTTTTGCACTTCCGGCTATTTTGTATTACGTCAAGAGTCGAAGGTTTGAGCTTGAACAAGTGGAAATAAGCCAAATTGTCACGAATCGAAAACACTGGATTGAGGCTTATGAAACGTTGTTTAATAAATTGAACAGATTTTTGAGCTTTTCGCATAATATTCTGCGTAGGGATGCAAAATATCAATACTACCTGGCTGTGTATAATTTTAAAAGTTACTCCACACTGGCTAGGGAGGTAGTAATGGAAAATTGCGAACCTTTAAGTAAATTTCAATTAGAAGACGAAGCAGTAAAGTATGTTGAGAATCCAGACAACTATACATGTTCTGATAGTAGAAAACTAACGTCCCTAGACGTATTGTTCAAGAGCAAAATGAATAAATTTCTCCACAAATATCATACTTTTGCTTCAGCAACAAATAATTACTTGAAAGCTTCTGCGAAAAGTCCACTTATGATAAATAGGGAAATATTCATTGACTGTAAAGAATCACACATTGACAAGAACGAGAGTAACGAAACATTTCTAGCAAAATTTAATAAACATTTAGAAGAAAGTGTTCACTGTTTTCCCCTACTTTATGCATGCACTGCAGGCATTATTGCTGGAAATGAATTCAATTCAACGAATAATTGTCCAATAAAGGAGGTAATTCGTTTACAAGACGTTATTAATCGAATGTCTGTGAGTTTACATTTGACTCAACAGGAAACACGAATATTGTTGGTATCAAGTGGAACATCATTGAGGACACTGGCTCTAAGGTCCTCTATGCTGGCTATTTTACATGGCAAAGATTTACAGAAAAATGGAAATTTGACAAATCATATGTTTAATGATGTAGGATATCCAAAATCGAGGGAAATTGATAATGCTAAAGAGCTGTACGAGATTTTCGTTGCTGATAGTTTAAGAAAAATACAATATTTGATGAGTACGATTGCGAAGAGATTTTTTATTTCCTATAAAGCTGTTTCTAGGAGGATTGTCATGTATTTTTAATCTACAATGTAAATGTCGAATAAAATCGTTGATGTATATTTATTCCGTAATAATGGTTTATGGTCCTGGAGTTCGATTATGTAATTTCACTTCACTTTCAACCAAAATTTATTTTCACTCCATTTTCACTTCAACTTCACTCAAAATTTATGTTCATTCCATTTTCACTTCAACTTCACTCAAACTTTATTTTCAATTCACATCCAATCAAAATTTATTGTCACCCTATTTTCACTTCACTTTTACTTTAATTTAACTTTTTCAAACTTTTTTTAATTCCACTTATTCTTGACTTTCACTTTACTCTCATTTTGACTCAAAATGTATTTTCACTTCAATTTCACTTTACTTTGACTTTGACTCAAAATATTTTTCTACTCCAATTTTTACTCCAATTTCACTTCACTTTCACTTTAATTCAAAACTGATTTTCATTCCACTTTTATTTTACTTTCACTCACAACTTTTTATTATTTCCCATTGACTCAAAATTTTTTTTCACTTCACTTCAATCAAAATTTATTTTCACCCTATTTTCACTTCACTTTTAATCAAAATTTATTATTACTCTATTTTAACTTCAATTTCCCTTAAAATTCATATTCAATTTACATCCAATCAAAATTTATTGTCACCTTATTTACACTTCACTTTCAATCAAAATTTATTTACACTTCCATTTTAATTTTACTTTTTTTTCAAAATTTATTTTTACTCCATTATCACTCAAAATTAATTTTTTCTCCATTATAACTTCACTTTAACTAAAAATATTTTTTACATTACTTTTAATTAAAATTTATTTTCACTTAAAATATATTTTCACTTCACTTTCAACAAAAATTTATTTTCACTTCACTTTCAACCAAAATTTTTTTCCTCCACTTTTTCTTCACTCTGACTTTGAACTATTTTTTTATTCCACTTACACATCACTTTCACTTTGCCTTCACTTCACTTTCAATCAAAATTAATTTTCATCCTATTTTCACTTCACTTACAATCAAAATATATTATTACTTTATTTTCACTTAAAATTTAATTTCACTCTATTTTTACTTCACTTTCACTTCATTTTCACTTCACTTTCAATCAAAATTAATTTTCACCCTATTTTCACTTTACTTACAATCAAAATTTATTATTACTTTATTTTGACTTAAAATTTATTTTCAAATTATATCTAATCAAAATTTATTGTCACTCTTTTTACACTTCACTTTTAATCAAAATTTAATTTAATTAATTTTTTAATTCCTCTTATACTTCACTCACTTTGACTTAAAATGTATTTTCACTTCAATTTCATTTCACTTTAACTCCAAATATTATTTTTATTCCTTTTTCACTTTCACTCTAAATTTATTTTCACTACATTTGCACTTCACTTTCAATCAAAATTTATTTTCACTCTAAATTTATTTTAATTTCACTTTTACTTTACTTTCACTTTAATTCAAAATATATTTCTACTCCAATTTTTACTCCAATTTCATTTCACTTTCACTTTCATTCAAAACTGATTTTCATTCCACATTTATTTTACTTTCACTCACACAACTTTTTATTATTTCACCTAGACACAAAATTTATTTTACATTCAATTTAATTTTTTTTTACTCCCAATTTAGTTTCATTCCAATTTAAATACACTTTTACAGACAGTTAATTTTTATTTAAGTTTTACTTCAGATTCGATTAAAACATTTTTTATTCCACTTACACTTTACTTTCACTTTGACTAAAAGTTGATTTTCACTTAATTTTCACTTCACTTTCACTCAACAATTTTTCAACTCGATTTTCACTTCACTTTCAAATTTTCTCAAAAATTTTTTCCACTCCACTTTCACTACAATTTCTAGTTTGTTAACATTATGGACTCTAACTTCGTATTTTATAAAATAAAAAATGAAATAGAAATCGATTGAAGGTAAAAGTTTTCTAAAAGTAAAGTAAAAGTGGAATGAAAATAAATTTTGAGTGAAAGCGAAGTGAAAGTGAAGTGAAAATGAACTCTGAGTGAAAGTAAAATAAAATTGAAGTAACAATAAATTTTTGATCAAAGTGAAAGCAAAGTGAAAGTGATGTGTAAGTGGAATAAAAAAAAAGTTCAGAGTCAGAGTGAAGAAAAAGTGGAGTCAAAATCAATTTTGAGTGAAAGTGAAGTGAAAATGCAACGAAAATAAATTTTGATTAAAATGAATGGAATTAATTTTGATTGAAGTGAAGAGAAAATTTATTTTGAGTGGAAATGAAGTGAAAATGAATTTTGAGTGAAAGTGAAGTAAAATTGTAATAAAAATTAATTTCGTGTGAAAGTGAAGTGAAAATAAATTTTGATTGAAAGTGAAGTGAAAATATATTTTAATTAAAAGTGATGTAAAAACTATTTTTAGCTAAAGTGAAGTGATAATGGAGAAAAAATAAATTTTAAGTGAAAGTGAAGTGAAAATGGAGTAAAAATAAATTTTGAAAAAAAGTAAAATAAAAATGGAAGTGAAAATAAATTTTTAGTGAAAATGAAGTGAAAATAAATTTTGAGTGAAAGTGAAGTAAAAGTGTAATGAAAATTAATTTCGAGTGGAAGTGGAGTGAAAATAAATTGTGATTGAAAGTGAAAATGGAGTAAAAAAAGATTTGATTGAAAGTGAAGTGAAAATATATTTTAAGTGAAAATATATTTTAATTAAAAGTGATGTAAAAACTATTTTTAGCTAAAGTGAAGTGATAATGGAGAAAAAATAAGTTTTGAGTGAAAATGGAGTAAAAAGAAGTTTTGAAAAAAAGTAAAATAAAGTAAACAATTTTACAAAAACAAAATAATTTTCAATTTTGCGTGGAATGCCCCATAAATTGTAAGAAAAGAATAATAAGAATACAAAATAACTAGAAAAAATATAAATTAAATACAGCACTAGTTTGTTCTAGTTACAAAGTAAATATTCAATAAATGTGTCGACTAGTAATTTTTAGTAGAAAAAAATTCTATCATCTCAAGGCCCCAAAAAACCATTGCCATGAAACATATCAATATTAAAATACCACAAATTTTTATATTGAAAAACAAATGTATAATAATTTGCTAACATAAATACTAAATACTTTTTAAAAACGTGCAAACAAGTAGGAGAGTAATAATTATAAACACCTGTTGATAAGAAGATTGCGCAAATTGTTAACAATTATTTATTTTTTTCCTGCTTTATTCTACTATGTTATTTGAATGAATCATTAAAAAAAATTGATTTAAAATTAGAATATTAAATTTTTTTCCTTAAAAAAATTTTTTTTTTAATTAGAAAATGAAATTTTTTTCCTTAAAAAAATTTTTTTTTAATTAGAAAATGAAATTTTTTTCCTTAAAAAATTTTTTTAACAATTCGATAATTATGGGAAATTTTAACAGTGATCTAAAGAGTCCCTAATCTAATTATGTAATTTCACTTATTCACAAACTGAAAATAGAGTGAAAGTGAAGTGAAAATAAATTTTGAGTGAATGTGGAAGTGCTGTAAAAATAAAATTTCATTGAAAGTGAAAGTGGAGTGAAAATAAAATTTATCTGAAACTTAAGAAGAAAGGGATATAAAGTTTCAGTCAGTCAATCTATTATTATTTATTGAATATTTGCCATTTATCTCTATCAAATATTGAAATAGATACAATTTATATTCAAAATTCATTAAAAATAAACAAAAATTATTCTTATTTTACCTAAATTTAGTTAAGAATAAATTCTACAAAAAAGAGAGAAAACTTATATTAATTTATTTAAATAAGTCAATATTTAACAAATATTCATATATAATAATACGTCAAGACAATTTTAGAAAATTATAAAATTTAATATAATAATTCTGTATCGATATAAAACGACATGAACAAACTTTATCACAAATAATAATAATAATTGTCCGTTTAGTCCAGTTTTTGAAAAATTACCGATATTACCTCTAGAAAAAATTGGTAAGTTCCTGTAAAAAAAACTTTGTAAAGAAATAATAATAATAATAACAATAATAATAATAATAATAATAATAATAATAATAATAATAATAATAATTTTTGACAAAATTATGATGAAGAATAAATCTCTTCTTTATTCTTTATTCTTTATTCTTTATTCTTTATTCTTTATTCTTTATTCTTTATTCTTTATTCTTTATTCTTTATTCTTTATTCTTTATTCTTTATTCTTTATTCTTTATTCTTTATTCTTTATTCTTTATTCTTTATTCTTTATTCTTTATTCTTTATTCTTTATTCTTTATTCTTTATTCTTTATTCTTTATTCTTTATTCTTTATTCTTTATTCTTTATTCTTTATTCTTTATTCTTTATTCTTTATTCTTTATTCTTTATTCTTTATTCTTTATTCTTTATTCTTTATTCTTTATTCTTTATTCTTTATTCTTTATTCTTTATTCTTTATTCTTTATTCTTTATTCTTTATTCTTTATTCTTTATTCTTTATTCTTTATTCTTTATTCTTTATTCTTTATTCTTTATTCTTTATTAAGCAATTTAACAATTGTACTTATTTCAGATTAACTCTTTTGTGAAAATTAAAAACTGAAAACAAAAAACAAACTGAAAACTGATATACATTGTTGAAAAATGGACTTAGCAAATTTTACCCAAACTCTAAATGCAATAGAATTGATTTCAATTGTCAGTTATTTACAAAAATTGAGTAATTTTTTGGAATCGAGAACTTATCTTGAGGCAGAGGACAAGAATAATTCGTTTGCAATTATTAATTCGTTGGGAAATTTTTTGAGTATTCACGAAAATAATGAGGAGAAATCAAATTTCCTGGCTTTCTTGTTGCTGAACGAAAATGTTAGATTTAAGGAACCAATATTTACGAGAAGAATATATAATTCGAGTAGTGAGAGTGGTTGGAATAATTCAATTGGTTTGGGTTCACGGAACAAGAAGGCGAATGACTTGAGGCAAAATTTACCATCACGGGATGAATTTTCACACTATGGCTATCCATATCATGTCAACTATGAGAAAGATTTGAAGACAATTTTATTCGACTACATAATTTGTAGAGTTATTTTCGAGAAGTATGTCAACATTTATGGTTTTTTGGTGGAAATTTATCGCCGTGGGAAATTTGATCAATCGATTGGGACTCTATTGAAGAATGCACGATTTGAACTTGACATGATGAGCGGTACTTTTAATTTCAAGGAAACGAAACTTAGTGCCGATGTGATTGAAAGAATATTTAACGGAGTGATTGTACCACTATTTCCGGGAACTAATGGAACTTTGCTGAATTCATTGGACTTTATTTACGCGCAAGCTGGATCGATTTTGTACCATTCGCCTCTAGTTCGGTACGATTATTTCTTTAAATTGAAAAACAGTACGAAAAACACTTTCGATCGTAGTGAAGGATTAATTTTTCACGATTCTCTCGAAATTGGATTGGCTCTCCAGCAATTGTCTCATTTTGGCAAAGTCGAGAAATCAGTTCTGCAAATTTTTGCCCTTCCGGCACTTTTCAACTATGTTAGGATCAACCGTACTCAAGAGTATTTTGATCTGAAACATTTAATTTCCTCCCCAGAACACTTGTCAAAGGCTTATGAATTGTTATTTACCAAATTGCAGACATCGTTTTATGTTCTTGACAACGTTAAAGCTGTGGATCAAAAATATCAGTTTTACCTAGCTTTGTACAATTTTAAAAATCGAACAACCTTAGCAATGGAGGAATATTTGCGAAAGTGTCAAGTTTTTAATGTTAGTCACTTAGAGGCTGAAATTTATAACTATGCCAACAATTCTAGCAACTACAAATGTTTAGGAACCGAAAAACCACTTCCTCTAGATAAACTTTTAAGAGAAGTGGGAAACGATTTTCTTGCCAAGTACCATAGATTTCGTACCACATTCAAGGAGGAAATCGCCAAGAACCAATCGAGCAAACTGAGAAGGAAAAAATACAGAATTAATCAACGAATATTTCCGATTTGTGACAAAGAAGTGCACTTGAAAATAGATCATGTAGAAAAGGAATTTTTAGCAACAGCATCAAATCAAAAAATTAATGTTACGACCAATGGGAAACTATTGGCGAGAAGAAAAAGTCCTTGTCTCTCATCACTATTTATGTGTACTGTAGGCATCATTGAAGGAAACCCAATTAATTCATCGAGTGATTG
Organism: Leptopilina drosophilae; assembly: GCA_032873175.1. Lineage (NCBI taxonomy): Eukaryota > Metazoa > Arthropoda > Insecta > Hymenoptera > Figitidae > Leptopilina > Leptopilina drosophilae. The sequence goes on along the minus strand of CM065486.1, from coordinate 37,523,446 downwards.
TGCAATAAGAGGGAAAATTAGCTTACAACATGTGACAGATGTGAAGAATCTTAGTTCACAATTTACAACCTACGGAATGCGGAGGATAATTTCACAAGTAGGAACATCCCTGAGGACAATGGCTTTAAGGTCCTCAATGCTAACAACCTTGAGGAATGAAAAATCGAAAATGCCAAAAGCGGAAGAAATGACGAAGGAGTTTAACGATGTAGGACTTCCGAAATATCCACTAATTGACATTGGTTATGAAATTGCGACCACATTGGGTGTGGAAGGTTTAAAATTAGTGGAACACTTGATACGAACTGTTGAGAAAGATTATTTTATTTCCTATGAATCGAGTGCTAGGAATTTTAGTATGGATTTTGGAAAAAATTTAAATGTTCATTGAGTCTGAGGAAGATGTCTCAAGAAGATGATGGTTCATACACTAAGTAAATTAAGATTGTTAGAAATAAGGATAAATTCTTAAATATATGTAAAAATAAATATCTAAATTTACAGAATAAATTTTCTAACCTGTCGATGTTTTTATTAAGTTACATCCAATTACAACTGGTTACATCTGGACGGAAAAAATAGATACTTTAGTAAATCTATGACGCGCTCCGAAGAAAGGTACCTAAGAAGCAAACGAATTGTACACGGTAAATCGTTAGGTATTAAAATAACACCAAAATGGATTAAAATAACACTAAATTGGATTATTTTAATCCTTTTTGGTGTTATTTTAATACCTAACGATTTACCGTGTAGGTTAGGATCGTGTTAGATTTCTCTTGATTAAAAGTTTATTTTTAATTATTTGAATTTGAAAACCAATTTTTATTGAATATTTTAAATATAATGAAGACTTGAAGATTTATAATTTTTAATTAATAATTCATTTTCGTTCTGTATTTTTACTTGAAAAATTAAAAACATACTATTAAAAAAATATATTAAAAAAATTAAAAACATAACCTCAAATTTTTTGCTTCTTCTTTCTTCAGAGCGTGACACATATTCTATATTTTAGAAACTTTTTTCGGAACAACTATTGAGTATTTGAATTTAAAAAAATTAATACACATGTAAACGGTGCTTTGAACTTCATTCTGACATATTTTATTTAAAAAAAATACTTTTTCTTAAAACTTCTGTAACGTATCTACTGAAGCCCCTTCGAAAATATTATATAAGCTTTTAAAAGTACTTTGAACTTCATTTTGACATATTTTATTTTAAAAAAATCCTTTTTCACAAAAATTTCTGTAACGTTTCTTCTAAAGCTCCTTCAAAAATATTATAAAAGTTTTTAAAATTGCTTCCCAAGATTATAACAAATAATTTATTAAGTTTCTTTTCAATTTCTGATTTTAACATCAAATAAAGTTAAATTTTTGCCTACAAGTTGGAAATTTACGACAATTGAATTCGACAATTGAATTCGACAATGGAAATCGACAATTCCAATTGTGCAAAACACAAAATTGGAAATTGTGTTTAATTGTAAAAAGGTCAAAGTTGAAAAAATGGTTAAATACAAAAAAAATGTAAATTGGTTAATTTGAATAAAAGGCAAAGTCAAAAATTGTTTAATTTGAATGAAAGACAAAATTGATTATAATAGATAAATGGCAAATTTGACAATTGGTTAAGTTATAAAATAAGTAAAGTTGGAAATTGGATGCACTGGATAAAGTAAAAATTGAAAATTAATTAAACTAAATAAAAGGAAACATTAAAAATTGGTTTTATTGAATATATGGCAAAATTGGCAATTGGTAATATTGGATAAAAGGCAAAATGAAAAATTGGTTCATTTGGATTAAATCCAAAGTTGGAAATTGGTTAAACTGGATGAAGAGAAATATTGCCAATTGGTTAAATTAAAAAGGCCACATTAAAAATTTATTAATTTGGATAAAATGTAAAGTTCAAAATTGGTTATATTTAATAAAAGACAAAGTTAGAAATTGGTTAAATATAATAAAAAGCAAAATTGGCAATTGGTTTATTTTAAAAAAGGCCAAATTAAAAATTGGTTAATTTGGATAAAATGTAAAGTTCAAAATTGGTTATATTTAATAAAAGACAAAGTTAGAAATTGTTTAAATTGGATAAAAAGAAATATTGCCAATTGGTTAATTTAAAAAAAGGCCAAATTTAAAATTGGTTAATTTGGATAAAATGTAAAGTTCAAAATTGGTTATATTTAATAAAAGACAAAGTTAGAAATTGTTTAAATTGGATTAAAAGAAATATTGGCAATTGGTTAAATTAAAAAAGGCCAAATTAAAAGTTGGTTAATTTAGATAAAATGTAAACTTCGAAATTGGTTATATTTAATAAAAGACAAAGTTAGAAATTGTTTAAATTGGATAAAAAGAAATATTGGCAATTGGTTAAATTAAAAAAAGGCCAAATTAAAAATTGGTTAATTTGGATAAAATCTAAAGTTCGAAATTGGTTATATTTAATAAAATAAGACAAAGTTATAAATTGGTTTTATTGGATAAAAAGAAATATTGGCAATTGGTTAAATTAAAAAAAGGCCAAATTAAAAATTGGTTAATTTGGATAAAATCTAAAGTTCGAAATTGGTTATATTTAATAAAATAAGACAAAGTTAGAAATTGGTTTAATTGGATAAAAAGAAATATTGGCAATTGGTTAAATTAAAAAAAGGCCAAATTAAAAATTGGTTAATTTGGATAAAATCTAAAGTTCGAAATTGGTTATATTTAATAAAAGACAAAGTTAGAAATTGGTTTAATTGGATAAAAAGAAATATTGGCAATTGGTTAAATTAAAAAAAGGCCAAATTAAAAATTGGTTAATTTGGATAAAATGTAAAGTTCAAAATTGGTTATATTTAATAAAATAAGACAAAGTTAGAAATTGGTTTAATTGTATAAAGAAGAAAGTTCAAAATGGCTTAAATTTAAAGGGGGAAAAGTTGGAAATTGGTTGTATTGAATAAAAGTCAAAGTTAAAAATTGATTATATTAAATAAAAGGAAACATTGCAATTGGAAATTTGTTATATTGGATAAAAGACAATGTTGAAAAAATGGTTAAAGTACATAAAAGGCAAAATTAGAAATTAGTTATATTGGATAAAACGCAAAGTTTAAAATTAGTTAAATTGGATTAATCCAAAGTTGGAAATTGTTTTAATTGAAAAAGGCAAAATTGAAAATTGACTATAATTGGAAATTTGTTAAATTGGAAAATAGACAAAAGTGGAAATTAGTTATACTGAACAAAAGGCAAAGTTAAAAGTTGGATAATTTGGATAAATATATGCAAAGTTGTTAATTGGTTAAATTGTAAAAAGGGCAAAGTTGGAAATTGGTTAAATTGGATAAAAATAAATATTGGCAATTGGTCATATTTCATAAATATGACCATAAATATGATATAAAATTGAATTGGTTAATTGGGATTAAATCCAAAGTTGGAAATTGATTATACTAAATGAAAGGCAAATTTGGCAATTGGTTAAGTTGTAGAACGAGCAAAGTTCAAAATTGGTTTCATTGGATAAAGTCAAAGTTGAAAATTGATTAAATTAAATGACAGGAAACATTAGAAATTGGTAATACTGGATAAAAGACAATGTGGAAAATTGGTTAATTGGGATTAAATCCAAAGTTGGAAATTGGTTAAATTGGATAAAAAGAAGTATTGGCAATTGGTCATATTTGATAAATTTCACCATAAATATGATATAAAATTAAATTGGTTAATTCGGATTAAATCCAAAGTTGGAAATTGATTAAATTTGGATAAAAATAAATATTGGCAATTGGTCATATTTGATAAATGACAAAGTTATAAATTGGTTAAATTGTAACAAAAACAAAGTTGGAAATTGGTTGCACTAGATTAAGGACAGTTGGAAATTGGTTAAATTCAATAAAAAAAATGTTAATCAGTTAAATTCAATAAAAGGAAAAAATGTTAATAAGTTAAGTTCAATAAAAGGAAAAAAATGTAAATTAGTTAAATTAAATAAAAGGCAAGATTAAAAATTGGTTTTACTGGATGAAAGGCAAAGTTTAAAATTAGTTAATTTGGGTAAAATCCAATGTTGAAAATTGGTCAATTTTAAAAAAAATGAATCGTTAGAAATTGGTTAAATTGAAAAAAACTGTTAAATTGGACCAAACTTTGCTTTTTTTACAATTTAACCAATTTATAACTTTGATTAAATTAGAAATTGGTTAATTTGAATTAAAGAAAAAATTGGAAATTGAATATTACTTTATATAAAGCAAATTTGGAAATTGGTTAATTCGAATAAAATTTAAAATTGAAAATTAGTTAAAAATGTACGAAAGGCAAAATTGGAAATTGGTTTTACTGGATAAAAGGCAAAGTGGAAAATTGGTTAATTTGGATAAAATACAAAGTTGGAAATTTGCTAATTCGTATAAAGTGCAAAATTGAAAATTAGTTTAAAATGTACAAAAGGCAAAATTGGAAATTGGCTAAAATATAGAAATTACTTAAATTGAATAATTAGGCAAAATTAGAAATTGATCGTCAATTATCTAAAAAAACATATTATAACATATATTTTTTTTATTTTATTTTATTTTATTTATTTTTTATTTTTTTTTTTTATATATTTTTTTTTTATTTTTTTTAAATGGGACATCATTTCTTTAAAATTAATCGGCATTCGACGCTAGTTTGTTGAATCATCATCGTGCCCCCTCCAACAAAATCATTCGATGACCCAAATATTAATGTTCCAATAAATTTTATATACAAATTAAAAAAAAATGTTTTTTAATATTCAACAAGAAACACTTGTTCAATATCCTAAACCTGCTGTCAATTCACAATTTTTACATATATCTAAATTGAAAATGTTTCGATTTCCATAAATTTCCATATATTTAACGTCAATATTTAATAAATGTGTCAAGAATGATTACAAGAATAAGAAAAAAATATGTTACTATGATAGTTATATAAATACATATTTCTATTAAACTTCTCCTCATCAAAAAGTTTGATAAAACAATATTGGAATCGTGAGAAAAAGTTCCGTAAGTTTTCCAAACATTATTTCCTACCTTAAAATTATTGGCTACTATTATTTATTTTTAATTTAAATGTGCTTGACATCTATTTATTTTTATTTTAAATTGCAATTATTATATTATATTTTAAATTGCAATTATTATATTATATTTTAAATTGCAATTATTATATTATATTATAAATTGCAATCAAAGCAAAGGTTTTCTTTTTTTACAGAATAGGAGAATTTACATAAGAACGTATACGGGAAAATGGAGATTGCAAACTTCACTTATAGTTTAAATACCATAGAGATAGTTCCCACGGTTGTTTATTTAAAAAGATTAAAGACTTTTTTGCTATTTAATTATTTTCTCATCAGTCGAGACTCTAATAATTCGATAGCAATTTTAAATTCCCTTGGTTCCTATCTAAACGAATATGAATTCCACGACGAATACTCAAATCGATTGACACAATTTTTATTAAATGACAATTTTTTGACACAAACAAATGTGACGTATGATAAAAGTTTTAAGAGAATGCTCACTGATCACGTTATAAGTAGCATTGTTTTCAAAGATTACGGCAGTGTTTATGGATTTTTGGCCGATGTTTACAGAAGAGGTGGGGAAAATCAAACGATTGCCACTTTTCTCAACAGAACGAGATATTTGCTAAGTAGCGTACGAGGAGAATTACACTCGTCAACAGCCATTCTCAGTGTGGACCTAGTGGAGAGAATACTCAACGGAATGATAATTCCCCTATTTCCAGGTTCTAGGGGAACATTGATAAATTCATTGGACCTAATTTACGCCCAAGCGGGTTCGATTCTTTACAATTCGGCTTTTGCAAAGTACGATTATTTCTTTGACCTGTCGATTGAGGAGAAGGCACCGAAATATTCCAGTAGGCAGTACACTTTTGATGATTGTCTCGAAATTGGTTTGGCAATTCAGCAGTTGGTTACTTTTGAACAGCTTCCAAAGACAGCTCTACAGACATTCGCTCTTCCAGCTCTTTTGAATTACGTCCAGAGTGAAAAAAAAATTCTCGAAAACCAAAAAATAGAAACTGTCATCGCTGATCAGGAACATTGGAATAAGGCGTTCGAGCACTTGTCTCTGAAGATGAACAAAACAATGGATTTTGTCAACCTTCTGGAAGTTTCTGATCCAAAGTACAAATACCATCTGGCTTTGTATCACTACGAGAATAAAACACAATTTACAAGAAAAATATTGTTGGAGAATTGTCACTTTGTCAATAACAGTCAATTGGAGGAAGAAACATGGAAGTATGCAAACAATTCCAATTATACGTGTTTGGGAAATTCCCTTCCTCCCTTGGATGTTAATCTAAAGACAAGAGATGAAGAATTTCTGCAGAAATATTTTCTTCAAAAACAGGCAATAAGTGACGATGTGGCTAAAAATAGATCCGTAACAATAACCGGTGGTAGATTTACAATTAATGGCGAAACATTCATCGTTTGTAAATCGTCCAAGTTCAATAATAAAAGAAAAAAACTTCGAGAATCAAGAAAGAGTGAAAAAAACTCGACACTACAGAATGAGAGAAGGAATGTTTCCAAATCGAGAGAATCAAGAAAATCAAGAACAGGTGTTAAAAAACGTTTGGCAAATAATTCGATGGCAAAGATGGATGCTAACAAAGAAACTCGACTATTGAGAAGATTGACAAAAAATGTCGTGAACAGAGACGAGGAACATTCGAAATTACAATCTAAACAAAATCATTGTTTTCTTATGCTCTATGCATGCATGGCAGGAATCATGGAGGGGAATCGGATTAGTTCACCAAATAATTGTCCAATACCGGAAGCAATACGATTTCAGGATGTAACAAGCTGGGAAGTTATTAGTGCACAATTAATAACGTTTCAGACTCGATTTGAATTATTCAAATTTGGAATTTCGTTGAGGACTGTGGCTTTAATGAATTCGATGCAAACGGCCTTGGAGGAGGGAAGCACTCGGACAATTAAGGGACAACATCTCACCAAAAACATAAGTTTTGTTAAAGCTCCAAAATTTCCAGCAATTGATGTTGGTTATGAAATTGGAGGTACCTTAGGTAGTGATGGTTTAAGTGCGATTGAAAATTTGTTAAGAACAATCGAGAGAGACTTTTTTGTTTCGTACCTACCTGGTACAAGGAACTTTAGCATAAACATTCGAAATTTAGGGTAGTTTTAATTATTTTTTTGTGAATTAAATTTCACCGCAGTCATCTACTAAAATCTTCCTACTTAGGGAGGAATCTCACGTACAGTCAAATCAAAACTTAGTCCCGTAATTTTGTAAATAAAAAAACACAAATTGAAATTTAAATTCTGTGGAAAGGTGAAGAATTTATTTTTGAATATTTAAAACGATTAAAAGTTGCATTTGAATAAATCTTCAAATTTTCTGTCAATGAGAAACGTTCGTTAAATTTCAGTTTATGTTTCTTAAATAATTTACTATTGACAAAAAAATATTTTTTTCAAATTCAAAATTGGATTCAAATTGTTTGAAACGATTCAATTATTTTCAAATATAATCAAAATTCAATTATTTTCAAAAAATATTCAAAATTCAATTATTATAAAAAAATAATTAAAATTTAATTATTCTACAAAAAAAATATAACATTTTCTTCAAATTCAAGTTTGGATTCAAATTGTTTGAAACGATTCAATTATTTTCAAAAAATAATCAAAATTCAATTATTTTCAAAAAATATTCAAAATTCAATTATTCTAAAAAAATAATTAAAATTCAATTATTCTACAAAAAAAAATAATGAAAATACAATTATTTTTGATATCTAGTATTTCCGTGAAAATTTGCAAAAAAATTCAATTATTTAAAAAAAAATTGTTACAATTCATGTAAAATTCAATTATATTCATAAATAATAAACTTTCCACAGAAAATCAATTAATTTGAGTTTTATATAACATTTATTTATATATTGTATATAATTCTTCACAGTAATTCAATTACATTCCCTAAAAATAACATTTTTTACGGAAATACTACTTTTTAAAATAATTTTTGTTAAAATTGTAGGCAAGAATACTGAGATATTTTCATAAATAATTAAATTATCCAAGAATTTCAATTATTTTTAATACCATTGTAAATTAATTAATCAATTATTATCACCAATAATATTTTCAACGAAAGAATTCAATTATTTAAAAAAATTTTTCTAATATTTATTCTACTTTAAAAATTATTAAAATCAAATTGTCTATCAAATTCATATTAAAAATTCTGTTAATAAAATTTGGTTAATAAAACTTTGTTAATAAAATTTTTTTCTCAACTATTCAATTGCTTTTTATAAATTTGTTCAATTATTTTAGGGCATTTTAATTAAATTGTTTGCAAAGAAAATTTATAATATAAAATTCTTCTCAGGAAATCAATTATTTTTATAAATAACAATATTTATCTCAAAATAAATTCAATTATTTGAAAAGTAATAAATTTTTTCAAAGAAATTCAATTATTCTGAGGCATTTTAATTAAATTCTTTGCAAAATTCCATTATTTTTATAAATAACAATATTTGTTAGAAAAAATTCAATTATTTAGAAAGTAATACATTTTTTTTAAAGAAATTCAATTATTTTGAGGGATTTCAATTCAATTATTTGCAAAATTCAATTATTTTTCTAAATAACAATATTTTTCACAAAATAAATTTAATTATTTGAAAAGTAATAAATTTTTTCAGAGAAATTCAATTATTTTAAGGCATTTTAATTAAATTCTTTGCAAAAAAAATTTATTTTTATAAATAACAATATTTATCAGAAAAAATTCAATTATTTAAAAAGTAATACATTTTCCTAAAGATATTAAATTATTTTAAGGGATTTTAATTCAATTATTTGCAAAAATTCCATTATTTTCATAAATAAAAATATTTATCTCAAAATAAATTGAATTATTTGAAAAATTATAAATTTTTTCAAATAAATTGAATTATTTTATGGCATTTTAATTAAATTCTTTACAAAATTCCATTTTTTTTATAAATAAAAATATTTATCAGAAGAAATTCAATTATTTAAAAAGTAATATATTTTTTTAAAGAAATTCAATTATTTTCCTGAATAACAATATTTATCACAAAATAAATTCAATTATTTGAAAAGTAATACATTTTTTTTTAAAAATTCAATTATTTACTATTTATCACGAACAAATTAAATTATTTCAAAAGTAATAAATATTTCTATATAGAAATTATTTTCAGTCATTTTAATTAAATCCTTTTCAAAATTCCATTATTTTCATAAATAACAATATTTATTACAAAAAATAATTCAATTATTTAAAAAGTATTTATATATTTTCTTTAAAATTCAATTATTTTCAAAATTCAAATAAAATCGATATCAAGATTTTATTTATTTTCAAAAATAACAAAATTTGTTAACAGAAATTCAATTCTTTTTAAAAATTTTAATAAAATTGTTCTTGTAATTATTCCATTATTATCATAAATAATAAATGCTTGTCAGGAATTCAATATTATTTTCATAAACAACAATATTTATAATAAAAATTTAAATATTTAAAAAATAATAATTTTAATAATAATAATAATAATTTTCTCTGGGAAATTCAATTATTTCACAAAATTTAAGAAAACCGTTCGTAAGTATTCAATTATTTTCATAAAATGCTTTTCTGGAATTCAATTATTTAAAAAAAAACTACAGACATACAATTCTTCTAAAAATATTTTATAGAATTTTTTATAAAATTGAAATATTTTCAAAAACTTTGCGCAGTTCAATGATTTTAAATATCTACTATATTTTTAAAAAGTTTTGCAAAAGAATTCAATTATTTGCAAAAACTGATAAAATCATCAAAAATTAATTATTTAAAATAATGTTTATAAAATTCTTTACAACTATTAAATTAATTGAAAAGAAATAATTTTTTTTGAAAATTCAATTATTTTGAGGCATTTCAATTAATTTGTTTGAAAAAAACAATTATTTTAATGAACAACAATGTTTATCACAGAAGTTTAATTCTTTTTAAACATTTTAATACAATTATTTAATTATTTTATCATAAATAATAAAATTCTTTTCAGGAATTCAATTATTTTTGAAAATTTTCATGAAACTCTTTGCAATTATTCAATTATTTTTATAAATAATAAAATTTTTTTTAGAAATTCAATTATTTAGAAAAAAATATAATAAAATGTCACACAATTATTCAATAATTTAATCAATTATTTTTAAAAATTTTAATAAAATTTTTTATAAAATTTAATTATTTTCGAGATTATTTTTAAAAATTATAACTTCACAACATGGAAAATTTGTATAGAGATATATTTATTTTTGTGGCCTAATTTGTACGAATTTGCATTAAAACTTTTGTTTGTTTGTATAAAAGATAATCATAATTTTACATTTTTTTTCTATTTATAGGTGAGATTAAAAAAATTTACATTGAAACTAAAAAAAAAAGAAGAATACATTTAACAGCGTTTAAAAATGTTCTCTTTTAAGGAAATATTATTCAAACACAAATAAACAAAAAAAAAATAAATTACATTCTTCCTTTATCAGAAATGAAAATTTCTTCTAAATATAAATCAAAAGCTTCTTTTGATTTATATTTCAGTTCAAAATTTCATTACCATTCAAAAAAAAAAAAAAAATGAATAAGTTGAAAAATGATAATTCTGTCAATAAAATTTATTATATTCTTTATATGAATAGCGAACTTTTAATAAATATTATACAAAATTATAAATTTGACAGAAGTTGTAAATTGATTCACGAAATTAATATTAAAATCAAAAGTAACTTTATAAAGATTTTATTTCTTATTTTAATGATAAATATTCTTTTATTGGCAGTCGTTAACTATATGATTAGACAAAAAGATGACAGTAAATATCGAAAGATAAGAGAAAAATATTGTTTGTCTTATTATTGTCAAGTATTTAAAAAAAAATTTAGACTTGAAAATTCGCTCTTAGTTTTAGTTTTTAAAATGAAATCATCAAAAAAAATAAGTTTCGCTCGACTTTTGTGTATTTTCACATTATTTTCCATTAGTGGCGTAAAAGCAAAGGATGATGTTCAGGTAAAAGAAAAACGAATTTTCAAAAATTTTATTTATTTTTATATTTTTTATATTTTATTGTTTTATTTATATTTTTACACTTTTTTTACTTTCAATTCTATAATTTGTCAATGATTCTCAAAGTTGAAACAATTTTTTTAAAAACCGCTCTATTTAAATTTCAAATACAAAAATTTAATTTTCAGGAGGAAAAAAAGATTCTTTACGATTTAAAAAATTTCACCGGCGACTATGCTTACAATATATCGATGAGTAATGTGATTTTTGTTGAAAATTTCTATTTAAGCCTTGTGAATGCCACTTTCGGTGAATTTACAATAATTAACAAACTCTTTGAGTCCCTTCTTTATAGACTTTCAATGTCAATTATGGTGAATAATTATTTTAAAAGTACATTCGAGGCAACTTCACTCGAAGAAGCTGAATATTTCTCAGAGAGTGCAAAAGATATTTATCTTGAGTATAAGGAAAAAGAAAATTTAAAATTAAAATCTATTCTCATAATTAACAATGAAACTCATTCGGCAGAAAATAATATGAAAGTGAAATTTTTTCACTTTCTCACAAATTGTTTTTTAAAAATAAATTCCATTACTTGTGAAGTAAAAAAATATGTTCAACATTTCAATGAAATTGATGGAAATAATTTTGATATTGAAAATATATCAATGTCAATGACATCAAAATTAATGAACGAGCTGTACATTCATCTAATGACTGTTCGGAATCGAAAATTAAATATCAATGAGGAGGATTTAAAAATTGTTGAATTTATCGAAAGAATTTTGCAGCACTTGGAAGATAGTTTGACGCAAAAAGGAGAATTTGTAAGAAAATATAAATCTACTTTTTTTGAAATTATTTTATTTATTTTCTTTTTAAATTTATACAAATTTTCTGATTTCTAAATGAAATACATATTTTTCTTTTTATAGAAAAGTGAAAATACTGAGAGTTCTGGGAACAATGAAAATTTCTCAATTTTGCAAACATACGTAAAACCTATTGACAAAGAAGTAAATACAAATTTATTTTTCTAAAAAAATTATTTTATTATTAATTACTTAATTATTAAATTATTTGCTTATTTTTAACTTTTCATTTCAGGAAGAAATGATGAAAAGTCCAATAAGAAATATCGTCGAAATTAGTAAAATTTATAAGGAAACTTGTAGAATAGTTTATAATTTAGTGACTCAATTGAAAAAATCAGTGAAGCTGGAAAGAAATCAAGTTTCGCCCATACCGGAAAATTATTTCAATATATCTGTTGTGAGTTTAGAAATTTTTTTCACGTCAACAAAAAATTTTGTTCAAATTCTAAAAAATTCCACCACTGAAAGCTTCGAAGATGAGAGAAATATTGAAACCGAATTTCTAAAAATTGTCAAAACATTCAACGATTATTTGGAGAATTTTATTAGTCATGACAGTGAAGTAACTCTAAGTAAAAAGACTGATGTTATGAAAATTTTACAAAATTTATCGATACTTATGAAAAAATTTAGCGAAATTATCGATAACATCATTAATACATTTAGAACCTTAAAGAAATCGACGTACACATTCTCCATAGAAAGTACAAGAAGATCTGCAAGTTTCATTTATAATTCGACAGAAGAATTATTTAATATTATCAAAGGAAATAAAGAAGATAAGAAGGAAATTTTCCATGAAATGCAAAATCTAGAGAAAATTGTAGACGAATTTATGGAGAAGGTAAGTTTCTTAAATATCGAATCTAAAGACAAAGTTTGCAAATTATAAAAATATTTTTTTTCAGGAGAATCGGAGAAGAGAATTGTATGAAAATAGAATTCCCACTGGTCAATATGCTATAGATATTATCAATCATGCAGCTTATTTAAGCGAAAAATTCTACTCAAACATTAATTGCAAATCCTTAAACAGTACAGAATTAAAAAAATTATTTCACTTCGAACTTCAAGAAATGAAAAATTCAATCCTAGTGATTAACAACTATAAATTAATTCTATCAACTGACAACGAAAGACAAGCAAAATATATCGCAAAAGAGACAACAAAATTCTTTCAAACATTGATGACTATTAAAACTGATCAATTTGACATATGTAACAGTACACAAAACCTGGATTATACATCAAAAAATTTCATTCAAACTCCATTTTTCCACGATGTGGCAAATATTTTCCTAAATGCCAAAACTATTGTCGAAAAAACGAAGAATAGTGTAGAAAATAATTTAGAACCAACTGAAGATATTAATCATTATGAAAGTTTGTGTTTGTCAATTGTCTCGTTTGTACTGAGTGAATTCCGTAATTTTCTGGAAACTATCGAAGCAAAAGACTTTGATATTTCTAAAAACAATTTCAAAGTTGTTAAATTGATGAATGATGTTTTACAAACAAACTAATCACGTTTCGTAACAAATATTATCCCAAATATTTATCCCTTGCGAACATATGTGTACATTATTAGAAAATTCATTTGAAAATTCAAAATTGAAAACAATTAAAATATATTTTAACATAATTATTTTTCTAAATTTATTCCCAGATTGAAACATTCTTTACTGCAGATTCTGACCACTTTCAAGTATCTTTTTTTGCATTTTTATCCAAATTATTAAATTTATTATAAATCTTTACTAAATAATTTGATCCCCAATCAGTAATATAATTTAAGACATTTTTCTCCCAATCTGGAAGATTATTTTCATCAATATTTCCAACATGAGAACCATTCTCGTTCAAATCTCCTTTCTGACTGTCATTACTAGAATGTTTATTATTCCAAAAAGCATCATCACCTTCTGCATTCTTTCCGTCATTAAAAACATTCTCTATTTTATTATCATCCAAATTTACATTATCCTTTTTTTCAGTATCAACATCTAATGAAATAAGATTATATTTAACATTCATTTTATTTGAAAAGTTCTAATGATAATTTAATTTCTGTACTGACCATTCGATTCCAACGAATATTTATCGTCTTTTAAAAAAGTATCAAAAATGTCTCCCCAATTTGCATCATTATTTTTCGTATTATCTCCCAACGGAGAAACATTCGCATGATTCAAAGAAGAATCATTATTTTCTGCATTGTTTCCGGAATTCAAACCATCCTCTTTTTTATAATCATCCAAACTTACATTACCTTTTTTTGCAATGTCTACATCTAATGCAATAAAATTGTATTTAATTTTAATTTTTAAAAAAAGGTTGTATTATAATTTCACTTATTTACTGACTTTTAGGTTCCAACGAAGATTTATTGTCTGTCAACAATGTTTCTAAAATGTCTCCCCGATTTGAATGAAAATTTCCTGTGTTATCACCCAACTGAGAAACATTCTCATGCTTCCCAGAAGAATAATTATTTTCCGCATCCACTTTTATATAATCATCAGAACTGACATTGTCCTCTTTAGTATCCTCCACATCTAATGAAAGAATTGTATTTAATTTTCATTTCATTTAAAATTTTTTACGATAATTTGAATTATTTACCGACCGTCAGGTTGTAACGAAGATCTATAGTTTGGTAAAGGATTTTCCGAAGTTTCTTCCCAATTTAAATGAAAATTTCCTGTGTTATCACCCAACTGAGAAAAATTCTCATGCTTCCAAGATGAATCATTATTTTCTGCATCCACTTTTATATAATCATCAGAACTTACATTGTTCTTTTTAGTACTCCCAACATCTAATAAAATAAAATTCTATTTAACCTTCATTTTAATTGAAAACTTTTTATGATAATTTCACTTTTTTCTGACCGCCAGGTTCCAACGAAGATTTATAGTTTGATAAAGGATTTTCCGAAGTTTCTTCCCAATTTAAATGAAAATTTCCTGTGTTATCACCCAACTGAGAAAAATTCTCATGCTTCCAAGATGAATCATTATTTTCTGCATCCACTTTTATATAATCATCAGAACTGACATTGTTCTCTTTAGTACTCCCAACATCTAATAAAATAAAATTCTATTTAACCTTCATTTTAATTCAAAAGTTTTTATGATAATTTCACTTATTTTCTGACCGTCAGGTTCCAACGAAGATTTATAGTTTGATAAAGGATTTTCCGAAGTTTCTTCCCAATTTAAATGAAAATTTCCTGTGTTATCACCCAACTGAGAAAAATTCTCATGCTTCCAAGATGAATCATTATTTTCTGCATCCACTTTTATATAATCATCAGAACTTACATTGTTCTTTTTAGTACTCCCAACATCTAATAAAATAAAATTCTATTTAACCTTCATTTTAATTGAAAACTTTTTATGATAATTTCACTTTTTTCTGACCGCCAGGTTCCAACGAAGATTTATAGTTTGATACAGGATTTTCTGAAGTTTCTTCCCAATTTGAATGATAATTTCCAGTGTTATTACCCAACTGAGAAACATTCACATGCTTCCAAGATGAATCATTATTTTCTGCATCCACTTTTATATAATCATCAGAACTGACATTGTCCTTTTTAGTATTCCCAACATCTAATGAAAAAAATGGTGTTCAACTTTTATTTAATTTAAAAAATTATAACGATAATTATGAATTATTTACTGACCGTCAGGTTCTAACGAAGATTTATAGTTTGATAAAATATTTTCTGAAGTTTCTTCCCCATTTGAATGATAATTTCCTGTGTTATCATCCAACTGAGAACCATTCTCATGCTTCCAAGAAGAATCATTATTTTCTGCTTTACTTCCGTTATATAAAATATTTCTGTCATTATTATCATCAAACCTTACATTATCCTTTGTAGCAGTCCCAACATCTAATGAAATCAAATCGTGTTTCTTTGCCGTGAATAAATACTTTGTAAATAATTAATTTTTTTTAATATCGGATTTGCATACAAAAATGATTCATAAGGAAATCATTTTACATTTACAAATGGATTTAATAATTAATCTAATACACTTTAAAGAAAAGTTTGAGCTTGTAAAAGATAAGTTTGTTAACTGCTGTGAAACTTTGCTTACAACTTTTCGTGTTCGCGGTGGATTAGTGTCTGACATTTTAAATATCGTTACATTGCAATATTCAGTTGTACGGGTTGTTACAGAAAATAGTGGGAGTTAAATCTAAGTTGATTGGTTCCTTGTGGGTGAGAATAAAAACATTTCTAAAAGTAAAGCTAAAACCATCTTTCTATCCATTTTTCGTTTATTTTTTTCCTGAATAAACAAGTAAAGTTTACTAATCGTGAAAACTAAACTAGACGGTTGTTGAAATAATTAAATAAAGATAATTAACATAACATAATTATTGTTACAACGTTACAGAATTTAACTCTCATTACATTAAAAATTTTTTACGATAATTTTACTTATTTAGGGACCGTTAGTTTCCAACAAAAATTTATAGTTTCACAAAAGATTTTCAGAAGTTTTTTCCCAATTTAAATAAACAATTCCTGTGTTACTACACAACTGAGAAATATGCTCATGCTTCCATAAAGAATCATTATTTTCTTTATTAATTCCGAAATTCAAATCATCATCTCTTTTATAATCATCCGAAATTAAATTATTCTTTCTTACAATCTCAAAACCCAATGAAATAAAATTGTATTTAAATTTAATTTTTAAAAAAAGGTTGTATGATAAACTCAATTATTTACTGACCGTTTGTAGTAAATAAGTCCTTTAACAAAGGATTTTTTGAAGTTGCTTCCTCTGTAACATTCTTCTCAGCAAGATTCGAATAGTGTTGATTTTTAGAAATATTGTTATCTTGGATGCAAATCCTACCCTTACAGAACTAAAACGTTTAAAACATCTTTCATATACGAAAATAAAATTAGGTGTAAAAAAATAAATTATATTTAATAATTAATTCAAAATTTAATTTAAATGTTTCTTACGCCATTAGTATTGCACAAGGTTCCGAGTTGAGCTACTATTTTTTTATCCTTAATTTTGCCATTATTATTTGTAAACTTGCAATAAACAAAACAGGACTCAAAGTAGGACTAAAACGAAAATAAGGATCCAACTTTAAATCTCGTACAACTATTTCTCCTTGTAATTGTAATTATAAACGTACATTTAGAATATTTTTGACATTTCGTTCCTTGCATTGTGTTTCAGCAGATTTATTAAATCCCGGCATGCGAAACTTTGGAAATAATAATTTTGTATCTAAATTATCAGCTTTGTCTAAAGCTACGTTTACACAGTGTCTCTCGAGGCAGTACTATAATTAAAATAAAATACCAATTAGTCTTACGTTACTTTAGTTTGTTAAATTATTTTAAATTTATAAATAAGTATCAAAATGATATAAAGTAAATCCATCAAAAAATGAAGTATTTGATGACGATTAGTAGGTTTTGTACAGTCTTCGAAAGTTTTATACTTTATTCAAACCACAAGGGGTTCCTTCCAATGCCGTCCTTGATGTAAGCTCATTACTAAAACTGTTATAGCATTTCATATCTGAGCAAATATTTACAGTCAGCTAAAATTTATACAAAGAATAGATTTGTACGGATTAAAGAGACAGTACAAGTATAGAGTAATTTTTGGATGAAAAGTACAAAGTAGTAAATCAAATTTTAAAAAACTGAAAACTTACTGGAGATGCTTTTTCATATCCTAATTTTTGACATTGTTCATCGTATGTTATATATTTTGCAGGTAAAACTCTTAACAATTGTCTATCAGTTCTATTTACAGCTGGACTATTAAACAGGCAACTAGCATTTTTTGAACTAATACAAAATTTTGATATATTAATCAAATCATGCATATTAAAAATTCTTAGAAAGCAAATATTTAGCATAAAAATTAATACTTTTATTAGCAAATAAATACAAAAAGAATTAAAAACCTCAAGAAATACGACATCATTTGTTTTGAACACTTAGAAAATGGATATTTATCAAAGTTCTTTCGAATACAGCTTTTTGCCCATGGTCTAGTTGTTTCTATAGTCTCATTCTTGTCTTCATAAAAGGCTCCAAACCTAGTGAAATAAAAACGTATTTAAATCGTATACTGGTCATTTTTATTCATGACCTGTAGGTTCCGTTAAAAATTTAAATATTAAAAGGGATCATCCACAAACTGTGTTATTGTATTTCAGCAAAACATCATTGTCGACGTTCCCAAAATAGGAATATTTTTATAAAAATCTTGATACTGTATTAAAAGTTGTACTTATTTTTTATACGGTAGAAGATGAATACAAAGTTAGCAACTGCAATAAAGTACTTACTGATTAGCTAATTCATGTACAGCCACTTGAATTCCAGACAGTGCAGTATTATCTGTGACAATTGCTGTTGATGTTACTCCTAGACATTTCGTAGACTTTTCACAAATTCGCTTTTTAAATGAGGTACCTAGAATGTTTCATTCTTACGAATTATATACAGTAACATAAGAATTCTCTAAAATCACAAATTCTTTCTCCGAGTTACCAACCTTTAATGGATTCATCAATTGTAGACACTTTTAATTTGTAATTTGTACCCAATAAAACAGCAATATCATAATCTTCTTCCAATTTAAACTGATTAGTATTATACATGAATCGAGCAAATTGTAATCGGCTTGTATCTGCTATTTCGAAATTATTCATCGGTATAACTTGGTCCTTTAATTAATACAGAGATTAATAATTTATAAAAATAAAATTATTGCTTTAATCAGTGGTTCATAAACACGTTTTGATTATTTTATCAAGTATTCTTATGATGAAACAAAGTACCTGACACAAAACAATTCCAGCAATGTTTAAACGAACTAGAGGTTTTTCCAAGTCTCTAAATTGGAGATCAACTCCGTTCCATAAAGTTAGTATATAAGCAACAGTTTTGACAATATCGTTATTGAAGTGGCTGAAAAAAATTTGTTAATTATTTATAATAAAAAATTTAATCTTTGAAGAGAAAGAAGAAAATTATTGAAGCATACTTAAAAAGGGTTTTGTCTACGTAGACTAAAATTTCTGGATACACTATTTCTGGAACTTTTGAGGAGTGATTGTCTGTCGTGGTATTCGATTTTGGTGAAACATCGTGAGCAGGACGATTGTTAATCTGCAACCGAGATAAAGCATTGTTTTAACCCTTTCGTGCCCCCGAAAAAGCCAGCAAGTGAATTTTGTTGAAACTTGATACTCGAGGGCTTTTGGGGTTACTGATTATGACTTTAACCTTAAAATCTCAAAATTTTGTTATTTTTTAATGTAATATATAATACTTACGATATTTGAATTCCTCTCGTCATTTTCCTTATTCATTGCAGACGCAATTTCATCAAAATGAAAACTGACATTCACTTTCTCCATAACCTACTTTCAAAATGTAATCATTTGTTACCTAAATTAAAGTTATATAATTTTAATAGTATATCTTATACTTACATCGTTTTGTAAACGATATTCAAATGTATTTCCATTTTTCTTAGCTAACCATACTTTTGTATCTTTACCAGCAAAGAAACCTTCTGCTGATTGCAAAGTAAATTTTCTGCCGATTTGATCAATACTTATATTTATTGCCAGTTCAGTAATACTTTGCTCAACCTGTCGAAACATATTGTTAGCAAATCACAATAAATTCTAATTTACACTATATTGTTAATTCGCATTTATAAATTCTTAATTCGACGGCCTCTTAAAATATTTAATTGCAAATATTTTATTATATTGAGAACCAAATATTTTTTCGCAGTAAATTTACATTTAACGTTTACATAAGATTTTTAAAAATAATTAAAGAATTTTAATAGTACTATTTACCTCAAACGAATGACTGAATGGTGCATTGAGCACAACAAGTAGAATCAGGGCGTGAATCATTTTAATTAAAATACAATAATTATGCGTGCACTTATTTCAATTGTTTTAAAGAATATGTTTCTATTTGTTTAATGCCACGTATTGAAAACTAAATATGCCACGTAGATATAATACTCTATCTTGCGTTTTCAAGTTTACAACCGAGATTTTTAGTACTTTTGAATTTTCGCAGAATTTTATGTTCAAGAAGTCAAAAAATATTACAAGTGTATCATCTAGTCAATATATCTAGTCTATTCTTACAAAATATTAAACAATACAGGTATATAAAAATAAATATAAAACTATCAAAATAAACGTATAAAATTATAAAGAGATATAAAAATAAATATAAAACTATAAAAATAAACGTATTAAATTTACAATTTCAGCTTGACATTCCTCACGATTTGGTGCATGATTCGTATGTTGAGACTGCTGTATACCCTTTAAAACCGCAACATCGTCGCCAGGTTCACTCTTACTGGTAATTGCACGGACCCTACACGTCCTTTTGCGTACATTTACACAATCCCAATAGGATTTATTATTCAAAGTTTTTTAATGCTGATAAATGTACCCTTCTAACACTAATCTGGTTCCCATTTTAAAGTTATCAACATCCACTGTAAAAAGTTGTAAAATATATTAAATATAAAATTTATAAAAGATAAAACAAAATATAAAATATGAAACCGGTTAAATCAAACTATGTTTACACAACTGACAGTTTATTCAATAAATATTTCGTTGCTATGATGAGAAGTTAATCTTCTTTTGCCAATATTTTCAAATTTTATTCGGTTGCCTTCTTTTGGATATCTTCGGGAAAAAAGGGTTTCGGGAAATTGATTATTCGAGAGAAAGGTCTTCGGGACATTGACTTCGGGGAATTTCTCATTCGGGAGTGCGTCTTTCGGAAACTTAGATGTCCTGAATTTATAAAGAAACCTATGGCAATCCTGCTGAAAGCTCGCTTCTTATTTAAATACCAATAAGGATGAAGTTTATAAAGTTAAATTGAGAGACTAGATGCTATAACGTGTTACGCGCCATTTACTCAACATGGAACGTAACACATTAAAGCATCCAGCCCCTTAATTATTTTTAAGAATATAATGTAAGTTCAATGCATTGTAACATCTGTGCAATTCCAAGAGAGATTTTAGTTCCTTTAAAATAAGTAAACCAATAATAAAACTCAGGAATTTTAATCTACACATAAAAAGAAATATTTCCACTGAATATCCCATCAAAATGATCTTCTTTCTGTAATAATTTCAAATATTTCCAGATTATAATAAAAAAATTTTATAATTCATCAGTTCAGAAGGTTAATAGATGTTACATCTACATATATTTCGGAAAATGAAGATGAAAAAATGTGAATTTAAAACTAAACTTTCAACGCTTTATAACAAATCACTTAATACTATTTTTTTAAACCCTTTAACCTTTTTTTGAACAATATAACGTCTGTCGACAAGGAATAAAAGGTTACAGCAAAATGTTTTTACACTTTTAGTAATTTCATTTAAAACAATTTACTTTATTGTATACATATACATTATTAGGAAACTCAACAAAACCTTCGAAATTAAATACATTTAATTAAAATTTAATTCCGAATTTGTTTTTAAAATTATTTCCCCAATTTGCAACATCATTTAAAGTGTTTGTACCCCAATTAGAAATATCGCTTCCTGCTTTTGTACCCCAATTAGAAATATCGCTTCCTGCTTTTGTACCCCAATTAGAAATATCGCTTCCTGCTTTTGTACCCCAATTAGAAACATCCTTCACTGCGTTTGAACCCCAATTAGAAACATCGCTTCCTGCTTTTGTACCCCAATTAGAAATATCGCTTCCTGCTTTTGTACCCCAATTAGAAACATCCTTTACTGCGTTTGAACCCCACTTAGGAATATCCTTTTCTGCCTTTGCATTCCAATTTGAATCATCATTTCCTGCATTATTTTCTGTATTATTTTCGGCATTCAAAATATCCTCTTCTTTATAATCATCCCAATTTTCATTACCCTTTCCTGCAGGCATAAAAACTAATGAAATAAAATTATATTTAACTTTAATTTGATTCAAAATTGTTTACGATAATTTCACTTATTTACTGACCATTTGGTTCCAACGGAGATTTATTATCTGTAAAATAAGATTTAAAATTTTTTTCAAATTTGTAACGTCATTTTCTGTATTATCCCAAAACTGAGAATCATTCTCAAGCTACCAAACCCGCGCACAGGGTAAACCCGCTCACTAGCGATTTAACGCTATAAACTCAACTTAAGATGGAGATATTTTTACTGTGAATAATACTTAACATATAACTAATGTTAACGAATTTTCGTTTAGTTTCATGAATTCGTCACAGAATTTGAGGCGGTCATTTGTTTTTAGAAGTGCAAAAAATATTATCTTCGGATTTTTAAGTTTTTCGATTATTATTTTTGACACTTAATTTATGCGACAAATTTTTGTTGATGCTATGGATGTTCTTTTTCGAAATATATATGTAGTTTTCTTTGATTACAAAAAGATTCATTTAAATTTATTTTGAATTTTGATAAATACATTCGGAGTAAAGCCGCTCACTTATTAAATTTGTGTAGGAAGCCGAATCAGTATTAATATTATTTGTGTTTTTTGGCGATCTTAAAATTTTTAATATTAAAAATATTTATTAAAAGATAAATAATATTCATTTCCTAACAATATTATTAAATTATTGGGTAATTAGTTGAATATTTAACATTTTGAATGTCCTGCATTTCGCGATTTGTAGCGATTTTTTTCAACAGATGGCACCGAACTATTAATATTTATTGGCAGCATTGAGCGGAATCATGTCTATATTAGTCATTATTAGGTTATAACAGTTATAACAAACAACACAAACAAATAATCAAAATTTGTCGCTGTCTTTTTCGGCTAAAAAAATACATAAATCTAAGTTTATTGTCTTCGTTCAGTTCACGTTTTATCAATGTTTATTTTTAAATTTTTAATTTCGAATTTCAATCGTTATATTTTATCAATAATAAAATCTATAACTTGTTGCATTCAACATTGTAACTATATCTTAATTGTCTCTTAATAAAATATTATTTAAATTCACAGTTGCAATTCGTGAAACCTAAATTTTATATTTAATAAACCAATATTTATTGTTTATGGAACTCACAATTTATCATTAATAAATCATACTAAAGGCGGAAATAAGGAGAAATTTAATGTATTCAAAATAAAACAGTCCGGATTACCTTAAATTCTTAAAAAATGAAGTGATCAGGTTTTCCCCGACAGGTGAGCGGATTTACACTTGAAAAGTGTGATTTTAAAATTTGGTATATGTGTATTCAAACTTTTCCCTAAGTAAAACTAAGAAAGATTAATCAAAACATTTTTTATTTTGTTAGTCAAAATCATAAGCTTTCAAATTATATAAATTAAGTTAGATTTAGAGAATAATTTCATAGGTTTGTACTGTTCTGAAAAAAAGTGAGCGGGTTTACCCCAGTCTCCCCTATTTAATTTCGGGGTTTTTATAAAGTCTTAATAATAACTTAACTTATTTACTGACCGTTAGGTTCCAACAAAGATTTATTGTCTGTCAACAATGTTTTAAACATGTCTCCCCTATTTAAATGATGATTTCCTGTATTGTCACCCAACTGAGAACCATTCTCATGCTTCCGAGATAAATCATTATTTTCTCCATCCACTTTTATATAATCATCAGAACTGACATTGTCCTCTTTAGTATCCACAACGTCTAATAAAAAAAATTGTATTTAACTTTCATTTCATTTAAAATTTTTTACGATAATTTGAATTATATACCGACCGTCAGGTTGTAACGAAGATCTATAGTTTGGTAAAGGATTTTTCGAAGTTTCTTCCCAATTTGAAAAATCATTTCCTGTATTGTCACCCAACTGAGAAGCATTTACATGCTTCCGAGATGAATCACTATTTTCTCCATCCACTTTTATATAATCATCAGAACTTACATTGTTCTTTTTAGTACTCCCAACATCTAATAAAATAAAATTGTATTTAACCTTCATTCTAATTGAAAAGTTTTTATGATAATTTCACTTATTTTCTGACCGTCAGGTTCCAACGAAGATTTATAGTTTGATAAAGGATTTTCTGAAGTTTCTTCCCAATTTGAATGATCATTTCCTGTATTATCACCAAAATGAGAAACATTCTCATGCTTCCGAGATGAATCATTATTTTCTGCATCCACTTTTATATAATCATCAGAACTGACATTGTTCTCTTTAGTATTCCCAACATCTAATGAAAAAATTTGTATTTGACTTTCATTTCATTTAAAAAATTATAACGATAATTTGAATTATTTACTGACCGTCAGGTTCTAACGAAGATTTATAGTTTGATAAAATATTTTCTGAAGTTTCTTCTCCATTTGAATGATAATTTCCTGTGTTATCATCCAACTGAGAACCATTCTCATTCTTCCAAGAGGAATCATTATTTTCTGCTTTACTTCCGTTATATAAAATATTCCTGTCATTATTATCATCAAACCTTACATTATCCTTTGTAGCAGTCCCAACATCTAATGAAATCAAATCGTGTTTCTTTGCCATGAATAAATACTTTGTAAATAATTAATTTTTTTTAAATCGGATTTGCATACAAAAATGATTCATAAGGAAATCATTTTTCATTTACAAATGTATTTAGTAATTAATTTAATACACTTTGAAAGAAAAGTTTGACTTTACAAAAGATAAGTTTGTTAACTGCTGTGAAACTTTGCTTACAACTTTTCGTGTTCGCGGTGGATTAGTGTCTGACATTTTAAATATCGTTACATTGCAATATTCAGTTGTACGGGTTGTTACAGA
Organism: Leptopilina drosophilae; assembly: GCA_032873175.1. NCBI lineage: Eukaryota > Metazoa > Arthropoda > Insecta > Hymenoptera > Figitidae > Leptopilina > Leptopilina drosophilae. The sequence continues at coordinate 37,498,595 of CM065486.1, read as the reverse complement.
AAATAGTGGGAGTTAAATCTAAGTTGATTGGTTCCTTGTGGGTGAGAATAAAAACATTGCCCCACCCTTTTTGAGGGTGTGTCTTAACAATAACAATAAAGTAAGGTTTGGAAAGGTTATCTTAATCTGGCAACCGTCATAAACTAATTTGTAGAATTTCTAAAAGTAAAGCTAAAACCATCTTTCTATCCATTTTTCGTTTATTTTTTTCCTGAATAAACAAGTAAAGTTTACTAATCGTGAAAACTAAACTAGACGGTTGTTGAAATAATTAAATAAAGATAATTAACATAACATAATTATTGTTACAACGTTACAGAATTTAACTCTCATTACATTTAAAATTTTTTACGATAATTTTACTTATTTAGGGACCGTTAGTTTCCAACAAAAATTTATAGTTTCACAAAAGATTTTCAGAAGTTTTTTCCCAATTTAAATAAATAATTCCTGTGTTACTACACAACTGAGAAATATGCTCATGCTTCCATAAAGAATCATTATTTTCTTTATTAATTCCGAAATTCAAATCATCATCTCTTTTATAATCATCCGAAATTACATTATTCTTTCTTACAATCTCAAAACCCAATGAAATAAAATTGTATTTAAATTTAACTTTTAAAAAAAGGTTGTATGATAAACTCAATTTTTTACTGACCGTTTGTAGTAAATAAGTCCTTGGACAAAGGATTTTTTGAAGTTGCTTCCTCTGTAACATTCTTCTCAGCAAGATTCGAATAATGTTGATTTTTAGAAATATTGTTATCTTGGATGCAAATCCTACCCTTACAGAACTAAAACGTTTAAAACATCTTTCATATACGAAAATAAAATTAGGTGTAAAAAAATAAATTATATTTAATAATTAATTCAAAATTTAATTTAAATGTTTCTTACGCCATTAGTATTGCACAAGGTTCCGAGTTGAGCTACTATTTTTTTATCCTTAATTTTGCTATTATTATTTGTAAACTTGCAATAAACAAAACAGGACTCAAAGTAGGACTAAAACGAAAATAAGGATCCAACTTTAAATCTCGTACAACTATTTCTCCTTGTAATTGTAATTATAAACGTACATTTAGAATATTTTTGACATTTAGTTCCTTGCATTGTGTTTCAGCAGATTTATTAAATCCCGGCATGCGAAACTTTGGAAATAATAATTTTGTATCTAAATTATCAGCTTTGTCTAAAGCTACGTTTACACAGTGTCTCTCGAGGCAGTACTATAATTAAAATAAAATACCAATTAGTCTTATGTTACTTTAGTTTGTTAAATTATTTTAAATTTATAAATAAGTATCAAAATGATATAAAGTAAATCCATCAAAAAATGAAGTATTTGATGACGATTAGTAGGTTTTGTACAGTCTTCGAAAGTTTTATACTTTATTCAAACCACAAGGGGTTCCTTCCAAAGCCGTCCTTGATGTAAGCTCATCACTAAAACTGTTATAGCATTTCATATCTGAGCAAATATTTCCAGTCAGCTAAAATTTATACAAAGAATAGATTTGTACGGATTAAAGAGACAGTACAAGTATAGAGTAATTTTTGGATGAAAAGTACAAAGTAGTAAATAAAATTTTAAATAACTGAAATCTTACAGGAGATGCTTTTTCATATCCTAATTTTTGACATTGTTCATTGTATGTCATATATTTTGCAGGTAAAACTCTTAACAATTGTCTATCAGTTCTGTTTACAGCCGGATTATTAAACAGGCAAGTAGCATTTCTTGAACTAATACAAAATTTTGATATATTTATCAAATCATGCATATTAAAAATTATTAGAAAGCAAATCATTAGCATAAAAAATTAATTCTTTTATTAGCAAATAAATTCAAAAAGAATTAAAAACCTCAAGAAATACGACATCATTTGTTTTGAACACATAGAAAATGGATATTTATCAAAGTTTTTTTGAATACAGCTTTTTGCCCATGGTCTAGTTGTTTCTATAGTCTCATTCTTGTCTTCATAAAAGGCTCCAAACCTAGTGAAAAAAAATTGTATATAAATCGTATACTTGTCATTTTTATTTATGATCTGTAGGATTCGTTAAAAATTTAAATATCAAAAAGGATCATCCACAAACTGTGTTACTGGATTTCAGCAAAATATTATTGTCGACTTTCCAAAAATGAGAATATTTTTATAAAAATCTTGATACTGTATTAAAAGATGTACTTATTTTTTATACGGTAGAAGATGAATACACAGTTAGCAACTGCAAAAAAGTACTTACTGATTAGCTAATTCATGTACAGCCACTTGAATTCCAGACAGTGCAGTATTATCTGTGACAATTGCTGTTGATGTTACTCCTAGACATTTAGTAGACTTTTCACAAATACGCTTTTTAAATGAGGTACCTAGAATGTTTCATTCTTACACATTATATACAGTAACAGAAGAATTCTCTAAAAACACAAATTCTTTCTCCGAGTTACCAACCTTTAATGGATTCATCAATTGTAGACACTTTTAATTTGTAATTTGTACCCAATAAAACAGCAATATCGTAATCTTCTTCCAATTTAAACTGATTAGTATTATACATGAATCGAGCAAATTGTAATCGGCTTGTATCTGCTATTTCGAAATTATTCATCGGTATAACTTGGTCCTTCAATTAATACAGAGATAATTAATTTATAAAAATAAAAGCATTACTTTAATCAGTGGTTCATAAACACGTTTTGATTATTTTATCAAGTTTCTTATGCTAAAACAAAGTACCTGACACAAAACAATTCCAGCAATGTTCAAACGAACTAGAGGCTTTTCGAAATCTCTAAATTGGAGATCAACTCCGTTCCACAAAGTTAGTATATAAGCAACAGTTTTGACAATATCGTTATTAAAGTGGCTGAAAAAAATTTGTCAATTATTTATAATAAAAAATTTTATCTTTGAAGAGAAAGGAGAAAATTATTAAAACATACTCAAAAAGGCTTTTGTCTACATAGACTAAAATTTCTGGATACACTATTTCTGGAACTTTTGAGGACTGATTGTCGGTCGTGGTATTCGATTTTGGTGCAACATCGTGAGCAGGATGATTGTTATTCTGTAACCGAGATAAACGATTTTTTAACCCTTTCGTGTCGCCGAAAAAACCAGCTAGTGGATTTTGTTAAAACTTAGTACTCTGGGGTTTTTAGGGTCATTGATTATGAATATAACGATAGAGTTTCAAGATTTTGTTATTGTTTTAAGTAAAATAATATACTTACAATATTCGAATTCCTCTCATAATTTTCATTACTCATTTCAGAAGCAATTTCATCAAAATGAAAAGTGGTATTTACTTTCTCCATAACCTGCACTCAACATTTTCAATAATAAAATGAAAATGTAATTATTTGTTAACTATTTTGAAGATATATAATTTTAATAATATATCTTATACTTACATCGTTTTGTAAACGATATTCAAATGTATTTCCATTTTTTTTAGCTAACCATACTTTTGTATCTTTACCAGCAAAGAAACCTTCTGCTGATTGCAAAGTAAATTTTCTGTCGATATGGTTAATACTTATATTTATTGCCAGTTCAGTAATACTTTGCTCAACCTGTCGAAACATATTGTTAACAAACCAAAATAAATTCTTTTTTACATTATTGTTCATTTACAAATTCTTAATTCGACGGCCTCTTAAAATATTTAATTACAAATATTTTATTGTATTGAAACCATATATTATTTCGCAGTAAAGTTACATTTAACCCCAACAAACACTGTTACATAATAGTAATATAAAAGTTATGTCACAGAATATTACACGTGATATAACATGTGAGGAACATGTGTCATGAAACGTCGTAACATAAAGGTTACAGTTACATAACTGTTACAAGAAGGGTGATGTAACAATTATGTAACAACGTGATATATAATTATTATATCACAGTTATGTAGATATGTTATAGAATTTGAAGAATTTAAAACGTAATTGTTACATCACATTTATGAGATAATGTTACATAATTTTACCATTAGAACCTAGGTAAAAATTATTGTTCATATACATGTGAATATATTTAATGATAAAAAATGCAACTTGATATAGTAATATTAAAAAGTAATTGTAATAAAAGAAGACAATTTACGTTAATGGGTACATTTTTTAAATTTATTTTTTAACAGACATTTTATATTATTTATTATTTGTTACGTCACCGAAGGGTGACGTTCGAGAACCTTAACTAATTATTAAGAGGAAATTTAACCCTCTGTGGATCCTTGCTCTTTCAAAGGAGGTACCAGCCCACACTGTGTAACTCTATACTTACTCGAATTAAAAAATGGGTTATTAGGTAAAACAAGTGATTAGGTGAATCAAATACGAGCACAAAGTTATATTTATTCCAAATTTAAGATGTTCTGCTTACAAGTATGTAGATCTGGGCACTTAGGAAATGATTGGTTGGCTTCTTAAATTTGGCAAAGATTAAATAAAAATTACACTACCGAAACGACGTGAGTCCGGGCAAAAATTACTGTTTAGATCGAGATAAAGACCGACCTTATGTGCGACAGAGGTTCTTCAACGGGTGGACGAGTCCAGCGAGAACTTATCTTTTGGCACTTTAGAACCGGAACTTTTCTCTGAAGCAGCTTGGCAAGCTCCTCGAAGCTTCCAACTTAGACTGATTTTTAAGCGACACTCAGGGAACTCGGTACCAAGGATAAGCAAAAGTTATCCCTTCCAAATGCAAAATTCCTCCCTTCAAATGATTTTCCACCAATCATACCAGAAATTGAAAAATTGAGGAAAATCGTGGAGAGGGCAAATTGGGGGGCACCAAGAGTGATGACAAGGACTGCGTGGGCCTGAGTTTTATTACCGAGCATCTGTTCCACAGATCTCGGTTTTTTTTACAAATTCCCGAGGGTAGAGTGCGCTTAATTTTTATTATAGGGTTAACCTATAATGGTAAGCAAAAAATTTGCTACGTGCCTGACAAAGCCAAGGCCCGGATTCCAAAGATTGTAAAATTTGTAAAAAGGTGTCGACAAGATGGTCAATCTTTAAACTCTGTTCTTAAACTTTTTTTTATATTTTTATGGTTTATTTGTCATCGAAACTGTTGCCAAATTTCCCGCGCGCCTCAGATGCAAGAATTAATATAATTTTGTTTATAGAGATTCGCATTAACAATATATTTAAATGTGTGATGATAAATGACATGATCGTAAACGAATTTGAAGACACACCATACATACAAGGGGCCCACACAATTCACGCAACATACATACATAGATTTTATTAATTATTATTTAGAATTAATCATTGGTCTCTTTACCAAAGAAATAATAATAATAATAATTTTCTGTTACTAACTCTTATGTAACAAAAATTGTGAACAATAAATAATATTAAATAATAATAAATGATATTAAATGTCTGTTAAAAATAAATTTAAAAAATGTACCCGCATTAACGCAAATTGTCTTTTTTACTACTATTACTTTTTAATATTACTCTATCAAGAGGCATTTTTTATCATTAAATATATTCACATGTATATGAATAATAACAATAACAATAATTTTTACCTAGGTCCTAATGGTAAAATTATGTAACAAAATCTCATAATTGTGATAAAACAATTATGTTTCAAATTCTTCCAATTCTATAACATATTTACATAACTGTGATATAATAATTATGTATCACGTTGTTACATAATTGTTACATCACCCTTCTTGTAACAGTTATGTAACTGTGACCTTTATGTTACGACATTTCATGTCACAAGTTCCTCACATGTTATATCACGTGTGATATTCTGTGACATAACTGTTACATAACTATTATGTAACAGTGTTTGCTGGGATTATCGTAAAAAGTTTCAAAATAGCTTCTTTTTTTAAGTCACGTAACAGTAACAGTAACGTAATAATTACATAATTTTGCCTCATAACAGAGAGTCTACAATTTTACGTAACAGATTTATAACTACTGTTACAAAACATTATTAAATTAATGTTACATAACAGTTACGTAATTTAACTCTGTAAGGGTCGAAATGTTATGTAATAGTTTCAAAACAAAGAAACAGTGTTGCTATTTCATTATACAAAATAGTTACATAATATTGTTATAGTGTGATATAATTATGTAACCTATACTTCATTAATTATAACAAAATGTTGTATCTGTTATGTCACATAGTTTCGTAACAGTTATGTAACAATTAGAGAACAATGTATGTAATTAGAAAACAAGACAAAAATTATCACTCTAATAATAGTTATTTAAAAAAATTATGTAGCCGTTAAATTACAATCCAGTAACAGTGTTATATAACAGTATTACTTTTTCATTATATAGTGGTTATATAACAATATTGTCACAGTGAAACATAACAATGTTTACATAAGATTTTTAAAAATAATTAAAAAATTTTAATATTAATATTTACCGCAATCGAATGACTGAATGGAGCATTGAGCACAACAAGTAGAATTAGGACGTGAATCATTTTAATTAAAATTCAATAATTATGCGTTCACTTATTTCAATTGTTTTATAGAATATGTTTCTATTTGTTTAATGCCACGTATTGAAAACTAAATATGCCACGTAGAAATAATAATCTATCTTGTGTTTCCAAGTTTACAACCGAGATTTTTTGTACTTTTGAATTATCGCAGAATTTTATGTTCAAGAAGCCAAAAAAATATTACAAGTGTATCATCTAGTCTATGTATCTAGTCTATTCTTACAAAATATTAAACAATACAGGTATATAAAAATAAATATAAAACTATAAAAATAAACGTATGAAATTATAAAGAGATATAAAAATAAATATATAACTTTAAAAAAAAATGTATAAAATTTACAATTACAAATTTACAATTTCAGCTTGACATTCCTCTCGATTTAGTGCATGATTCGTATGTTCCGACTGCTGTATACCCTTTAAAACCATCGTCGCCAGGTTCACTCTTACTGGTAATTGCACGGACCCTACACGTCCTTTTGCGTACATTTACACAATCCCAATAGGATTTATTATTCAAAGTTTTTTAATGCTGATAAATGTACCCTTCCAACACTAATCTGGTTCCCATTTTAAAGTTATCAACATCCACTGTGAAAAGTTGTAAAATATATCAAATATAAAATTTATAAAAGATAAAACAAAATATAAAATATGAAACCGGTTAAATCAAACTGTGTTTACACAACTGACAGTTTATTCAATAAATATTTCGTTGCTATGATGAGAAGTTAATCTTCTTTTGCCAATATTTTCAAATTTTATTCGGTTGCCTTCTTTTGGATATCTTCGGGAAAAAAGGGTTTCGGGAAATTGATTATTCGAGAGAAAGGTCTTCGGGACATTGACTTCGGGGAATTTCTCATTCGGGAGTGCGTCTTTCGGAAACTTAGATGTCCTGAATTTATAAAGAAACCTATGGCAATCCTGCTGAAAGCTCGCTTCTTATTTAAATACCAATAAGGATGAAGTTTATAAAGTTAAATTGAGAGACTAGATGCTAGAACGTGTTACGCGCCATTTACTCAACATGGAACGTAACACATTAAAGCATCCATCCCCTTAATTATTTTTAAGAATATAATGTAAGTTCAATGCATTTTAACATCTGTGCAATTCCAAGAGAGATTTTAGTTCCTTTAAAATAAGTAAACCAATAATAAAACTCAGGAATTTTAATCTACACATAAAAAGAAATATTTCCACTAAATATCCCATCAAAATGATCTTCTTTCTGTAATAATTTCAAATATTTCCAGATTATAATAAAAAAATTTTATAATTCATCAGTTCAGAAGGTTAATAGATGTTACATCTACATATATTTCGGAAAATGAAGATGAAAAAATGTGAATTTAAAACTAAACTTTCAACGCTTTATAACAAATCACTTAATACTATTTTTTAAACCCTTTAACCTTTTTTTGAACAATATAACGTCTGTCGACAAGGAATAAAAGGTTACAGCAAAATGTTCTTACACTTTTAGTAATGTCATTTAAAACAATTTACTTTATTGTATACATATACACTATTAGGAAACTCAACTAAAGCTTCGAAATTAAATAGATTTAATTAAAATTTAATTCCGAATTTGTTTTTAAAATTATTTCCCCAATTTGCAACATTATTTAAAGTGTTTGTACCCCAATTAGAAATATCGCTTCCTGCTTTTGTACCCCAATTAGAAACATCCTTTACTGCGTTTGAACCCCAATTAGAAACATCCTTTACTGCGTTTGAACCCCAATTAGAAACATCGCTTCCTGTTTTTGTACCCCAATTAGAAATATCGCTTCCTGCTTTTGTACCCCAATTAGAAATATCGCTTCCTGCTTTTGTACCCCAATTAGAAACATCCTTTACTGCGTTTGAACCCCACTTAGGAATATCCTTTTCTGCCTTTGCATTCCAATTTGAATCATCATTTCCTGCATTATTTTCTGTATTATTTTCGGCATTCAAAATATCCTCTTCTTTATAATCATCCCAATTTTCATTACCCTTTCCTGCAGGCATAAAAACTAATGAAATAAAATTATATTTAACTTTAATTTGATTCAAAATTGTTTACGATAATTTCACTTATTTACTGACCATTTGGTTCTAACGGAGATTTATTATCTGTAAAATAAGATTTAAAATTTTTTTTCAAATTTGTAACGTCATTTTCTGTATTATCCCAAAACTGAGAATCATTCTCAAGCTACCAAACCCGCGCACAGGGTAAACCCGCTCACTAGCGATTTAACGCTATAAACTCAACTTAAGATGGAGATATTTTTACTGTGAATAATACTTAACATATAACTAATGTTAACGAATTTTCGTTTAGTTTCATGAATTCGTCACAGAATTTGAGGCGGTCATTTGTTTTTAGAAGTGCAAAAAAAATTATCTTCGGATTTTTAAGTTTTTCGATTATTATTTTTGAGACTTAATTTATGCGACAAATTTTTGTTGATGCTATGGATGTTCTTTTTCGAAATATATATGTAGTTTTCTTTGATTACAAAAAGATTCATTTAAATTTATTTTGAAATTCGATAAATACATTCGGTGTAAAGCCGCTCACTTATTAAATTTGTGTAGGAAGCCGAATCAGTATTAATATTATTTGTGTTTTCTGGCGATCTTAAAATTTTTAATATTAAAAATATTTATTAAAAGATAAATAATATTCATTTCCTAACAATATTATTAAATTATTGGGTAATTAGTTGAATATTTAACATTTTGAATGTCCTGCATTTCGCGATTTGTAGCGATTTTTTTCAACAGATGGCACCGAACTATTAATATTTATTGGCAGCATTGAGCGGAATCATGTCTATATTAGTCATTATTAGGTTATAACAGTTATAACAAACAACACAAACAAATAATCAAAATTTGTCGCTGTCTTTTTCGGCTAAAAAAAGACATAAATCTAAGTTTATTGTCTTCGTTCAGTTCACGTTTTATCAATGTTTATTTTTAAAATTTTAATTTCGAATTTCAATCGTTATATTTTATCAATAATAAAATCTATAACTTGTTGCATTCAACATTGTAACTATATCTTAATTGTCTCTTAATAAAATATTATTTAAATTCACAGTTGCAATTCGTGAAACCTAAATTTTATATTTAATAAACCAATATTTATTGTTTATGGAACTCACAATTTATCATTAATAAATCATACTAAAGGCGGAAATAAGGAGAAATTTAATGTATTCAAAATAAAACAGTCCGGATTACCTTAAATTCTTAAAAAATCAAGTGATCAGGTTTACCCCGACGGGTGAGCGGATTTACACTTGAAAAGTGTGATTTTAAAATTTGGTATATGTGAATTAAAAATTTTCCCTAAGTAAAACTAAGAAAGATTAATCAAAACTTTTTTTATTTTGTTAGTCAAAATCATAAGCTTTCAAATTATATAAATTAAGTTAGATTTAGAGAACAATTTCATAGGTTTGTACTGTTCTGAAAAAAAGTGAGCGGGTTTACCCCAGTCTCCCCTATTTAATTTCGGGGTTTTTATAAAGTCTTAATAATAACTTAACTTATTTACTGACCGTTAGGTTCCAACAAAGATTTATTGTCTGTCAACAATGTTTTAAACATGTCTCCCCTATTTGAATGATGATTTCCTGTATTGTCACCCAACTGAGAAGCATTTACATGCTTCCGAGATGAATCACTATTTTCTCCATCCACTTTTATATAATCATCAGAACTTACATTGTTCTTTTTAGTATTCCCAACATCTAATAAAATAAAATTGTATTTAACCTTCATTCTAATTGAAAAGTTTTCATGATAATTTCACTTATTTTCTGACCGTCAGGTTCCAACGAAGATTTATAGTTTGATACAGGATTTTCTGAAGTTTCTTCCCCATTTGAATGATAATTTCCAGTGCTATTACCCAACTGAGAAACATTCACATGCTTCCAAGATGAATCATTATTTGCTGCATCCACTTTTAAAGAATCATCAGAACTGACATTGTCCTCTTTAGTATCCACAACGTCTAATAAAAAAAATTGTATTTAACTTTCATTTCATTAAAAATTTTTTACGATAATTTAAATTATTTACCGACCGTCAGGTTGTAACGAAGGTTTATAGTTTGATAAAGGATTTTCCAAAGTTTCTTCCCAATTTAAATGAAAATTTCCTGTGTTATCACCCAACTGAGAAAAATTCTCATGCTTCCAAGATAAATCATTATTTTCTGCATCCACTTTTATATAATCATCAGAACTGACATTGTTCTCTTTAGTATTCCCAACATCTAATGAAAAAAAATTGTGTTCAACTTTAATTAAATTTAAAAAATTATAACGATAATTTGAATTATTTACTGACCGTCAGGTTCTAACGAAGATTTATAGTTTGATAAAATATTTTCTGAAGTTTCTTCTCCATTTGAAAAATCATTTCCTGTATTGTCACCCAACTGAGAAGCATTTACATGCTTCCAAGAGGAATCATTATTTTCTGCTTTACTTCCGTTATATAAAATATTCCTGTCATTATTATCATCAAACCTTACATTATCCTTTGTAGCAGTCCCAACATCTAATGAAATCAAATCGTGTTTCTTTCCCATGAATAAATACTTTGTAATTAATTAATTATTTTTAATATTGGATTTGCATACAAAAATGATTCATAAGGAAATCATTTTATTTTACATTTACAAATGGATTTAATAATTAATTTTATACACTTTGAAAGAAAAGTTTGAGCTTGTAAAAGATAAATTTGTTAACTGCTGTGAAACTTTGCTTACAACTTTTCCTGTTCGCGGTGGATTAGTGTCTGACATTTTAAATATCGTTACATTGCAATATTCAGTTGTACGGGTTGTTACAGAAAATAGTGGGAGTTAAATCTAAGTTGATTGGTTCCTTGTGGGTGAAAATAAAAACATTGCCCCACCCTTTTTGAGGGTGTGTCTTAACAATAACAAGAAAGTAAGGTTTGGAAAGGTTATCTTAATCTGGCAACCGTCATAAACTAATTTGTAGAATTTCTAAAAGTAAAGCTAAAACCATCTTTTTAACCATTTTTCGTTAATTTTTTTCCTGAATAAACAAGTAAAGTTTACTAATCGTGAAAACTAACTAGACGGTTGTTGAAATAATTAAATAAAGACAATTTACAAAACATAATTATTGTTACAACGTTACAGAATTTAACTCTCATTACATTTAAAATTTTTTACGATAATTTTACTTATTTAGGGACTGTTAGTTTCCAACAAAAATTTATAGTTTCACAAAAGATTTTCAGAAGTTTTTTCCCAATTTAAATAAACAATTCCTGTGTTACTACACAACTGAGAAATATGCTCATGCTTCCATAAAGAATCATTATTTTCTTTATTAATTCCGAAATTCAAATCATCATCTCTTTTATAATCATCCGAAATTACATTATTCTTTCTTACAATCTCAAAACCCAATGAAATAAAATTGTATTTAAATTTAATTTTTAAAAAAAGGTTGTATGATAAACTCAATTATTTACTGACCATTTGTAGTAAATAAGTCCTTTAACAAAGGATTTTTTGAAGTTGCTTCATCTGTAACATTCTTCTCAGCAAGATTCGAAAAGTGTTGATTTTTAGAAATATTGTTATCTTGGATGCAAATCCTACCCTTACAGAACTATAACGTTTAAAACATCTTTCATATAAGAAAATAAAATTAGGTGTAAAAAAAGAAATTATATTTAATAATTAATTCAAAATTTAATTTAAATGTTTCTTACGCCATTAGTATTGCACAAGGTTCCGAGTTGAGCTACTATTTTTTTATCCTTAATTTTGCCATTATTATTTGTAAACTTGCAATAAACAAAACAGGACTCAAAGTAGGACTAAAACGAAAATAAGGATCCAACTTTAAATCTCGTACAACTATTTCTCCTTGTAATTGTAATTATAAACGTACATTTAGAATATTTTTGACATTTCGTTCCTTGCATTGTGTTTCAGCAGATTTATTAAATCCCGGCATGCGAAACTTTGGAAATAATAATTTTGTATCTAAATTATCAGCTTTGTCTAAAGCTACGTTTACACAGTGTCTCTCGAGGCAGTACTATAATTAAAATAAAATACCAATTAGTCTTATGTTACTTTAGTTTGTTAAATTATTTTAAATTTATAAATAAGTATCAAAATGATATGAAGTAAATCCATCAAAAAATGAAGTATTTGATGACAATTAGTAGGTTTTGTACAGTCTTCGAAAGTTTTATACTTTATTCAAACCACAAGGGGTTCCTTCCAATGCCGTCCTTGATGTAAGCTTATCACTAAAACTGTTATAGCATTTCATATCTGAGCAAATATTTACAGTCACCTAAAATTAAAAATAAGAATAGATTTACACGGTTGAAAGAGGCAGTACAAGTATGGAATAATTTTTAGATGAAAAGTACAAAGTAGTAAATCAAATTTTAAAAAACTGAAAACTTACTGGAGATGCTTTTTCATATCCTAATTTTTGACATTGTTCATCGTATGTTATATATTTTGCAGGTAAAACTCTTAACAATTGTCTATCAGTTCTATTTACAGCTGGACTATTAAACAGGCAACTAGCATTTTTTGAACTAATACAAAATTTTGATATATTAATCAAATCATGCATATTAAAAATTCTTAGAAGGCAAATATTTAGCATAAAAATTAATTCTTTTATTAGCAAATAAATACAAAAAGAATTAAAAACCTCAAGAAATACGACATCATTTGTTTTGAACACTTAGAAAATGGATATTTATCAAAGTTCTTTTGAATACAGCTTTTTGCCCATGGTCTAGTTGTTTCTATAGTCTCATTCTTGTCTTCATAAAAGGCTCCAAACCTAGTGAAAAAAAATTGTATATAAATGGTATACTTGTCATTTTTATTTATGATCTGTAGGTTTCGTTAAAAATTTAAATATCAAAAAGGATCATCCACAAACTGTGTTACTGGATTTCAGCAAAATATTATTGTCGACTTTCCAAAAATGAGAATATTTTTATAAAAAACTCTATGCTGTATTAGATGAATATAATAAAAAAAACTTATTTTTGATACGGTAGAAGATGAATACAAAGTTAGCAACTGCAAAAAAGTACTTACTGATTAGCTAATTCATGTACAGCCACTTGAATTCCAGACAGTGCAGTATTATCTGTGACAATTGCTGTTGATGTTACTCCTAGACATTTAGTAGACTTTTCACAAATACGCTTTTTAAATGAGGTACCTAGAATGTTTCATTCTTACACATGATATACAGTAACAGAAGAGTTCTCTAAAAACACAAATTCTTTCTCCGAGTTACCAACCTTTAATGGATTCATCATTTGTAGACACTTTTAATTTGTAATTTGTACCCAATAAAACAGCAATATCATAATCTTCTTCTAATGTAAACTGATTAGTATTATACATAAATCGAGCAAATTGTAATCGGCTTGTATCTGCTATTTCGAAATTATTCATCGGTATAACTTGGTCCTTCAATTAATACAGAGATTAATAATTTATAAAAATAAAAGCATTACTTTAATCAGTGGTTCATAAACACATTTTGATTATTTTATCAAGTTTCTTATGCTAAAACAAAGTACCTGACACAAAACAATTCCAGCAATGTTCAAACGAACTAGAGGCTTTTCGAAATCTCTAAATTGGAGATCAACTCCGTTCCACAAAGTTAGTATATAAGCAACAGTTTTGACAATATCGTTGTTAAAGTGGCTGAAAAAAATTGTCAATTATTTATAATAAAAAATTTAATCTTTAAAGAGAAAGAAGAAAATTATTCAAGCATACTCAAAGAGGGTTTTGTCTACATAGACTAAAATTTCTGGATATACTATTTCTGGAACTTTTGAGGACTGATTATCGGTCGTAGTATTCGATTTTGGTGCAACATCGTGAGCAGGATGATTGTTATTCTGTAACCGAGATAAAGGATTGTTTTAACCCTTTCTTGTCGCCGAAAAAACCAGCTAGTGGATTTTGTTGAAACTTAGTACTCTGGGGTTTTTAGGGTCATTGATTATGAATCTAACGATAGAGGTTCAAGATTTTGTTATTGTTTTAAGTAAAATAATATACTTACAATATTCGAATTCCTCTCATAATTTTCATTACTTATTTCAGAAGCAATTTCATCAAAATGAAAAGTGGTATTTACTTTCTCCATAACCTGCATTCAACATTATTTTCAATAATAAAATGAAAATGTAATTATTTTTTAACTATTTTGAAGTTATATAATTTTAATAGTATATCTTATACTTACATCGTTTTGTAAACGATATTCAAATGTATTTCCATTTTTTTTAGCTAACCATACTTTTGTATCTTTACCAGCAAAGAAACCTTCTGCTGATTGCAAAGTAAATTTTCTGTCGATATGGTTAATACTAATATTTATTGCCAGTTCAGTAATACTTTGCTCAACCTGTCGAAACATATTGTTAACAAACCAAAATAAATTCTTTTTTACATTATTGTTCATTTACAAATTCTTAATTCGACGGCCTCTTAAAATTTTTAATTACAAATATTTTATTGTATTGAAAACCATATATTATTTCGCAGTAAAGTTACGTTTAACCCCAACAAACACTGTTACATAATAGTTATGTAACAGTTATGTCACAGAATATTACACGTGATATAACATGTGAGGAACATGTGTCATGAAACGTCGTAACATAAAGGTTACAGTTACATAACTGTTACAAGAAGGGTGATGTAACAATTATGTAACAACGTGATATATAATTATTATATCACAGTTATGTAGATATGTTATAGAATTTGAAGAATTTAAAACGTAATTGTTACATCACATTTATGAGATAATGTTACATAATTTTACAATTAGAACCTAGGTAAAAATTATTGTTCATATACATGTGAATATATATTTAATGATAAAAAATGCCACTTGATATAGTAATATTAAAAAGTAATTGTAATAAAAGAAGACAATTTACGTTAATGGGTACATTTTTTAAATTTATTTTTTAACAGACATTTTATATTATTTATTATTTGTTACGTCACCGAAGGGTGACGTTCGAGAACCTTAACTTAATTATTAAGATGAAATTTAACCCTCTGTGGATCCTTGCTCTTTCAAAGAAGGTACCAGCCCACACTGTGTAACTCTATACTTACTCGAATTAAAAAATGGGTTATTAGGTAAAACAAGTGATTAGGTGAATCAAATACGAGCACAAAGTTATATTTATTCCAAATTTAAGGTGTTCTGCTTACAAGTATGTAGATCTGGGCACTTGGGAAATGATTGGTTAGCTTCTTAAATTTGGCAAAGATTAAATAAAAATTACACTACCGAAACGACGTGATTCCGGGCAAAAATTACTGTTTAGATCGAGATAAAGACCGACCTTATGTGCGACAGAGGTTCTTCAACGGGTGGACGAGTCCAGCGAGAACTTATCTTTTGGCACTTTAGAACCGGAACTTTTCTCTGAAGCAGCTTGGCAAGCTCCTCGAAGCTTCCAACTTAGACTGATTTTTAAGCGACACTCAGGGAACTCGGTACCAAGGATAAGCAAAAGTTATCCCTTCCAAATGCAAAATTCCTCCCTTCAAATGATTTTCCACCAATCATACCAGAAATTGAAAAATTGAGGAAAATCGTGGAGAGGGCAAATTGGGGGGCACCAAGAGTGATGACAAGGACTGCGTGGGCCTGAGTTTTATTACCGAACATCTGTTCCACAGATCTCGGTTTTTTTTACAAATTCCCGAGGGTAGAGTGCGCTTAATTTTTATTATAGGGTTAACCTATAATGGTAAGCAAAAAATTTGCTACGTGCCTGACAAAGCCAAGGCCCGGATTTCAAAGATTGTAAAATTTGTAAAAAGGTGTCGACAAGACGGTCAATCTTTAAACTCTGTTCTTAAACTTTTTTTAATATTTTTATGGTTTATTTGTTATCGAAGCTGTTGCCAAATTTCCCACGGGCCTCAGATGCAAAAAATTAATATAATTTTGTTTATAGAGATTCGCATTAACAATATATTTAAATGTGTGATGATAAATGACATGATCGTAAACGAATTTGAAGACACACCATACATACAAGGGGCCCACACAATTCACGCAACATACATACATAGATTTTATTAGTTATTATTTAGAATTAATCATTGGTCTCTTTACCAAAGAAATAATAATAATAATAATTTTCTGTTAGTAACTCTTATATAACAAAAATTGTGAACAATAAATAATATTAAATAATAATAAATAATATTAAATGTCTGTTAAAAAATAAATTAAAAAATGTACCCATTAACGCAAATTGTCTTTTTTTACTACTATTACTTTTTAATATTACTATATCAAGAGGCATTTTTTATCATTAAATATATTCACATGTATATGAATAATAACAATAACAATAATTTTTACCTAGGTCCTAATGGTAAAATTATGTAACAAAATCTCATAATTGTGATAAAACAATTATGTTTCAAATTCTTCCAATTCTATAACATATTTACATAACTGTGATATAATAATTATGTATCACGTTGTTACATAATTGTTACATCACCCTTCTTGTAACAGTTATGTAACTGTGACCTTTATGTTACGACATTTCATGTCACAAGTTCCTCACATGTTATATCACGTGTGATATTCTGTGACATAACTGTTACATAACTATTATGTAACAGTGTTTGCTGGGATTATCGTAAAAAGTTTCAAAATAGCTTCTTTTTTTAAGTCACGTAACAGTAACAGTAACGTGATAATTACTTAATTTTGCCTCATAACAGAGAGTCTACAATTTTACGTAACAGATTTATAACTACTGTTACAAAACATTATTAAATTAATGTTACATAACAGTTACGTAATTTAACTCTGTAAGGGTCGAAATGTTATGTAATAGTTACAGAACAAAGAAACAGTGTTGCTATTTCATTATACAAAATAGTTACATAATATTGTTATAGTGTGATATAATTATGTGACCTATACTTCATTAATTATAACAAAATGTTGTATCTGTTATGTCACATAGTTTCGTAACAGTTATGTAACAATTAGACAACAATGTATGTAATTAGAAAACAAGACAAAAATTATCACTCTAATAATAGGTATTTAAAAAAATTATGTAGCCGTTAAATTACCATCCAGTAACAGTGTTATATAACAGTATTACTATCTCATTATATAATTCTTACATATTAATATTGTCACTGTATGATATAATAATGTGACCTACTTTAATAATTATAACAAAATTATGTAACTATTATGTCACAGAATTTCGTAACAATTATGTAACAATTAGAGAACAATGTAACAAAACGAAAATTATAACTCTGTGATGTAATGAATATATCACACAGTTATATAATAGTTATTTGAAAAAATTATGTAACCGTTATATCACCATCCAGTGATAGTGTTATATAACAGTCTTACTTTTTCATTATATAGTGGTTATATAACAATATTGTCACAGTGAAACACAGTAAAAAGAAAGTTTTATTTTAAGGCAGAAAGGCAGTCTTAAATTAAGGCGCAACATTTTTAAGACAGTCAGTGCTGAATTTAAGCAATGAATTTTGTATGATTTAACATTAGAGCAGACAATGCTGAATTTAAAACTAAGCTTAAATTAAGATTTACTTTTTACAGTGAACATAACAATGTTTACATAAGATTTTTAAAAATAATTAAAAAATTTTAATAGTAATATTTACCTCAATTGAATGACTGAATGGAGCATTGAGCACAACAAGTAGAATTAGGACGTGAATCATTTTAATTAAAATTCAATAATTATGCGTGCACTTATTTCAATTGTTTTATAGAATATGTTTCTATTTGTTTAATGCCACGTATTGAAAACTAAATATGCCACGTAGAAATAATAATTTATCTTGTGTTTCCAAAGTTTACAACCGAGATTTTTAGTACTTTTCAATTATCGCAGAATTTTATGTTCAAGAAGCCAAAAAAATATTACAAGTGTATCATCTAGTCTATTCTAACAAAATATTAAACAATACAGGTATATAAAAATAAATATAAAACTATAAAAATAAACGTATGAAATTATAAAGAGATAAAAAAATAAATATAAAACTTTAAAAATAAATGTTTAAAATTTACAATTACAAATTTACAATTTCAGCTTGACATTTCTCTCGATTTGGTGCATGATTCGTATGTTCCGACTGCTGTATACCCTTTAAAACCACAACATCGTCGCCAGGTTCACTCTTACTGGTAATTGCACGGACCCTACACGTCCTTTTGCGTACATTTACACAATCCCAATAGGATTTATTATTCAAAGTTTTTTAATGCTGATAAATGTACCCTTCCAACACTAATCTGGTTCCCATATTAAAGTTATCAACATCCACTGTGAAAAGTTGTAAAATATATCAAATATAAAATTTATAAAAGATAAAACGAAATATAAAATATGAAACCGGTTAAATCAAACTGTGTTTACACAACTGACAGTTTATTCAATAAATATTTCGTTGCTATGATGAGAAGTTAATCTTCTTTTGCCAATATTTTCAAATTTTATTCGGTTGCTTTCTTTTGGATATTTTCGGGAAAAAAGGGTTTCGGGAAATTGATTATTCGAAAGAAAGGTCTTCGGGACATTAACTTCGGGGATATGGTCTTCGGGGAATTACTTATTCGGTAGTGCTTCTTTCGGAAACTTAGATGTACTGATTGTACTTCTGCTGAAAGCTCGCTTTTTATTTAAATATAAATAAGGATGAAGTTTATAAAGTTTAATTGAGGGGTTTGATGCTATAACGTGTTACGCGCCATTTACTCAACATGGAACGTAACACATTAAAGCATCTAGCCCCTTAATTATTTTTAAGAATATGATGTAAGTTCAATGCATTGTAACATTTGTGCAATTCCATGGGAGATTTTAGTTCCATCAAAATAAGTAAACCAATTTTAGAACTCAGGAATTTTAATATACACATAAAAAGAAATATTTCCACCAAATATCCCAACAAAATGATCTTCTTTCTGTATTCATTTCAAATATTTCCAGATTATAATAAAAATATTTTATAATTCATCAGTTCAGAAGGTTAATAGATGTTACATCTACATATATTTCGGAAAATGAAGATGAAAAGATGTGAATTTAAAACTAAAGTTTCAACGCTTCATAACAAATCACTTAATACCATTTTTTTAAACCCTTTAACCTTTTTTTGAACAATATAACGTCTGTCGACAAGGAATAAAAGGTTACAGCAAAATGTTTTTACACTTTTAGTAATTTCATTTAAAACAATTTACTTTATTGTATACATATACATTATTAGGAAACTCAACAAAACCTTCGAAATTAAATACATTTAATTAAAATTTAATTCCGAATTTGTTTTTTAAATTATTTCCCCAATTTGCAACATCATTTAAAGTGTTTGTACCCCAATTAGAAATATCGCTTCCTGCTTTTGTACCCCAATTAGAAATATCGCTTCCTGCTTTTGTACCCCAATTAGAAATATCGCTTCCTGCTTTTGTACCCCAATTAGAAACATCGCTTCCTGCTTTTGTACCCCAATTAGAAACATCGCTTCCTGTTTTTGTACCCCAATTAGAAATATCGCTTCCTGCTTTTGTACCCCAATTAGAAACATCCTTCACTGCGTTTGAACCCCAATTAGAAACATCGCTTCCTGTTTTTGTACCCCAATTAGAAATATCGCTTCCTGCTTTTGTACCCCAATTAGAAATATCGCTTCCTGCTTTTGTACCCCAATTAGAAACATCCTTTACTGCGTTTGAACCCCACTTAGGAATATCCTTTTCTGCCTTTGCATTCCAATTTGAATCATCATTTCCTGCATTATTTTCTGTATTATTTTCGGCATTCAAAATATCCTCTTTTTTATAATCATCCCAATTTTCATTACCCTTTCCTGCAGGCATAAAAACTAATGAAATAAAATTATATTTAGCTTTCAAATTATATAAATTAAGTTGGATTTAGAGAATAATTTCATAGGTTGGTACTGTTCTGAAAAAAAGTGAGCGGGTTTACCCCAGTCTCCCCTATTCAATTTCGGGATTTTTAAAAAGTCTTAATAATAACTTAACTTATTTACTGACCGTTAGGTTCCAACAAAGATTTATTGTCTGTCAACAATGTTTTAAACATGGCTCCCCAATTTGAATGATCATTTCCTGTATTATCACCAAAATGAGAAACATTCTCATGCTTCCGAGATGAATCTTTATTTTCTGCATCCCCTTTTATATAATCATCAGAACTTACATTGTCCTCTTTAGTATCCTCAACATCTAATGAAAAAAAATTGCATTTAACTTTTATTTCATTTAAAATTTTTTACGATAATTTGAATTGTTTATCAACCGTCAGGTCGTAACGAAGGTCTATAGTTTGATAAAGGATTTTCCGAAGTTTCTTCCCAATTTGAATGATCATTTCCTGTATTATCACCAAAATGAGAAACATTCTCATGCTTCCGAGATGAATCTTTATTTTCTGCATCCCCTTTTATATAATCATCAGAACTTACATTCTCCTTTTTAGTATTCCCAACATCTAATGAAAAAAATGGTGTTCAACTTTTATTTAATTTAAAAAATTATAACGATAATTTGAATTATTTACTGACCGTCAGGTTCTAACGAAGATTTATAGTTTGATAAAATATTTTCTGAAGCTTCTTCCCCATTTGAATGATAACTTCCTGTGTTATCGTCCAACTCAGAACCATTCTCATGCTTCCAAGAAGAATCATTATTTTCTGCTTTACTTCCGTTATATAAAATATTCCTGTCATTATTATCATCAAACCTTACATGATCCTTTGTAGCAGTCCCAACATCTAATGAAATCAATTCGTGTTTCTTTCCCATTAATAAATAATTTGTAATTTATTTATTATTTTAAATATTGGATTTGCATACAAACATGAATCACAAGGAACTCATTTTACACTTACAAATGGATTTAATAATTAATTTAATACACTTTGAAAGAAAAGTTTGACTTTGTAAAAGATAAGTTTGTTAACTGCTGTGAAACTTTGCTTACAACTTGTCGTGTTCGCGGTGGATTAGTGTCTGACATTTTAAATATCGTTACATTGCAATATTCAGTTGTACGGGTTGTTACAAAAAATAGTGGGAGTTAAATCTAAGTTGATTGGTTCCTTGTGGGTGAGAATAAAAACATTGCCACACCCTTTTTCAGGGTGTGTCTTAACAGTAACAATAAAGTAAGGTCTGAAAAGGTTATCTTAATCTGGCAACCGTCATAAACAAATTTGTAGAATTTCTAAAAGTAAAGCTAAAACCATCTTTTTAACCATTTTTCGTTAATTTTTTTCCTGAATAAACAAGTAAAGTTTACTATTCGCGAAAACTAACTAGACGGTTGTTGAAATAATAAAATAAAGACAATTAACAAAACATAATTATTGTTACAACGTTACAGTATTTAACTCTCATTTCATTTTAAAATTTTTCACGATAATTTTACTTATTTACGGACTGTTAGATTTCAACAAAAATTTATAGTTTCACAAAAGATTTTTAGAAGTTTTTTCCCAATTTTAATGAACAATTACTGTGTTACTACCCAACTGAGAAACATTCTCGTGCTTCCATAAAGAATCATTATTTTCTGCATTATTTCCGAAATTCAAATCATCGTCTCTTTCATAATCAACCAAACTTACATTATTCTCTCTTACAGTCTCAAAACCCAATGAAATAAAATTCTATTTAAATTTAATTTAAAAAAAAAAGGTTGTATGATAAACTCAATTTTTTACTGACCGTTTGTAGTAAATAAGTCCTTGGACAAAGGATTTTCTGAAGTTGCTTCCTCTGTAAAATTTTTTTCAGCAAGATCCGAATAGTGTTGATTATTAGAAATAATGGTATCTTCGATGCAAATCCCACCCTTACAGAACTAAAACGTTTAAAACATATTTCATATACGAAAATAAAATTACGTGTAAAAAAATAAATTATATTTAATAATTAATTCAAAATTTAATTTAAATGTTTCTTACGCCATTAGTATTACACAAGGTTCCCAGTTGAGCTACTATTTTTTTATCCATAATTTTGCCATTATTGTTTTTAAAGATGCAATGAACAAAACAGGATTCAAAGTATGACTAAAACGAAAATATGAAACCAACTTTAATTCTCGAACAACTACAACTATTACTCATTGTAATTCTAATTATAAACGCACATATATAATATTTTTGACTTTTCGTTCCATGCATTGTGTGTCAGCAGATTTATTAAATCCCGGCATGCGAAACTTTGGAAATAATAATTTTGTATCTAAATTATTAGCTTTGTTGAAAGCTACGTTTACACAGTGTCTCTCGAGGCAGTACTATAATTAAAATAAAATACCAATTAGTCTTATGTTACTTTAGTTTGTTAAATTATTTTAAATTTATAAATAAGTATCAAAATGATATGAAGTAAATCCATCAAAAAATGAAGTATTTGATGACAATTAGTAGGTTTTGTACAGTCTTCGAAAGTTTTATACTTTATTCAAACCACAAGGGGTTCCTTCCAATGCCGTCCTTGATGTAAGCTTATCACTAAAACTGTTATAGCATTTCATATCTGAGCAAATATTTACAGTCACCTAAAATTAAAAATAAGAATAGATTTACACGGTTGAAAGAGGCAGTACAAGTATGGAATAATTTTTAGATGAAAAGTACAAAGTAGTAAATCAAATTTTAAAAAACTGAAAACTTACTGGAGATGCTTTTTTATATCCTAATTTTTGACATTGTTCATTGTATGTTATATATTTTGCAGGCAAAACTCTTAACAATTGTCTATCATTTCTATTTACAGCCGGATTATTAAGGAGGCAACTAGCTTTTTTTGAACTAACACAAAATTTTGATATATTAATCAAATCATACATATTAAAAATTCTTGGAAAGCAAATCTTTGGTATTAAAAATTATTTCTTTTATTAGCAAATGAATATAAAAGAGTTAAAGAAAACCTCAAGAAATGCGACATCATTTGTTTTGAACACTGAGAAAATGGATATTTATCGAAGTTCTTTTGAATACAGCTTTTTGCCCATGGTCTAGTTGCTTTTATAGTCTTATTCTTGTGTTTATAAAAAGCTCCAAACCTAGTGAAATAAAATTATATTTGAATCTTATGCTAGATATTTTTATTTTTGACCTGTGGGATCCGTTTTAGGATCCGTAAAAAATTTTAATATTTAACGGCATCATACACAAACTATGTGTTACTGCTTTTCAGCACTTTTTACCAACTGCAAAAAAGTACTTACTGGTAAGCTAATTCATGTACAGCTACTTGAATTCCAGACAGTGCAGTATTATCTGTGACAATTGCTATTGATGTTACTCCATGACATTTAGAAGACTTTTTACAAACGCGCTTTTTAAATGAGGTACCTAGAATGTTATATTCTTAAATGTTATGCAGTAACAGAAAAATTCTCTAAAAACAGAAATTCTATTTCCGAGTTACAAACCTTCATTGGATTTATTAGTTGTAGACATTTTTAATTTGTAATTTGTACCCAATAAAACAGCAATATCGTAATCTTCTTTCAATTTGAACTGATTAGTATTATACATGAATTGAGCAAATTGTAATCGGCTTGTTTTTACTATTTCGAAATTATTCATCGCTATAACTTGGTCCTTCAATTAATACATAGATAATTAATTTATAAAAATAAAAGCATTATTTTAATCAGTGGTTCATTAACACGGTTTGTTTATTTTATCAACTTTCTTATGTTGAAACAAAGTACCTGACACAAAACAATTCCAGCAATGTTCAAACGAACTAGAGGTTTTTCCAAATCTCTAAATTGGAGATCAACTCCGTTCCATAAAGTTAGTGTATAAGCAACAGTTTTGACGATATTGTTATTAAAGTGGCTAAAAAAAATTGTCAATTATTTATAATAAAAAATTTAATCTTTAAAGAGAAAGAAGAAAATTATCGAAGCATACTCAAAGAGGGTTTTGTCTACATAGACTAAAATTTCTGGATATACTATTTCTGGAACTTTTGAGGACTGATTATCGGTCGTAGTATTCGATTTTGTTGAAACATCATTATCAGGATGATTGTTACTCTGTAACCGAGATAAAGAATTGTTTTAACCCTATCGTGTCGTTGAAAAAACCAGCTAGTGGATTTTGATGAAACTTAGTACTCTGAGGTTTTTAGGGTCTCTGATTATGAATCTAACGATAGAGTTTCAAAATTTTGATATTTTTTTAATGTAAAATAATTTTCTTACGATATTCCAATTCCTCTCATAATTTTCATTACTCATTTCAGAAGCAATTTCATCAAAATGAAAAGTGTTATTTACTTTCTCCATAACCTGCATTCAACATTATTTTCAATAATAAAATGAAAATGTAATTATTTGTTAACTATTTTGAAGTTATATAATTTTAATAGTATATCTTATACTTACATCGTTTTGTAACCGATATTCAAATGTATTTCCATTTTTCTTCGCTAACCATACTTTTGTATCTTTACCAGCAAAGAAACCTTCTGCTGATTGCAAAGTAAATTTTCTGTCGATATGGTCAATACTTATATTTATTGCCAGTTCAGTGATACTTTGCTCAACCTGTCGAAACATATTGTTAACAAACCAAAATAAATTCTTTTTTACACTATTGTTCATTCACATTTACAAATTATTAATTCGACGGCCTCTTAAAATATTTAATTACAAATATTTTATTCTATTAAAAACCATATATTATTTCGCAGTAAAGTTACATTTAACGTTTACATACGATTTTTAAAAATAATTAAAAAATTTTAATAGTAATATTTACCTCAATCGAATGACTGAATGGAGCATTGAGCACAACAAGTAGAATCAGGAGTAGAATCAGGAGGTGAATCATTTTAATTAAAATACAATAATTATGCGTGCACTTATTTCAATTGTTGTATAGAATATGTTTCTATTTGTTTAATGCCACGTATTGAAAACTGAATATGCCACGTAGAAATAATACTCTATCTTGCGTTTCCAAGTTTACAACCGAGATTTTTAGTACTTTTGAATTATCGCAGAATTTTATGTTAAACGAGCCAAAAAAATATTACAAGTGTATCATCGAGTCTATTTATTAAAAAAAATTTACTAAATTTCAATTAATTCGCAAAACTTTTGCAAAAATGCCCTTTTAATGTCCCCTACGCAAAAATGCGTAAAAAAATTATTAAAATCCATAAAAATGAATATTTTATTTAATGGGTAGTCCGAAAAATTCATCCAATTTTTGAAAATTTGCCATTTAAAATTCATGTCATTATTAATAAAAGCTTTTATAAACAATAATTTTAATTAATGTACACGTTTTTTTATATGTGTCATAATAAATAAATTTGAAATACAATTGGTAAAACAAATTGATTAACACTATATTAATTTATTATTGAAATGGAATTAAAATGAAAGTATAACAATTGGGAAATAATTTTTATTAACTGCTATTACAAATACCCCCCTTGGGACCCTAGGACCTTAATTCGAACGGAGATGTCTTAAACAGCGGCTTTAGAATACCGGGCGACCTTCCGGTAGTATTAGCCTTGCTTCTGCAAGCGGGATTCTGCAGGAGCATACCTTTCTTTTGCCTTGCTACTCGTGGGACTTCAAATGGAGAACCAATTCAATAAACTAAATTTGGGTGACCAAATGGCCCTTTGGCTGTTCCTTCGGGTCCTACGGGATCTAATGGAAACGCGGTCTTTGGTGAGGACGCGTTTTCAAGGCCTGTAGAAAAGTCCCAAACCAAAAGAAAGCGCCTTAACGGTTCTTAAAAGAAACAGTTAAGGAGAGAACGGCTTTAAGCCAGTGTAGGCAAGTCGAATTCCGTGGATGTTGCTACTAGGTCGAAGAGAAAGAGCGGTCAGGATGCATCACCTCTGGAAAAGAAAGAGGGTGTGAAAAGGCCAAAGTCGCTTCAGCAGAGTACCAGAAGAGAGGGGTACAATGTTGGGTTAACAATGGTCTAAAGTACAAATCGTCTACGATGGTGGTCTTTAGCGAGGGCTACCCAGACGTGGTGCTTACAGATGATCAGTTTGGACTTCTTAGGGAGACCGTTGTGACGCTCACCTGTAAGGAGCTGGTGGAAAAGTGGCCGCGGTTTGAGACCTCCTTCTGCAGAGGAGGAGTTTTTACCTTCATCGTTTCCAACCTGGAATGTAGGCATCACTATCACTTCGGGCGGATATCCTTTAACGTAACTGTCCCTGATCGTGGCAGCTTGAGCAATGTAGAGGAAGGAAAAGTGCAAACATAATTCACTGCTTGCAAGCTCACCGCTACTCAGATTTACTTGCATCATAGCAAACGTGCCTCGTCAGTACAAGCATTAGAGGGATTAATGGAGCCGGTCTAGTTCGTAACAGGGACTGCAGAGCTGCAAAACCCAGAGCACGTATTCTCACTAAGGGTGTCAATGCAACTCCACTGCTGGGCCTGTACTCAAGAGATCTAATAATGGTGGTAACTAACCTAAAGGGTGCATGTAAGACGGTTGTAGGATCGGCATATTTTCCATATGATAATAAAGATAATCCGCCAATTGAAGATCATAGGCTGGTGGACTACTGTATGGAAAAGGGACTTCCTCTGCTGACTTTTAGCAAAGCTTTCAGGCAAGAAGTGATTGATATCACTCTCTGCTCTGAAAGCATTAGAAACAAGGTAAGAAGACGAAAAGTTTCCAATCAACCTTCGCTTTCTAATCATTCACGGATAGTCTTCGAGGAGAAGACTGCGGTCTGATAAGAAATTAAGTAGATTTGTAATGGTTGGTCTGAGTTTACTAAAATGAGAGACGAATATAGAAGTAAAATAAGGAAAGCAAAACAATCCAGTTGGAACGCTTTCTGTTCTAGCATCGAAAAAGAGAAAGAGGCAGCCAAGCTGGATAAGCTGCTTGCTAAGAACCCTGAATCTGCCCAGAATTCTGGGCACTCTAAGATTGCCGGATGGAAGTTTCTCTGAGTCGGACGATAAAACCTTGGCTTGTGTGGTCCAGGTACACTTTCAGGGTTTCTCAAA
This sequence comes from Leptopilina drosophilae, assembly GCA_032873175.1. NCBI lineage: Eukaryota > Metazoa > Arthropoda > Insecta > Hymenoptera > Figitidae > Leptopilina > Leptopilina drosophilae. The sequence goes on along the minus strand of CM065486.1, from coordinate 37,470,873 downwards.
GTATGGGGAGGGCGGACATGACCCTCGGCCTCCGAAAAAGCTTCCACAGGCTTATTATCGGTCGCGAAGGTAGTTGTGGTTTCGATATTGTTAACTCGATGAACGTTCATGATTTAGAAGTAATAAATGATTTGTTGCATAAAATTGAGACAAATTTCTTTATTTCATACGAATCGATGTCACGGAATTTCACAATGAAAACACAAATTGTCGACAGAACGGTCGATGAAGTTAGTCAAATAAAGAATTATAAAGTGTACCTCAAAAGATTTTATGGTAAACCAGGTATTTACTATGGTTATAGATTCATTCGAACCTTCGATAATAAACTTGCTGAACGAAGAACAGTTGGAACAAGACAAGTATACGTTCAATTAGTCAACGTTACGAAGGACAATCAAGACGTCTATAAAAAAATAAATACTACAAATGGAGAAACATACGGTCATTTCCTTTCTCATACGAGAGACGGAACCTTAAGAAGGAAGAAAAATTAAACATTCTACACATAGACATATAGAAATTATAAACTTCCCATATCTTTTGGAATTAAAAAAATGAACATATCTACTTGATCAAGAGACTTCTTTTGAAAAAGAATTCAATTATTTAAATACAACAATATATAATTTATTAAATAATAGTGAATATCTATTAAAATTGAATATTTATCAAGAATTTAAATCAAAATTTTAATAATTGAATTCTATTGGCGAATTTATAGAGAAACCTATGGCAATCCTGCTAAAAGCTCGCTTTTTATTTAAATACAAATAAGGATGAAGTTTATAAAGTTGAATTGAGAGACTAGATGCTATAATGTGTTACGCGACATTTACTCAACATGGAACGTAACACATTATAGCGTCCGGCCGCTTAATTATTTTTAAGAATATAATTTAAATTTAATCCATTGTAATATCTGAGAAAATCCATGGGAGATTTTAGTTTCTTCAAAGTAAGTAAACCGATAATAAAAATCAAAAATTTTAGTCTACACATAAAAAGAAATATTTCATCAAAATGAAATAATTTTGTAATTATTTCAAATGTTTCCAGATTATAATAAAAAATTTTTATAATTCATCAGTTCAGAAGGTTAATAAATGTTACATTTACATATATTTAGAAAAATGAAGATGAAAAAATGTAATTTTAAAACTAAACTTTTAACGCTCCATAACAAATCATTCAATACTATTTTTTATATTTACTATAAAATTTGTAACAATTTTTTAACCCTTTAACCTTATTTTGAACAATATAATGCCTGTCAAGGAATAAAAGGTTAGAACAAAATGTTTTCACACTTTTAGTAATTTCATTTAAAACAATTTAAAAGGTTAGAACAAAATGTTTTCACACTTTTAGTAATTTCATTTAAAACAATTTAAAAGGTTAGAACAAAATGTTTTCACACTTTTAGTAATTTCATTTAAAACAATTTACTTTATTGTATACACATACAATATTAGGAAACTCAACTAAAGCTTCGAAATTAAATAGATTTAATTAAAATTGAAATCCGAATTTTCTATGTAAATCTTTTGTCAAATTTTCAAATTTATTTAAAGTGTTTGTATGCCAATTATAAATATTGCTTCGTGTATTTGTACCCCAATTAGAAATATCGCTTCCTGTATTTGTATCCCAATTAAAAATATCGTTTCTTGCATTTGCACTCCAATTTGAATCATCATTTCCTGCATTGTTGTCGGCATTCAAAATATCCTCTTTTTTATAATCATCCCAATTTTCATTACCCTTTCCTGCAGGCATAAAAACTAATGAAATAAAATTGTATTTAACTTTAATTTGATTTAAAATTGTTTACGGTGCGTTTCATAGCTGGAAGAACTTTTGAATCACAGATTTTATTTATACTATTGTCCCTAGAAAAAAATGTTTTAGATAGAAATTGAAGAGAATGTATTGAATTTTAATAATATTTTATTAAAAAATAATTTTTTAAAGTTTTCGACAAATTTGTTTAAACAATTAATTTTTAAAGTTACTTTTTTCATGAAGGGAATAACCAAATTAAAAAAAAATTTATTAAAGCTTGGAATGTCATTAAATATTACCGCAATATGTGAAGATGTGTTTTTTGATAATTTCGAGAAATTAATTTTTGATAGAAGGAAGATTGATCTGCTTGCGACTGCTGCCAGGCAAGCCGTATGTCCCGAGTCAATCAATCAAAAATTCAAAAATTAATTTCTCGAAATAATCAAAAAACACATCTTCACAAATTGGGGTAATATTAATGACATTCCAAGATTTAATAAAAATATTTTTTCATAAAATTTGGTTATTCCTTTTATAAAAAAAACAACTTTAAAAATTAAATGTTTGAACAAATTTGTCAAAAGTTTAAAAAATTATTTTTTAATAAAATATTATGAAAATTTAATGCATTCTTTTCAATTTTTATCTAAGACATTTTTTTCTAGGGCTAATAGTTTACAAGATAAAAATTCCTGAATATAAAGTGACCATAAAGTTTAATTAACAATATTTTGCAAAATCCTTAAGTGTACTTTAAAAGCACCCTAGACACAACAAATTAACCAAGTATAAACAAAATCTGTGATTCAAAAGTTCTTCCAACTATGGAACGCCCTTTACGATAATTTCACTTATTTACTGACCAATTGGTTTCAAAGAAGATTCAATATCCATAATATAAGAGTCTAACTTTTTTTCCAAATTTGACAAGTCATTTTTTGTTTTATCCAAAAGCTGGTAATTTTTCTCAAGCTTCAAGAAAGAGTCATTACTTTCTGTATTGTTTCCGGAATACGAACCATCTTCTTTTTTATAATCATCAGAATTTATATTATTCTTTTTAGCAGTCTTAACATCTAAAAAAAATTCTATTTACCTTTATTTTGATTTACAACTTTAAAAGAGAAATTGAATTATTTACTGACTGTTAGGTTCCAACGAAGATTTATAGTTTGATAAAGGATTTTCTGAAGATTTTTCTCCATTTGTATGATCATTTTCTGTGTTATCTCCCAACTGATAAACATTCTCATGATTCCAAGAAGAATCACCATTCTCCTCTTCATTTCCATAATCATTATAATAATCATAATCATTTTTATAATCATTGTCATAACTTATATTATCCTTTTCTGAAGTTCCAAAATCTAATAAAATAAAATTGTATTTAACCTTCATTTTAATTCAAAGGTTTTTATGATAATTTCACTTATTTTCTGACCGTCAGGTTCCAACGAAGATTTATAGTTTGATAAAGGATTTTCTGAAGTTTCTTGCCAATTTGAATGATAATTTCCAGTGTTATTACCCAACTGAGAAACATTCACATGCTTCCAAGGAGAATCATTAATTTCTGCTTTACGTCCGTAATATAAAATATTTCTTTCTTTATTATCATCAAACCTTACATTATCCTTTGTAGCAGTCCCAACATCTAATCAAATTAAATCGTGTTTCTTTACCATAAATAAATAATTTGTAATTAATTAATTATTTTTAATATTGGGTTTGCATACAAAAATCACATTAATCACGTCATTAATCACAAGGAACTCATTTTTCATTTACAAATGTATTTAGTAATTAATTTAATACACTTTGAAAGAAAAGTTTGACTTTACAAAAGATAAGTTTGTTAACTGCTGCGAAACTTTGCTTATAACTTTTCGTGTTAGTGGTGGATTTGTGTCTGATATATCAAATTTCGTTTCTTTGCAATATTCAGTTGTACGGGTTGTTACAGAAAATAGTGGGAGTTAAATATAAATTGATTGGTTCATTACGGACGAGGTCAGAAACATTGACACACCCTTTTTGAGGTAAGAGAGTCTTTTTGGAAGATGGTTTATTGGGGTAATTTTATAAACGGACGCAGCAGTAATAATCCCCTTAACAATAACAATAAAGTAAGATCTGGAAAGGTTATCTTAATCTAGCAATCCTTATAAACTAATTTGTAGAATTTCCAAAAGTAAAGCTAAAAATATCTTTTTAACCGTTTTTCATCAATTTTTTTATCCTAAATAAATAAGTAAAGTTTACTATTCGTGAAAACTGAACTAAACGATTGTCGAAATAATTAAATGACGAAAATTGACAAAACATGACTATTGTTAGGACGTAACAGAATTTAACTTTCATTTCATTTAAAATGTTTAAAAAAAATTCACTTATTTACTGACTGTTAGATTCCAATGAAGATTTATAGTTTGACAAAGGATTTTCTGAAGTTTTTTCCCAATTTTAATGAACAATTCCTGTGTTACTACCCAACTCAGAAACATTCTCATGCTTCCATAAAGTATCATTATTTTCTGCATTAATTCCGAAATTCAAATCATCGTCTCTTTCATAATCATCCAAACTTACATTATTCCTTCTTACAGTCTCAAAACCCAATAACAAAAATTGTATTTAAATTTAATTTTAAAAAAAGTTTGTATTATAAATTAAATTATTTACTGACCGTTTGTAGTAAATACGTCCTTTGACAAATGATTTTCTGAATCATTTTCCACTAAATTATTCTTTTTAGTAAGCTCCGAATAGTGTTGATTATTAGAAACATTGATATCTTTGAAGCAAATCCCATCCTTACAGTACTAAAACATTTAAAACATCTTTCGTATACCAAGATAAAATTTGATGTAAAGAAAAATAAATCATATTTCAATATTAACTCAAAATTGAATTCAAATATTTCTTACACCATTAGATTTGCACAAGGTTCCGAGTTGAGCTACTATTATTTTCTCCCTAATTTTGCCATTATTGTTTTTAAAGATGCAATGAACAATACAGGATTCAAAGTGTGACTAAAACGAAAATATGGAACCAACTTTAGTTCTCGAACAACTACAACTATTACTCACTGTAATTCTAATTATAAACGCACATATATAATATTTTTGACTTTTCGTTCCATGCATTGTGTTTCAGCAGATTTATTAAATCCCGGCTTGCGAAACTTTGGAAATAATAATTTTGTATTTAAATTATTAGCATTGTCGAAAGCTACGTTTACACAGTTTCTCATGAGGCAGTACTATAATTAAAATAAAATACCAATTAGTCTTATGTTACTTTAGTTTGTTAAATTATTTTAAATTTATAAATAAGTATCAAAATAATATAAATTAAATTCATCAAAAATTGAAGTATTTGATGACGATGAGTAGGTTTTGAACAGTCTTCGAAATTTTTATACTTTATTCAAACCGCACGGTGTTCCTTCCAATGCCGTCCTTGATGTAAGCTCTTTACTAAAACTGTTATAGCATTTCATATTTGAGCAAATATTTATATTCACCTAAAATTAAAAATAAGAATAGATTTACACGGTTGAAAGAGGCAGTACAAGTATGGAGTAATTTTTAGATGAAAAGTACAAAGTAGTAAATCAAATTTTAAAAAACTGAAAACTTACTGGAGATGCTTTTTTATATCCTAATTTTTGACATTGTTCATCGTATGTTATATATTTTGCAGGTAAAACTCTTAACAATTGTCTATCATTTCTATTTACAGCCGGATTATTGAGGAGGCAACTAGCTTTTTTTGAACTAACACAAAATTTTGATATATTAATCAAATCATACATATTAAAAATTCTTGGAAAGCAAATCTTTGGTATTAAAAATTATTTCTTTTATTAGCAAATGAATATAAAAGAGTTAAAGAAAACCTCAAGAAATGCGACATCATTTGTTTTGAACACTGAGAAAATGGATATTTATCGAAGTTCTTTTGAATACAGCTTTTTGCCCATGGTCTAGTTGCTTTTATAGTCTTATTCGTGTGTTCATAAAAAGCTCCAAACCTAGTGAAATAAAATTATATTTGAATCTTATGCTAGATATTTTTATTTATGACCTGTAGGATCCGTCTTAGGATCCGTAAAAAATTTTAATATTTAACGAGATCATACAAAAACTATGTGTTACTGCTTTTCATCACTTTTTACCAACTGCAAAAAAGAACTTACTGGTTAGCTAATTCATGTACAGCTACTTGAATTCCAGACAGTGCAGTATTATCTGTGACAATTGCTGTTGATGTTACTCCAAGACATTTAGAAGACTTTTTACAAACGCGCTTTTTAAATGAGGTACCTAGAATGTTATATTCTTAAATGTTATGCAGTAACAGAAAAATTCTCTAAAAACACAAATTCTATTTCCGAGTTACAAACCTTCATTGGATTTATTAGTTGGAGACATTTTTAATTTGTAATTTGTACCCAATAAAACAGCAATATCGTAATCTTCTTTCAATTTGAACTGATTAGTATTATACATGAATTGAGCAAATTGTAATCGGCTTGTTTCTGCTATTTCGAAATTATTCATCGGTATAACTTGGTCCTTCAATTAATACATAGATTAATAATTTATAAAAATAAAAGCATTATTTCAATCAGTGGTTCATAAACACGTTTTGATTATTTTATCAAGTTTCTTATGCTAAAACAAAGTACCTGACACAAAACAATTCCAGCAATGTTCAAACGAACTAGAGGTTTTTCCAAATCTCTAAATTGGAGATCAACTCCGTTCCATAAAGTTATTATATAAGCAACAGTTTTGACAATATCGTTGTTAAAGTGGCTGAAAAAAATTGTCAATTATTTATAATAAAAAATTTAATCTTTAAAGAGAAAGAAGAAAATTATTGAAGCATACTCAAAGAGGGTTTTGTCTACATAGACTAAAATTTCTGGATAAACTATTTCTGGAACTTTTGAGGACTGATTTTCGGTCGTGGTATTCAATTTTGGTGAAACATCGTGATCAGGATTATTGTTAGTCTGTAACCGAGATAAAGAATTGTTTTAACCTTATCGTGTCGTTGAAAAACCAGCTAGTGGATTTTGTTGAAACTTAGTACTCTGAGGTTTTTAGGGTCACTGATTATGAATCTAACGATAGAGTTTCAAAATGTTATTTTTTTAATGTAAAATAATATACTTACGATATTCGAATTCTTCTCATAATTTTCATTACTCATTTCAGAAGCAATTTCATCAAAATGAAAAGTGTTATTTACTTTCTCCATAACCTGCATTCAACATTATTTTCAATAATAAAATGAAAATGTAATTATTTGTTAACTATTTTGAAGTTATATAATTTTAATAGTATATCTTATACTTACATCGTTTTGTAACCGATATTCAAATGTATTTCCATTTTTCTTCGCTAACCATACTTTTGTATCTTTACCAGCAAAGAAACCTTCTGCTGATTGCAAAGTAAATTTTCTGCCGATATGATCAATACTTATATTTATTGCCAGTTCAGTAATACTTTGCTCAACCTGTCGAAACATATTGTTAACAAATCACAATAAATTCTAATTTACACTATATTGTTAATTCGCATTTATAAATTCTTAATTCGAAAGACTATTAAATATTTTATTGTATTGAAAGACAAATATTATTTCGCAGTAAATTTACATTTAACATTTACAGAAGATTTTTAAAAATAATTAAAAAATTTTAATAGTAATATTTACCTCAATCGAATGACTGAATGGAGCATTGAGCCCAACAAGTAGAATTAGGGCGTGAATCATTTTAATTATAATACAATAATTATGCGTGCACTTATTGCAAATGTTTTACAGAATATGTTTCTATTTGTTTAATGCCACGTATTGAAAACTGAATATGCCACGTAGAATTAATACTCTATCTTGCGTTTCCAAGTTTACAACCGAGATTTTTAGTACTTTTGAATTATCGCAGAATTTTATGTTCAACAAGCCAAAAAAATATTACAAGTTTATCATCGAGTCTTTTTATTAAAAAAAATTTACTTAATTTCAATTAATTCGGAAAACTTATGCGAAAATGCCCTTTTAATCTCCCCTACGCTAAAATGCGTAAAAAATTATTAAAATCCATAAAATGAATATATTATTAAATGGGCGGTCCAAAAAATTCATCCAATTTTTGAAAATTTGCCATTTGAATTTCATGTCATTATTAATAGAAGGTTATGTAAAGAATAATTTTAATTAATGTACACGTTTTTTAAATGTTTCATAATAACAAAATTTGAAATATAATTGGTAAAACAAATTGATTTACACAATATTGATTTACTATTAGAATGGAATATAAATGAATGTATAACAATTGGAAAATAATTTTAGTTATCTGCTAGTACAAATATGACATATATCAAAAATACACGTATAATCACGCGTGCTGGAAACGATTTTTTTTTAAATTAGAAATTATTGTTAAAAATTACATTCTGCTGTTAACAATTTTAATTTTATAAATTGGGTGTTTAAATTAATTCTGTGAGTATTTCTACTCTATTCTTATTGTAGTAATTAATTATAGCTCATGAATTTTAAAAAGTTGTATATTAGATTATTATCAAAGTATTCTGAAGTTTTTTTAGCTAAATCAGAATTTAGTTAGTTGTCAATATAGTTAAGAACACCCACTTTTTTATCTTTATCAAATATTATTAGGTACTGTTTTGTTTTATGTTGAAATAATTTTTTCAAAAAAGAATAATTTGTTAGTTTATTGTCATAGTATAATTTTTTCGAATATTTATTGATATTAATCAAGTATCAACTAGTAGAGTTAAATTTTTCTTAGTGTTACCCAAACAGTGTTTGGAATAAGAGAAAATCCAAAAAATTTTAAAAAGTTTTTTATTTTTTTTTATTTTTCAGTCAAAATTCTCGTGCCGGAAAGAATCGTGACAATGGAGACTTTTGCATTTCAAACTCCTATGGAGACAATACAAATGATATCAGTCAGCACATATGTCACTCAAATCAGACTTTACTTAGGTGCCATTAGTCACTTAGTTGGTCCCAGACATAGTCAACTTGCAGTAATGAATTCATTTAATGCATTCTTTTGGGAAGATGATGAAACTAATTATGATGAACGTATGGATCTAATTCGAAAAGTCACAATTGGTAGCGATTTATATGGTGAATTTACATATGAAAACCTAGACCCAGAATATATTTCACTTATGTTCGACTACATTGTTTTTTCGACAGTATTTAAAAAGTTTGGTAATATTTATGGATTTCTGGGTGAAATGGTACGCTCATCGGATACATTGAACATCAACACTATTCTAAATAGTGCACATGGAACATTAAAGAATTTAAGGCTCAGGAATAATTATAATGTTGAACTCGATGATAATTTATTCTACAGAATATTCAATGGATCAATATTACCACTGTTTCCAAAAACAAAACAATATCTATCGTTGGATTCGGTAAATTTCATTTATGCACAAGCAGGTTGGACGTTGTACAATAATCACGATATAGTGAAGAGAAGTTATTTTTTTAATTTGAATTCAATGGGTAAAGATGTTGCTTATGGTGATGATCATTTGTTCGATGATTGTGTTGAAATTGCACTTGCAATTGAGCAGTTAGTCATTGAGGGCGATATTGATAAGGAGGCTTTACAAATCTTTGCCCTACCGGCATTTTTACTCTACGTTCATAATTCAAGGGAGGAATTAAAAAATATTAGCATGAAACAAATTGTCAACAGTCAGGAACATTGGACAAAGGCTTATGATCAACTATTCGTTCATTTAAAAAATCGAATGGTTAGTGTACAACAGGCACTTGACATTGATTCAAATTTTCAATATTACTTGTCAGTATTTGAATTTAATGATCGTAGCGCACTAGCCGGTAAGGAAATCCTCACGAATTGCGCATCAAGATACATGGAACATTTGGAGCCGGAAGTAAATATTTTTATCAACAATTCAGCTAATTACACCTGTCTTAATGATGCTGGGGAAAAAATATTGTTAGTCGATTTAGATAAAGTTTATTATCAGAAATTTTTTGCTCTCTTGATGAAATACTATCGTTACGCACAGGAAGTTGAGTTCAGTGATGCTAATGATGAACTAGAAGATAAATGGAGAAATCAAATTGGTCTAGCGATAAATAATGATTTTTTGGATAATGATGATGCTTTACACAACAGTGATGATATTTTGGATAATTTGAAAGATTCCTTAGGAAAAAATTCAAGCATTTCAAAAACAAACACAACCACTCGAGATTTTAGTCGGATCTCAATGAGAGTAAATGGTAAAATCTTTACATTTTGCAATAAATCAACGTCGATTTTTAAATCTGATTTTTTGAATACACTCCCCCTGTCGAGGGAAAAATTGTCAAACTATGAAAAACTTTACACTGAAGCACGCGATAAACGAAAACATTGTTTATCAGCTTTCCTACCATGCTTAGCGGGTCTTATTCAAGGAAATCCGAAAAGTTCCTCAAACAATTGTCCCGTGAATGGTACATTCATTTTTCAAAAATTACAAGTACCATTCATTCTCCATCAATTTATAACACCTTCAACTTTAACAGTACTAAATGAATTTGGCATTACTTTACGAACATTTGCTCTTAAACGATCAATGCTAACTGCATTGTTAAGAGAAAAATTTCTTCCCCTACAAACTGAAAGTATGAAATTTATTCAAAATTTAAATATAGGTATTCCTAAATTTCCAGTCATTGATCGTGGTTTCGATATTGTTAATTCGATAAATGTTTGGGGTTTAGAAGCAATGAATGATTTATTGCATCAAATTGAGACGAATTTCTTTATTTCTTACGAATCGATGTCACGTAATTTCCAGATGAAAACACAAATTGTTAACAGAACGGTTGATGAAGTTGGTCAAATAGATAATTTCAAAGTGTACCTCAAAAGATTTTATGGTAAACCGGGAATTTACTATGGTTATAGATTCATTCGTATCTCCGGTAATAAACTTGCTGAACTCAGAACAGTTGGAACAAGACAAGTATATGTTCAATTAGTCAACGTTACGGAGGACAATCAAGAGGTCTATAAAAAAATAAATACTACAAATGGAGAAACATACGGTCATTTCCTTTCTTATACAAGAGACGGAACCTTAAGAAGGAAAAAAAATTAAACATTCTACACATAGACATATAGAAATTATACACTTCCCATATCTTTTGGAATTAAAAAAATGAATATATCTACTTGATCAAGAGACTTGTTCTGAAAGAGAATTCAATTATTTAAATACAACAATATATAATTTATTAAATAATAATGAATATCAATTAAAATTGAATATAATTAACCTTATTTTGAACAATATAACGCCTGTCGACAAGGAATAAAAGGTTACAACAAAATGTTTTTACACTTTTAGTAATTTCATTTAAAACAATTTACTTTATTGTATACATATACATTATTAGAAAACTCAACTAAAGCTTCGAAATTAAATAGATTTAATTAAAATAAAATACTGATTTTTCTTTTTAAACTTCTTCCCCAATTAGTAATAGTGTTTCCTATCTTTGAAACCCAATTAGTCGATTTATGATTTGACAAAGGATTTTCTGAAGTTGCTTCCTCTGAAACATTTTTTTTAGTAGGCTCCGAATAGTGTTGCTCATTAGAAATAATTGTATGTTCGATGCAAAACCCACCCTTACAGAACTAAAACATTTAAAACATCTTTCATATACGAAGATAAAATTAGGTGTAAAAAAATAAATTATATTTAAAAATTAATTTAAAATTGAATTTAAATGTTTCTTACGCCATTAGTATTGCACGAGGTTCCAAGTTGGGCTTTTATTTCTTTATTCTCAATTTTCCCAGTATTGTTTTTAAAGATGCAATGAACAAAACAGGATTCAAAGTATGACTAAAACGAAAATATGGAACCAACTTTAATTCTCAAACAACTACAACTATTACTCATTATAATTGTAATTATAAACGTACATTTAGAATATTTTTGACTTTTTGTTCCTTGCATTGTGTTTCAGCAGATTTATTAAATCCCGGCATACGAAACTTTGGAAATAATAATTTTGTATCTAAATTATCAGCTTTGTCTAAAGCTACGTTTACACAGTGTCTCTCGAGGCAGTACTATAATTAAAAAGATATATTAATTAACCTTATGTCACTTTAGCTTGCGATATTAATTAAAATTTATAAATAAGAATCAAAATTTTAGAAATTCAATCCACCAAAAAATGATTGATTTAATGTTAATTAGTAGGTTATTGTACAGTTTTCAAAATTTTTATACTTTATTCAAACCACAAGGGGTTCCTTCCAATGCCGTCCTTGATGTAAGCTCATCACTAAAACTATTATAGCATTTCATATCTGAGCAAATATTTACAGTCAGCTAAAATTTATACAAAGAATAGATTTGTACGGATTAAAGAGACAGTACAAGTATAGAGTAATTTTTGGATGAAAAGTACAAAGTAGTAAATAAAATTTTAAATAACTGAAAACTTACTGGAGATGCTTTTTCATATCCTAATTTTTGACATTGTTCATTGTATGTTATATATTTTGCAGGTAAAACTCTTAACAATTGTCTATCATTTCTATTTACAGCCGGATTATTAAACAGGCAACTAGCATTTTTTGAACTAATACAAAATTTTGATACATTAAGCAAATCATGCATATTAAAAATTCTTAGAAAGCAAATCTTTAGTATGAAAAATTAATTCTTTCATTAGCAAATGAATATAAAAAGAGTTAAAAACCTCAAGAAATACGACATCATTTGTCTTGAACACTGAGAAAATGGATATTCATCAAAGTTCTTTCGAATACAGCTTTTTGCCCATGGTCTGGTTGTTTCTATAGTCTCATTTTTGTCTTCATAAAAGGCTCCAAACCTAGTGAAAAAAAATTGTATATAAATCGTATACTTGTAATTTTTATTTATGACCCGTAGGTTCTGTTAAAAATTTAAATATTAAAAGGGATCATCCACAAATTGTGTTACTGTATTTCAGCAAAACATCATTGTCGACGTTCCCAAAATGGGAATATTTTTATAAAAATCTTGATACTGTATTAAAAGTTGTACTTATTTTTTATACGGTAGAAGATGAATACACAGTTAGCAACTGCAAAAAAGTACTTACTGATTAGCTAATTCATGTACAGCAACTTGAATTCCAGACAATGCAGTATTATCTGTGACAATTGCTGTTGATGTTACTCCTAGACATTTAGTAGACTTTTCACAAATTCGCTTTTTAAATGAGGTACCTAGAATGTTTCATTCTTACACATTATATACAGTAACAGAAGAATTCTCTAAAAACACAAATTCTTTCTTCGAGTTACCAACCTTTAATGGATTCATCAATTGTAGACACTTTTAATTTGTAATTTGTACCCAATAAAACAGCAATATCGTAATCTTCTTCCAATTTAAACTGATTAGTATTATACATGAATCGAGCAAATTGTAATCGGCTTGTATCTGCTATTTCGAAATTATTCATCGGTATAACTTGGTCCTTCAATTAATACAGAGATTAATAATTTATAAAAATAAAAGCATTATTTTAATCAGTGGTTCATTAACACGGTTTGTTTATTTTATCAACTTTCTTATGATGAAACAAAGTACCTGACACAAAACAATTCCAGCAATGTTCAAACGAACTAGAGGTTTTTCCAAGTCTCTAAATTGGAGATCAACTCCGTTCCATAAAGTTAGTATATAAGCAACAGTTTTGACAATATCGTTATTGAAGTGGCTGAAAAAAATTTGTCAATTATTTATAATAAAAAATTTAATCTTTGAAAAGAAAGAAGAAAATTATTGAAGCATACTCAAAAAGGGTTTTGTCTACATAGACTAAAATTTCTGGATACACAATTTCTGAAACTTCTGAGAACTGATTTTCTGTAGTGTAAAAGGATTTTTGTGAAACATCGTGGGCATGAAGATTATTATTCTGTAACTAAGGTAAAGCATTGTTTTAACCCTTTCGTGCCCCCGAAAAAGTCAGCTAGTGTATTTTGTTGAAACTTGGTACACGGGGTTTTTTTTGGATATTCTCTCAATGAAAAATTCGTTAGAATTTCTGAAAAACCGTGATTAACAAGTTTCAAGCAAATGTAAGTAATTTAAGAAAAAAATTACACCAACTTAGATTTTAAAAATCTGACTTTAGAGCTACTCTGAAAACTCCTGAGAAATTTTAAGCGAATTCGAGCAAATTTTGAACAATTAAGTTTTGTTATCTTTTTAATAGAATATTATATACTTACGATATTCGAATTTATCTCATAATTTCCATTACTCATTTCAGAAGCAATTTCATCAAAATGAAAAGTGGTATTTACTTTCTCCATAACCTGCATTCAACATTATTTTCAATAATAAAATGAAAATGTAATTATTTGTTAACTATTTTGAAGTTATATAATTTTAATAGTATATCTTATACTTACATCGTTTTGTAACCAATATTCAAATGTATTTCCATTTTTCTTCGCTAACCATACTTTTGTATCCTTACCAGCAAAGAAACCTTCTGCTGATTGCAAAGTAAATTTTCTGTAGATATTGTCAATACTTATATTTATTGCCAGTTCAGTAATACTTTGCTCAACCTGTCGAAACATGTTGTTAACAAACTGAAATAAATTCTTTTTTACACTATTGTTCATTCACATTTACAAATTCTTAATTCGACGGCCTCTTAAAATATTTAATTAGAAAAATTTTATTGTATTGAAAGCCAAATATTTTTTCGCAGTAAATTTACTTTTAACGTTTACATAAGATTTTTAAAAATAATTAAAAATTTTAAATAGTAATATTTACCTCAATCGAATGACTGAATGGAGCATTGAGCACAACAAGTAGAATCAGGACGTTAATCATTTCGATTATAATACAATAATTATGCGTGCACTTATTGAAATGGTTTTACAAAATGTTTCTATTTGTTTGATACTACGTATTGAAAACTAAATATGCCACGTAGAATTAATGCTCGATCTTGCGTTTCCATGTTTACAACCGAGATTTTTAGTACTTTCGAATTATCGCAGAATTTTATGTTCAACAAGCCAAAAAATATTACAAGTGTGTCGATTCTATTTAATGAATAAAAATGTATAAGTTATTACGATTTGGAAAATTATAATTTTTTTACCAATCTTCTTACTGAATCTCCATCGATTCGTGAAACTTGTCGGAACATGTTCCTTAAATTTCGCCTATAGGCTATTTTTTAGGAAAAAGTATCCCTCAATTAGAAAAAGAGATATTTAATAAAAACTGCAGCTGTGATTTCATTCAAAAAATATTGTTAATTGTTAACTTTGAATAACAAAAAAAAATATAAATATTTAGAAATTTAAAAATTAGTTTCAAAGAATCACTTAGAAATTAAAATAAAGTTTATTAAAACTTTTAAAAATTATAACAAAAATTTAATTTAAATGTATTTATAAATTCTCTATTTAGAAAAAATGTTTTTTATTCTCAAACCATGAAGAAGAATTATTTTATATATAATTTTATCCCTAAAAATTATTTTAATTTCTTGTCATTATTAATTGAAGGTTATGTAAACAATAATTTTAATTAATGTACACGTTTTTTTCTCATAAGTCATTGTAATAACGAAATTCGAAATATAATTGGTAGCACAAATATTGATTTACTATTAGAATGAAATAAAAATGAATGTATAACAATTGCAAAATAATTTTGTCTTATCTGCTAGTACAAATATGACATATATTAAAAATACTAGTATAACTAGGCGTGCTGAAAACAATTTTTTTTAAACGAGAACTCATTTTGTTAAAAAATATATTTTAAAGTGAATAATTTTAATTTTATAAAATTGGGTGTTAAAATTAATCTTGTGAGTATTTCTACTCTATTCTTATTTTAGTAATAAATTACAGCTTAAGGATTTTAAAGCTATTCATTAAAATATTAAAAGTATTCGGAAATTTTTTTAAATCAGTGACTAGTAGCCTTGGTTAAGAACTAATATTTTTTTAATCTTTTTTGAATATTATCACTGTTTTGTTTTATGTTGGAATAAGTTTTTACGAATAGTTTGAATATTTTGTTTATTGTTTGGATAGTATAATTTTTTAAAAATATTTATTGCTATTATTCAAGTGCCAACAAGTAGAGTAAAATTGCCCTTGTTATCCATGGGGTGTAAAAAAGAATTAAAAAATAAAATATTTTTTTTAAATATTTTTTTTTAAATATTTTTTTTTTAAATTCTATTTATTTTTTCAGTGAAAATTTTCGTACCAGTAAGAATGGAGTCTATTACATTTACGTCTCCATTGGAAACAATACAAATGATATCCGTCAACACATATATCAATCAAATCGGAATTTATTTAGCTACCATTGGTCATTTATTTGGTCCCAGATATAGTCAATTAACAATATTAAATTCATTTAATACATTCTTTTGGGAAAGCGATGGAACCCATTATGATGACCGTATGAATCTAATTCGACAAGCCACATTTGAAAGTGATTTGTATGGTGAATTTTCATATGAAAACCTAGACCCAGAGTATATGTCACTAATGTTCGACTACATTGTTTTTTCGACAATATTTAAAAAATTCGGTAATATCTATGGATTTCTGGGTGAAATGGTACGATCATCGGATACATTGAACATCAATACTATTCTAAATAATGCACATGGAGCATTAAAGAATTTCAAACTCTACAAAAATGATAATGTTGAACTCGATGATGATTTATTCTACAGAATATTCAATGGATCAATATTACCACTGTTTCCAAAAACAAAACAATATCTATCGTTGGATTCGGTTAATTTTATTTATGCACAAGCAGGTTGGACGTTGTACAACAATCCGGATATAGTGAAGAGAAGTTATTTTTTTAATTTGAATTCAATGGGTAAAGATGTTGCTTATGGTGATGATCATTTGTTCGATGATTGTGTTGAAATTGCACTTGCAATTGAGCAGTTAGTCATTGAGGGCGATATTGATAAGGAGGCTTTACAAATATTTGCCCTACCGGCATTTTTACTCTACGTTCATAATTCAAGGGAGGAATTGAAAAATATTAGCATGAAACAAATTGTCAACAGTCAGGAACATTGGACAAAGGCTTATGATCAACTATTCGTACATTTACAAAATCGAATGGTTAGCGTACAACAGGCACTTGACATTGATTCAAATTTTCAATATTACTTGTCAGTATTTGAATTCAATGATCGTAGAGCACTGGCCGGTAAGGAAATCCTCACGAATTGCGCATCAAGATACATGGAACATTTGGAGCAGGAAGTAAATATTTTTATCAACAATTCAGCTAATTACACCTGTCTTAATGATGCTGGGGAAAAAATATTGTTAGTCGATTTAGATAAAGTTTATTATCAGAAATTTTCTGCTCTCCTAATGAAATACTATCGTCACGTTCAGGAAGTTAAGTTCAGTGATGCTAATGATGAACTAGAAGATAAATGGAAAAATAAAACTGGTCTTGCTGCAAATAATGATTTTTTAAATGACGATGAATCTTTATACAACAGTGATGATATTTTGGATAATTCGAAAGATTCCTTAGGGAAAAATTCAAGCATTTCAAAAACAAACACAACGACTCGAGATTTTAGTCGAATGTCAGTGAGAGTAAATGGTAAGATCTTTACATTTTGCAATAAATCATCGTCGACGATTTTCAAATCTGAGTTTTTGAATACACTTCCCCTGTCGAGGGAAAAATTGGCAAACTTTGAAAAACTTTACACTGAAGCACGCGATAAACGAAAACATTGTTTATCAGCATTCCTACCATGCTTAGCGGGTCTTATTCAAGGAAATCCGAAAAGTTCCTCAAACAATTGTCCCGTGAATGGTACATTCATTTTTCAAAAATTACAAGTACCATTTATTCTCCATCAATTTATAACACCTTCAACTTTAACAGTACTTAATGAATTTGGCATTACTTTACGAACATTTGCCCTTAAACGATCAATGCTAACTGCATTGTTAAAAGAAAAATTTCTTTGGCAACAACCTGAAACAATGAAATTTATACAAAATTTAACAATAGGTATTCCAAAATTTCCAGTCATTGATCGTGGTTTCGATATTGTTAATTCGATGAATGTTCATGGTTTAGAAGTAATGAATGATTTATTGCACAAGATTGAGACAAATTTCTTTATTTCATACGAATCGATGTCACGGAATTTCACGATGAAAACACAAATTGTCAACAGAACGGTCGATGAAGTTAGTCAAATAAAGAATTATAAAGTGTATCTCAAAAGATTTTATGGTAAACCAGGAGTTTACTATGGTTATAGATTTATTATTACTCACGGTAATAAACTTGCTGAATTCAGAACAATTGGAAGAAGACAAGTATATGTTCAATTAGTTCACATTACAGACGACAATCAAGAGGTTTATCGAAAATTTAATACTACTAGTGGGGAAACATTCGGTAATTTTTTTTACCATTTAAAAGATGGAAGCTTAAGCAAGAAGAAGGATGAAAGATTCGACGAAGACTGATAACAATTATAACCTTCTTTAATAATTGTAAAATTATCGAAAATTCAAATATTTGACTGCAGAAATAAATAGTTTATTAAATAATTATAAATATTATTTCAAAATGAATTTTTATGGAGAATTTTATTTTTTAACAAAACCTTATGTTAATCATTATAATATCTTTGAACAAGAACCAAAAAGTAAAAACAAAATATTATATACACTTTTAGTTATTTAATTTAAAACAATTTATTTTTTATGTACATACATTATTAGAAAACTCAATTAAAGATTGGAAGTGAAATAGATTTAATTATAATATATTTTAATCTAATTTTTTTAAAATCTGCTCCCTTATTTAAAACATCCTTTTACTGAACATTAGGTTCCAAAGAAGATTTATAGTTTGACAAAGGATTTTCTGTATTTTCTTCTTTCGATTTTATTTTCCTTGCATTATGTTTCAGCAGATTTATTAAATCCCGGCATGTGAAACTTTGGAAATAATAATTTTGTATCTAAATTATCAGCTTTGTCTAAAGCTACGTTTACACATTCTCTCTCGAGGCAGTACTATAATTGAAAAGAAATATTAATTAACCGTATGTTACTTTAGTTTGAAATATTAATTAAAATTTATTAATAAGTATTAAGTTATCTAAACTATCAATATCTGATGGATTTTAATTCAATTAGACTTGTACTATCTTCCAAAGTTTTATACTTCATTCAAACCACAAGGGGTTC
Organism: Leptopilina drosophilae; assembly: GCA_032873175.1. Classification (NCBI taxonomy): domain Eukaryota; kingdom Metazoa; phylum Arthropoda; class Insecta; order Hymenoptera; family Figitidae; genus Leptopilina; species Leptopilina drosophilae. The sequence continues at coordinate 37,451,720 of CM065486.1, read as the reverse complement.
CTTCCAATGCCGTCCTTGATGTAAGCTCATCACTAAAACTGTTATAGCATTTCATATCTGAGCAAATATTTACAGTCAGCTAAAATTTATACAAAGAATAGATTTGTACGGATTATAGAGACAGTACACGTATAGAGTAATTTTTGGATGAAAAGTACAAAGTAGTAAATAAAATTTTAATTAACTGAAAAACTTACCGGAGATGCTTTTTCATATCCTAATTTTTGACATTGTTCATCGTATGTTATATATTTTGCAGGTAAAACTCTCAACAATTGTCTGTCAGTTCTGTTTACAGCGGGATTATTAAACAGGCAACTTGCCCTTTTTGAACTAATGCAAATATTTTAATATATTAATCAAATTATGCATATTAAAAATTCATGGAAAGCAAATCTTTAGTATTAAAAATTAGTTTCATTATTAGCAAGTGAATGTAAAAAGAGTACAAAACCTTAAGAAATAAGACATCATTTCTTTTGAGCACTGAGAAAAGAGATGTTTAACAATGTTCTGTTGAATACAGCTTTTTGCCCATGGTCTAAGTGATTTAATAATCTCATTATCATCTTCAAAAAAAGCACCAAATCTAGTGGAATAAAATGGCATTTGAATCATTTGCTAGTCATTTTTATTTATGATCTATAGGATTCGTAAAAAAATTTAAATATGTTAAAAAGGTGTCATCCACAAAGTGCGTGTGTTACTGGATTTCAGCAAAATGTCATTGTGGACGTTCCAAAATTAAGAATGTTTTTATAAAAAACTCTATGCTGTATTAGATGAAAATAATTAAAATACTTATTTTTGATACGGTAGAAGATGAATACAAAGTTAGCAACTGCAAAAAAGTACTTACTGATTAGCTAATTCATGTACAGCCACTTGAATTCCAGACAGTGCAGTATTATCCGTGACAATTGCTGTTGATGTTACTCCTAGAAATTTTGCAGGCTTTTCGCAAATTCGCTTTTCGTATGAGACTCCTAGAATGTTTCTTTTTTAATGTTATAAAGTAAGAGAAAAACTCCTTAAAAACACAAATTCTTTTTCCGAGTTACAAACCTTTATTGGATTTATCAGTTGTAGACATTTTTAATTTGTAATTTGTACCCAATAAAACAGCAATATCATAGTCTTCTTCAAATTTGAACTGACCAGTATTATACATAAATCTGGCAAATTTTAATAAGCTTGTGACTGTTATTTCGAAATTGTTCATCGCTATAAATGCGTCCTTTAATTATTATAGAAATCAGTAATTTATAAAAATAGAAAAAAATTTATAAACATAAAAAATGCTTATGATAAAACCAAGTACCTGACACAAAACAATTCCAGCAATGTTCAAACGAACTAGAGGTTTTTCCAAATCTCTAAATTGGAGATCAACTCCGTTCCATAAAGTTAGTACATAAGCAACAGTTTTAACAATATCGTTATTAAAGTGACTGAAAAAAATTTGTCATTTAAGCATAATAAAAAATGTAATCTTTGAAGAACAAGGAGAAAATTATTGAAGCATACTCAAAAAGGGTTTTGTCTACATAGACTAATATTTCTGGATACACTATTTCTGGAACTTCTGAAGAATTTTCATCTATGATGGTATTGTTGTTTGATGCAGATTTTTTTAATGATTTTGGTAAATCATCAGGAGCATAACAACTTGTATTCTGTAACCAAGGTAATGTATTGTTTTTAAATCTGATCAAGAAACAAGGTTTAATAGTAATAAATAAAGGAAGTGATTAGATGATGTATAATAAGTATTTCGGTACTTGATGAATGAACTAGTTATTAAAATACTTACAATATTCGAATTACTTTTATTTTCTTTACTCATTTCAGATGCTACTTCATCAAAATAACTGGCATTCACTTTCTCCATAACCTGCATTCAACATTATTTTAAGTAGTAAAATGAAAATTCAATCATTTGTTAACTATATTGATTTTAGATAATTTTAATAGTATATCTTATACTTACATCGTTTTGTAACCGATATTCAAATGTATTTCCATTTTTCTTTGCTAACCATACTTTTGTATCTTTACCAGCAAAGAAACCTTCTGCTGATTGCAAAGTAAATTTTCTGTCGATGTGGTCAATACTTATATTTATTGCCAGTTCAGTAATACTTTGCTCAACCTGTAGAAACATGTTGTTAACAAATCAAAATTTATTCTAATTTACACCAATTTCCGTTTCTAAGGCCTCTCTTTTATTTTTTATTGCTTTGGCAAACAAAATATAATAAAAATAGTTTATTGTAATGAAAATCAAATATTATTTCGCAGTAAATTTACATTTAGCGTTTACATAAGATTTTTAAAAATAATTAAAAATTTTAAATAGTAATATTTACCTCAATCGAATGACTGAATGGAGCATTGAGCACAACAAGTAGAATCAGGACTTTAATCATTTCGATTACAATACAATAATTATGCTTTCAGTTATTGAAATTGGTTTACAAAATGCTTCTATTTGTTTTTTAACTTTGTAGCCACGTTTTTAAAACTAAATGTGCCACGTAGAAATAATGCTCTATCTTGTATTTTCAATTTAACAACCGAGATTTTTTCGTACTTTTGAAACATCGTAGAATTTAATGTTCTATAAGCCAAAAGCGAGTATTACAAGTGAATTGAGTACATTTAATGAAAAAAGTAGTATTCGGTATTAATGTTTATAATATTATAATTATAATAATAATAATAATAATAATAATAATAATAATTATTATTATTATTATTATTATTATTATTATTATTATTATTATTATTATTTAGTCCAAAGTGGAAAAATTAAAAATCCCTTTATCCTGTGCATGAATTACAAACCAATTTCCAAAATTGGTGTAAAACGGAAATGGTTATTTGATAAGATCAAATATTTCATGTTAGTCACCCTTTTACGAAAAAGAATGGAATAAAGTGTAAAATCTAATAGACAGCAATTTTATTATAAATTATATTTTAACTTTACAATGATGTACCTGAAATATTAAAAAAAACCATCATCTTAATTTGTCTTTTTTGTTTTTTATACACACTAACTTTTTTTTACTCTTTATTTCGAACTTATCATCATAATCTGTAATTATAAAAAATTTGTTTATTTCCTTTTTTAAACTTCTTGCGTCTTTGTTTTTGTGCAAATATTATTTAATTTCTTCTTATCAGCGGGAAAAACGGTTGGGCATTTATTTTCTTTCCTCTAAAATTGTTTAATTAATGATATAGCAAAGCAAGTATAAAAGCTCAGGCAAAATTTGCTTTAAAAACATTGTCTTAAAATACAACAAAAATGAATTGTCAAATATTTACCATTTTTTTGGCATTTTGCATTATTTTATTTCTAAGTGCGGCACAAGGATGCTCACTGCCTGGTGGACCTTGTGATCGTAATCGTGATTGTTGCCTTCAAAAAATATGTTTTCTTCGTAAGTGATCTATTTTTCAAATTATTGTTTACATGCAAATTTTATTAAAATTATTCATCAGTAGGAAAGGAATTTTTAACTTTTTTTGTCCGTCAAAACGGGTTAATAATAATTAACGAAAAATAATTCTTGGAAAAAAAATTGTTAAGAAAAAACAGATTCTTTATTTTACGTTTGTATTTATTTACTATTTTTAAAAGGAACATTGATTTTGTTTGTAGGTCCCGGGCAAAGAGGATATTGTGGCACTTCTGTTTAATAAATAAAGAAATCAGAGATTTATGAAATGTGTAAAATATTTTTTTGTGAGAAGAGTTTCGAGAAATAAATAATAATTATTAACTCAAAAATATTTTTTTGACCTGGAACCAAAAACCCCAGTGGTGACAATAGTTTCAAGGAATGAACAATTTAGTTTTTTTGGATTCAAGACTTTTTTATATGAGCATTTGAGTCATTTTAAAAAATATTTTTTCGAGAATTACAAAAATAGTGTATTGTATAACATTCATATGATTTGCATACTATTGGCAATTAAAACAATGTTGCTTCGCATATTCCCAAATGCAAATTGCACCAGTCACGTGAACATTTAGAGATCTTATGATTCCAACTTGTGGTATTTCTACACAATTATCCAAAATTGGTATCAAATTTGGTGGAATTCCATCTTTTTCGTTTCTGTAAAATGACGAGAAAGAAATTATTTACTTGAAAAAATATTATTAACATAACTTTTTTTTGACGTTATTTAAAAAATTTAAATTGTGAAATAACCAAGGTATCAAATTAAAAGTTTTTAAAAAACATTACAATCATTACAATCATTACCCAAGTAGTAAAACAGTTTTTTTCTCAAATTTTTTCTCCAAAAGACTACAACTGTTAATTGTTTGCTCCAAACCAATTAATTTCCATCCATTTTCCTTCATTTCCAATAAATATTTAGATAATTCTTGAGGTTTTACCTGAAAAAATCAGCAGTGGGAAATTTTTTTTTGTATCTTTAAAATTAATTAATTATTAAAATTAATAAACTGAAATTAATTATTTAAAATTAATTTACAATTATTTTACTAAAGTTAGTAAAATTGACAAATTGGTAAAATTAAAAAAAAAAAATTTTAACTACACATAAAGATTTGAGAGAAAGAAAAAAACCTCAGTGATTTTTATCCATTTTTCAGCGGTGACGCTTAGTGATTGAAATTCTTTATTTTCAATAGACATTTTATTTGCTATTACTAATTCGCCGGCGCCAAATATTTCGCATGTTCTTGCAATTCCACCGAGATTTGGAATTCTTTCAACTAACGATGCAACGACAATTATCGATTCATTGTTTGTAATTTTTTCACAATCACTATTATTGAAAATTGCCAATTTATCAGGTACAATTTTTTTCTGCAGATCAACCAAACAATCGTTTCTTAACTCTTCATTCTTTTCTGTTGAGAAACAATTTTTCATTATTAATATTCTTTTAAGATTACATTCATTTGATATTATAAATATGAATATTTAGTTATCTATTATGAAAAATTTATTATTGCTTTGTAACGGTTATTTTAATATTTTTAATTTGCTTAATTTTTTAAAATTTGTTCTTTGGGGTCACTATTTTGAATTTTTTTAAAATTTGACTTCAAATTCACAATCAGCGACACCGAAAACTCCCGAGTGACGAGTTTCAATGCAAATTTGAGCAATTTTTGAAAAAAAAAATGTCCACCATATTGGATTCGCCATTTTGAATATTTGAAATTTTGAAAATTTGACTCTAGATTCGTAATAAGCGACCACAAAAACCCCCGAGTAAGAAGTTTTAATAAATAATCTAATTTCTTCGTGTTACCAAAGAGGAAAGGGTTAAAATGGAATTATTTTGTAATTAAAATTTGTCATTAATTAACCGAACGATATTTTATTTACTAACCTTGTGATTTTACTTTATTCGGCATCAATTCTAAACTATTTAATGTGTTCGAATTATCAAATACTCTGAGTGAATGTCTTTCCAACTCAATAAATCCATAATTTTCAAATTCTGCTGGTGAAATTAATTCATCGCTACTCATATTTGCTAAACGTGGAACATCGTAATAAATAGACTGAAAGGAAATTATATGAAATATTGAAATTTTATTTTAAATTTTAGTTTTCTGCAACTTAAAATTTAGAACTAGATGCAAAAAATAAAATTTGATTACTTACTTGTAAATTATAATTGTTTAATAAATGAAAGTTGTCGTAATAAAATTCGTTGACAATTGAAAAATTTTTCTGATCTAACGTTTCAATTGTTGCTTTATATAAATTATCACTGTAATTCAGTCTTTCGTAAAGTTTCCCAATAACTAGCTGCAAGAATTAATAATCTCATATTTATATTTTTTTTACATTTACATTTATTTTTATATTTTTTATATTTATTTTTTAATTTTTTAAAATTTTGTTATTTAAAAAAAATTATATTTAAAGAAAATAATTTTAAAGAAAATTTTTTTTATTATTTTTATACCTGACAAACCAGACGAGTATTAAACGTTGGACCCAAACATTCCGGTGCAAGAAGTGATATGGCAGTTGTGAGAAAATTATTAAAATTATCATCATCCTCTTTTAAAAGTTTAGAAACTTGAAGAATCACTCCGGCGGCAAACTTCAAATTTCCAGGTCGTTTTTCTTTGATCTGCGAATATTAATTTTTAAAAAAATTTAACAATAAGTAGTAAATTAGAATAACAATGAATGAATGAATTTTAGAATTCATTTTTTCAACATTTAAATTTATCTTGAAAAACATTCAAGTCCTTAAAAAGTAATCCCACCTGTTTGAAGAATTTAATCAATTCACTGGGATCACTTTTTTGATGGGAAAAAATTTTCGACAATATCCAGGACATCATTATTTGAATACTAGGTTGATCGGCAGTATTCGAGACCAAAATATCAATCAGTTGGTCCTTCAATTTTATCCTATAGTCCTAAATTAAAGTATTAAATGTTAGTCACTTAATTACATTTCTTTTTAAGGACTAGTTATAATACTACCGGATTTAAAATTGGTTCCAATATTAATAAAACTTGACAAATTCTCTGTTGAATTCGATGTGAATTTGAGTCAGCAAAGTAACGTTTGCTTTTGTATTTTTTGAAAATCTTAACCGTTTGCTGAAAACATCCACTGGCAAATTCTTCATTTTCACAAACAGCTCGATGAAGCAGAACAATTCCTCGCGCTCTAATTTCACCGTCAATATTGTAATTGGAAATTTTTCCCGACACAACATTTCCTTTAGATAGAAATTCAAGTGCTTGTAATTCAATTTTCGCGTCCCTACGCAGCGCTTGTCCATGAAGGACGCAATTTAAAATCGCCTCTTGAAATTGAAAAAGATATTTTGTTTCCAAATTAGCCAATTGCTCCAATAGACAGATCTTTATTCTAGGCGCCGTTTCTCCTTGATTGATAATCGAGGTTAGCAACTGTAAAAAAAATGACCATAAATCTAAAGAATGTGCGAGAAATTTTTAGTTATAATAGAGAAAATATTAACCTCGAGTACAAAAGTCGACTCAACTGGAAAGAAATTCGGTGATAGGAGAACACGAAAAATATTGTCTAGAGTCATCCAAAAGTATCGGTTCTTCTTTCCTAGAAAAATCGACTTTGAACATGTGTCAATTAGATTTTTAACACTTCCAAAATCTTCCCTATCAACGAATTTCTTTTGTCGTACAACTTCTGCCACTATTCCAGTTACGAATGGCACCCCACCAACTCCTGATTTATCGAATAATTCCGAAGCAATTGAAAGACAATTCGAAACATCACTGTCGTTCGTTGCCAAATAAAGATGAAGAATTTTCCCAAAAGTCAAATAATATTCCATTGTTGCTCTGCCTTTGGTTTCGATGAACCTCTTCTCTTCTTCAAACATTAGAGGAATTGAAAAATTCCCCAAAAAAGTGTCTAAAATTTCTTTGCTTAAAAATCCGTTTCTCTGTTGCTGACAAACTTCGAGCATCTTAATGCCGAATAGTCTTCGTAATGGTGGACAATTAGCATTTTTTAAACAGTACAACGCTTCTTGGTCCACTTTCCCAAGGAGATCATTTTTCCTCAACAGTGCCGGAATTTTTCCGAAATAAGGCAAACAGTTTTCAATTTGAAGACCCGATTTACCAGCTATCGTCAGAAAATCAAGAACATCAGACGAAAATGGAAGGAGGAAGTTGCAAATGTTTTCATAGTCGACTAAAGAAAAGAAAAGTTCTATAGTTCTTTGGGCTAATTCATAATTCACGTAGAGTCGCGAATTCACGTTATGAATATTGTAGAACAATTTTAATAAATCTCCGAAACCATTCTCCTCACTGAGATGATGTGAATCTTCAACTATCGCCAACATCCTAGCAAATGATTCGATACTAATCTCACGATTTTCGCCAATACATTCACAACAATCGCGAATATATTCTTTACCCTTAATGGAGCAGTTTTTCAATAGATCAACAATCATTTGCCAGCATTCGGAATTCCGTTCAAGGCATTCGTCCTTTGGAAAACAAACCAGAAAGTTGGCTAAAGTTTTCAAATCGATTTCCTCCCAGTGCCAACGAGTGATCGCAATGATGACATTTCTCTGTGAGGCTCTTCGTAATAGTGGCGAATGATGGCAAAGATTTCCCTCCACCAATTTCTTGAGAGTCGTCAAATTCTCCCGAATACTTTGCAAAGAAAAATACTTGCCAGTGATCCTCGCTAGTGACGATGTGACATAGAAAACAGAAATCGGATCCCAGGAAACTTTGGAAATTGATGATAAAAATTTCTCCATGGATCCATTCGGGAATTTCTCTAAAAACCAACAGAGCTTTTGAAAGATTTTCGGTCCATCATCCTCGTCTTCGATTTCGTACAAAAATCTATTGTTCAAGGCGTTCGCTAACAAACTTAAAAACATATCATCATAATCATTCGGATTCAGTTCGAGGATGAACGATACTCCAAGTTTCACAATCGTATTACTCTCGTGACGGAGAATTTTTTCAAAAACACACCCCAACCAGTGGAAATCGAAACAACTGGTACACTTCTGATGATCTTGATAAGCCACCAGGAGATTGGTCAAAATAGCAAAAGTTGGAATTACAAGATGCTGCCTCTTCTCCTCTAATGATTCCAAAATGAGAATAAAATTTCTTCTCACCTCTGACATTGACGTTATATTGCAAGTGAATGGAATTTTAGTCCGCGAAACATTTCCATCGCTTTTCAATGACGAGCAAAGAAGATCCTCATCTTCTTTGCAGAGGAATTCGGCGATAATTTTAAAGACAAACATCGCCTGTTTTCTCCTCGATTCCTCAGAATCCTTCAGTCCATTCAAAATAATTTTCCACAATCCCTCATCGTGAAGAATTTGTCGAAAAATCTTCTTCTCCCGCGACAAGAAATTCAGAAGAATGCAAAGTCCGGTTAGGTCATTGTTGTCGCGCATCAAACGCCAAAGTGTCTCTAAACATTCGTTTAGCGTGATTTCGATGAACTTCGGCACAAGGGAAACAAGAATTCCACACGATTTTTCATTTTGATTTCGATACCAAATTTCCAAATCAGAAGCAAGTGGCAAATTACAATTAAATTCATCACTATTCAGTTGGAGTAAACGAAAGGCATCTAGGAAACATTCGATAAAATTCATATAATAATTTTGTTCCTCATTTTGAATGATGTTCACCGTCAGGGAGTTTTTACATCGAAATTGATCGAATTCACGATTAATATTTGTTGGATCGAAGAATAATCGTAAAATAATGATATCCTTAATGAGTACCAATTGATTGTTATCAAAATTTTTCGACTGAGAAAATAAATCAGCAATTGAGAGATTATTTTCCAGGCGTTTTTCTTTTGGATTTTGTTGATAATTTTGGCAGAGAATCATGTGGTAAGTTTTTAGATTATTCACGTCTATTGTTGACGTCAATAGTTCTTTGTTGAAAACTTTTATCAAATTGTTGATCATAGATTGATAATTTTCAGAACCAAGTATTAGTGACAAGTCAATTATTGGGAAAGTTTGAAACTTTTTATGTAAATCCATCGCTAATTGTCTGAAATAAAAAAAATTGTTTATTATTTTCTTTAGAAATTATTATTTTCACGTCACGCACGAATGTTCAACAAAATTTCACAGGTCGTGATTTTCAACCAATTGCTTCTTTTTAAAAACTTTTTCTTTTTTTAAATTAAAGCTTAATCAATTCCCAAGAACATTGTCCAGACCGATTTTGAAAAAAAATAATTTTATTTATTACTTTTATCCGCATTTTGGAAAACTGATATCAGATATTCGTAATTAGTGACCCCCAAAACCCCCAAGTAGTGATTTTAGAAAAATTAAATCTAAGTTTCGAATTTTTGTCCGCCATATTGGATCCGCCATTTTGAATTTTGGAAAACTGACACCATATTCGTGATCAGCGACCCCGAAAACCCACGAGTAAAGATTTTGGTTTGATTAAATCCACTTTTTGAAGCTATTTGTTAATTTGTTTATTATTTTGTTTATAACAATTAGGTAAATAATGCGATTTGAGTAGATGTTAATATTTTGATGCCTTTTCGTTATCGTGTCGCCTGGGATTGTCACTTTGGGAACGGAATGTTACTTATATGTGATTTTTACAAAATACTATTATATAATGCACATGTAGCCCGATAAATGTAGAAAATTATCATTTTTTATTTATTGACTTTCAACTAAAATAATAAATTAACAAATTATTTTTTTCAATAGAGCACAAAACTACTGGAGCTTTGAAAATAGTATTTTCTAAAGGCCATTGCAGAATAGATCTCTGTCCTTTTCTAATTCATGCTTTGCGTTCGCGTAGCAATTGTGCTTAGACCTTAAATCCTATACAATTTTTCTTTGCCAACGGAAAGTATAAATAAAAAATTTTTTTTTAATTTTTTAGTTTTATTTAAAAAAAACCAGACAATAGTAATAATAAAATAAACAACAAGTAATTATTATTAACATATTATTAATTCTAACTATAAATTATTATTAACAATTATAAAATAAACAATAATAATATGTAAAACGAATTCGTATGTAAAATTAGTAAAAGTAATAATGAGAATAATATAACAATAACAATTAAAATTAATCAATATTACTAATATGTAAAATAATAATTAATAATAATTATTACCAACTAACAATTATTAATATTGGATAATTCGAAGAGATATCTTGTTGTTATAATATTCTTTTTGACTATAACTAAAAATCCTATAAACAACCTTTCTTTGTACGAAGAATTTTTTTTAGTCTTATTTTTAAAAAAAACCAGACAATAATAATAAAAAGGCGAATAATATTTTTTAATGTTTTTCTAAACATCGAAATGTAAAAAGTATAAATTCAATTGTAAAAAAATGTGTACGGGAAGTGAATAATATTCATAAAGGAAATTGTACATCAAACGCCAAAAAATACAGAGAAAAAAAAGTCTTAGAAAATTTCGAAGTTAGTAAAAGTAAATATTTCTAAACTTACCTTTTATTCACCTTTTGGCATAAAACTGTAAAAAAAATCTGTTAATTATTTTTTTAAAATTGAATTCTCGCGACGCTCGCGACTGTGGAATGTAAACATAACCTCTAGGAACTAAATGTCAAATGGACTGAAAACCTAACCTTACTTTACTTTTATTCACCACGTGCGGTTAACGTTTTTTCCGCAATTCTTTCTTGTGGCGAGATATGAAAAAGATTTAACTCTTTTTTTTATAAATGAAAAAGTATTTTATTGATAATTGTCGTCTTCTAATTCGTTGTTTTTCATTGAACTCGTCATTATTCACGCAGAAAATGGCGCAAAGTAAATTTGAATACGTGAAAGGTTTCGAACGCGACGAGCATTGTTTACCAAATTGTTACATTGTTGTGCGAATTGATGGCCGGGGATTTTCAAAATTTGCCGACGATCATAAATTCACAAAACCAAATGATCTAGCCGCGCTTGAGCTAATGAATCAAGCGGCAATTTCTGTTATGGAAAATTTTAAGGAAATTGTAATAGCCTATGGACAGAGTGACGAATATTCTTTTGTATTCAGACGAAATGCCGAACAATTTAATCGCCGAGGTAATTTAAAAAAAAAATATTTCTTTAATTGTGACGCGATCAGAAGAAAGGGACCTTAGAAGCAAATCACTTTAAGGTTTTGTTAGTGCTACTTTTTTGTTGATTAAAAGTTTCTTTTTACTTTTTGCAAATTAAAATCAGTATTTATTAAATATTTCAGTTATAATGAAAACTTAAACATTAATTATTAACATTAACAGTTAATCATTTTTTTGTATTTTCATTTCGAAAATTGCAAACATAACCTATAATTTTTTGCTTCTAAGGTCCCTTTCTTCAGATCGCGTCACAATTCTAGGTTTGAATTTTTTTTTCATTTTTACAATTTAGAAGACGTAGAAAATGGTATTTCTAATCTGAAATCAAAATAATTTCCTTATTTTCTGTTCGCCAGTTTTTAAAATAACATCAAATGTTAATTCACTCTTCGCCTCGTCTTACGTTTTTCACTGGTCTCAATTTTTTAAGGACACACAACTTTTATATCCACCGGCTTTCGATGCGAGAATAGTTTTATATCCAATGGATGGCAATTTACGTGACTATTTATCCTGGCGACAGGCGGACGTTCACATTAATAATCTGCATAACACTTGCTTTTGGAATTTGGTCCAAAAGAAAAACATGACCACACGAGAAGTAAGTGAAAAATAATTTTTTTGTTTTTTTAAAAAATTAATTTCCCTTTTTTTGCAGGCGAACGAAAAATTAAAAGGCACTGTTTCCAGTGACAAAAATGAAATGTTATTCCACGATTTTGGCATTAACTATAACAACGAATTGCCAATATTTCGTAAGGGAACGATTATTTTACGAAAATCGATTACCGAGAAGGGTCGTAAGAGAAATGTTATTGAAAAAATTTCCGACGACTTGATTGGCGATCGTTTTTGGATTGAGAATAGAGAAGTTTTCGGCGACGATTACGCGGAAGAATTATTGAAAACAGGACAAAAACAATGTCGCGGAAAGAAGACGAAAACGAAAGAAATTGAGGAGAAAGAAAAAAAGAGCGAAGAAACTGACGCTACGATTAGCGATAAATAAATTTAATATTTAAAAAAATGAAATAAAAATACTCCGAAAATTTTTATTTCTAGACCTAATATTTCGTCTATGGAATTTTTTTAAAATCCACCAATTTTTAAATGAAAAAAAGGCAAAAAATGATTGTTAACATGGAATGCAGAATGGTTTTATTAGTGCGTTATTACACAGTTTTACAGACAACAATTTATACCTCTGATAATAATAATACTATACTTGGAGATTAAAGAATATAATTTATATACTATGTACAAGAAAAATTGATGTTCTTCTTCTTTTTTTTTTAATTTCTTTTTAAAAGTAAAAATTTCAAACGCCAAATATTGTGGATAAAGAAAATACTTAAATACTTGAGATTTTTGTCTCTCAAAAATAATTTTGTCCCAATGGACACAATATTTTTTTGTGGAGCATTTTTTTTTGCCCTCGAACAAAAAACGGCGTTGAATAAATTTATAAATTTATAATTTTATCTATTTCCAATTTCTTCGGTATTTTTTTGTTTTTTTCAATTTAAAAAATTGGAATGTAATTGTCAATTTTGGCGCGATGCTTTTGTGCAACGCATTCTGATATCCAGACAATGTTGCGACACTCTTGCTCTTTTAATTTTAAGTAACTGTAAAATACTCCGAAATGAAATTGTTGAAGGAAAGCGTTGACGTTCAAACGAACCTGAAATTTATGGAAGAATATAATTTTCATATTTTTACTTCTCTGGGAGATGATAATTCTTTAAAAATTTAGTCATTTATAGAATAATTTTAAAAAGGTCAATTATTTCGACAAACTTCTTAGAGGAATTTAAATATTTCTTGAAGAATTTGAAAAAGGGCAATTATTTCAATTGGATTCTTATAAATTTGCAAAAGCAAATGTAAAACAAAATCAATTATTTTAAAAAAATTCTTAAAAAATTAAATTTATTTAAAATTTCTTTTTATTATTAAAAGAATTTAAAAAAAACAATTACTTCAACAAAATTATTTTAAAATTCAATTATTTCGATAACATTTCTTATAAAATTGATTTGTTTTTAAAAGAATTTAAAGAAAAGTGTGTTATTTTTAAAATTTCAGTAAACTTCTAAAAAAATTTAAAACAAAATTAATTATTTCAAAAATATTGTTTAGAAACTTAATAATTTAAAAAAAATGTAAAACAGAATCAATTATTTTAATAAAATTCTTTAGAAATTCGTTTATTTTTAAAAGAATTTAAAGAAAACTGAACTATCTTAACAAAATTGTTGAGAAATTCAATTATTTCAATAACATTCTTATAAAATTTAATTGTTTTTAAATGAATTTAAAGAACAGTCAATTATTTTTAATATTTTAGTAAAATTCTAAAAAAAATTTAAAACAAAATCAATTATTTCAAAAAAAAATTCTAAAGAAATTAATCTATTTTTAAAAGAATTTAAAACAAAATCAATTATTTCAATAACATTCATATAAAATATCATTGTTTTTGAAAGAATTTTAAAAAAAGTCAATTATTTTAAAAATTTTAGTAAAATTCTATAAAAATTTAAAACAATCAATTATTTCAATAAAATTGTTTAGAAATTCAATTATTTCAACAACGAAAAATGTAAAACAAAATCAATTATTTTTATAAAATTATTTAGAAATTAATTTATTTTTAAAAGAATTTAAATCATAAATCAGTTATTTCAACAAAATTGTTTAGAAATTCAATTATATAAAAAAAAGAATGTAAAACAAAATTATTTGTTCAATTCAATTATTGCAACAAAATTATTTAAAAATCAATTATTTCAATAAAATTTCCTATAAAATTGATTTGTTCTTAAAAGAATGTAAAGAAAATTGAGTTATTTTTAAAATTTCAGCAAACTTCTAAAAAAATTTAAAACAAAATTAATTATTTCAAAAATATAGTTTAGAAACTTAATAATTTAAAAAAAATGTAAAACAGAATTCAATTATTTTAACAAAATTCTTTAGAAATTCGTTTATTTTTAAAGAATTTAAAGGAAACTGAATTATTTCAACAAAATTGTTGAGAAATTAAATTATTTCAATAACATTCTTATAATATTTAATTGTTTTTAAAAGAATTTAAAGAACAGTCAATTATTTTTAATATTTTAATAAAATTCTAAAAAAATTTAAAACAAAAACAATTATTTCGAAAAAATTCTTAAGAAATTAATTTATTTTTAAAAGAATTTAAAACAAAATCAATTATTTCAAAAGAATTCTTAAGAAATTAATTTATTTTTAAAAGAATTTAAAACAAAATCAATTATTTCAAAAAATCCTTAGAAATTCATTTATTTTTAAAAGAATTTTAAGAAAAGTGAATTATTTTCAAAATGTTAGTAAAATTCTATAAAATTATAAAACAAAATCAATTATTCTAATAAAAATCTTTAGAAATTAATTTATTTTCAAAAGAATTTTTAAAAAAGTCAATAATTTTTAATATTTTAGTAAAATTCTGAAAAAATTTAAAACAATTAATTATTTTAACAAAATTATTTAGAAATTTAATTATTTAAACAAAAAAAAAACAAAAAAAAAATGTAAAACAAAATCAATTATTTCAATAACATTTTTTTAATTTTTTTTAAAGAACGTAAAGAAAAGTTAATTATTTTTAAAATTTTAGTAAAATTCTAAAGGAAATTTAAAACAAAATCAATTATTTCAACAAAATTGTTTAGAAATTTAATAATTTAAAAAAAATGTAAAACAGAATCAATTATTTTAATAAAATTCTTTAGAAATTTGTTTATTTTTAAAAGAATTTAAAGAAAAGTCAATTATTTAAAAATTTCAATAAAGTTCTTCAAAAATTCAATTATATATTAAAAAAAGTTTTTTTAATGTTAGATTAAAAAACTTATTTTTAATCTTTAAAAATTCAATTAATTTGAAAAGATTTTTAAAAAATGAAAGTTATTTCAAAAATTTTAATAAAATTTCTAAAAATAGATATTGAATTATTTTTAAACCAATTTTAATCAAAACGATTATTTCAATAAAATTCTTTGAAAGTTCAATTGTTTCTAAAATATTTAAAAACCACTATTAAACATCAGCTTTTTCTCTACCAATATTCTCTCTTTTTTTCTTGTAATTCATTTTCTTTTTCTTTGTTAAAAAAAGGTAATAAATTAAAAATAGAAAATTACCTCTCGTTCGAAGAATTTATCCTCTAGTGTTTTATCACCAGGATTATTACCAGCTCCTTCGAAAAGTGCGCTATACTCCTAAAATGAAACAAAAATAATTAATGTACAGAGTTGAAAGTAAAATAGTTCTCTTCTACTAAAATTTACGATTTAAAATAAATATTTTTTTTCGTAAAAAGAATGAAATTTATACTGCGTAATATTCGGCGACGGCTTTCACTTGTTCGTAATCATCAGCACGAGCAAGTGCAGCTAATCCATCGGGATTCAATCTTCCACAACGGGGATAGAGTTTGGCACGATCGTCCTTGCCGAGCTCGGTTCCAAACGAATTAATCGTTATAATTATTGCTCGTCTATCGGCTTCAAACTGAAAAAAAGAATTCGTTAGTTTTCTAAATCATTTTTTTTCTTAAAAAGTACATTTTTCCAAGTAATTTTCAATGGAAGATAGTTTTTTTTTCTTTCTTTTCTTCTTCTTTCTATTTTAATTACTAATTATTAAAGTTGCGACTTTTCAATTAGATACGAAATGACGCAACTTTAAAGAAAATTGATTGTTTAAAAAAAAATTTCAGTTTCTAACTAGTTAGAATAAAAAATTGTCGATACGACAACACTGAAAGAAAATGTATATTAAATTTTGTAAAAGTATTTTACAATTTTTGATATAAAAAATACTAAACTTTAAAGAAAGTTATTAAAATTTACTATAATTATAATTTACTATAATTATAATTTACTATAATTATAATTTACTATAATTATAATTTACTATTATTATAATTTTCTATTATTATACAAAATATCAAGAATTTAAATTCAATTTTAAATATTTTAATATAACTTTACTGAATTCTACAAAAATTTTTTTAATGTTTAGTATTTTTGATATCAAAATTTCGGTTTGTTGCACTTTTTCCCAAAATTGTAGAATACTTTAAACAAAATTTATTATACAATTTCTTTCTTTTTTCTTTTTTTTTTCTTTCTTTTTTTCTTCTTTTTAGGTAAAATTTGCGATTTCTTACAGCGAGTATTTCGCACATTGTTTCAGCAGTGGTGCCACCGATGTCTTTACAAAATTTGTAAAAAGCCTCAAGATAAGCTTTATACAAAGTGTTCCTGATTATTTCAATATTCATTTCATCCAAATCCTGCTCGGAAATGCAGTCGACGAAGAATGGAGCTGAACAATAGAAAAATAATTTATTAATTCTAAAACGCTTATAATATTATTTTGTTGAATTTTTAAATTTAAAATAAAAGTTCAATTTAAAATTTTAAATTAAAGTTCAATTTTCAATTTTAAATTGAACTTTAGTTTTAATTTTAAAATTGAACTTTAATTTTAATTTTAAAATTGAACTTTAATTTTCAATTATTAAAATTGAACTTTAATTTTCAATTATTAAAATAAAATAAAAATAAATTTAAAATTAATGTTCAATTTTAAATTTAAAATGAAAGTTCAATTTTAAATTTTAAATTAAAGTTCAATTTTAATTTTAAACTTGAACTTTAATTTTCAATTATTAAAATTGAACTTTAATTTTCAATTATTAAAATAAAATAAAAATAGATTTAAAATTAATGTTCAATTTTAAATTTAAAATGAAAGTTCAATTTTAAATTTTAAATTAAAGTTCAATTTTAATTTTAAACTTGAACTTTAATTTAAATTTTAAAATTGAACTTTAATTTTCAATTATTAAAATAAAATAAAAATAGATTTAAAATTAATGTTCAATTTTAAATTTAAAATGAAAGTTCAATTTAAATTTTAAAATTGAACTTTAATTTTCAATTATTAAAATAAAATAAAAATAGATTTAAAATTAATGTTCAATTTTAAATTTAAAATTAAAGTTCAATTTTAAAATTAAAAAGTAGGGGGAAAAAAGAAATTATATTTCAATTACCAAGAGGAGTGTCGACCAAAACGGCATTATACAATTCAGCAGGAGTTGCTGCGACATGAATTGCCTCCATTTGCTCGAAACTTCCAAGAGGATGGCACTTGGGTATTAATTCGGAAATTGGTCGCTGATGAAGAGTGCCAGTAATGAGTAAAATTATATTATCAATCATATAACTGTAAGTGATGAAATCAAGAAACTGTGACAATGGTTCCACAGAATGATTTCTCATGTGTTGAAATTCAACGACAAGTTTCTCCCTCAGTTTATCGTCAATAACACTCACTGACAATGGCGAGGGTTCGTTTGCCAAAAAACTGCCATAATCCGTTCCCGCCAAATGAAGTTTCAAATCTGAAAAATTAATTTCTATAGTAAACATCAAAAAAATCTTTAGACTATTCGAAAAAAGTTCTACAAGATTGTATTAATTAAATAATCTTTCATGTTCGAAATATTTAATAAATAAGTCAAATAGACGAAAAACGAAAACATATTCGGACAAAGTAGCAAATTTTATTTACTCCAAAGTTTCGAAATCAGACTTCGAAACAGATCAGATTTAATTTTTTCTAAAAATACAATAAATGTTCCAAATTAAAAATGAAGAATTTTCATAAATAAATTAAACCCAATTAACTTTTGTTTCTAAAAGTTTCGAATTAACGAAATATACTGAAAATGCTGAAAATCATTGAACTAGTTGCCAAATTTTCCTCCACTTTGAAAACAAATTAGAATTTTATCAAAATTTTTACAAACTAATTGACTTCGTTGGAATTATTCCAAAGAATGTTAAAAATTCGGCAAAAAATTAAATTCTTGGCAAAGAATTTTATTAAATTTTTTTAAAATAATTGAATCTTTTCGTGAAATTTTCATAAAAATTGGGACATGATGAAAGGGGAAAAAATTTCACACTTGGTCAATATTGTTCCAACTCAGACGTACCTCTGAGTTTATAAAAAAAAACCCCCGAAAAAAACGTTCAGAAGAGTAAAAATTTGGTTTTCTCTATTTTCTTGAGAACAATAAAATTATTACACAATGGAAAATTATAATTAGAAGAAAAAATCAATATAGGGTCATTTCGGGTAAATGTAAACGCGGGATAAATGTAAACAGTAGATGTTTCAGCTAAATTTACAAATTAAAAAATAAGTACGACGGCAATATTTTTACCTCAGCTCACCTACAAGATGTTCTGACAATTGCCAATATTTTATTTTGACAATTGGCAATGCCCTAGTGTAAGTTATCTTTTAATGCAAAAAAGTTTGAAATTGAAAATTTTTCTGTTTCAGTATTTTGTCTCGCATTTGCATAAAAAAAAATTTTTAAATCAAACAAAAATATGTAATTCTTCCTTATTCATGCCCCAACAAAAATTGACTTTGATTTTTGATTTTCGTCAATTTAGTTATTAAATAATTAAGTGTTTACATTTACCCCGAGAATTCGAAAACTCGGGGTAAATGTAAACAGAGCTTCAACTACATTAAAAAAACAATTTAATAAATTATTGGATCTGCCATTTTGAAATTTAAAAATTCGATATTTTAGATTCTTATTCAGCAAGCTTAAAAACTTTTTTTTAACCAAGTTGAATGAAAATCTATTAAAATTTGTTCAAGTTAGTCAAGTTTTACATTACTAATTTTGTAATGGTTGATTGTTTATTTTATATGATACATTATCAGTCAACTCGTTGATTTTTCTATTCATCTACGAAGCAGTTTTTTAAGTTTTTTCATCCCTTAAGACAGTAGTATGCTTGAAATAACTTGTTTCTTAAACCTCGCTTAACTACAGAGGTGTTTACATTTACCCCGAATTTTAGGCCAATTTCAAAATCTCGGGGTAAGTGTAAACAGTCAGTTGTAGACGATTCAGGTGCATGAATATTTTTTTGAACCTCATAAAATTTTTCTAGGGAGCTCTAGTAACAAGTTCATGCAAAAAAAAATCCGTCCATTTTACCTTTTAACAAATAAAACTGATATTTTTCGTAAAAAATAGATAAACCGTTTACATTTACCCCAAATGACCCTATGTTAGATATGAGGTTAATTTTCTTCCTAATAGAGAAAATAATTTTTATAGTCTACAGCGATCTCTGGGAAGAAGGTGAATATTAAAAAAAGTGTAATATTAGAAAAAATGCCAACACATTTTATATGGGAAGAAGAAAAAAAATGAGAGAAAACTTACCTTCAAGTGTTTCACATTGTACCAAGTTTAAATAATCGCTTTGTTGAAGAATTCCACACTTGAAACCACGACATAAACCCTCCAAGTAACCATTGTCGATATTAAACAAACAGCCCTTCATTGTTGCTTGTATTTAATTTTCAGATTTTAAAGAGGAAATTTCAACGATACGTCAAAAATTTTATGTGTAAAAACAAGGACTCGCCCCTTTTTCTCGTGAGGTGATCATATGATCATCTGAATTGGTAAGTTGACGTGAAGTTGTCTACGCAGCAGTCACACGTTGAATCGATAATTCGAGATATCGAATGACGTCAACTTTGGGAATTCAGTATGGCCGCCGCTAGCAGCAAAGGTAAAGTGACATTGTCAAATGATATTAGAACATAATTTTTAATATTTTCGTGACAAACAAAATTAATGTCAGAAATATTCAGAGGTTAAGGAAGAATCGAAAAATTTTAATTTGACATTATTTTCCAAAAAGATTCGAAACTTTGTAATGGTTTTAATTATTGTCTTTTTGTTACAGATATATGGAAGGATCACCGCTAACAAAGGTCTAAGAAAAATAATTATTCTTATTATTCAGATAACTTCAAAAAATTCAACACCTTTAATTAGGAAAAGTAAAAAATATGACGTGGTGTGAAAAAAAACACAATTATTCTTATCATTCAGGTAACTTCAAAAAATTCAATTATTTTCATAAATATCAATATTTGTTACAAGAATTCAATTATTTTTCAAACTAGTAAATAAAAATACATGTTTTTTTTTTAATTCTTTGGAATTCAATTATTTTAAATTTTTTTTAGAATTTTCGACAGGAATTCAATTATTTTCCAAAACTTTGATAAAATTGTTTGAAACAAGTCAAATATTTTAAATATAATTTTTAAATAGATTTTTCGAAAAAAATTCATTTTTTTTAGATTTGAAGTCAATTTTTTCCAAGAATCAATTATCTAGAAACCTAATTTTTTTTAAGTATCCAATTATTTAAATAATTAATTTTTTCCAAAATTTCAATTATTATTTCCATAAATAATTCTTCGAAACAATTCAATTATTATAAAGATAAGTAACAAAATTATTTCCGAAAATTCAATTATTTTGAGGCATTTTAATATAATTCTTTGACAAATTCAATTATTTTCATAATTAACAATATTCATCACAAGAATTCAATTATTTTTCAAACTAGTAAATAAAAATTCATGTTTTTTTTTAAATTCTTTAGAATTCAATTATTTAAAATTTTTTTTCGAATTTTCGACAGGAATTCAATTTTTTTCCAAAATTTTGATAAAATTGTTTGAAACAAGTCGGATATTTTAAATATAATTTTTAAATAGATTTTTCGAAAAAAATTCATTTTTTCTTTTAGATTTGAAGTCAATTTTTCCCAAGAATCAATTATTTACAAAACTAGTTTTTTTTAAGAATCCAATTATTTAAATAAATAATTTTTTCCAAAATTTCAATTATTTCCATAAATAAATCTTCCAAAGAATTCAATTATTAAACTAAGATAAATAACAAAATTATTTCCAAAAATTCAATTATTTTGAGGCATTTTAATAAAATTCTTTGACAAATTCAATTATTTTCATAATTAACAATATTCATCACAAGAATTCAATTATTTTGAAAAGTAATAAATTTTTTCTTGCAAATTCAATTACTTGAAAGAATTCTAAAAAAATCGTTCTCAAGAATTCGATTATTTTCATAAATAATAAACTGCTTTTTTGAAATTTAATTATTTTTCAAAGAAAACTTTAATAAAATTCCACAAAGACGTTAAATTATTTTAGAAAACATTAATAGAATTCTTTGTAAACATTTAATTATTTTCAAAAAGCTTTTCGCAATTCAAAGATTTTCAATATCGACTATATTTTCACAAAGTTTTTAAACAGAATTCAATTATTTAAAAAATTTCTTGTAAAAATCTTCCTAACGATTCCATTTTTTGTTCATGAATAATAAAAAATTTTTACTACTTTTTTAATTAAAATTTTTAAATGATTATGCTTTTGATTTTTTGGTATATTTTGATAGATAATATTATTTTTCTTTATTTTTTCACTCTTACTTTTTAAATTTAATAATACGTATTTATTTATTTTATTTAGAAATGTTATTTTTATTTTTCAAATAATACAAGACTATTTTTATTAATCTGCAAAAATGATTAATGTTATTTTTCAATATTTCTCTTCTTTCCAAAAAAATTAGCAAACATTTTAGGACTAGATGATTAATCTTTTCAGTTTTTTCTAAAAAAAAATTAAAAAACAGTTGGAAAATTAAAATTAGAAAATATTTTGCACAGTTTCTGCTTCTTAATGACAATTTATAAACAAAGTACAAGTTATAAAAAGAAAAAAGTTATAAATCGAATTTTGTTGAAGAAATTCGATATTAATTTTGGAAAAAATATTTACAGAATTTAATTGTTAAAAACTATTATCGAAATTATAATAGAAATAAATAATTAAAAGAATTTTTATTTTATAAAACAATTTTTGGATACCCGAATTTTTTAATAATATTTTCAGTTATTTGCAAATAATTTAAATATATTACGATTATTTTTATTCTGACTTTCGGGCAGAAATATTTTTATTCCATTATTGTTTTTCTTGAGAAATTTATTGAACACTTGATCAGGGTTGTCACGCATTTGTTCATTTGAAAGTTCCTGATTTTTTCAGTTTAAAAAATGGAAAATTTCCAGGTTTTTAAAGTAACATTTAGTTTTTACCACATTAATAATACGAAATAATTGATTTCGTTTGACGATTTTTAATAACATTTTTAAGAAGAAAGAAATTTATAAAAAATTTGTAAATAATGGAATTCAGATGAAATTGAGGAAAATTTTTGAAAATAATTGAATTTTTGGCAAGAATTTTATTAAAATTTTTTTAAATAATTGAATTTTGCCAAAAAAATTTTGTTAACCATTTTTAAAATAATTGAAATTTCACATTTGTTCATTTGAAAGTTCCTGATTTTTTCAGGTTAAAAAATGGAAAATTTCCAGGTTTTTAAAATAACATTTAGTTTTTACCACATTAATAATACGAAATAATTGATTTCATTTGACGATTTTTAATAACATTTTTAAGAAGAAAGAAATTTATAAAAAGCTAGTAAATAATCGAATTCATATGAAATTCAAAAAAATGTTTGAAAATAATTGAATTTTTGGCAAGAATTTCATTAAAAATTGTTTAAATAATTGAATTTTGACAAAAATTTTGTTTACAATTTTTAAAATAATTGAAATTTCGACGAGAATATTAAAAAACCTTTGAACATAATTGAGTTTTTGCAATCATTTATAATTTTTTCAAAATTCAATTTTTTTTTAGTGTTTTAAGTAAAATTCATCCATAAATCCATTATTAATTTTAATAATGATGGAAATATATATTAAATAATGTACCGTATTTTATAAGAATTTGATTTATTAAAGTTTTTCATAAACCTAAATTATCTTTAAAATCTGAGTTCAATTGTTGTTAAAAATAGAAAAAGTTTGAAATAAATAAAATCTTTTCAATGATGAGGAATCTAACATTCAGAATTTTCTTATGAATTTTCGAAATTGAATATTATTTCAGCACTTTTGACAAAATTTTCTGACTTTTTCCCCACTTTCCTGAATATATTTAGAAAAATAGTGATTTTGAGTAGAATTCTTCTAAATTATTGAATTTTTAATGTCAATGAAACAAGAAACTTCACGCGTGCTTTAGCGCTCGTTATTTTAGCTACAGTAATTAATATTCATTAAATTCAATTTTTTTTAATAATAACATATATTTAACAAATAACAAATTTTAATTATTTACATTTCTTACACTGTGGTGATTTCAATTATCGCCCTTCTTTTTTACATAACGTATTTATATACACGTTTACGTATATATTACTCAAATACTATTGACGTTAAAATGGACTTTCAAAAATTGAATGACATTCTTTTTTAATTTGTTCCATAAGCCAACAGAGTTTCTTCGGCTCAGGCACATTGTTCCAGTCTTTTTCATAAATAAAAACCGTATTCTTGCTTATCGCTCTTTGTAATTTTATAAACATTTGATAATATCTTTTAATCTCTCCTGTATTCCTTATATGAGCATGTTGCCTTATAAAAATAATGACTACTCTGAAAAGAAAGAGATATTTTTATTTCAATATTTATTATTTGTCAACTAGTATTTTGTGTCGTAAAATTTCTATTTCTTCAATTACATTTATTCATGTAATTTTATCAATTACTTGATGTAATTTTATCAATTACTTGATGTAATTTTATCAATTACTTGATGTAATTTTATCAATTATTTCATGTAATTTTATCAATTACTTGATGTAATTTTATCAATTACTTGATGTAATTTTATCAATTACTTGATGTAATTTTATCAATTACTTCATGTAATTTTATCAATTACTTCATGTAATTTGAGATGTAATTTGAAATGTAATTAGAAATGTAATTAGAACAATGAATCTTACAAGTGACAATTGTTTGGAACTGGTATTTGACTCATTAAATTAATTTGTTTCTGCAATGATTCTGTATCAAAAGCCACCGGGTAACCACCTTGGCGTAACATTAAAAAATGATCTATAAAATAATATTATCGTCTTAAAAATTATTAGGTATGGTATTTATTAACTAATTAATATTAACGTTAAATTGAAAAATTGTTTTTTTAAAAATAATTCTTAAAACCATGTTATTCTATAATTACCTGCATATAAACCATATTTAGTTCTAACTTTTGAGAGTAAATACTGTGGACCGCCTAATAGTGATTCCAATTTTGCTTCTAGTGGATATGTGAAGACATTTTTCTCCCTATATTTTTTATTTACATCTATAAACCAATTGGCTTGCCGCTTTATCTTCGTGCTTTCTTTAAGTGAATGAACCAAATGTGGCCTTGGGTGGAAATATTTCACCATCCCTGTAATAAACGAGACCTTTTGCTTATCAACTTGTGTATCATAATTACCGTCCATCAATGTGGCTGTAATCAAATCTTCATCGTAGTACTCCAGCAATAACATACGATACGTGAATTTTAACAATTTATCGCTAGTCTCCGATGAAAGAATAAAATTCTTCTGACTCAATAATTTATCCATAAGAATGTTACAAGATGAATCACAATTATTATAAACGGCATGCGCGAATAGATTCAAATATATATTTCGTTTACTACTCATACTCGAGTGTTTCGAATTTTCCGTTTGTTTTATTACATAATTCAAATAGGACTCGTTTTTATGACCCACGTTCGTTAAAAATAGTAAAAGTTTAGTTCCTTCATTAACGTTGTAATTATCATAGATGGCTTTATCAACAATTGTATCCAATAGTTTGGCATTGTAGAATTCGTATGCTCTGTTAAAGAAAAAAGAAAATTGTATGTTATTTTCTACTTTAGGAGGTAGATAAGAATTATTCTCAGCCAAAAAAAAGATGGGATAATTTTTTTACTAGCTATTCGATTTAATTCTTAAAATTATACCTTTGGTAAACTATTGCCCTTCTCATAATAGTCAAGATTTTCCAAACTTGATTTTTTCGGTAATTCATAATATTTAAGAGTAAATTCCTATGACATTCATTCAAAATAGAATTAAATTCCAAATGCATTTCATTAATAAGCGAGAGAAGATGGAAAACCGATACCCAATTGACAGAGTCTTTTCTCAATTCCTTATTGAGAAGTAATCGCAATTTATTGTCATCGATTGTACCGTGAAAAATATAAAGTTGCTCATTCAAGTGAATAATCGCCTCTAATTCATTGAGTGGCAAACTATCAATGTCAGTCAGTGGTAATTTTTTCTTCAATTCCTCAATGAGCACTTTTTTTTGCACTTCCATCCAATTTGTGTAGGGCATTCGATTCAAGACATACATCAGTAACATGTAATTCTCATGAAAGGTCAATAATGGAATATTCCTCTCATCAAACCATTGTTCCCATAGTTTTGAAATAAATTGAGGATTAACTCTGGCCATTTCTAAATTGCACATTAGGGTTAAAATTTGTACAGCCTCATTGCATGCTGGCAGTGTTTCTCTACAACTCAGCATGTTGCATAATGTTTGGAAATTTTTCGAATTGTGAAGTTCGTGAAGGTACATGTTGTTCGTTTCCTTATGAAAACCAGACGCTTTTCGTAGAATACTCATGCAATCTCTTATTAATACTTTCTTGCTCGATTCTTTTTTCACAATGAATTCGATGCCAAATAAAAGAAATTTATTTTCAATCATTGTGTTTGTACTTCTCAGCACATTTGGAATAAGATATTCTGAAACTGAGAAAAGTTTAGAAATCTGTATAAAGCAAAATAATTTTTTTTTGGTTTTATTGGAGAGAATAATTATTATTGTTCTTACTTGATTCAGTCGCTGCTCTAAATGGATTTTTCGACGATAATCTGAATGTACTGAAAATAACAAAATTTTTAGGGATAACATCGAAATTGTTGAACTTTTTTAAAGCAAATGATGCTTCAACTAAAACATTTCGGATCATTATTTATAATCTTTCCCGGTAAGGTAAATAAACATTCGATAATGTTGATTTATTTTAAGGTTAGAATCGATGGAAATCGAAGTAAAATATTTCATTTTCAATGCATTTTAATAATACACAATTGAAAGGAATAGAACTTGGAGTTAATATAATTATATGTCAATTTTAAAGACAATAAATTTTTATTGTTAGCAAATTTTTTCACTTATGATTTTAGGTATGAAACTTGAAAATCGTACAAACGCAAAGCATGGTACATATAAAATACATAAATGTGTCTATTCGAAATTCTTTTTTTCAATTTCCTTACTTGGATATAGTTGGAATTTTTCACTTCTGCTTTCTCTTTACCCAGAGAGGACAGTTGGCACTTTTGAGTTACCTTTGAGAGGGAAAGAAGTTCCATTTATTACCATTGGCTGGTAATTTACCGACTGTGTACCTTTAAAAGTTTCAAAAAATAACCGTTAGAGTAACTCTTGAAATTATTCATTTTCTTTTTATTATCAGAAAAAGAAAAATTTAAGTATTTATCTAAATTTTTAGATAAAACTCTTTTGTGGTCGCTGATTATTTTGATTCTGAAGTTCGATTGCAAATGTCCAATAAAAAGTCGATTTAAAGTAACTAAAATTAAATTCATAATCAGAGGCCTTAAAAAACATAACCTCCATATTGTATCCGCCATCTTGAATTTCATTAATCAAACGCCATATTCGTTATCAGCAAGCTTGAAATCCGCTAGTGGGACACTTTTAAAAAAAATTTAAATAAAAATTCGGTAATATTTTCAAAATTTAAAATAATGCTCCCTCCAAAATGGAAAAGGTTAAAAGGTTTTAAGGTTTTTTTTAAGGTTTTTTTAAGGTTTTTTTTAAGGTTTTTTTTTAAGGTTTTATTATTTTAAAGGTCCGTATATGGGAAGTATATATTCGAAAGTGTGCGTGGTTTACTCTTTAGGTTGCAATGAAAATTATTTAAGAGCGATAATTAAATAATAATAGGTTGATAAGAATACCATTATATATGAAAATATTTAACGATCGCGTGTCAGTAATGTACGTTCGACACTAGTCTATTAATCAATCTTCGTTGACCGAAATATATCTATAGGGGTCGGAATACGACCTTAGCTCCTATATATGAGCCACGCTCAACGTTCCATCATCATTTTCAATTCAGAGAGGAGAAAAAAAGATTTTTTTTCAACTCTTTATTTGTATATAAAAGAGAACAATCAATTATTTGACACTAGTTATATTATTTGTTGTATTATAATAGAAAATTAATGTGCAGGGGGTGTGGAAATTTTTTTTTAAGTGAAGGCGGAGAAATTTGCCTGTCGTTAGGCGATGATGATGATGATCGAGTTCGGGGGTTGGACCAAAAATCCTTTAACGAGGTATTTATATATATATATATATAAAATATATAAAATATATAAAATATAGATATATAAAATAAAAAAAAATATATATATAAAATATATAAAATAAAAAAATATATTTATTTAAAATATTTAAAAATAAAAATATATATATATATTATATAATATATAAATATATATATATACACATATATATATATATATATATATATATATTTATATATATATATATATAAAATATATAAAATATATAAAATATAGATATAATATTCCGGAAAATTCCTCAAAGATTGAAAATTCCTGTAAATTCTTTTAGATTGATATATATTAGGGGAAAATTCTACAACATTCTAAAAGGAAATTTCCTGAAGTTTTTTGGAAAAAATTTCTCAAGATTTTGTAAAGCGGCTTTTTTTAAGGAAAAATTTCCCAATATTTGAGAAGAAATATTTCACAAGACTTCAAAAGAATTTCCTTAGATGTTTTTGTGAAAAAACGCCCCAAGATTTTAAAAGAAAATTTTCCCTATATAGTTTTTTCGAGAAAAATAAAAGTACCCTAGAATTCTATATATATAAGGGAAAATTCCCCAGTAACTAATTAGTAACTTTTTTCTAGTTCCAAGAATTCAATTATTTAAATAATTAATTTTTCCCAAAATTTCAATTATTATTTCCATATGTGACGCGATCTGAAGAAAGGGACCTTAGAAGCAAATCACTTTAAGGTTATGTTAGCGCTACTTTTTTGTTGATTAAAAGTTTCTTTTTACTTTTTGCAAATTAAAATCAGTATTTATTAAATATTTCAGTTATAATGAAAACTTAAACATTAATGATTAACATTAACAGTTAATCATTTTTTTGTATTTTCATTTCGAAAATTGCAAACATAACCTATAATTTTTTGCTTCTAAGGTCCCTTTCTTTAGATCGCGTCACATATAAATAATTCTTTGAAAGAATTCAATTATTAAAAAGATAAATAACAAAATTATTTCCAAAAATTCAATTATTTTGAGGCATTTTAATATAATTCTTTGACAAATTCAATTATTTTTATAATTAACAATATTCATCACAAGAATTCAATTATTTTGAAAAGTAATAAATTTTTTCGTGCAAATTCAATTACTTGAAAGAATTCTAAAAAAATCGTTCTCAAGAATTTGATTATTTTCATAATTAATAAACTGCTTTTTTGAAATTTAATTATTTTTCAAAAAAAACTTTAATAAAATTCCACACAGACATTCAATTATTTTAGAAAACGTTAATAGAATTCTTTGTAAACATTTAATTATTGTCAGAAAGCTTTTATTTTCAATATTGACTATATTTTCACAATGTTTTTAAACAGAATTCAATTATTTAAAAAATTTCTTGTAAAAATCTTCGTAACGATTCCATTTTTTATTTTTGAATAATAAAAATTTTTTACTACTTTTTTAATTAAAATTTTTAAATGATTATGCTTTTGATTTTTTGGTATATTTTGATAGATAATATTATTTTTCTTTATTTCTTCACTCTTACTTTTTAAATTTAATAATAGGTATTTATTTATTTTATTTAGAAATGTTATTTTTATTTTTCAAATAATACAAGACTATTTTTATTAATCTGCAAAAATTATTAATATTATTTTTCAATATTTCTCTTCTTTCCAAAAAAATAGGTGATTAATCTTTTCATTTTTTCTAAAAAAAAATTAAAAAACAGTTGGAAAATTAAAATTAGAAAAAATTTTGCACATTTTCTGCTTCTCAATGACAATTTATAAACAAAGTATAAGTTTTAAGTAGAAAAAAAGTTATAAATCAAATTTTGATTAAAACATTTGATATTTATTTTGGAAAAAATATTTACAGAATTTTTGTTTCTAAAAACTATATTATCGAAATTATAGTAAAAAATAAATAAATAAAACAATTTCTATTTTAAAAAACAATTTTTGGATACCCCAATTTTTTAATAATATTTTCAGTTATTTGCAAATAATTTAAATATATTACGATTATTCTTATTCTGACTTTTGGGCAGAAATATTTTTATTCCATTATTGTTTTTCTTGAGAAATTTATTGAACACTTGATCAGGGTTGTCACGCATTTGTTCATTTGAAAGTTCCTGATTTTTTCAGTTTAAAAAGTGGAAATTTTCCAGGTTTTTAAAAGAACTTTATTTTTTACCAATAATACGAAATTATTGATTTCGTTTGACGATTTTTAATAACATTTTTAAGAAGAAAGAAATTTATAAAAAATTTGTAAATAATATAATTTATATGAAATTGAGGAAATTTTTTGAAAACAATTGAATTATTGGCAAGAATTTTGTTAAAATTTTTTTTAAATAATTGAATTTTACCAAAAATTTTGTTAACAATTTTTAAAATAATTGAAATTTCGACGAGAATATTGAATGAACTTTTGAAAATAATTGAATTGTTGGGAAGAATTTTATTACAAATTTTTTAAATAATTGAATTTTGCCAAAAATTTTGTTAACAATTTTTAAAATAATTGAAATTTCGACGAGAATATTGAAAGAACTTTTGAACAAAATTGAATTTTTGGCAAGAATTTTATTAACATTTTTTTTAAATAATTGAATGGTGTTAAAAATTTTGTTAACAATTTTGAAAATAATTGAAATTTCGACGAGAATATTAAAAAACTTTTGAACATAATTGAGTTTTTGGAATCGTTTGCAATTTTTCCAAAATTAAATTTTTTTAGCGTTTTTAGTAAAATTCATCCATAAATCTATTTTTATTTTCAATAATTGGAACGTATATTAAAAAAATGTAACAAATTTGATAAGAATTTGAATTATTAAAGTTTTTCATAAACCTAAATTATCTTTAAAATCTCTTTCTAAATTTGAATTAGTAAAACTGTTTTCTAATTTTCTTGGAAATTTTACATGAGAAAATTCCCAAAAATTACAATGCGATAATTTCCAAAAATTGCACTGGAAAAATTCTCAAAATTTACATGCAGAAAAAGTCCTCAAGATATTTTAAAGAGAAATGTAAAATAAAAAGAAATAAAAAAATATTCTGACTACACTGAAAAAAAAAAATTATTTGATTCAAATAATTCAAATTATTTGAAAAATATTTAATTGATTCAAATACTTTTTAGTTGGATCAAAAAAATATGTATTTAATTCAAATAACTTAAATTATTTGAATCACACTTATTTGAACCAAATTAATCGTATTTGATTCAATTAAATAATTATTTGAATTGAATAAATGAATTTATTTAATACAAATAATGAGTTACTTGAAACTAATCTTTTATTTATTTCATTCAAATACTTCGTATATTTGATGCAAATAAAAATTATTTGACACAATAAATTTATTTTATTGATTCTAATAAACTTAATTATTTAATCCGAATAATTCATTATTCAAAGCAAATACACTATTTTATCAAGACAAATAAAAAAATATTTGTGACGCGATCTGAAGAAAGGGACCTTAGAAGCAAATCACTTTAAGGTTATGTTAGTGTTACATTTTCGTTGATTAAAAGTTTCCTTTTACTTTTTGAAAATTATAATTAGTGTTTAATAAATATTTCAGTTCTAATAAATACTTAAATATTAATGATTCACATTAACAGTTGATAATTTTTTTTGTATTTTCATTAAAAAAATTGCATACATAACCTATAATTTTTTGCTTCTAAGGTCTCTTTCTTCAGATCGCGTCACAATTTCAATCAATTAAATAATTATTTGAAACGAAAATAATGAAATACTTGAAACTATGTTCATTTATTTATTTCACTTAAATATTTCATTTATTTAATACAAATAAAAAATATTTCGACAAATAAATATGTTTTTTGGATACAGAATATAATAAAGTTATAAAAAAAATACTAAATATTAAAAAAAAAATTTTGTATTAAATATAGAATGAAATAATTTTCATATTTGATTCAAATAATATTATTTATTAGCTTGAAATATTACATTTATTTGATTTGAATAATTTACATAATTGATTCAATTAATTATTTATTGGTTTGGAATATTCCATTTATTTGAATTGAATAATTTGTATTTGATTCAAATAAATAGTTATTTGATGCGATAAAATCAAATATTTAGGTCAAATATATATGTATATTTGGTTCAAATACACATTTATTGGATTATAACCAAATAAATGATTTATTTGGATTAAATAAATGATTTATTTGAATCATATAAATGATTTATTTGGATCAAATAAATGATTTATTTGGATCAAATAATTTTTATTTGATTCAAATAAATTTTTTTTCCAGTGTATAAAATAGAAAATAGTTTATGTGCACGGTGCACCATTAATATGTATATACTTTTGAGTTGTTGATGACGAAAGTATAAATAATAATAAAAAAAGAAAAAAGAGCACTGTATGTCATCCCTATTGGTTTGAAACGAAGAGAGAAGACACATTGGCGAACAGACAGGAGGAGGTGCCGATATCTGAACCGTAATTTATCAATCTTTAACATTGCTAGAATTCTAAAGTGTGGTATAGTAGTAGTAGTGGTGGTGGTAGAAGGGCCCCCGAAGACTGGGACTCATTTCTCGATAGGCAGAGTAGATAACTCGACTCTCAATATATATACATTCATACATATAACACATATCGAAGAACCGAAGGTAGCAAAAGCGTAGCAAGATATAGGGGCTGGAGGCCCATGATCGGACCTTCATTACCACGCCCCTGCACTTCCTAGTCATTATCTGGTGGGTCCCAATTTTTGGGATTGGTTCGAATACCATCATGAACATTCCACAGACCCAAGGTATTTCTGGTATTTGTAACTCGGAATTTGGACCCCGTTGTACACTAAACGGTGCTTCAAGGTCACTTTGGGTTCAATCAGAGCTCCCATTTTTCTTCACTCTAACGACAACTTCTTTTTCCCCCCTTTTCTAAATTAGAGTAATTAATAACTTTTCTTCTCTCTCTCTCTCTCTCTCTCTCGCTCTCTCTCTTTCTCTCTTTCTCTCTTTCTCTCTTTCTCTCTTTCTCTCTTTCTCTCTTTGTAGAGAGAGGTAAAAAATAGTCGAAAATTAATCACTTTTTGTCGATTTTTTTATCTCTTCTTTCAGTATGTCCCCTAATAATATACAAGAAAAATTTTACTGATAGAATTATTTATTTTTAATATAATTGAATTTTTTTGACCTGACAAAGTTAATTTTATTTACGCAACTTAGACGTTTTATGGTCTGTTTATTTACCTGTACTAAAGCAATAAAATCTTCCCTTTATAATAGGTCTATAAAGTGCCTATTATTGACCTAGGGCAAAAAGTACCCTCGTTATTACCCTAGGGCAATAAAGTACTCTTATTATTACCCTAGGACAATAAAGTATCCCAATTATTACTCTAGGACAATAAAGTACACCCATTATTACCCAAGGTCAATAAAGTGCCAATTATTACCCTAGGAAAATAAAGTACCAATTATTACTCTAGGGCAATAAAGTACCGATTATTACCCTAGGAAAATAAAGTACCGAATATTACCCTAGGACAATAAAGTACCGATTATTACCCTAGGAAAATAAAGTACGAATTATTACTCTAGGGCAATAAAGTACCGATTATTACCCTAGGAAAATAAATTACGAACTATTACACCATGCCAATAAAGTACCGATTATTAACCTGGGGCAATAAAGTACCGATTATTAATCTAGGTCAATAAAGTACCAATTATTACCCTAGGGCATTAAAGTACCCATTATCACTCTAGGTGAATAATAGACTCATTATTACCCTAGGTTCCACAAATAGATTGCAACGACAACTATTGAGGTGAAATTAAATATAATAACACAATATTTCCAGCAGAAAAAAATTAATCTATTTTGAAAAAACTTTGAAAAATGAATGTGAACATTGTTGGGGTTAAAAGGGTGGATATAAAGTGAAAAAGAATAAGAAAAGTAAAAACTAGCATGAAACTCAGGTAGATGCTAATAGGCTCTATTGTATTTTTTTCTCTTGCCTTCTCTCTCTCTCTCTCTCTCTCTCTCTCTCTCTCATTCTATACTCTTTTCTTTCACATAAATTTTTTTTACTTTCCTCTTTTCTTCTTTCTATATATCTGCCTCTGTATTTTCATCCCTATGAAACCGACTCGAGACTCGCCATTGTTCTTGCACCACTGTTATCTCATCAGTTAACATTGTTCACGCATTAGATCGCACTTGTTTCCAGGCAAAAGCAAAAAGAGGGAACATTGCGGGTGCCACGTGAGCACAAAACGTGGAATATATCGCAAGGAGCCGATCTCCGGGTTTGGTGGTAAAAAAAAAAAAAAAAAAAAAATTCCGCGAGAGGGGAGAGAGAATATCTGCGCGTAAGGTAAAGATATTTGCAAACACGAACTTATACGATAAGTACACGCAATTGAACGACGAATAGAGGAAAAAAAGGAAATTTTTTTACACACATGTAGGAGGAAATATGAACAAGGTTGTCACAGGTCAGGAAATTCAGGGAAAAGTCAGGGATTTTTAGAAAAAGTACTGGAAGAAAATTATTACAAATTAAAAATTTACGTCAAAAATAAAAAAATAAAATTAATAAATGACAAATTACAAATTAAGGTCGAAATTACCATTTAAAAATACAGAAATTCAACATTTGGGTCAAAGTTACAAATTGAAAATAGATAAATTTAATGTTTCTGCAAAAATTACAAATTTAGGTCAAAATTACAATTAGAAAAAATACAGAAATTAAAAATTTATGCAAAACTTGGAAATTTTGGTCAAAATTGCAAATAAAAAAAGATACACAAATTAAATAAACTTTTGTCGAAATTACAAAATAAAAGTTTTTCTCACAATTACAGAATACAAATTTACGTTAAAAGTAAAAAATAAAAAAAAACACAAATTACAAATTAAGGTAGAAATTACAATTTAAAAATATACAGAAATTAGAAATTTTTGGTCTAAATTACAAACTGAAAATACATAAATTGAAAATTTATGCAAAAATTACAAATTTAGGTCAAAATTAAAATTTGAAAAAATATAGAAATTAAAAATTTATGCAAAACTTAGAAACTTTGGTCAAAATTACAACTAAAAAAAATACACAAATTAAAAACATTTGTCGAAATTACAAAATAAAAGTTTTGATCACAATTACAAATTAAAAATTTACGTCAAAAATAAAAAATAAAATGAATGACAAATTACAAATTAAGGTCGAAATTACAATTTCAAAATACAGAAATTAAACATTTTAGGTCAAACTTACAAATTCGAAAATACATAAATTGAAAATTTATGCAAAAATTATAATTTTAGGTCAAATTTACAAAAAATATGAAAAATTTAAATTTTCAAGAAATACGCAAAATTAAATTACGCAAAAATTTAAGCAAATTACATAAACTTAAAGTCAAAATTACAAAATAAAAATTTTGATAAAAATTACAAATTAATATTTTACGACAATAAATGATAAATGGAAAATTCATAAATTTAAAATTTATGCAAAAATTACAAATTTAGGTCATATTTTCGAATAAAAAATATCCAAATTATACATTAATTTTTGGCAAAATTACAAACTAAAAATTTTGATCAAAATTACAAATTAATAATTTACGTCAAAATTATAAATTGAAAATATACATAATTTAAAGGCTTTTGTAAAAATTACAAAGTAAATATATTTACGTCAAAGTTACAAAATAAAAATACATAAATTATAATTTAGGCAAAAATTACAAATTTAAGTTTATTACGGAAAAGTCAGGGATTTTTAGTAAAAGTACTGGAAAAAATCAAATTTCAAAAAATTCATGAAAAAACTCTAAATTTTGATTTTTTTTTTGTATTCCTTGTGAACTATAAAAATAATCATGAATTTTAATACAAAACCTTGCATTTTTTCAATTTCAGACAATAATTTCTAATAACTTAATTTTTAAAGAACTATCATAAAATTATGACTTATAAATTATGTAATGAATAACTTATTTTTACAATTTTCATAAATACTAGATTGATAAAAGAATTTTAATTAAAAATAATAAAAAAATTTAATTTTGGAAAAGTTACAAATAATTACAGAAATTTAATTATTTTCAAAAGAAATAACATTTTTCGCTGAAATTCAATTATATTCAAAAATTTAAAAAAATTCTAGCCATTTAAATTATATCTTTAAAAATAAAAAAAATTCTTCTCCAAAATTCAATTATGTTCAAATTTTTTTTTGAAAATTCTCGACAAACATTCAATTATCTTCATAAATAATACAATTCTTCTTTGAAATTAAATTATTTTTAAAAACTTTAATAATATTCTTGGAAAAATTTCACAGGAATTTAATAATTTACAAAATTTTTGACGAATTTCTTCTAAGTAAACAAATTATTTTCATAAATAATAAAATTTTCACAGGAATTCAATTATTTAGTATAAAAAATTTCAAATAATTTTTCGAAAAATATCAATTATTTAACAAAAATTTTATCAAATTCGTCGCAAGAGTTCAGTTATTGAAACAAATTTAACAAAGTTCTTTTCAAGAATTCAATTATTTTTAGAAATAGTAAAATTCTTTACCGAAATTCAATTATTTTTATAAACTTGAATAAAATTCTTTGGAAGAATTAAATTATTTTCAAAAGTAATAAAATTCTTCGCAGAAATTCAATTATGTTCAAAAATTTTTTTAAAAATTTCAATTATGTTCAAAATTTTTTTTTAAAATTTCAATTATCTTTATAAATAATAAAATTCACCAATATTCAATTATTAAAAAAAAATTTTTCTAATTCTCGTCAAAATTTCAATTATTGTTATAAATAATACAATTCTTCTTCAAAATTAAAATATATATTTAAAAAATTGAATAAAATTCTTGTTAAAATTTCACAGAAATTCAATAATT
This sequence comes from Leptopilina drosophilae, assembly GCA_032873175.1. Classification (NCBI taxonomy): domain Eukaryota; kingdom Metazoa; phylum Arthropoda; class Insecta; order Hymenoptera; family Figitidae; genus Leptopilina; species Leptopilina drosophilae. Next base: position 37,414,842 of record CM065486.1, on the reverse strand, counting down.
TATGAAATTTTCAATAAATTTCTTTGAAATAATTAAATTGTTTTCATAAATAATAAAATTTTCACGTGTGATCAATTATTGAATTTTTAAAAATTTTATAAAATTTGTTGAAAAATATCAATTATTTAAAAAGATTTTTATAAAATTCGTTGCATGAAACAATTATTTAAAAAAAAATTTAACAAAGTTCTTTACAAGAATTGAATTATTTTTATGAATAATAAAATTCTTCATCGAAATTCAATTATTGTAGAAAAATTTTAATAACACTTTTGGAAATTTTTCAAAATTATTTTCATGAATTAAAATGAATAAAACTCATCGCAAGATTTTAATTAATTTTGAATACAATATTTTAATCAAATTCCTCGAAAAATGTAATTATTTTAAAAATTTTATTAAAATTTGTCAAAAGAATTCAATTATTTAAAATTTTTTTGACTAAATTCTTTATGAGAATTCAATTTTAACAAACATTCAATTATTCAATAAATAATTAATTTTTCAATGTAAATAATTAAATTTTTCTAGAATTTTCTAATAAAAAGAAAATTTTCTAATTAAAAAAAAATTGATTAATTAATAAAATCAATTGATTGATTGAAATTACCGAATAATCGATTTATTGTTTATAAAAATAATTGAATTTTTGCAACGAATTTTATTACAATTTTTTCAAATAATTGATTTTTTTTAGAAAATTTACTATTTTTAAAAATAATTAAATTCTTGCGAAGGATTTTATTAGGATTTTTGTAAATAATTAAATTATTGTTGACAAAAATTTTTTTTTTCGTGGTTATTTAAATTGTAACAAAACATGATTGCCTTCTTTATGTTTCGTAATTAATATTCTTATAAATTGTTGAATTTCAAAAAGGTTTGAATTTTAATGTTCTAAAGAATTTTAATTCCCATTGAAAAGTAATAATTAAATAATTATTTAAAAATTTAGTTATTGATGTTTTTGAATAATTTTACAATTAATGAAATTTGTAAATAAATTTAATAGAACATTTTTTTGAGTATCTAATAATTTTTAGAGTGAATCAGAATATTTTTTAAGGTCAGGGAAAAAGTAAGAATTTTGTCTATGGAAATCAGGGAATAGTCAGGGAAAAATATAATTTAATATTTGTGGCAACCCTGATTAAGTCAGGCTCTTCTAAGGGCCCCCTGGTGGGGGACGTTACATTACGAAAAAATTTACGTCTTTAACGTATTTTTAAACCTGCAGGTCAAAAAAAGACCCCGTAAGGACCCTTAAAAAGAAAAAAAACAAAAAAAAAACTGAAAAATACCCAAGGTAAAAAAAATATATAAAAAAATAAAATTTAGGTCAGAATTTAGGTCAAATAAATTGTTCAATCAAAAAATATAACCATAAACGTAAAACGAAGACGTAAAATTATAAACAAACCATATAATTACTAAAATAGGGAAAAATATTGTTCTAACATCATAAGCATTAATTATAGGAACTAATTTTTGAGTTTTAAAGTTTTTTTTTTTTTTTTTTGAAAGAAATAAGAAAAATGAAAAAGCGTATTCAGAAAAGAAGAAAAAATAAAATAAAATACATATATACATTGTCAATAGCACAGTGGAAAGTTCTAAATAGTTTTGCGTGAAACAAAAGATGACCGCGCCCGTCCCATTTTTGTCCCCGAGAATTATTGTTTTTTCTCTGCTAAGGGCAATTCCTTGAGGATCCCTTTAAGTGTCAGGCGCCGGATGAAATATTATTCTCGAACAGAATAACCCAAAGTGTAATATATATATAAGAACAATTGTTTCCGATTGTTTTCAAAAAAAATTTCTCTTTTGGACCAGTCACTCTCTGGGGCGTCTGTGTCTTGCGGCTTAACGGACATCCCAATAGAGAAATACCGCGTCGCATATCCTCTGGGAAATTCTTCCTGATGACCAATTATTATTAATATTATCTCTTCAATGGAAAAATATAAATATATTATTGTTATTATTAATATTATTATTATTATATTATATATTTGATTATTTATATTTAATTTTTAATATAAGTTAAAAAAACACTAAAAGCAACTGATAATTAATAAATTTTTATTACATTTTTGAAAATAAAAATAATAAAAATAAAAATAAAAAAAATAATAAAAAAAAATAAATAAATAAATAAAAAATAAAAATAATTAAATTCTTTTTATAAAATTAGTTTAAAACATTTCAAAAATTCAATATTAATTGAATTACTGAGGAATTTTTATAAGTCCCGATAAGAATTGAATTTCTACAAAGATGATTTTTTCAATAATTGAATTTCAAAGAAGAAATTTATTACTTTTGAAAGTAATTGAATTCTTATCATAAAGAATATTGTTATTTATGAAAATTGAAAATAATTGAATTTTAGAAAAAACATTTTTTTTAATATGCTCAAAATAATTGAATTTTTGGGAATAAATTTGTTATATTTTTCGGAATAATTTAATTTTTGAAAGGAATTATTTATGTAAATAATTGAATTCTTGTATAAAGAATTTTATGAAAACTTAAAAGAATTTGAATTACTTCAAAAAAAAAAAATTTCGAGCAGTTTCTATACAATTGCGTTAAAAATACTATGATATTGAATATAATTGAATTTTGAATATTTAATGAAACTAATTGAATCACTTTAATTTAACCCAGAAACGCCCATGATTGGACAAATGAAAATTTCAGCAAAATTATTATTGAAAACCGGATTGCGTTTCAAATAATGACCTTTAAAGTAAAAAATTGTTTGAAAAATAATTTGTTTATAAAAATTGTTATAAACAAATTAATTCTTCAAAAGTCTTACATGTTCTTACAAACTCGAATGGCGTTATTAGTTTTTAAAATTTTATCAATTATTAGGTTTCAAAAATTTTAATCAATTGTCTCCATTTGTTTATAACAATTTTTGTAAACAAATTATTATCTAAATAATTTTTATAAACAAATTATATTTTAAACAATTTCTGACGCCGAAGGTAATAATTTGATCCTCAGTCCTGTTTCTAATAATAATTTTGCTTAAAATTTTACATGAGAGTGCTTTGTTATTTGTTTATAAATTATTTACAATAAATAAAGTGACAATTTTTGTTTATCACATGTCACACATATTTCTTTAGTCGTTTTTCGCATTAAATCGAATGGCGTTAATAGTTTTTTAAAATTTTATTAATTACTTCCATTTGTTTATAACAATTTTTATAAACAAATTATTTTTTAAACTATTTTTTTTAACAAATTATTTTTTAAAAAAATTTTTATAAACAAATTATTTTTTAAACTATTTTTTTTAACAAATTATTTTTTAAAAAAATTTTTATAAACAAATTATTTTTTAAAAAAATTTTTATAAACAAATTATTTTTTAAACAATTTCTGACGCCGAAAGTAATAATTTTGATAAGCAATCCGGTTTCTTATTATAATTTTGCTAAAAATTTTTACATGAGAGTGCTTTGTTATTTGTTTATAAATTATTTACAACAAACAAAGTGACAATTTATTTTTGTTTGTCACATGTCATACTTATTTCTTTAGTAATTTTTCGCGTAGAATCGAATGGCGTTATGAATTTTTTTAAATTTTATTAATTTTCTCTATTTGTTTATAACAATTGATGGCAAAAATTATTTTTTAAACAATTTTAAATGTCCAAAATCATAATTTTATCCGCAGTCCTGTTTCCTATAATACTTTCGCAAAAATAATAATTTGTCTTATTATGGACTTAAATAGGTACATAAGAGTGCATTAATATTTGTTTGTAAATTATTTACAACAAATGGAGAAAGAATTTTTATAAAATCATACATGTCTCAATGTTCCTGTAGTAATTTTTCGCATAGAATCGAATGGCGTTTTTATTTTTTAAATTGTTATTAATTATCTCCATTTGTTTATAACAATTTTTGTAAACAAATTATTTTTTAAATAATTTTTATAAAAAAATTATATTTAAATAATTTTTATAAAATAATTATTTTTTAAATAATTTTTATAAACAAATTATATTTCAAACAATTTCTGACGTCGAAGGTAATAATTTTGATCCGCAGTACTGTTTCCAATAAGAATTTTGCTAAAATTTTACATGAGAGTGCTTTGTTATTTGTTTATAAATTGTTTACAACAAATAAAGTGTCAATTTTTGTTTGTCTTATGTCATACATGTTCCTACAGTAATTTTTCGCGTAGAATTGAATGGCGTTATTAGTTTTTTAAAATTTTATCAATTTTTCCATTTGTTTATAACAATTTTTATAAACAAATTATTTTTTAAAACTATTTTTAACGTCAAAACGCATAATTTGATTCGCAATCTTTTTTCTAATAATAATTTTGTTATAAATTTTACATGTGAGTGCTTTGCTATTTGTTTATAAATTGTTTACAACAAATATGGTGACAATTTTTGTTTGTCACATGTCATACTTATTTCTTTAGTAATTTTTCGCGTTGAATCGAATGGCGTCATTAGTTTTTAAAATTTTATCCATTATCTCCGTTTGTTTATAACAATTTTTATAAACAAAAATATTTTTAAACAATTTTTGATGTCAAAATTATTTTTTAATCAATTTTTAACATCAAAAGTAATTATTTCATCTACAGTCCTGTCTCTAATAATAATTTTCCTAAATTTTTTTATGAGAGTGCTTTGTTATTTGTTTATAAATTATTTACAACAAATAAAGTGAGAATTTTTGTTTGTTCGATATCATTCATGTTTCTTTAGTAAATTTTCGCGTGGAATCAAATGGCTTTATTAGTTTTTAAAAATTTATCAATTACCTCCATTTGTTTATAACAATTTTTGTAAACAATTTTTATAAACAAATTATTTTTTCAACCATTTTTATAAACAAATTATTTTTTTTAAAACTATTTTTAACGTGAAAAGTCATAATTTTATTAGCAATCCTGTTTATTAACATAATTTTTCAAAAATTTTTAATGAGAGTGCTTTGTTATTTGTTTATAAATTGTTAACAACAAAATTTGTTAAAAACAATAAAAAATTGTCACTTTATTTAATAAAGTGACAATTTTTTATTGTCACATGTCATACATGTTTCTAAAGTAATTTTTCGCGTAGAATTGAATGGCGTTATTAGTTTTTTAAAATTTTATCAATTTTTCCATTTGTTTATAACAATTTTTATAAACAAATTATTTTTTCAACCATTTTTATAAACAAATTATTTTTTTTAACTATTTTTAACGTGAAAAGTCATAATTTTATTAGCAATCCTGTTTCTTATCATAATTTTTCTAAAAAATTTTAATGAGAGTGCTTTGCTATTTGTTTATAAATTGTTTACAACAAAATTTGTTAAAAACAATAAAAAATTGTCACTTTATTTAATAAAGTGACAATTTTTTATTGTCACATGTCATACATGTTTCTTTAGTAATTTTTCTCGTAGAATTGAATGGCTTTATTAGTTTTTAAAAATTTTATCAATTTTCCTATTTGTTTATAACAATTTTTATAAACAAATTACTTTTTTAACAATTTTTAACGTCAAAACTCATAATTTGATCCGCAATCCTGCTTCTAATATTAATTTTGCTAAAAATTATACATGAGAGTGCTTTGTTATTTGTTTATAAATTGTTTACAACAAATAAAGTGACAATTTTTGTTTGTTCCATGTCATACATGTTTGTTTAGTAATTTTTCGCGTAGAATCGAATGGCGTTATTAGTTTTTAAAAATTTACCAATTATATCTATTTGTTTATAACAATTTTTATAAACAAAATTATTTGTTTATAACAATTTTAATGAATAAAATTATTTGTTTATAACAATTTTTATAAACAAAATTATTTGTTTATAACAATTTTAGTGAATAAAATTATTTGTTTATAGCAATTTTTATAAACAAAATTATTTGTTAATAACAATTTTTATAAACAAAATTATTTTTTCATTAATTTTTCTCGTAGAATCGAATGGCGTTATTAGTTTTTAAAAATTTATCAATTATATCTATTTATTTATAACAATTTTTATAAACAAAATTATTTGTTTATAACAATTTTAATGAATAAAATTATTTGTTTATAACAATTTTTATAAACAAAATTATTTGTTAATAACCATTTTTATAAACAAAATAATTTGTTTATAACAATTTTTATAAACAAAATTATTTTTTCACTAATTTTTGATGTTAAAAGTCGTTCTATTTTTTGGCAAATCCGTTAAGAAGTATAAACTGAAAAATAACAAAGTGTGTCCCTATATTTACGATAGGCGAAAAATTTCCTCGTGCCATAAACAGTGTAGCGTAAATAATTAAGGTGGATGCACCAAAAACAAATATATCGCGTCGTTTCGCGCAGTGTGATAGATGATGTCCGTTTATTTAGCTTAGTCAGATCGATGTAGGTGGTGTTGGTGATGCTAGTGGGTGGAAAGGTTTGAAATGGAGGCCCACATATTGTGACCGAGGTGCCGAGGGGTAAACGAGGGTTCAAGGGCAGCTCATCCACCAACTTTTTAGACGCAAAGAAGGCAAAGCAATTAGGAAGCACAGCAGGATGCCAAATCTCAATCCCACCTCCACATCTATTTCGGTTCCAATATTCCCCATAGATTCCAAACTCAATTTTTCGCTTTTGCCTTTTTCAAAGACGCGAAGCTCTATAACTCTCTCTCTCTCTCTTTCTCTCACATACATATAATCTAGTGTCATGTTTTTCTTTTTTTTTTTTTTTTCATCAACATTTGTTGCTTGGTCACTCTTACACTTTTGTCTTAACAAGTTCAGTGAGCTGTGAGAATTCAATTTGAAGACTACATCTCGTTAATGTTGAGATTAGTTACTTTGAAGAATTTTTTCGATCGTGTCACTGATAAGATTGAGCTTTTAAATACTCGCCTAAGAACAATGCTCGTGTCATCACTTTTAGGTGTTGGAAGAGAAGCTGTGCGTTTGGGAGATTAAAACAAAAAACGTTTTTTGGATTTTTTTTTTACTAACATTGTCGGTACCACTTAATCTTTCTCGAGTCGAAAAAAAAAATTGAAAAGTACGTTTCATTCTCGGATCGAAAAAGAAATGTTTGACCGTTACTTACATTTTTTATTTATTAAAAAAAAGTCTCAACCATGTTTGAAAAAAATTAGAAATGTAACATAAAATATTTTATAAGTTGAATAATTTAAATTTTTGACAATTTTTAAAACGAAACATCGATTTGAATCGAAAATGCATTTAATAACAAAATTAAATTAAAATTAAATAAAAATTAAATTAAAAATGTTTCAAAAAATTTGAAATGTAACATAAAATATGTTATCATTTGGATAATTTAAATTTTCGTCAATTTTTAAAACGAATCATCGATTTGAAGCGAAAATGCATTTAATAACAAAATTAAATTTAAATTAAATAAAAATTAAATTAAAAATGTTTCAAAAAATTTGAAATGTAACATAAAATATGTTATCATTTGGATCATTTAAATTTTGATAAATTTTAAAACGAAATATCGATTTGAATCGAAAATCTATTTAATAAGAAAATTAAATTAAAATTAAATAAAATTTAAATTAAAAATAAAAGTTAAATTGGAAATAAAAATTAAATTAAAAATGTTTAAAAAAATTAGAAATGTAAGACAAAATGTTATCAGTTGGATAATTGAAATTTTGGACAATTTTTAAAACGAAACATCGCTTTCAATCGAAAATGTATTTAATAACAAAATTAAATGTAAATTAAATAAAAATTAAATTAAAAATGTTTCAAAAAATTAGAAATGTAAGACAAAATGTTATCAGTTGGATAATTTAAATTTTGATAAATTTTTAAACGAAACATCGATTTGAATCGAAAATGTATTTAATAACAAAATTAAAATTAAAATTAAAATTAAAATTAAAATTAAAATTAAAATTAAAATTAAAATTAAAATTAAAATTAAAATTAAAATTAAAATTAAAATTAAAATTAAAATTAAAATTAAAATTAAAATTAAAATTAAAATTAAAATTAAAATTAAAATTAAAATTAAAATTAAAATTAAAATTAAATTTAAATTAAATAAAAATTAAATTAAAAATGTTTCAAAAAATTAGAAATGTAACATAAAATATGTTATCATTTGGATCATTTAAGTTTTGATAAATTTTAAAACGAATCATCGATTTGAAGCGAAAATGCATTTAATAACAAAATTAAATTAAAATTAAATAAAATTTAAATTAAAAATAAAAATTAAATTGGAAATAAAAATTAAATTAAAAATGTTCCAAAAAATTAGAAATGTAAGACAAAATGTTATCAGTGGGATAATTTAAATTTTGATAAATTTTTAAACGAAACATCGATTTGAATGGAAAATTTATTTAATAGCAAAATAAAAATTAAAATAAAAATAAAAATTAAAATTAAAATTAAAATTAAAATTAAAATTAAAATTAAAATTAAAATTAAAATTAAAATTAAAATTAAAATTAAAATTAAAATTAAAATAAAAAATAAAATTAAAATAAAAATAAAATTAAAATAAAATTAAAATAACATTAAAATAAAATTAAAATAAGAATTAAAATAAAATTAAAATAAAATTAAAATTACATTTTTAAATTATACACATTGTTTAAAATTATTTATCAAAAGATTTTTCTCTCTCTTTCTCTCTCTCTCTCTCTCTCTATCTTTAGTATAGATATAGGAAAGATTTTGTACAGATTTTTTTCTCTCTCCTTTTTTTTTTTTTTGAAAAACAAAACCATTGATTTTGGAGAAAGTTGTCGATTTTTTGCAATATTTTTTTTTATTTGCTTCTCTTGCAGAGATGAGAAAAATACCATCTGAAAATTATCGAGGGAATATCACGAAGCCCGGAAGCGTCGCACGAGAGAGAGAGATAGGGTCGTGAGAGAATAATTTTACTGTTCGGAACTTTGGTGAATATTTTTGAGCAAGGCGGCGGCGCATTAATTTTTTTTTTTTTTGCTCTTTGCTGCTCTTTTTGAAAAATAAAGTGATCAATTCAAATGATTATGAATATGCTCGAAATTTTGCGACATTGTTGATAAATTTTCGTTTAATTTCTTTTCTTCATTTTTTAATTATGTTGAATGAAGAAAAAGCAAATTAATATTGATTTCAAAAGAAAAAAATAATGTTAAATAGGTATTAAATAATATTAAAAAAAATTAAAAAATTAAATAAATTAAATTAAATAATATAAAAAGAATTAAATTAATTAAATTAAATAGTATTAAAAAAATAAAACTAATTAAATTAAACAGAATTAACAAAATTAAATTAATTAAATTAAATAGTATTAAAAAAATTAAACTAATTAAATTAAACAGAATTAACAAAATTAAATTAATTAAATTAAATAATATTAAAAACATTAAATAAATTAAATTAATTAAAAAATTTAAAAAATTATGATCGCAAAGAATACAAAATATAACATTTTGTTTAATGTATAAATTATTTTATGCAACAAACTTTGTTTAAAAAAAGTTTTTCTTTAATAAAAAGCTTATAATTTGATGAAAAAAGCTCAAATTTGATATTCGACTGCAAAAATTATTTTTAAAAAAATTATCAAGACACAAATTTTTCTGAATCGGAAATAAGTTGTAAAAAAGTTCTGAGAACCTTCCTGTCATAGAAAAAGCTCTTCTGCAATAAAAAAGCTCGAGTTGAAAAAAATGGTAAAGGCTACTGTCATCGCTTTTCAAGTAATAAATTTTTTTTTCAACGGAAATACGCATTTCAAAAAAGTTCTAAAAAGTAACGTGTTTCGGAAAAGCTCTCGTTTAGTAAAAAAAAGCTCCGAATTGATTAAAAAATAAGAAATTTGATATTCGACTATAAAAATCGTTTAAACAATGTTTTCTAATTCGGATGTAATTTCTAAAAAAAATTCCCTAGTACTTTAGTGCTTTCAGAAAAAAGCTGTTCTATAATAAAAAAGCTCCAAGTTGATAAGAAAAGCTCTAATTTCATATTCGACTGCAAAAATTAATTTCGAAAAATTTGTAATGACTAGCGTCGTTTTTTAAAGCAGAAAATTTTTTTTGTATCGGATATAAACTGCAAAAAAAAGTTTGAAGTACCTCTCTTTTTCGAAAAAATGTCGACTTCGATTAAAAAAAGCTCGAAATTAAAAAAAAAAATTGTCAAGACTTTTGGCGTTTTTCAAGTGACAAATTTTTATTGAATCGGAAATAAATTGTAAAAAAGTTGTAAATAAGAACTTGTTTCAGAAAAAGTTATTTTTAAGCGAAAAAAGCTCTTTTTTAATCAAAACATTTTCAAATTGATGAAAAAAGCTCAAATTTAATATTCGACTGCTAAAATTATTTTAAACAAGTTTTTTAAATCGGAAGTAAATTCTAAAAAAAGGCCTGAATACCTTCGTGTTTCTAAAAAAGCTCTTGTTTAGTCAAAAAAAAGCTCCAGATTGATGAAAAAAGCTCAAATTTGATATTCGACTCTAAAAATAGTAAAAAAAATTTGTCAAGATCAGTGTCGTTTTTTAAGAAGAAAAGTTCTGAGTTATTTTCTGTTTCGAAAAAAGCTTTTCTCTTAAAAAAAAATTTCAAATTTGATGAAAAAGCTCTAATTTAATATTCGACTACAAAAACTAAAAAAAAATAATGAAGACAGAAAATTTTTTCTTAGTCGACAGTAAATTGCAAAAAAATTAAGAATACTTGACAGTTTCTTAAAAAGCCCTTTTTTAGTGAAAAAAGCTCCTAATTGATAAAAAAAGCACAAATTTGATAATTGGCTCCAAAAATTGTCAAAAACAATAATTGTCAAAATTCAATTATTTTTAAACATTCAAGCTTTACAATGTTTTTACTAAATCAATTATTATTTCTAATTTAAACTATAATTTTTCTTTTTGTATAAAATTTTTATTGGAAAATTTTAAGACGATTATAAATTATTTTATAGTACAAAAATAAATAATTTATTGAATAATTAAATCTTTTATAAAATTAAACTCTCATAAATATTTTTGTGTCAACAAATTTTTAAAGAATTGGACTTTTTTTAAAGAATATTAATAATATTTTGAAGAACATTTAAATTTTTCCAAGAATTCGACTTAAATTGTATTAAAAATAATTGAAATTCGTCAATGAGTTTGATGATTTTTTAATGTAATTAAATTCCTAAAAAAATTGAAATTATAGTTGAGAATAATTGAATTCATAATTTCTTATTAAAATGTGTATTATTTATGAAAATAATTGAATCCCTGTTAGAAAATTTTTTTAGTTATGAAAATATGCAAATTATTGCTAGGAAATTTATAAACTATTTGTTATTTGTATGCGTTTGAAATTTTCAATACTTTTGAAAACAATTAAATATTTGCTTAGAATTTTAAAAAAAGAATTTGTTTAATAATTGAATTCATTTTTGGAAAATTTGATTAAAAATATAGTAGATATTGAAAATTATTGTATTGAGGGAAATTTTTGAAAATAATTGAATTTTTGATGAGAATTTTATTAAAATTTTTGAAAATAATTGAAATTTTGCCAAGAATTTTATTAATATTTTTGTAAATAATTGAAATTTTACCAAGAATTTTATTAAAATTTTTAAAAATACTTGAAATTTTGCTAAGAATTTTATTAATATTTTTGAAAATAATTGAAATTCTGCCAAGAATTTTATTAATATTATTGTAAATAATTGAAATTTTGCTAAAAATTTTATTAAAATTTTCAAAAATAATTGAAATTTTACAAAGAATTTTATTAAAATTTTTGAAAATACTTGAAATTTCGCTAAGAATTTTATTAATAATTTTGAAAATAATTGCAATTCTGCCAAGAATTTTATTAATATTTTTGTAAATAATTGCAATTCTGCCAAGAATTTTATTAATATTTTTGTAAATAATTGAAATTTTGCTAAGAATTATATTAAAATTTTTAAAAATAATTGAATTTTAGAGAAGAATTATATTTTTAATAAAGATATTAAAAATTCACTCCATTAATTACTTGAAATTTTGTCTTCTGTGAAATTTATGACAAATAATGTTCATAGTCTGTAAAATTTATGTTAAGTGTTTTTATATAAACTTAATATTTTTTAAAAGGTACTTTTTAGCAACAATTTCTGCCTCGAAATAAAAAATATTCCGCACTTAAAGGGAAAAAAAATTCTTAAAAAACATTTTTTTATTGTTTTTTCATGATTTGGTAATTAGTACTATAAATAAGCACATTTTTTTCTATGTCGGTAACGTCAATCTCTACTAATTTTTTTTTAAATTTACATCAATAAAACTTGTAGAGGTACCTTCCTTACTCTCAGAATTGCAGAAAAAAATTAACAATTACGTTAATATTTCTCAAGGTCAAGGAGAAATTTTCCCAAAACTTTTTTTAAACCCATTATTTCGACTTAATTCTCCATATTTTTAAGTCCATTACTTTTATTATCGTCTTTTCTCTAACATTACGAACAGATTTAAAAGATTAACGATTATTCGCAAAAAATTTTTTTTTTTACTAATGTACGAAAATTTGTTAATTTTTTTTTTTTTTTGTGAAATATCTTTTCACCTACATATATATGTTCGAAAGAAAAATATTCGACTTTGAGGAAAAACAAATTGCTAGTCAAATTGAAGGCAAAATAATAAACAAGATTCCGAGTTTTGTCTTTTTACCGTCTTTACGTAAAGGTAGCAACGATGATATTTCCAAAAGATAAGACGCCATGGACGACGTAAGGCGAATAACAGTTGAATAATGTATGCATCTGCGGCGTTATCGTATAAGCGAGTTCGCGGTGTATGTTATATACACTCCTCGGATAACAAAGTGGTGGCAAGTTGTCGATCGATATAGGGCCTACTTTTTTTTTTTTTTTTTTTTTTTTTTTTTTTTTCTCAAAGCAAAGCAAAAAGAGCGAGTGAGTAAGAGAGAGAATCATTCGTTATAAGAAATGCATTTATGTATCAGTTCGATCATAAGGTCGAGCTCGGTGATCGTCTTAAACTGTCGTTATACGAGTGACCTGCAATAAGCTTAGAAAATCTCTCTCGATATCTTATGCCTCGGTGATGTTTTCTTAAAAAGCGCCGGCAGATATTCATGTTTTTCGCTACGTGCCAATATACACGCTTCTCTCACTCGCGTTCAATAAAAAAAAAAAAAAAAAAAAAAAAAAAAAATAGAAAAAAAATTCCCTCGATTATTCGAATTTCATCTGAATTGGAAAATTGACGTGTATATGTGTGTATTCAATATACATTTATAATGTGACTCCAATGATGACAATCGTTTGTCTTTTTGCGTTGTGAGACTTGACTTGACTTCTTTTTTTCTTTTTTTTTTCATCGTCAAAAACAAAAGATGAATATAGTTTTTTTTCTGACCCCCCCTCCCTATCCCCACTTCATCCCCTCTTTTTCCACTCTCAAGTGTCATCGAGGTCACTTTAATCGAATGATAATTTATGCTGCAAAAAATTTCTCAAACTCCTTTGTACACAGCTTTCTTTTTCCTGTAATTAAATTTCACAGTTTGTAATATTGAAAAATCGTGAAATAAGGTTTTTTTAATTTTTTTTAGGTTATGTCATATACTTTATGATCTTTTGATAATTGTCAAAAATGGCGCTGATTTTTATGAAAATAAAAAATAAATTTCTTTCATATTAATTTTGAACTATATTTAAGTTTTTACTTGTTTAACTTGACCTGCGTTATACTTAAGTTTTACTTTTTTAGGTAAAAATTAACTTTTTGATTTTTGAACGGTAAATTTTATTTTCCATTTTTTTTTGTTTTGACCTAATTTTTAGTTTTTTCTATAATGTTCCGAACGTTTGACCAGAACGTCAAAAATTTTATTAAATCATTTTTTGTTTTTTAAATAGTTTTTGCAAAATTTTATTTTCCATTCAGATTTTTGACCTAATTTTAACTTTTCATTATAAAATTATAAACGTTTGACGTACATTTTTAGGTCCACTTTGTGATTTTTGAGCAAACTTACAAATTTTATTTTCCATTTTGATTATTTTTTTGACCTAATTTTTATTTTCGTTTAAAAAATTATAAACGTTTGACGTACATTTTTAGGTCCTCTTTGTGATTTTTGAGCAAACTTACAAATTTTATTTTCCATTTTGATTATATTTTTGACCTAATTTTTATTTTTGTTTAAAAAATTCACAACTCCTTAAATCACATTGAGATTTCTGACCAGATTTGGAAAATTAATTTTCCAATTTGATGTTTTAGTTTAGACCTAATTTTTACTTTTCTTTATAAAGTTTTGAACTTTGACCAGAACTTTACAATTTTTCAAATCACTTTGTGTTCTTTAAATAGTTTAGAAATTTTTCCTTTCAATCTTAAATTTTTACATTTGACCTAATTTTAACTTTTTTAAAAAAAGTTTTAAAAAACTGACCTCAATTTCAAGTTTTCTACATTTTTAGATACATTTTGTAATTTTCGGTCTAAAAATTTAAAAATTTAAAATTAAAAAAAAAATTTTATTCTCCATTTTGACCTAATTTTTATTTTTCTTTACAAATTTTGGAAAGTGTGACATAAACTTTACAAATTCTTAAATCACTTTACGATTTTTGACCAGATTTGAAAAATTGAATTTCCATTTTGATTTTTTTAAATTAGACCTAAGTTTTACTTTTTGTATGATGTTTTGAAGTTTGACCAGAACTTTACAATTTTTCAAATCACTTAGTGTTTTTTAATCAGTTTGGAAATGTTTTCTTTACAATTTTTAATTTTTACTTTTGACCTAATTTTATCTTTTTTAAATAAAGTTTCAAAAAACTGACCTAAATTTAAAGTTTTTTACATTTTTAGATACATTTTGTAATTTTTGACCAAAATTATAAATTTTATTTTCCTTTCTTTGATTTTTTACTTGTGACCTGATTTTCACTTTTCCTTACAATGTTTTAAAGTTTGACCTGAACATTACATATTTTATGCTTCTTAAGATAAAGTTCTTCAATTTTTACCAGAATTAAAAGAATTTTTTTTTTGCATCTTGATAACTATTTACAGTTTTCTTGAAAGTATTAAATTGATACTATAAAGTAAATCAAATTGATGCCAAAAATCTGGATCAATTTTTTATTTGATCCACATTTTTGGTATTAATTCGTTGCCATTTGATAATTTTACGTTAACAGTGTTGATCTAATTTTCACATTTTTCATAAAGTTTGGAAAGTTTGACCTAAAGTTCACAATTTTTTAAATCACATTATGATTTTGACCAGAATTGTAAATTTTATTTTCCAATCTGGTTTTTTTTCTAAATTTTGACCAGATCTTTACTTCACTTTAAAAAGTCTGACCTTTTAAAAGAATGGAAAAATAATTGGAATATTTATATGCTTACTACTTGTGACCTTTGACCGAAAATCTTTATTTTCTTTGCGCCTTACCAGTGGTTTTATTTTCTATTAAAAAATTATTTTTTTTAACTGATATTTAAATTTTTATTTAAAATTTGACATGTTTTTTAGGACCTTGATTTTAATATTAAATAGTTTAGTAAATTTCGACCTGTTTGAATTATTTAAATTTTTATTTCTGACAGTTGACCTAAAATTTATGGTTTTCTTTGAGCATTGCCAAAAAAATTGATCTATTTTTAAGTTATGGCTATTTAAATTTTTGAATTTTGACCTAAATTTAACGGTTTTTTAGCTTTGCCAAAAAATTGGCACAATTTTTAGTTATGGGTGTTTAAATTTTTGAATTTTGACCTAAATTTAACGGTTTCCTTCAGCTTTGCCACAAAATTTACCTATTTTTTAGTTGTGGGTGTTTAAATTTTTTAGTTTTGACCTAAATTTAACGGTTTTTTAGAATTTAAACAAAAAAGTTGTCACCCATTGTTTAGTTTTTGAATTTAGATTTCTCATTGGTGAACTAAAATTTAACGAATGCTTAGAGCTTGGCCAAAAAATTGACCTATTTTTTAGTTATGGGTTCTTAAATTTTTGAATTTTGACCTAAATTTAACGGTTTTTTAGCTTTGCCAAAAAATTGACATATTTTTTAGTTATGTGTAGTTAAATTTTTGAATTTTGACCTAAATTTAACGGTTTCTTTGTGCTTGGCCAAAAAATTGACCTATTTTTTAGTTATGGGTTCTTAAATTTTTGAATTTTGACCTAAATTTAACGGTTTTTTAGCTTTGCCACAAAATTGACATATTTTTTAGTTATGGCTATTTAAATTTTTGAATTTTGACCTAAAGTTTACGGTTTCTTTGAGCTTTGCCACAAAATTAACCTATTTTTTAGTTGTGGCTATTTAAATTTTTGAATTTTGACCTAAATTTAACGGCTTCTTTGGGCTTTGTCAAAAATGGGCTTATTTTTTAATTATGGGCATTTAAATTTTTGAATTTTGACCTAAATTTAACGGTTTCTTTGAGCTTTGCCAAAAAATTGACATATTTTTAAGATTTGGGCATTTAAATTTTTGAATTTTGACCTAAATTTAACGGTTTCTTTGAGCTTTGCCAAAAAATTGACATATTTTTTAGTTATGGGTATTTAAATTTTTGAATTTTGACCTAAATTTAACGGTTTTTTCGAATTTAAACAAAAAAATTAACCCATTGTTTAGTTTTTGAATTTAGATTTAATAATATAATAATAATATTTAATTAATATTAAATATTAATAATATTTCATTACTGATTTTTGAGCGAAATAAAAAATTTCTATGCACTTTGCAATTTTAATTTTGACCTAAAATTCAGAATTTCATTTATATTTTGACATGTTTTTTTAAAATTACATTCGCATTGTGATTTTTGACTTAATTTCATTTTTGAATTAAGGTAGTACACAGGTTAAGTCAGGTTAGGTCAATTTTTCAGGTCAATAACTCGATGTTAAGAAAAAATGAAAAATTCAAATTAATGAATGTGATAACGTGATATTAAAATTAATATTCAAAAATTTTTAAATGTTTAATTTTCAACCTACTTGGACCTATTTTTAAAAAATAAAAATATAAATTTTTTTCTTAAATAATTAATAAATTAATTTTACATTATTGAAGTGATTATGAAGGGCAAATATTTTTTGTAATTAAGCTATAGATGTAATTTAAAATGATTTAGTTAGTAAAATAATAATGTGAATTGTGAAATAAAAGTCTCTATTTGGAAAATGATTAATTATTCGAAAAACTAAATTATGATGGGGTAATGAATCAATTTTCTCAGCTAATAATTGACGAGAGAGAGAGAGAGAGAGAGAGAGAGAGAGAGAGAGAGAGAGAGAGAGAGAGAGAGAGAGAGAGAGAGAGAGAGAGAGAGAGAGAGAGAGAGAGAAACTCTTTTGTAAATATAATGTCTCTTTTTTTCATTTACCAAAAATTTAAGTGGTAAATCACCGTTAAATGACTAGAGGCGTTTCCGTCTAGTAGCATTTTAAAGGTAGGAGGGTACAAAAAAATGAGTTTTTGTCCCAAGGTTAATTATAACCTCAGTATCATTTTCTTGCACACGACGTTTAAGAAAACTAATATTACACTTAATTTATGTTTTTAGGTTTTTGAACCGCCTTCCACTATGTATGTAGCTCTATTTTTCTAATATATAAATATATTTTTTTTCTATATGGACGTTTTTATATATATTTGACTATCTTTTTCTCGTCTCTCGTCCTTTTTCTCCTTCTTTTACTTCCAAAGAGTCACACCTCGAATGAGGCCTCATCGTATAGTTTACTTTAAAGGTAAAATCCATTTGTCAAATTCTGTAATGGGTTCTGTTTTACCTGTTTCTGACAATAGGTATATAACATCGAACTGTACCTCGTCCAGTATTTTCTCAAAATAATGCTTGTCTCATAAAAGAATTTGTAAAAATAATTATTTTTTTCTTATTTTTGACCGTATAATTAAAATTTTAATTTTGGTCTTTTTTTATTGTAAATAAATTATATAATAGTATTTTTTTAATTAAACATTTTATTTTGTCCTAAAATTCGTTTGTCATAAATTTCATTTGACATAAAGTTCATTTAACATAAAAGACATTTTGCATAATTTTTATTTGACATAAAGTTCATTTAACATAATTTTTATTTGACATAAATGCCATTTTACATAAAATTCATTTGACATAAATTTCATTTAGCCTAAAGTTCATTTAACATAATTTTTATTTGACATAAATGTCATTTGACATAAATTTCATTTAGCCTAAAGTTCATTTAACATAATTTTTATTTGACATAAATGTCATTTGACATAAATTTCATTTAGCCTAAAGTTCATTTAACATAATTTTTATTTGACATAAATGTCATTTGACATAAATGTCATTTTACATAAATTTCATTTGACATAAAAGGCATTCAACAAAATTCTCATTTGACATAAAATTTATTTCACACAGAATTACATTTTACATAATAAAATATTGGCGCGAATTTTTTAAAGTAACCAATAAGATATTAAAAATACTATTGCGATTCGTCAGTTTTAAAATTCGCTCCTATATTTTCATGTCAAATGAGAATTATGTGAAAGCACTTATCCGTTAAATGAAATATGTGTCAAGTGAATTTTATGTCAAATGAAAATTACGTTAAATGGGATTTATACCAAATAAAATTATTGTCAAATGAATTTTATGTGAAATAAATTTTCTATAATAATTAAAATTTACTTTAAATTAATTTTTTGTCAACAGAAATTTATGTTAAATGTTATTTACATAAAAATTATGTAATATAAATTTCTTTTGACATAAAAATTATTTAACATAAATTTCTTTTCCCAAAATATCATTTAACATAAATTTCTTTTCCCAAAATATCATTTAACATAAATTTCTTTTGACAAAAAATTCATTCAACGTAAATTCAGGCCTCGGATCGACTTTAAGGAGCAAAAAAAGTCGAAAAAGTTGATTGAAAATAGAAAAAAGTGGAAAATCAAACTAAAAATAAATATTTACATATACTTTCTATTTCTTTATTCACAGGAGATAAAATATAAAAATTTTTATAAATTCTAAAAATTAAAATTATATAACCATTTCATAATTCAATTATTTTCTACAATTTTAAACTAAACTTCATTTCTAAATCAATCATCTACATGAGTTTTTAATATTTTTTTTACAATTTCTCTGAAAATTCAATTATTTAAAATTTTAAATACAAAAATTCCAAATTTTTTAATAATTCAAACGGATGGTTTTCTTATTATATAGGCATTAATTAAGGTAAAATATTTTCGAAAACTTTAATAAAGAAATTTGTAAAATTAACTTTTTCAAAATATTTCTAAATCATTTTTTGAAATACAAAAAGTTTTACAATTAAAAAATGTCCAAAAATTATAAAAAATTGAAATTCGGCTCAATCTTTTAAGCAATAATTTGAATTTATAGTAAAATCTTTGAAAAATAATTCAAAATTCAATAAAATCTTTTAAAAATAAATTCAGTTTTTTAATTTTTTTCAATATGAAAAAATTCATCAAATTCGAAGAACTTTAATTATAAACGATTCTGAAAAATTCAAATTTTATTATTTTGTCTATGAATTTAAATTTTCGGAAATATTTTTGAAAATATTGAAAATAATTGAATTTTTGAAAAATTAGAATAGAATTCAGAAAATTATTTTTTTTTCAAAAACTATTTTAATATTATTTTTAAAACCTATTTTTCGTTAAATTTCATTTTCATTGAATTTACATTTGAAGAGATTATTCATTGAAATTTTTGAGAATTAAATATTATTTCCAAAATTTTCAATCAAAATTCTTGAAAAGTTAATTTTTGAAAATTGTAACAAAATACTTCAAAAAAGACGATTTAGTTTGATTTAAATTTTACAGAATTTCAATTATTCAAAATCTTTTTAATAGAATATTTTAAATATTTATAATTTTAAAAATTATTCAAAAATAAATTTTCAAAGATTTGTCTTTAGTTATATGCTTTTCACGCTATGAAAATTAAAAATCGAAATAAGTTGCATTTTACACTGAAAATATGGTATTTTGTCGCAAAATTTAAAAGAAAAGTCGAAAA
The DNA here is from genome assembly GCA_032873175.1 of Leptopilina drosophilae. NCBI lineage: Eukaryota > Metazoa > Arthropoda > Insecta > Hymenoptera > Figitidae > Leptopilina > Leptopilina drosophilae. Next base: position 37,394,743 of record CM065486.1, on the reverse strand, counting down.
AGTCGCAATATTTTTAATAAAAGTCGATATATGTCGCATTATTTGAAAATAATTGAAAAAAGTCGAAAAAGTCATAATATCCGAGGCCTGTAAATTTTAATTTTTTAGAAAATTTATTATTATTTATTTATTATTTTAAAACTAACATTTATTATTAGTGACATAATTAATTTTCAGTTTCAATTAATGTACAAAACTGAATATTTTTTCTTTTTTTTCAAATTCTAGTTCTCGTCCTACATCAAACGAAGGTGAATTTTTTGAAATTTATTCTCTAGGGAAAAACGTGAAATTTTCAATTTCGAAAAAAGAAATGGGGTGAAAATGGGAAATTACACGCCGATTCATTGTCTAAAGATCTATCGAACTGAAAATCTAAAGTGCATCTTGAGTTGAAATTCATCTTCTTAAGTTCTCTCGATTTCCCACTTTCTTATTTAGCCGACGCAGCCACTGCTAAAATCGTTCTGTTGACGGAACTTTTACAGTCTATCGCGCAGATCGCAGCAATCGTCTTATCTGTCTAAAATCTCGCACACGGGACAAGAAAAAAAAAGTGATTTCTTTCCTTTCTACTTGATTTTTTTCAAAAAAGAAAAAAAGGAAACATGCCCAATTTTTAAATCTATCGACAAAATCTTTTCACGTACGACGATATTTTGTACTTCTTTATCATTTCTTTTTTTTAAAAAAAAAAACCCCCCCGACTTGAAAGACAAAAGGAGCGAAAAATTATTACTCATCTGATGAGGATGAATTTTAAGAGAGATGCTCGTTCATGTTGATGAAGCAACTTTTTTCTTCTCTTCTATATTTATATTTATTTTTGTCTTAAATCTAAAATATAATTATTATTTATTCTAAAAAAATTTATTATAAAAAAATTTATTATAAAAAAATTTATTATAAAAAAAATTTATTATAAAAAAATTTATTATAAAAAAATTTATTATAAAAAAATTTATTATAAAAAAATTTATTATAAAAAAATTTATTATAAAAAATTTATTATTATTGTAATAATTAATTTTTACAAATTCATTTATTAATTTATGTTTCTGCTTTTTCATCTTCTCTAAAACTTTGCATCTCATATCGAAACCGTATACAGTTTCTCGATTTATCAAAAAAAAAAATTTTAACTTTATTTTTTTGCATTTTTAATTTTTCTAAAAAATAAAAAAAAAAATTCTTGGCCATAAGAATAAAAAAAAATGTTAGTGATAATAAAAGTTTTTCGTTGTTTCTATAGAACACTTAGAGGCGCACCTTTTGACCCCTTGTTGACAATTTTTTGTTCATATTGTCCGAAGATAATAAATTTTTAAAATTCTAAAATTTTCAAAATTGGGACTTTTTGGGAAATTTTCTGAAAATATATCGAAATAAAAATTATTATCTTGTAAGGCTTTCCCGGGGACTTGAAATAAGAGTATTTTCAACCAGATTCATAAAGTTTCGCGATATTTTTTTTGCATTTTTAATTTTCCAAAAAAACGTTTTTTGTCAATAAAATAAAAAAAGAGAGCACGTATTAATTTTTTTGTCAGCTTTGTAGGGTTTTCTTAGACGCGTCTTTCAACTCTTCATTGACCATTTTTCACTAAAATTAGCCGGAGATATTAAATTTTTAAAAATGCAAAATTTTCGAAAATAGATATTTTTTAAAAGTTTTTTTTGTAAATTTATGAAATAACTTTAACAGCATCATTATTAACGTAAAGAGCTCTCCTGCAGACGTAAATTAATTTTTTTATCCGGATTTATAAAGTTTAATTGCGATTTTTTTGTATTTTTAATTTTTCAAAAAAAAGTTTTTGCCTATAACTTAAAAAAATTTTTAGGTACTTCTAATATTTTTTTCAATTTTGTAGAACTCTTCAAGACGCATCTTTTGAACCATCATTTGACATTTTTGATCAAAATTAGCCGGAGATATTAGGTTTTCAAAAATCTGCAATTTTGGAAAAATGAGACTTTTTTGCAAATTTTTTTGCAAATTGTAGAAGAAACTTTAGAAAGATCTTTAACAACGTGCAGGGTTTTTCGGATGACATGAAATAAAAATTTTTTAAACCCGATTCATAAAGTTTAACTCCGTTTTTATGAATTTTTAATTTTACAAAAAAATGTTTTTTGCCCATAAATTTTAGAAAAGTTGGTGCACCTATAACTTTTTTTTCTTATTTTTGTAGCTCTCTTTCAGACGTGTTTTTTGATCTCTCGTTGAACATTTTTCGTCCATATTAGCCCGAGATATTAAACTTTTACAAAACTAAAATTTTCTAAAATATCAATTTTTTCAAAATATTTTTATAAATTCTGCAAGTAACTTTAAAGGCATCATTAGCAACGTTTAGAGCTCTCCGGCGGACGTAAAATAAAAGTTTTTTCTCCTTATTCATAAAGTAAAACAGCGTTTTTTTATAGTTTAAATTTTGCAAAAAAATGTTTTTTGGATATAACATTAAAAAAGTTCAAGACTCTTCCAACGTTTTTTTTTCAATTTTGTAGGACCCTCCAAGACGCATCTTTTGAACTATCATTTGCAATTTTTGGTCCATATTAACTGGAGATATTTAACTTTTAAAAATCTGCAATTTTGAGAAAATGAGACTTTTTTGCAAATTTTTTTGCAAATTGTAGAAGAAACTTTAAGAATATCTTTAACAACTTTCATGGTTTTTCGGATGACATAAAATAAAAGTTTTTTAAACCCGATTCATAAAGTTTAACTCCGTTTTTTTGTATTTTTAATTTTACCAAAAAATGTTTTTTGCCCATAAATTTTAGAAAATTTGGTGCACCTATAACTTTTTTTTCTAAGTTTTGTAGCTCTCTTTTAGACGTGTTTTTTGATCTCTAATTGAACATTTTTCGACCATATTAGTCCAAAATATTAAACTTTTAGAAAACTAAATTTTTCTAAAATAGTCATTTTTTGAAAATATTTTTATAAATTTTGCAAGTAACTTTAAAGGCATCATTAGCAACGTTTAGAGCTCTTTAACGGACATGAAATAAAAGTTTTTTTTCCCCGTTTCATAAAGTTTAACTGCGTTTTTTTTATATTTTTAATTTTGCAAAAAAATGTTTTTTTGATATAACTTTAAAAATTATTCAAGGCTCTTCCAACTTTTTTTTCAATTTTGTAGGACCCTCCAAGACGCATCTTTTGAACCTTCATTTGAAATTTTTGGTTCATATTAGCCGGAGATATTGAACTTTTAAAAAACTAAAATTTTGTAAAATATGAATTTTTTGAAAATATTTTTATTGATTCTTCAAGAAACTTTAAAGGCATCATTAGCAACGTTTAGAGCTCTCCGGCGGACATAAAATAAAAGTTTTTTCCCCCGATTCATAAAGTAAAACAGCGTTTTTTTATAGTTTAAATTTTGCAAAAAAAGCTTTTTGCTTATAACTTTAAAAATTATTCAAGGCTCTTCCAACTTTTTTTTCAATTTTGTAGGACCCTCCAAGACGCATCTTTTGAACCTTCATTTGAAATTTTTGGTTCATATTAGCCGGAGATATTGAACTTTTAAAAAACTAAAATTTTGTAAAATATGAATTTTTTGAAAATATTTTTATTGATTCTTCAAGAAACTTTAAAGGCATCATTAGCAACGTTTAGAGCTCTCCGGCGGACATAAAATAAAAGTTTTTTCCCCCGATTCATAAAGTAAAACAGCGTTTTTTTATAGTTTAAATTTTGCAAAAAAAGCTTTTTGCTTATAACTTTAAAAATTATTCAAGGCTCTTCCAACTTTTTTTTCAATTTTGTAGGACCCTCCAAGACGCATCTTTTGAACCTTCATTTGAAATTTTTGGTTCATATTAGCCGGAGATATTGAACTTTTAAAAAACTAAAATTTTGTAAAATATGAATTTTTTGAAAATATTTTTATTGATTCTTCAAGAAACTTTAAAGGCATCATTAGCAACGTTTAGAGCTCTCCGGCGGACATAAAATAAAAGTTTTTTCCCCCGATTCATAAAGTAAAACAGCGTTTTTTTATAGTTTAAATTTTGCAAAAAAAGCTTTTTGCTTATAACTTTAAAAATTATTCAAAGCTCTTCCAACTTTTTTTTCAATTTTGTAGGACCCTCCAAGACGCATCTTTTAAACCTTCATTTGCAATTTTTGGTCCATATTAGCCGGAGATATTGAACTTTTCAAAAACTAAAATTTTGTAAAATTTTTAATTTTTTGAAAATATTTTTATAAATTCTACAAGTAAGTTTAAAGGCATATTAGCAACGTTTAGAGCTCTCCGGCGGACGTAAAATAAAAGTTTTTTCCCCTTATTCATAAAATAAAACAGCGTTTTTTTTAAAGTTTAAATTTTGCAAAAAAAGTTTTTTGCTTATAACTTTAAAAGTTATTCAAGGCTCTTCCAACGTTTTTCTTCAATTTTGTAGGACCCTCCAAGACGCATCTTTTGAACCTTCATTTGAAATTTTTGGTTCATATTAGCCGGAGATATTGAACTTTTCAAAAACTAAAATTTTGTAAAATACTAATTTTTTTGAGAATATTTTTATAAATTCTACAAGTAAGTTTAAAGGAATTATGACCAACGTTTAGAGCTCTTCAACGGACATGAAATAAAAGTTTTTTTTCCCCGTTTCATGAAGTTTTACTTCGTTTTTTTTATAGTTTAAATTTTGCAAAAAAAAGTTTTTTGCCTATAACTTTAAAAATTTTTCAAGGCTCTTCTAAAGTTTTTTTTACTTTTGTACAACTCTTCAAGACGCATCTTTTGAACTATCATTTGCAATTTTTCGTCCATATTAACCGGAGATATTTAACTTCTAAAAATCTGCAATTTTGAGAAAATGAGACTTTTTTGCAAATTTTTTTTCAAATTGTAGAAAGAACTTTAAGAGTATCGTTACCATTTTGTAGAGCACAAAAAAACGCTTCGTTTGACCTATCTTTGAAACTGATTTGATTAGAATATTTAAAATTTTTCTTTTTTCAAAAAATGAATCCAAAACGAGAATCACAGAAAAAACATAAGTTACGGTTTTTTTTTTTTTTGATTTAGATTAAGAGGATATTTTGACTGTTGAAATCATCTCACAGGTGTTCTCACAATTCTTTTATGATTTATATCTGCTTGTACATCGATGAGAGCATAAATAAAAGTTTAGAGAATCTAAATAAAAAAAAAAAGTGCAAAAGAAGTAGAGGGAGAGGGAAAATTGATAGCGTCAGTTGATTCCTTTAGGGCTGTTGCGCGAAGAAAGAGAAAAAAAAAGTGTATCGAAATGATAAAGTAGTTCTTAACCACCACTTCTCATGACAATAGAAAAAAAACATGTTACACATTCACTTTAAACCGAAAAATTGTTTTTCAAAAGAAAATTTTAGTTTTAAAAGAAAATTTTTAGTTTACATTTTGAGGAGAGCAAAAATTTTTTCACAATAGCGTGGGAGTTTGAAAAATTTTTTCCCCTCTTTCCTATAGTGGAAAAATGAAGAAAAAAAAATATATATCCCTCCATAAATTGTCCACTTTTAGGCATAACTTTTAAGCAATATATCATATATTTTAAACAAAAGGTTGTATATATGTATCGTTGATCCGCGATTCAAAATACTACTGTGTGTTATAGAAAAAGTGGTGAGGTGAAAACGTACCGTTTTCCATTTTTAAATATACATATATATACACAAACACAGACACTCTGTGGAAAAAGTATCCATAAATCCATCAAAACTGCCTGCCACACAGCAGGTCTGACCGCAGTATTTTCTAATATTTTGATTCATGTCGCTTTCACTGGTCCAATTTGTGTGTGCCCTTTTTATTTTTCGATGCTTTAGATATATGCAATAGTTGCTTGCATTTTGAGTGCAGGGTTTTTGTAAGAAATTTGTCCCGGTTATAATAATACAATAATTCCCTAAGTGGGGGCAAAAACTCTTGTCAGATCCTCTCGAGCTTCCTTCTTCTTTTTTTTTTTCTTTCTTTCATTCTTTCTTCATTCCTTTTATGACAATAGAAAACACGAATCACTCATTGTCATGGTGGTTGATGCCTTATTATTGTTTGTGGGTAAACGAAAATTTTTCCAAGAGAATATTATGTGTATAAATATTTTTCACAAAAATTTTCATCTTTCTAAAGATATGATAATATTGCTGGGAAACATACTTATGATTCCACTTAAAAAGTGGAAACATACTTAAAAGTCAAAGAAACTTGACTTTTATTATTTAAATTGTTGTCGATTTTTCAAAAAATTATAGAATAATGCAAAAGTCAACGAAAAGTATTGTATAATTGGTGAATAGAAATACAGAGTTTATTTACATAATAATCTCAAAAACAAAAATGTGTCTCTTGAGGAAGAATGAAAGAACAATTAAAATTTGTTCTATTAGAAATTTTTGGTCCCACATTTTTTCAAAAAAAAAAAAGAAAAATGCAGACATTTTTGTTATACTAATTTTTTTGGTGTCGAGTCATAACTATTATGTTGACTAAAGATTTAAATCAAAGTTTTAAATTTGAATTTCTATTTTCAAGACTTTGATTTTCAGTTTCAATTTCATAGAAAGAATAAATAAAAATTGTAAACTAATTCGAAGTTTTATTGTAAATATTAATTTTTACCAAGTGATAAAATAAAATATTCTTAAATATTAAAATTAAATTTCAATTATTTAAATCTTCAAAAAAAGTTGACATTATAGTTAATTTATTTATTTTCACTTTCACAGATTTTTATTTTTTCTACCCCTTTAAAAGAATTTAATTTTTACTCTAATTTTTAACTTTATACATTTTTATCTTCACGATCACTTTAATTTTTTAATTTTTTATTTTCTCTATCCGTGAAAGTGAAAGTGAAAATGAAAAGCTTTTTCAGGAACTGTGAAAATGAAACGAAGACAAATTAAAATAAAAATAAAAATGAAAGTAAAAATCAGTTTCATTTTCACTTTCCATTTCACTTTCATAATTTTTTTATTTTTCCTTTAATTTTCACTTTCATAATTTTTTTTTATTTTTCCTTTCATTTTCACTTTCAGGTCGATGAAATTTTAGTTTTACAATTTTAATTAAATAGAAAGTAAAAAATGAAAATTTGTAAAAGTAAAAGTGAAAATTAATAATAATTTTAATAATAATAATAATATTAATAAATTGATAATAATAATAATAATAATAATAATAATAATAATAATAATAATAATAATAATAATAATAATAAATTAATAATAATAATAATAATGAATTAATAATAATAATAATAATAATAATAATAATAAATTAATAATAATAATAATATTAATAAATCAATAATTAATTAATAAAAATTATTATCTACCACAGTGCAAATAGAAGTTATAGTGTTAAAATTCAAGTTAAAAATTTAAAAATTAAATTTCAATTTTTAAACTTAATTTTAAAAGCTAAACTTTTTTCCACTTGAAATTTAAAAAATTTTAAACCTAAAAATAATTAATTAATTATTTAATTAATTTAGTTAATTATTTAATCTAATTATTATAATTTTACTTCAATTTTCAAAGTAAAAAATAAAAACGTATAATTCTTTCGTTTTAACCTCGAATTTTGAACTTTTTTCTTAAACCTTTCTTTTCGATCAATTTATATAATTTTCATATTTTAATTTCCATTTTAACTTAAATTTCAAGATTTTCTTCGACCTGAATTTTTGATTTTTATATGTAGAATAATTTTTTCTTGTGAGAGGGTCAATATTTTTTGTTAGCAAATGTAAGAATTATCGTGAAAAATGTAAATTAAATTTAAAATTAAAAAAATTAAATTAATTTCAAATTTTTTTTTCTTAAAATTTTCACTTTTAATTTCACCTAAAAATTCTCAATGCATTTCTTTTATTTTTTTTTATTCTCAATAAATTTTCAATTTCACCTGAAAATTTTTTAAAGTGATAGTGAAAATAATTATTGAGTCTAAGTGTACATTCTTTAAGTGACAGTGGAAATTTTTTTTTTTTTTAAGAAAATATTTTAATGAAAATGAAAATAAAAATATTTAGAGAATTTTTTTAAAGTAAAAAAAAAACCTCAAAATTTTTACCTCAAAATTTTTTAAAGTGATAGTGAAAATAATTATTGAGTCTAAGTGTACATTCTTTAAGTGACAGTGGAAATTTTTTTTTAAAGAAAATATTTTAATGAAATTGAAAATAAAAATTTTTTAGAAAATTTTTTTTTAGTGAAGTCAAAATATTTTTAATGTATAGGTCAAAAATTTTTTAGAAACTAAGAATTTGAGATATTTTAAGGAATATGAAAATTTTTTTCAGTGACTGAATGAAAGGCAAATTTTTTTTTTAGTAAATGTAAGGATTTTTTTTTTAATAAAAGCGAAAATTATTTGTGAGAAATTGAGAAATTTTTTGGGATAGTAAAACTTTTTTTCAAGTGAAACAGAATTTTTTTAAGTGTAAATCAAAATTTTTTCTTGTGAGATGGTCAATATTTTTTGTTAGTAAATCTTGAAAAATGTAAAATTTTTTGAGGGTATGTGAAAATTTTCTAATTGATGGCAAAAGTAAGAATTTTTTCAGTGATAGTGAAAGTGACAATTTTCTCAGTGATAGTGAAAGTAAGAATTTTTTCAGTGAAACTGAAAGTGACAATTTTCTGAGTGACAGTAAAAGTAAGAATTGTTTAAATAAAAGAGACAATTTCTAGAATTGAAAAAAATTTTTTTTTTAATAGAAATAGAATTTTTTCTTTAATGCGAAAGTAGGAATATTTTTTTAACAAATGTGGAAATTTGTAGAGAAAAAATGAGATTTTTTTAGAGAAAAGTAAAATTTTTAAAGCGAACGTAAACATTTTTTACAATTCACGTCAATGTTATTTATACTAAAAATAAGAATTTTTCTTTATTGAATGTAAATATTTTTTCAATAAATATAAAAATAACGATTTTTCCCATTAGTGAAAGTAAAACGTTGGTGAAGTTTACAACGTTTATAATCAACGATTTCAGTAAAAAATTATTTTTTTAAGCAAATCTTGGTAAAGAAAAATAGTAAAATTATTTTTTTAAAGAATGATTCACAAAAAAAATATTTATGAACAAAAAATGTCATTTTTTGGTAGGAAAATAAATTTTTTTCTTTCAATCGTTGATCATAAACGTTGCAAACTTCACCGACGTAAAGTAAAAGTAAGAATTTTTTAGGAAAAATAAATTTTTTTTTTAGTAAAACTGAACTTTTATGAATAAAGTCAAATATTTTGTATAAACATTTTGTATAAACATTTTGTATAAACATTTTGTATAAACATTTTGTATAAACTTTTTTTATACAATTTTTTGTCATCAAACTATTTTGAAGATCAGAATTAAGTTCGTAAAGAATGAAAATTTTTTTAACGAGTTTAAAAAATTTTCTCTGTGTAAGTGAAAGTGGGACAATTTTCAGAGTTACTATAAAGAAAAACAATTTTTTCAGCGTGACAGTTATACGTGAAAGTACTTCTATTTTTAAAAAATAAAGTCTTCTTTTTTTAAAAAATAAAACGGATCTAAAAAATTTTCCGTTTATTAAAAAAATTGTCTAACGGCCCCCTAGGGGCCGTTATGTTAATATCATAATACCGTAGCAAACATACAGCTCTAGATTTCTTTCTTATTTCTAAATCGATTTCGAAAAAATTTTCCATTTTAACGTCCACTTAAGAAATTACTCAATTGTCTAAGAAACTGAAGAAAAGGGAAAATTAAGAAAAGGAAAATAATGTCGGGAAAAATTGAAAAATGTTTTAAAAACCATGAAATGACGAGGTTTTGTATATGTATGTATACCTAGGAAAAATATAATAAAGAGTGGGTGGAGGTCAAGATAATGGGGGTCGTCGTTTCTTACGTTAGGTGCAACACGAAGAGAGAGAGAGAGAGGGGGGGGGGGGAATATGATGAAGTGGACCTCTTGTTATCCCTAAATGCCAGGCGCGGCTCATGAGCAAACACCGACCGCAGCGAGACTGCCCGCCGTTTAACACCGTCGTTTCCAATGGTGCCCCATAAGATCCGCTCCTTAGGGGGGCCTCTGGCCCCCACTGGCATCTAGCACCCTTGTTCGACCCATTATAAACAAGGCCCATCTCAAGTCCAATGCATTATCCCTCATTCCTTTATTATTATTAAACTCCACTCCACTCGATCAACTCTTTCTCTTACTTTTGCCTCATCTCATTTTAAAATAGAAAAATACCCTTCTTTTTTTTTCTTTTTCTTTTTTTCCCCTTCTTTTTCTTTTTCTACTTCTTTTTTTATTTCTTCTTCTTTCTCTATTTCTTCTTTTTTTAATTTTCCTTATTCTTCTTTTTCTATTTCTTCTTTTTTTAATTTCTTATTCTTCTTTTTCTATTTCTTCTTTTTTTAATTTCTTATTCTTCTTTTTCTATTTCTTCTTTTTTTAATTTCTTATTCTTTTTCTATTTCTTCTTTTTTTAATTTCTTATTCTTCTTTTTCTATTTCTTCTTTTTTTAATTTCTTATTCTTCTTTTTCTATTTCTTCTTTTTTTAATTTCTTATTCTTCTTTTTCTATTTCTTCTTTTTTTAATTTCTTATTCTTCTTTTTCTATTTCTTCTTTTTTTAATTTCTTATTCTTCTTTTTCTATTTCTTCTTTTTTAATTTCTTATTCTTCTTTTTCTGTTTCTTCTTTTTTTAATTTCTTATTCTTCTTTTTTGAATTTTTCTTATTCTTCTTTTTCTATTTCTTCTTTTCTTAATTTCTTATTCTTCTTTTTCTATTTCTTCTTTTTCTATTTCTTCTTTTTTTAATTTCTTATTCTTCTTTTTCTTTGTCTTCTTCTTTTTAATTTCTTATTCTTCTTTTTCTATTTTTTCTTTTTTTAATTTCTTATTCTTCTTTTTCTTTGTCTTCTTCTTTTTCGATAATGAATTTTATAATTTTTCAAGAAAATAAACTTTATAAATTTATAAAATTTTCAAATGGACCTCTTTTTCTCCCTAAATTCAAAATTTTATTAAAAAAAAAATTATAAACTAAATTGAGTGGTAAAATTGTCAATTTTATTAATTTGACATCAAAATTATTGTAATCAATGCCCTTTACAATAAACCACAAGTAACTCGGTTCAGTTCAATTGTATCAATTTTTTTTTAAAAGTCGTTCGCCATATTGCATCCGCCATTTTGATTTTTAAGAAACTATCACTTGTTTTGAAGTTTTAAATAAATAGAATTATAAACTTAATTAATTAATGAAAAATAATTAAAAATTAGGAAAAAATAATTAAAAATTAATAAAAAATAGTTAAAAATTAATAAAAAATAATTAAAAATTAATAAAAAATAATTAAAAATTAATTAAATAATAATTAATTAATTAGTTAATTATTATTTCATATACACAAATTCTTTTTTTTTTTTGAAAGACACAAATATTGATAAAACTTTTTTTTACATATCTCTCCTATTTTTATAGTAGCAATAATTGCCATAAGGATAAAAATGGTTTAACATTTTAAAATGTTTAAAAATGTTTAAAAATGTTTAAAAATGTTTAAAAATGTTTTAAAATGTTTAAAAATGTTTAAAAATGCTTTAAAAAAAGTTTAAAAGTGTTTAAAAACGTTTAAAAATGTTATAAACAATTTCTTAAACAAATTAAGAATTGACAACAATTGACGCTGAAAAAAGTGTCTTCGCATCCATTGATAAATTTTTTACCGTTCTCCTAATGAATCTTTGGGAAATAAAATTGTTTAACCTCAACTTTCTTATTTAACAATGTTGTAAACAATTTTATAAACAAATTGAAAAATTGACAATAATTGAAGATGGAAAGTAGTGATTTTTTTCACCAACAATTTTACTATTCTCTTAATGAAGAACTTAAGTTGAAAATTATTGACCACAATTATTTAAAAAGTTTATAAACAATTGTTATAAACAAATTTGAAATTAGCAACAAGTAAAGATGTAAAGATTTCGTTTTTTTTCGCTATTTATTTTCTATACGCAGAGAATTAATGAATTTTGAAATTTTAATTTACCTATTTGCTATTAACTTTTTTCAATAAAGTTGTAAACAATTTGTTGTAAACAAAAGTACATATTAACAACAATTGAATATGAAAAAATCGTTTTTCTTCCTAAATATTTACACTATATATAAGACAAAAAATGTCTTCAGATTTTGGTTATAATTTTTTTTTTCAAATATGCTAAATTAAATTAAAATTAATAAACAATTTTAATGAAACTGAAAGTGAAAATAAATATGATTCAAATTCAAGAATTAAATAAATTAATTTAATTTTATTCATTTTTTTTATTTCATTTTTTTTATTTTTATCTTATTTTATTTTCATTTTATTTTATTTTATTTTATTTTATTTTTATTTTATTTTATTTTTATTTTATTTTATTTTATTTTTATTTTATTTTAATAATTCAATTCTTTCGCATAATTTTAAAATAAAATTGTTTTTGAAAATGATTGATTTTTACCAAAAAGAGTATATATTATTATTTATATTGCATTAAAGTATAATTTAATTCCTGCTAAAGATATTAATAAATAAATAAATTTTTGAAAATAATAAGCTAAAGCAGTTATAACTATGTACTTAATAGTTAATTATTTTTTTAAAATTTTAAATATGAAGTTCATCAAATTAAAATCCTATTAAATTTTAGTCGCCATATTGGATCCGACATTTTTAATTTTTGGAATAAGCATTAATTTTTCTAAATATCAATATATTTTCATTTCTATTCATATTTAACTTTACAATATATTTAATTTTGAAGGCCTTTTAGAATTTTTGAAATTATTCTCTCGTTCGCATTATTTTTAATCAATAATAAAATTAAAAAATTTTATACCTTTAATGTATATTGAGCTATTGTAATAAATATTTTTGTATCAAATTTTAAATATGTATAGAGAGAGAGAGAGAAAGAATGCCTCATTTAGATATTTATTTATTTTTATATTTAGTATTAATTGAATAATTTATCACCAATGTCAATTTTGATGATTTATCATCCTAATTTATCCTCTCTTCCATTTAGTAGATCTCATTTTTTTAGACTCGTCAAATTCTTCTAAATTTTTTTTCTTTTCTCTCTCTCTCTTTCTTTTTCGTTTTCGAAGATGATAGTTGGAAACTTTCTCTCTTTAGTTCAAGAAAAATTAACTCCCATTTTTTTCGACTTTTTTTTCTTAAAAAAACTTAACTGATGATAAATAAGTGGAGTTAAAAAGTCGAATATTATAAAGTGGAAAATTTTTCCAAAGAATTTTGTGTATAATTAATATTTTGATTTTTTAAATGGTCCCGTTCTTTTTTTCTCCTCGCCCCCTCCCACCTCTTAAAAAAGGGAGTGAAGGGGGTAAAAATGAGAACAGATGTTTAGCCCAAGGCAAATTAATTCCCATAATAAGTGTAGAGTTGACAAAAAATTTTAGACGTATTGGAAATTATTTTTACCATCAATGGGACAAAAATCTTTGGTAAAGGATTTAGAGGACAGATGCGCTCCTTCTATCTATTTTATGAAACGAGAAGACGATGATGACAATTAGCCTGCGGTTAAGATTGAAAAAAAATTGTTTTGTCATTTTTTTTTCATTCGCGAATTTTTTCTAATCCAAGAAATAAGGATTGTGATTGTCCTTTTTTAAAGTTGAATATTGTGCGGTCTCTTTTATTTAGTATAAGTAATCTTTTACTTATATTAAATAAAAGAGTATTCATGGTCTTGAATTTTTTTCTTTTATTTGATGAAAATTAAACACCTGAGATAAAATTTCCTTTATTCTATTTATTAGAATTATAATAGACGCAATTAATTGTCAACTATCGAACAAAAATATTTATTTGCAAAGAATTGAAAATACGTAAATTATAATTTATAGGCAAAAATTACAAATTTGGTTTTAAATTACCAATTGAAAATATGTAAAATCAAAATTTCTGCAAGAATTACAAATTTAGGTCAAAATTACAATTGAAGCAAATATACAAATTAAGAAACTTTTGTCAAAATTGCAAGTTAAAATTTACGTCTTAATTACAAATTGAAAATACACAAAGTAAAAGTTTAGGTCAAAATTACAAACATAAAGTACAGAAATTAAAAATTTTCATCAAAATAAGGAATCAAAAAGTTACGTCAAAATTACAAATATAAAGTACAGAAATTAAAAATTTTCATCAAAATAAGGATTAAAAAAGTTACGTCAAAATTACAAATATAAAGTACAGAAATTAAAAATTTTCATCAAAATAAGGAATTAAAAAGTTACGTCAAAATTACATATATAAAGTACAAAAATTAAAAATTTTCATCAAAATAAGGAATTAAAAAGTTACGTCAAATTTACAAATTGAAAATACGCAAATTACAAATTAAAAATACGCAAATTACAAATTAAAAATACGCAAATTACAAATTTTGTTCTGAATTACAAATTAAAAGTGTAAACACAATTTAAACTCTTTTCTCAAAATAACAAATAAAAAATACACAAATTTCAAGCTTAAAACAAAATTATAAAATTATAAATTATAAATGAAAAATAGACAAATTAAAAATTTATATCAACATTACAAATTAAAAAATGAACTCAATCGTTAAATCAAATAGTTATATTAACTCATTAATTTTTAATGTTGACCTAAATTAAAAATCGAGGTAAAAATTACAATTGAACGAAAGAAAACAACTTTTAATTGATTTATTTTAATAAATTGATTTATTTTATTTAAATTTAAATCTTTTTTTAAATTCAGAAAAATTTTTTTTGGGGTTTTTTGTGGGCAAAATTTTTTGAAATTTTTTTTTTAAATTCCTCTCATTAATATTTAAAACACGTATAAATTTCATTAAAATCGATTTAGTGGTTTTCGAGAAAAAACAAATTTTTGATTTTTCTTTCCCCCTCCATAACGCTTACAATAATGAATTTTTTTGAAAAAAATATTTGGTGAAAAATTTCATCTTATACACTGAAAAAAAAAATTTATTTGATTCGAATAATCGATTATTTGTCTATAGACAAATAAATATTTACTTGAATCAAAAAATTTTTATTTGAATCAAATAAATTGTATTTGAATCAAATAAATTGTATTTGAATCAGATAAATTGTATTTGAATCAAATAAATTGTATTTGAATCAAATAAATTGTATTTGAATCAGATAAATTGTATTTGAATCAAATAAATTGTATTTGAATCAAATAAATTGTATTTGAATCAGATAAATTGTATTTGAATAAAATAAATTGTATTTGAATCAAATAAATTGTATTTGAATCAAATAAATTGTATTTGAAGCAAATACTAATTAATTGATTCAAATAAAAATTATTTGATTCAAGTAAATATTTATTTGATTATAGACAAATAATAGGTTATTTGAATCAAATAAATTTTTTTTGTCAGTGTAATGCTGCGCTAATATGTAGCAAAAATTTCAAATTTTTTTTTAGCTGGTCGAAATTATAGTAAAAGTAAAATTAGTTACTTTTTGCTTTTTTTTCTTCTTTGACTATATAAAAAAGGAAACTTTGATTTTTTTGGAATTTAAGAAAAAAAAATTAGGGTGAGAGGAGTGGGGGTGAGACGAAATGGAATACACACGCCGGATCAAGAACGAATCATTAGTGCAAATGGTATGATGTACACAATGATATAAGCACGTGGACCACCCCACGGAAGTTTAACACAGTGAGGAAGCGTTTTTTTTTTGCATACATATATAAACTGCCCTGCCACACAGTAAACCTTCTGTACATGATATCTAAATCTAAACACCCTTGAAGCTCCGAGACGAAACGGATCTATGCGTTAACGCAAATGATTTACGACTCTCAATGTTCCGGGGTAAGTTCATCCCCACCCACCAACGACAACGATGTCGTCAAATTTCCCCTTCCACTTTTGTCATGTTAAAATTATTATTCCTATATCAACTCCGCATGAAACTTTATACACTCGCGCATATTCTTCACCTGCGGAAATGTAAATATTAAATTTACAAATTTTGTTATAAAACGAATACAGAAATATTTAATAAATATTTAATAAATACTTAATATTTAATAAATATTTAATAAATATTTAATAAATATTTAATATTTAATTTAATATTTAATATTTAATAAATATTTAATATTTAATAAATATTTAATAAATATTTCATATTTTTAATTTAATATTTAATATTTAATTTAATATTTACTATTTAATTTAATATTTAATTTGTTCTTGATCCGGTGTGTGTGTGTATCCCATTTCGTCTCACCCCCACTCCTCTCACTCTCATTTTTTTCTCATTTTTATTTATTTTTATTAAATATTTCTACAAATGTGACGCGATCTGAAGAAAGGGACCTAAGAAGCAAATCACTTTGAGGTTATGTTAGTGCTACTTTTTTGTTGATTAAAAGTTTCTTTTTACTTTTTGCAAATTAAAATCAGTATTTATTAAATATTTCAGTTATAATGGAAACTTAAACATTAATGATTAACATTAACAGTTAATCATTTTTTTGTATTTTCATTTCGAAAATTGCAAATATAACCTATAATTTTTTGCTTCTAAGGTCCCTTTCTTCAGATCGCGTCACAAATATTTAATTTTATTTTTCCCTGCGACTTTTCCCTGATTTCCATAGACGAAATTCTCACTTTTTGCCTGACCATAAAAAAATATTCTGATTCACTCTAAAAATTATTAGATAATCAAGAAAAAATATTCTATTAAATTTATTTACAAATTTCATTAATTGTAAAATTATTCAAAAACATCAGCAACTAAATTTTTAAATAAGTATTTAATTATTACTTTTTCACGTAGGAATGAAAATTTTTCAGAACATTAAAATTCAAACCTTTTTGAAACTCAACAATTTTTAAGAATATTATTACAAAACATAAAGAAGGCAATCATGTTTTGTTACAATTTAAATAACCATGAAATTTAAGAAAAAATAAATAAAATTTAAATTTAAATTAAAAAATAAATAATTTTTTGAATAATTGAAAAAATAAATAAATAATAAATTTAATTATTTACAAAAATCCTAATAAAATCCTTCGAAAGAATTCAATTATTTTTAAAAATAGTAAATTTTCTCAAAAAAATTCAATTATTTGAAAAAATTGTAATAAAATTCGTTGCAATAATTCAATTATTTTCATAAAGAATAAATCGATTATTCGGTAATTTCAATCAATCAATTGGTTTAATTAATTAATCATTTTTTTTAATTAAACAATTTTTTTTTATTAGAAAATTCTAGAAAAATTCAATTATTTAAATTGAAAAATAAATAATTTTTTGAATAATTCAATGTTTGTTAAAATTGAATTCTCATAAAGAATTTAATTAACAAATTTTTAAATAATTGAATTCTTTTGACAAATTTTAATAAAATTTTTAAGAATAATTACATTTTTCGAGGAATTTGATTGAAATATATTGTTGTCCAAAATTAATTAAAATCCTGCGATGAGTTTTATTATTCATGAAAATAATTTTAAAAAGTTTCCAAAAATGTTATTAAAATTTTTCTAAAATAATTGAATTTCGGTGAAGAATTTTATTATTTAAAAAAATAATTCAATTCTTGTAAAGAAGTTTGTTAAATTTTTTTTAAATAATTGATTCATGCGACAAATTTTATAAAAATCTTTTTAAATAATTGATATTTTTCAAAAAATTTTATAAAATTTTGTATATTAAATAATTGAACACACGTGGAAATTTTATTACTTATGAAAATAATTTAATTATTTCAACGAAATTTATTGAAAATTTCATAAATTATTGAATTTCAGTGAAATCTTAACAAGAATTTTATTCAAGTTTTTGAATATTATATTTTAATTTTGAAGAAGAATTGTAATATTTATAACAATAATTGAAATTTTGACGAGAATTTAAAAAATTTTTTTTAAATAATTAAATATTAATGAATTTTATTATTGATAAAGATAATTGAAATTTTGACGAGAATTTTTAAAAAAATTTTGAACATAATTGAATTTTGGAGAAAAATTTTTTTATTTTTAAAGATATAATTTAAATGGCTAGAATTTCTTTAAATTTTTGAATATAATTGAATTTCAGCGAAAAATGTTATTTCTTTTGAAAACAATTAAATTTCTGTAATTATTTGTAACTTTTCCAAAATTAAATTTTTTTAGTATTTTTAATTAAAATTCTTTTATCAATCAAGTATTTATGAAAATTGTAAAAATGATTCATTACATAATTTATAAGTCATAATTTTATCAGTTTTTTAAAAATTAAGTTATTTAAAAAGTTTGTGTCTCAAATAGAAAAAATTCAAAGTTTTGTATTAAAATTTGTGGTTATTTTTATAGTTCACAAGAAAAACAAAAATAAAACATCAAAATTTAGAGTTTTTTCAAGAATTTTTGAAATTTGATTATTTCCAGTACTTTTACTAAAAATCCCTGACTTTTCCGTAATAAACTTAAATTTGTAATTTTTGCCTAAATTATAATTTATGTATTTTCATTTTGTAATTTTGACGTAAATATATTTACTTTGTAATTTTTACAAAAGCCTCTAAATTATGTATTTTCAATTTATAATTTTGACGTAAATTATTAATTTGTAATTTTGATGAAAATTTTTATTTTGTAATTTTGCCAAAAATTAATGTAATTTGGATATTTTTTATTCGAAAATATGACCTAAATTTGTAATTTTTGCATAAATTTTAAATTTATGAATTTTCAATTTATCATTTATTGTCGTAAAATATTAATTTGTAATTTTGATCAAAATTTTTAGTTTGTAATTTTGACAAAAGTTTATGTAATTTGCTTAAATTTTTGCGTAATTTAATTTTGCGTATTTCTTGAAAATTTAAATTTTTCATATTTTTTGTAAATTTGACCTAAAATTGTAATTTTTGCATAAATTTTCAATTTATGTATTTTCGAATTTGTAAGTTTGACCCAAAATGTTTAATTTCTGTATTTTTAAATTGTAATTTCGACCTTAATTTGTAATTTGTCGTTTATTTTATTTTTTATTTTTGACGTAAATTTTTAATTTGTAATTGTGATCAGAACTTTTATTTTGTAATTTCGATAAAAGTTTTCAATTTGTGTATTTTTTTTAGTTGTAATTTTGACCAAAGTTTCTAAGTTTTGCATAAATTTTTAATTTCTATATTTTTTCAAATTTTAATTTTGACCTAAATTTGTAATTTTTGCATAAATTTTCAATTTATGTATTTTCAGTTTGTAATTTAGACCAAAAATTTCTAATTTCTGTATATTTTTAAATTGTAATTTCTACCTTAATTTGTAATTTGTGTTTTTTTTATTTTTTATTTTTAACGTAAATTTGTAATTTGTAATTGTGAGGAAAACTTTTATTTTGTAATTTTGACAAAAGTTTATTTAATTTGTGTATCTTCTTTTATTTGTAATTTTGACCACAATTTCTAAGTTTTGCATAAATTTTTAATTTCTGTATTTTTTCAAATTGTATTTTTGACCTAATTTTGTAATTTTTGCAGAAATATTAAATTTATGTATTTTCAATTTGTAAGTTTGACCAAAATGTTTAATTTTTGAATATTCTTAAATTGTAATTTCGACCTAAATTTGTAATTTGTGTTTTTTCAATTATTATTTTTGACGTAAATTTTTTTTATTTCTAATTGTGACAAAACCTTTTAACTTGTAATTTTGAAAAAAGTTTATTTAATTTGCATATCTTTTATTTGTAAATTTGACCTAAATTTCTAAGTTTCGGATGAATGTAAAATTTATGTTTATTTTCAAATTGTAATTTTGACCAATATTTTTAATTTCTGAATTTTTAAATTGTTATTTCAAAATTTTTAAATTTGCGATTTTTGTTTTTTCATTTGTATTGTTTTGACATAAATTTTTGTGTTTATTCTATTAAGACCAAACTGTTTAATTTACAATGATGACAAAAATTTTTAATCTATGTATTTTTATTTGCAATTTCGACCTAAATTTGTAATTTTTATTCCTAAATTTTTAATTTTTATTCCTAAATTTTTAATTTTTATTCCTAAATTTTTAATTTTTATTCCTAAATTTTTAATTTTTATTCCTAAATTTTTAATTTAAGTATTTTCTATTTGTTCAATTTTTGACGATTAAAAAATAGTATTTTTTTCTTAAATTTTTTCAATTTATATATGTATATATTTTTATAATTAAATTCCAAATTAGAAATTTTTTCAAAACACATAATTGTTTTTTCATTTTCGATCCTATATATTTGTCTCAGAACCAACTAGACTTTTTATTTCTTTCAAATAAATTTTATTTAGTTGAAATAAAATTTTATTTAACTCCAAATATATATTTTTTATTTATGTCAAACATAAATTTTATTTAAAACAAATAAAAAGTCTAGTTGGTTCAGAGACAAATATATACGTTTATTTAAGTCAAATAAAATATATTTGGTTTAAATATAATAACTTTCTCTGAATGTATAATTATTAGATCGTGAAAATATAAGTAATTATTTTTTTATAATTATTTATTTTTCTTTTTTTAATTTAATCAAATTTTTTTTTTGGGAAATTTCAATTATTATCAATATTAATAAATAATAATAATAATAATAATAATAATAATAATAATAATAATAATAATAATAATAATAATAATAATAATAATAAATAATAAATAATAAATAATAAATAATACATAATAAATAATAAATAATAAATAATAAATAATAAATAATAAATAATAAAATAATAATAATAATAAAATAATATTATTATTATTATTATTATTGTATTATTAACTACAAAACGATAAATAATAAAAAAAAGCAAATTGGACGTATAAAAAATTAAATATCAAGATCAATAGTCATTTATATAGAAGTGGGGGAGGGGATGGATTTGAGACGAAATGGTGGGAGGAATTGGGATTTCGGTGAATGTGAGGATTGGGGGAGGGTAAATTGTCACCCATAAGGAAGTGTAAGTTATAATGGGAAGGAAGGACGATGGGGGGGAGGGGGGTAAGTTAATGATTCGGTAATACGACAAGGGAAACACGTGCCAACCGGAAACTATATTCAATCCCTTAGGATTCCCCTAATTTATCGTTCTTCACGTGACGCAGCATTGTATCCACCAGTGTGTGTGTGTGCGGATGATGCGCGTAAAGTGCATCTCGAGAGTAGATTCTGATATTGTTCCCCTTTTGTATATATAGATATATTCAAACAGGCATAAAAATAAATATATATATATATATATAAATAGTTTCTTTTTTTTGCAACTTCCTCTATTTTTCTTCTCAGTGAAAGCAAATTAGTTTCGCTTTAATTCCACAAATCAATTTCGGAAACTGACTTTGCAAATAATAATAATTATTTATCGTGTTTTCTATTTTTTTAACATGATTTTTTATAGGTTGGAAAAAATTTATTAATTCATTTCATTTACTTCTTTGATTTGAAGAAAAAAATTATTATTATTAATTTTATTATTATTATTATTATATTTAAAGTTTTTGTTTTTTTTATCATAAACATAAGTATGTAAGTATTTTTACCGATTGGAAGTAGGAAATAAACAAATATTTTCGAACAATGGTGACTAAGGGCAGAAAATTTTTTTTTAATATATGAGGTTATATTTTTAATTTTTTGAGTTAAAATACAGAAAGAGAATTAATTATCAAATTAAAAATTTCATGTTCAAGTCTTCATTGTATCAAAAATATTCCATGAAAATTGGTTTCAAAATTCAAATAATTAAAATAAACTTTTAATCAAGATAAATTTAAGACGACCCTAACCTATAATTCGTTTGCATTCTTAGGTACCTTTCTTATGGGAGCGCGTCACATATATATAAGAAAAATTTAACAGAAAAATTTAATAGAAAAATTAAATAACAAACTTTGTATAAAAATTAAATAGTTTTGTTACAGTTTTTAAGAAAAGGTAACATTTTTATCAAAATTACTGAACATATATAAGAAAAATTAAATAACAATTTTTTAGGTAAAAAAAGTTAATATTTTGGTTGCATCTTTTAATAAAAGGTAACATTTTGATCAAAATTACTTAACATATATATGTAAGAAAAATTAAATTACAATTTTGTAGGTAAAAAAAATGAATAGTCTCGTTACATTTTTTAAGAATATAGGTATATAACTTGATCAAAATTCATGGGTCAAATTTGTAAAAGTGAAAAATTCAAATCACTGGACGAGAGCATTTTTCGTTTTGAAATTTAAACCCAAGTTCGAAGTTCGTTTCCAATATTACAAATACCCATATGAAAAAAAATAGAATCGACTTTTTTCTTTCCTATGTGTTTTGAGGTCAAAACGTCTTCCTTCGTGAACTTAATGCATATTTATAGGGGAAATGGAAGACTTTTGTTCAAAGAGGGCTGGATGGTCTTTAAATTTTTCTTGTATTTTTGCGACGAAATAATATTTTACTTTCTTTTTTTCAAAAAAAAAATTTATTCATTTTGAAAGTTTTACTAAGTTTTAAAAAAAAATAAACATGCCTAGACAATAAAGCAAGTAAAGTTTATTGTTTCAAATGTTTCAATAACGTTAAAAAATTCAATTATTCAGAAGAATTCTACTCAAAATCACTATTTTTCTAAATATATTCGGAAAAATCGGAAAAAAGACAGAAAATTTTGTCAAAAGTACGGAAACAATATTCAATTTCGAAAATTCATGAGAAACTTCTCAATGTTAAATTCCTCATCATTGAAAAGATTTTATTTATTTCAAACTTTTTCTATTTTTAACAGCAAATGAACTTTACAGATTTTAAAGATAATTTGGATTTATGAAAAACTTTAATAATTCAAATTCTTATAAAATTCGTTACAGTTTTTAATATACATTTCATTTATTATTAAAAATAATATTAGGTTTATGGATGAATTTTACTTAAAACACTAAAAAAAATTGAATTTTCGAAAAATTATAAATAATTGCAAAAACTCAATTATGTTCAAAAGTTTGTTAATATTCTCGTCAAAATTTCAATTATTTTAAAAATTGTAAACAAAATTTTTGTCAAAATTCAATTATTTAAACAATTTTTAATGAAATTCTTGCCAAAAATTCAATTATTTTCAAAAATTTTCTTGAATTTCATATGAATTCGATTGTTTACTAGCTTTTTATAAATTTCTTTCTTCTTAAAAATGTTATTAAAAATCGTCAAACGAAATCAATTATTTCGTATTATTAATGTGGTAAAAAATAAATGTTATTTTAAAAACCTGGAAAATTTCCATTTTTTAAACTGAAAAAATCAGGAACTTTCAAATGAACAAATGCGTGACAACCCTGATCAAGTGTTCAATAAATTTCTCAAGAAAAACAAATGAAATAAAAAATTTTCTGCCCAAAAGTCAAAATAAGAATAATCGTAATATATTTAAATAATTTGAAAATAACTGAAAATATTATTAAAAAATTCGGGTATCGAAAAATTGTTTTATAAAATAAAAATTGTTTTATTTATTTATTTTTATTATAATTTCGATAATATAGTTTTTAACAAACAAATTCTGTAAATATTTTTTCCAAAATAAATATCAAATTTCTTAAACAAAATTTGATTTATAACTTTTTTTCTACTTAAAACTTGTACTTTGTTTATAAATTGTCATTGAGAAGCAGAAAATGTGAAAAATATTTTCTAATTTTAATTTTCCAACTGTTTTTTATTTTTTTTTTGCAAAAATGAAAAATTAATTACCTAGTCCTAAATGTTCGTTACAAAGTGCTAATTTTTCTGGAAAGAAGACAAATTTACTAATTATAACATTATTCATAGAAATTCAGTTTTTTATACAAATTTTTAATAAAATTCCAAGCAAGAATCGAATTATTTTTATAAATTACAATATTTATCACAAAAATTTAATTATTTTCACTAATTAAAACATTCTTTATGGATATTCAATCTTTTAAACAAATTTCTCATGAAATTCTAAGCAAGAATTAAATTATTTGTATAAATAATAAAAGTCATCAATGAATTCTTGTATTTACAATAAATTTTACAATTTTAACGGGAATTCAATTATTTTCAAATTTTTTAAACTAATCCAATTATTTTTTCAGATTTTAAGAAAATTCTCCCCAAGAATTCAATTTTTTACATTTAAATATTTTTAATCGAAAGAAATTCAATTATGTCGATAAATAACAATTTATTCCCGAAAATTCAATAATTTTTGAATAGTCATTTTAATAAAATTCTTTGCAAAATTCAATTATTTTCAAAAATTACAAATATTAATCACGAAAATTCAATTTTTTTGCAAAAGTCTAACAAATTTTTTCTGCAAAATTTAATTTTTTAAAAAAATTATGAAGAAAACCGTTTTGCAAGAATTCAATTAATTTCTTAATAATTAAAATTCTGTTTAGGAATTCAATTATTTTCTAAATAATTAAAATTCTGTTTAGGAATTCAATTATTTTCTAAGTAATTGAATGATTTTTATAAATTCAATTATGTTCTAAGTAAGTGAATTCTTTTTAGGAATTAAGTTATTTAAAACAAAAATTAAATAAAATGCCACAAAGACAAACGTAGAATTCAATAAGTTAAAAAATTTTCTGTAAAAATCTGCGTAAAAATTTATGTCTTTTTATTATTAATATAATTTTTTGAAAAATAGAATCAATTAAATTCGAAGTTACAAAAAATTTGTCGAGGGAAAACAATTATTTAAAACTTTTTTTATAAAATTCTTTGCATGAATTAAATTCTTTTTATAAACATTTAAGTTCTTTCTTGAATAAAAGAATTCGCTGCAGGAATTCAATTTATTATCGTGATAAGAAAAATGTAAATATTTTTCACTAAAATTAGGAAAAATTTAGAAAAATAAAAAATATATAGGATACAGGAATTATTTTCGCCCGTTTTGTTAAGTGTCGAAAACATATGTTTTTTTGGTCCTGAAGTTTAACTTTTTTAGTTTTAAAGCTACTTTTTACTACTTTCTTTAACTATAATATTTTCATTAAATAAATGCAATTATTTTTAAGAGTAATGGATTTTTTCTTGGAATTTCAATTATTTTTAAAAGATAGATCGTTATTCCGTGGAGGTCTTCATTTATAATTTTTGTATAGATTAATAAAAATTGCTATCAAAATTTAAATAATTAAAAATAACATTTTGAGCAAGATAAATTTAAAACAAAGCTAATCTACAATTTTTTTGCTTCTTAGGTACCTTTATTTGGAGAGCGTCAAAAATATTGTTGTTATTTGTATATTACTATTTTTTAATTATACTTTTTAATATTATTATATTATATTATAATAATAATAGTTTATTACTATTCTTACCATTATTATTATTATTATTATTATTATTATTATTATTATTATTATCATAATTATTATTATTATTATTATTTATTTATTTATTTATGTCTCTGCCCGCAATTGAATTATAAAACATTATTATAATATTGAAACAAAAATAAATTTTTTTTATTATTATTATATATTGTACATGATGGCCTTTGAAAAATCCCAAAGGACAGTGTAAAGAAGCGCAAGTGTATTATATATATATATATATATATATATATATATATATATATATATATATATATATATCCATAAAGAGGCGCCATGAAATGAAATTCAATCTTTGACGTAGCAAAATTTGCATACTTTCCCCGTTCGGAAGCGAAAGACTGTCAACATCTAAACATGACATTAGCATAAAAGGGCCGAGGGATCGATTCTCACTGTCCGTAAAAGTTTTGAGAAGCGAGAAGAAGAAAAAAAAAGGTGAAGAAGAAATTTTAGATCAAGAAAAATATGAATGAAAGGTTATCTCTGATCTTATATATATATATATACTTATTTTTGATGATCTTCACCTCATCGAGCATCATATATAATGTCTGCTTTTGCCTAATGGCTAATGTATGCTCTTGTATTTTTTTCCTTTCTAAAAAGTTTAATTTATTTTTTTTTCTTTTCAATATTGGTTGACCAAAATCGTGTTTTAGAAAAAAAAAACGATCGATATCGATAAATATACATCACAGAGGTTACCGTTTCGAACCTTCGAACGAACTGTTCACAATATGTATATACATATTATAAATACAAAAACAAATACAAATACAAACATATATTTATATTTATATACACGAATCGATTGTCGAAATAGACAAAGATTTGACAAAAAAGAATTCAATATTTACATATTTTTGATGAGTTCGCCTTCGATAATTCTTTTTCAAACCTTTTAGGGAAAATTACTATTATATAGAAAAGTTAAGGATTTTATGGATTTTATATATTTTTTATGGCTTTTGTTTTTACATAAGGTTTTGTTTTTTTATCTCGAAATTGTCACGAAATTAAGGTAGAAAACATGTTACTATTCGAATTTTCTATGGAAAAAACAACACGTTTATCTTGTATATATATATTTAATTAAAAGTATTTGAAGAAACATGCGTATAAACACAAAAAATGTTTAAATTATAATTCAGCTGTGATTTAATTTTCTCCAATTAAAAAAAGGGGAATAAATTCTATTTAATTTTTTTCGAACATGGAATTGAATTTCTAAAAAGCATTTTATTATTTACAAAGTGATTTAATTCTTGCGAACGATTTTATTAGAATATTTGAAAATAATTGAATTACGAAGAAAAAATTAATTACTTAAAAAAAAATTGAATTTAAAAGAAAAAAATTAATATTTTGAAATATTGAATTTCCAAAAAAATTCATTCCTTTTAAAAATAATTGAAATTCCAAGAAAAAATCCATTACTTTTAAAAATAATTGCATTTTTTTAATGAATATATTATAGTTTAAAAAAGTAGCTTTCAAACTAAAAAAATTAAACTTTAGGACCAAAAAAAACATATGTTTTCGAAACTTAACAAAATGGGCAAAAATAATTCCTGTATCCTATATATTTTTTATTTTTCTAACTTTTACCTAATTTTCGTGAAAAATATTTACATTTTTCTTATCACGATAATAAATTGAATTCCTGCAACGAATTCTTTTGTTTAAGAAAAACTTAAATGTTTATAAAAAGAATTTAATTCTTGCAAAGAATTTTATAAAAAATTTTTAATTATTTTTTTTGCTTCGACAAATTTTTGTAACTTCGAATTTAATTAATTCTACTTTTCAAAAAATTGTATTAATAATAAAAAGAAATAAATTTTTACGCAGATTTGTACAGAAAATTTTTTAACTTATTGAATTCTGCGTTTGTCTTTGTGGCATTTTATTTAATTTTTGTTTTAAATAATTGAATTCCTAAAAAGCATTCACTTACTTAGAACATAATTGAATTTATAAAAATCATTCAATTACTTAGAAAATAATTGAATTCCTAAACAGAATTCTAATTAGTTAGAAATTAATTGACTTCTTGCAAAACGGTTTCCTTCATAATTTTTTTTAAATAATTAAATTTTGCAGAAAAAATTTATTAGAATTTTGCAAAAAAATTGAATTTTTGTGATTAATATTTGTAATTTTTGAAAATAATTGAATTTTGCAAAGAATTTTATTAAAATGACTATTCAAAAATTATTGAATTTTCGGAAATAAATTGTTATTTATCGACATAATTGAATTTCTTTCGAATAAAATTATTTAAATGTAAAAAATTGAATTCTTGGGGAGAATTTTCTTAAAATCTAAAAAAATTGTTGTATTATTTTAAAAAATTTGAAAATAATTGAATTCAGGTTAAAATTGTAAAATTTATTCTAAATACAAGAATTCATTGATGACTTTTATTATTTAAACAAATAATTTAATTCTTGCTTAGAATTTCATGAGAAATTTGTTTAAAAGATTGAATATCCATGAAGAATGTTTTAATTAATGAAAATAAATAAATTTTTGTGATAAATATTGTAATTTATAAAAATAATTTAATTCTTGCTTGGAATTTTATGAAAAATTTGTATAAAAAACCGAATTACTATGAATACTGTTATAATTAGTGAATTTCTCTTTTTTCCAGAAAAATTAGCACTTTGTAACAAACATTTTAGGACTAGGTAATTAATCTTTTCATTTTTTCTAAAAAAAAAAATTAAAAAACAGTTGGAGAATTAAAATTAGAAAATATTTTTCACATTTTCTGCTTCACAATGACAATTTATAAGCAAAGTACAAATTTTAAGTAGAAAAAAAGTTATAAATGAAATTTTGTTTAAGAAATTTGATATTAATTTTGGAAAAAATATTTACAGAATTTGTTTGTTAAAAACTATATTATCGAAATTATAATAGAAATAAATAAATAAAACAATTTTTATTTTATAAAACAATTTTTCGATACCCGAATTTTTTAATAATAGTTTCAGTTATTTTCAAATTATTTAAATATATTACGATTATTTTTATTCTGACTTTTGGGCAGAAAAATTTTTATTTCATTTGTTTTTCTTGAGGAATTTATTGAACACTTGATCAGGGTTGTCACGCATTTGTTCATTTGAATGTTCCAGATTTTTTCAGTTTAAAAAGTGGAAATTTTCCAGGTTTTTAGAATAAAATTATTTTTTACCACATAAATAATACGAAATAATTGATTTCCTTTGACGATTTTTAATAATATTTTTAAGAAGATAGAAATTCATAAAAAATTTGAAAATAGAATTTATATGAAATTGAGAAAACTTTTGAAAATAATTAAATTTTTGTCAAGAATTTTATTAAAATTTTTTTAAATAATTGAATTTTGGCAAAAATTTTGTTAACAATTTTTAAAATTATTGAAATTTCGACGAGAATATTGAAAAACTTTTGAAAATAATTGAGTTTTTGGAATCATTAATAATTCTTCCAAAATTCAATTTTTTTAGTGTTGTAATTAAAATTTATCCATAAATCCATTATTATGTTTAATAATTAAAGTTTTTCATAAACCTAAATTATCTTTAAAATCTGTAAAGTTCAATTGTTGTTAAAAATAAAAAAAATAAAGAAATAAATAATAAATAAATAGAAATAGAAGATTGAATATCCATGAAAAATGTTTTAATTAGTGAAAATAATTAAATTTTTGTGATAAATATTGTAATTTATAAAAATAATTCGATTCTTGTTTGAAATTTTTTGAAAAATTTGTATGAAAAACTGAATTTCCATGAATAATGTTATAATTAGTGAATTTCTCTTATTCTTTCCAGAAAATTAGAACTTTGTAACAAACATTTTAGGACTAGGAAATTAATCTTTTCATTTTTTCTAAAAAAAAAAATTAAAAAACAGCTGGGAAAATTAAAATTAGAAAATATTTTACACATTTTCTGCTTCTCAATTACAATTTATAAACAAAGTTCAAGTTTTAAGTAGAAAAAAATTTATAAATCAAATTTTCTTGAAGAAATTTGATATTTATTTTGGAAAAAATATTTACCTGATTTCTGTTTGTTAAAAGCTAAATTACATTATATATATAAATTAAATTAAATTAAACTAAATTAAATTATATATTCTGATTTTTTCAGTTTAAAAAATGTAAAATTTCCAGGTTTTTAAAACAACATTATTTTTTAACCACATTAATAATACGAAATAATTGATTTCGTTTGACGATTTTTAATAACATTTTTAAGAAGAAAGAAATTCATAAACAATTTGTAAATAATAGAATTTATATGAAATTGAGAAAGATTTTTGAAAATAATTGAATATTTGGTAAGAATTTTATTTAAATTTTTTTAAATAATTGAATTTTGGCAAAAATTTTGTTAACAATTTTTAAAATTATTGAAATTTCGACGAGAATATTAAAAAACTTTTGAACATAATTGAGTTCTTGCAATCATTTATAATTTTTCCAAAATTCAATTTTTTTAGTGTTTTAAGTAAAATTCATCCATAAATTCATTATTATTTTTAATAATTAAAGTTTTTCATAAACCTAAATTATCTTTAAAATCTGTAAAGTTTAATTGTTGTTAAAAATAGAAAAAGTTTGCAATAAATAAAATCTTTTCAATGATGAGAAATCTAAACATTCAGAACTTTTTAAGAATTTTCGAAATTGGATATTCTTTTAGTACTTTTGACAAAATTTTCAGTCTTTTTCTCGACTTTCCTGAATATATTTAGAAAAATAGTAATTTTGAGTAGAATTCTTCTGAATAATTGAATTTTTTAATGTTAACGAAACAAGAAACGTCACGCGCTCTTAGCGCGCCTTATTTTTCTATAGTTTAAAAATATTCTTTATGGAATTTGAAGGGAAAGTGAGAAAATACAATTTTTCTATGGCAACCCTGTTAATGAAAGAATATTTTCTTTTTCTCTTTTGTATAAACAAAAATATATGTAGCTAATGATTTGAATCGTGCCGAGTCGTTGCGAGGTTAAGGTCCTATTTACATTTCTTGTATATAAAGGAGAATTATAAGTTTGAAAAAAAAATTTTTTCTTTTCCTTTTTATGCTTTTTTTGACAAGAGAACTTGGATTCGGTGCCTAGTATCGAACCAATCGACACCGAATGTTGCCCACACGCAGTACAAGTTACCGCAGCATGTACCCAACTTGTATCGTGAGACATGGCGTCATAAATACTAGTGGACATCGAGGGCACATGTGAGCCCTTCCTCCATTCTTAAAAAAAAAAGTGTTTCATCTCTTTTTCACTTGTTGCCTTAACCACGATTTTCTGTTCCAGTCATCTTATTGCTAAGTCATATTATACCTTTGGCTTCTCTCTCTCTCTCTCTCTTTCTCTCTTATTTTCTCTCTTATTTTCTCTTTAGCAAACCTGCGACTACAAGCAGGATCTTGGTCTTAAACTGCATCCTGTCCACAGTGCAGGACGTTTGTATGTTGTGAACTGAACAGCATCCGCACGTCGATCGCTTCAGGCAATCGATACCTTCATACATCTACAATCCAATCAGAAAATATCAAGTTGAATCGATGAAAAATTTTCTCATGATCATTTTCAATTGGTCTTTATACAATATTACCCCTTATAAATATACTTTCGGAGGATACATATAATATCTTTAATTATTTCTGTCTCCTTTTTTCCTTTTTTAATTTTTTCTCCTGTTTTTTTTTTTTTTTTTGTAAAAAATGATTCTTATAAATAAAGAAAGACAGTATTTGTCAAAAAAAAATATTAAAAAGCAAAAAATAAAGCACATTTTTCGAGAGTCAAGAAAAGTTGAATCCTCTCGACGAAACGCACGGACTGTGAGAAAGACCGCGAGTCAGAGATTGGACGGTTGGGAAAGAGAAAGGGAAGTGTTACCCCTACCAGACGATCGACTCGAAAAGTCGAAATAATTCAATTCTAAGAAAAAAATTCATTTTCAGTCAAAACATTCAGTTTCATTATATCATTTATTAATAATTAATAACAATATTAATTTATTCTTTAATTTCTATTGTTAGAATTCAAAGTTTATTTGGAAAAAAGGAAAAAAATATTTACCAACAATAATGGTAATTTTTTTTTAATAATTAAACTTTAAACAAGAATTTTATTATTTTGAGAAAATAATTTAAATGTTGACGAGAAATATCGAAGTTAAGTAAAATTGTTAACTTCATTCGTTGAACATTGAAAAAGTTTCTAAAACTTCCAATTGAATGATAAGTTAATTTGTTTACGCAAATTGTAAACGCAGCTCTTATTTAAAAATGAATTTTGAAATATTTAAGTAAACTTATTCATTGTAAATAATTTATTTATTTTATGATAGTTGTTAAAGATTTAAGTATTTTTAAAAAGGAATTTTTGTCAGAAAAAAAAATAAATAAAATTAAAAAAAATAAATAGAAAAATAAATAACTAAAAACTAAATAAAAACTAAAAATAAATAAATAAATAATAATAATAAGCATTCTATGAAAATTTTATTAATTACTGTTTCAGTTTAATTATCAACATGGTTTTTAATTAATAAAAAGAAAATTTTAATTACACTTTGGTAAATCTATTAAGAAATAGGTTATTGTGTGATTGAAAAATTTCTTTGTAAATAAATCAGCGCTCTTCTTTCGACATTTTGATTACGTTTAATGACCAAAATGTTGAGGTCGGAACGATTTATATCGGGACATATAAACGACAAGCAAAAATTAAAAGAGAGAGGATTCTTTTATTTAGAAGACATAGTCTAAATCCTTCTCTTAATGAATATTCTGACAGTTAATTGCTGTATTAGGTTATAATTAACAATTAGACATTAATTGCCCCTTTTTGGATATTATGGGACTAGAAATATAATTTTGACTTATTTGTATCGTTAATAACTTAATAGTAAGACACTTATTATACTTTAAACATAAATTATAAAATTAATAAAAAAAATTTTTAAATGCATAGAAAAAAATGTTCTTTTTGTTAAATTCTTCTATGTCTTCTAAAATTTTTAAATTTTAAATTTATTTTTAAATTTATTTAAAATTTAAACAAAATTTTTTCGATTGCGATTTGTTTCTATACCTTTGTTGTACAATTTGTCAATTTACCAAAAAAAAAGTGTTAACAAGTATTTTAAAAAGAAATTAAATTATTTAAATTCTCACATTTTTGAAAAGCAGGAAAACGAAATTTTTTTATCTAATTATTATTAATAATTTTAATAATTTAAAAACAATTCAATTATACGTTTAAAAAAATTAATTGTACAGAATTATTAGCTCAATGGAAAAAAATTAAAATTTTCCAAAGTTTTTAAACTTAAAACCCTTTCAAAATTTAATTAGATATTTCTAAAAATAAAATGCACATTCTATAATTTAATAGCTTTTAATATTCATTTGTAATCTAAATTTTTAACTAAAATCCATTTTTAAATTAATTTTTAATAGAAAATTCTACGATAATT
Organism: Leptopilina drosophilae; assembly: GCA_032873175.1. NCBI lineage: Eukaryota > Metazoa > Arthropoda > Insecta > Hymenoptera > Figitidae > Leptopilina > Leptopilina drosophilae. The sequence goes on along the minus strand of CM065486.1, from coordinate 37,361,802 downwards.
CATTTAATTAAATACGAAAATAAATAATTTATTGAACAATTAAATTAAATTAATAATGTTAATGTCAATGTTTTAATGTTTATAAAATTATTTATTTTGTAAAATTCATTGAATTAAAGAAAATTGTTTAGAATTATTGAATTATTGCAAAGAGATTTTATTAAAAATATTTAATATAAATTATGAATAATAATATAATAATAATAATAACAATAACAATAATAATAATAATAATAATGGTAATAATATTTATAATAATAATAATAATTATAATAATAATAATATAGTAAAATAATAATAAAAATAATTATAATAAATATAAATTAATTGACAAATTACATTTTCAGAAATTCTATTTTTCTTTTAAACTATTGAAACATTAAAAATAATGAAATTTCTAAAAAAAAATAATTATATAAAAAAGTAATTCAATTCCTGCAAAAAATTTTATTATTTACTAATATAAGTGAATTATGAGTGAAAAAATTTTCAAAAAATTTATTAATTATTGTATTCCTCTAAAATATTTATTAATTATGAAAATAATTAAATCTTCGAGTACAATTTTACTTAATTTTTTTAAATAATTTAATTTTTTTTCGAAAACTTTATTAGAATTTAGTGATTATTGAAAATTATTGAATTGAGGAAAATTTCTAAAAATATTTCAATTGTAGAGAAGAATTTTATTATTTATAAAGATATTTGAAATTTTAAAGAACATTTTTTTTTTTTTTTTTAACATAATTTGAATTTAAGCGAGAAAATTTATTACTTTTGGAAATAATTGATTTTCTACAATCGTTTTTAAATTGTAACTTCTCAAAAACACATTTTTTTATATTTTAGAGTTTCTTACAAAGTTTCAGCTCAATTTATTAATTTTTTTTCCCATGTTTATATTTTAAAAAAATTCAATTATACGTTTTCAGAAAAATTAATTGTACTGAATTATTAGTTCGATGGAAAAAAATTAAAATTTTCCGAAGATTTCAAACTTAAAACTCAATTGTAATTTAAATTTTTAACTAAAATCCATTTTTAAATTAATATTTACTAGAAACTTCTAGGATAATTCATTTAATTAAATAAAAAAATAAATAATTCATTGAAGAATTAAATGTTTATAGAATTATTTATTTTGTAAAATTCATTATATTAAAGAAAGTTGTTAAGAATTATTAGAAAGAGATTTTATTAAAAATATTTAATATTAATTATATAATAATAATAATAATAATAATAATAATAATAATATAACGAAAATAATAAAAATAAAAATAAATAAATTGACAAATTACTTTTTGAAGAACTGTATTTTGTATTAAACCATTAAAAGTAATTAAATTACTAAAAAGAAATTATTACTAAAAAAAAATTTTCTCCCTGCAAGAATATTTATTTTTTATGAATATAAGTGAATTATTTATAAAGAAATTTTCAAAAAATATGTTATAAAATTTCTTTCTGTGAAATATTTATTATTTATGAAAATAATTAAATCTTTAAGTATAATTTTAGTTAATTTTTTTTAGATAAAGAAAAATTTAATCCCTGCAAAAAAATTTATTTTTTATGAATATAAGTAAATTATTTAAGCGAATATTATTATTATAATATTATTATTATTATTATTATTATTATTATTAGAGAATATTATTATTTATTATTTTATTTAATTTTCAAAAAATTTGTTATAAAATTGTCTTTCTGTGAAATATTTATTATTTATGAAAATAATTAAATCTTTGAGTATAATTTTAGTTAATTTTTTCTTTAAGGGCATTTGAACCATTATGACGTCACAATTTAGGCAAAGCATGTATTTTAATATTGTGACGTCATAATGGTTCAAATAACCTTAAATAATTAAATTTTTTTTGGAAAATTTTATTAGAATGGTGATTATTGAAAATTATTGAATTGAGGAAAATTTATAATATAAAAATTTATTAAATTATTAATTAAATTATATTAATTAAATTTTATAAATTTATTATATGAAAATATTTCAATTGCAATTGAACTATTTTCAGAAAGATATATTTTTAGACAAGAATTTTATTATTTTATAAAAGTAATTAAAATTTTAGGGAACATTTTAAAACATTTTTGTTTAAACATAATTTGAATTTAAGCGAAGAAATTTATTACTTTTGGAAATAATTGATTTTCTACAATCGTTTTTAAATTCTAATTTTTCAAAAATTCCATTTTTTTATATTTTAGAGTTTCTCAGAAAGTTTCAGCTCAATTTATTAATTTTTTACCATGTTTTAGTAATTTTTTTTATGACTATTGATTGGAAAAATTACCACTGAAGTCACATGGAACTCAAAAATTTGAAAAATAACTTTTCAATCATTCTTCAATTTTTATTTATAATAATAGCAATAATAATAATAATAATAATAATAATAATAATAATAATAATAATAATAATTGAAGAAAGTGAATTTATCATTCGGTAGTATTAATATTAAAGGTGAAAGAATTTAATCTATTATCCGAATCAAATCGAATTTTTAAATAATAATAATTATAATAATAATGATTTTATTTTTATTGATTGATTTTATTTTAATTTTATTTATTTATTTTAATTTTATTTATTTATTTTTTTAATTTTACTATTTTTTGTGGTTGCCACAAAAAAGTATCGTATTTTAGTGCTTCAGTTTGAGAAAAAAAAATCGAGAAGACCATATTGTAGAATGAGAAAGATCAGTGAAAAGTTGATAGCAGACAGGCGCGGTAGCCGTAGAGTCTCTTTTCAAGCCTCAGGACCAGGGCGAGTTTATCTTTAAAGACCGCGGAGAACAAGAAGTGAGAGAGAGAGAGAGAGAAAAAATAAAGAGGAGGGAGAGACAAGAAAGCCAAGGAGGAATTCACGAACTGCAAAATGCAATTATCGGCATTAGTCCGCGGGGTATCACGATTCACTGGGGCTGGTCCTTCTCCTTCGAGAGTCGAGAGGAGTGGGTGGTGGTTGTGGTGGTGGTGCAGTACCGGGTGTATTATAAAAGGGTTAATGTCGGCCTCACGCTTTTCAAAGACCACGAGAATAGTCGCTTTCTTTCATTTCTTCATTTTTTTTCTCTCTCTCCCTCTCTCTCTCTCTCTCTCTCTCGAAATAAATTCGTCCTTAATTAACTTCTGAGTCGTAAAGAAATTCTTGGACATTTTTTTATATATATACACATAAATGCGCGGGAAAAATAACCTCTTTGTGAAATCTTGTATTTCAATTTTTTTTCTCTCTTTTTTAACTTAAAAAAAAGGAATTTTTGTTTTTACAAAATAAAATCCTTTCACTATTCAAACTAGTCTCTTATTGTATCCACTATTTTTAATTTTTTAAATCTGACATCGAATTCGTAATCAGCGACCTAAAAAACCCCCGAGTGTCAAGTTTCAGACGAATTCATCGAGTTTTTAAAAATTCGTCCGCCATATTGGATCTGCCATTTTGAATTTTTGAAATCTAACATTGAATTCGTAATCAGCGACCCCGAAAACCCCTGAGTAACAAGTTTCAGACGAAATTATGAAGTTTATAAAAAGTCGTCCGCCATATTGGATCCGCCATTTTGAATTTTTGAAATCTAACATTGAATTCGTAATCAGCGACCCCGAAAACCCCTGAGTAACAAGTTTCAGACGAAATCATGTAGTTTATAAAAAGTCGTCCGCCATATTGGATCCGCCATTTTGAATTTTGCAAATCTAATAACAGATTCGTAATCAGCGACCCCGAAAACCCCTGAGTAACAAGTTTCAGACGAAATCATGAAGTTTTTAAAAAATCTTCCGCCATATTGGATCCACCATTTTGAATTTTGAAAATCTAATCAAAGATTCGTAATCAGCGACCTCGAAAACCCCCGAGTGTCAAGTTTCAGACGAATTCATCAAGTTTTTAAAAATTCGTCCGCCATATTGGATCCGCCATTTTGAATTTTTGAAAACTGACATCGAATTCGTAATCAGTGACTCTAGAAACCCTCAGGGTAATAAATTTAAAAATTTAAAAACAAAATGAAATGAAAATAAGAATGAAAATAAAAATGAAAGTAAAGATGAAAATAAAAATGAAAATAAAAATGAAAATCAGAAGGAAAATAATAATGAAAATGAAAAAGGAAATGAAAATGAAATGAAAATATTTATTTTCACGTATATACATATATGTGGAAAATGAAGAAAATTGTTTTGTTAAATTCCATAGATTTAAATAAATATGCGCAGGTAAATTTAGGGGGTGTCACGTTGAATTTACTACTGCGCTTTATACGAAAATTTAAAGAGTAATTTAAGAAGAATCAACCCATGAAAATTATGGTGGCGAAAGAATTTAGAATTAATAACTTATCAAGTCGTGTGGAGAATGCTAAGTGGCGGCTTCACACCTATATGGGGTAACTCAAAACAAATTGGAAAAAAATGTAACAATTTGTTTTTTCTATGACTTTGAAAAAAATGTTGTTAAATGAACAAAATTTATATTCTGCGTAAGATTTATTTGAATATTTCATTTAATCCATTTTTTTCTTCACACCTTTCAGATATTTAATACATTTAATATTATTATTTTATTAATTTTTAATAATTAATTAATTTTAATTAATAATATTAATTAATTTTTAATAATTAATTAATTGTAATTAATAATATTAATTAATTTTAATTAATAATATTAATTAATTTTAATTAATAATATTAATTAATTTTAAAACATTTAATTTTATCTTTATAGAAAAAAATAATAAAAACAGCAAATTTTAGTTTCCAGGTAAACAGTTTATAAAAGATTTTTATTTTTCTGAATTTTTACTTTCAACAACAGTGAAAGCGAAAGTGAAAATAAAAGTTAACGTAAAATAAAAAATTTGTGAAAGTGAAAATAAGCAGTTAGCAAATTGAAAAAATTTTTTTACATTTTTACTGTTACCATAAATAAACGCAAATGTGAAAATGGAAGCGAAAGTAAAACACTTTCGCTATCAATGGAAATGAAAGTGAAAATGAAAGAAAAAATTTGTGAAAATGAAAAGAAAAATTTATTAGACTGAAAAAGTTAGTTAATTTATTAATTCACCACTCGTTTATTATTATACTTTCTTTTTCTCTTTCACTTTATTTTGTTAATTAGTGATATTTTTTTATCGACTAATAATGAAACATTTCTACTAATTATTAGTAGAATTCTACTGAGGAATTAGTAAAATTCTACTTTAATAACAATTAATAAGATCAATTAATTTAGTAATGATTTTACTAACAATTTGTGACATTTTACTATTTGTTACTAAAATAATTTCACTAATTGCTTCGTAGAATTCTACCAACAATTAGTAAAATGTTCCAAATTTTACTAATTGTTGGTAGAATTTTACTAATTGCTTAGTCGAATTGTAATAAAAATTAGTAAAATGTCCCAAATTGTTACTAAAATTATTACTAAATAGCTAAAATAACGCGCGCGTGAAGTTTCTTTTGTCATTAATATTGAAAAATTTAATTTCGAAAATTCATAAAAAACCTCTGAATGTTAGATTCCTCATCATTGAAAAGATTTTATTTATTTCAAACTTTTTCTATTTTTAACAACAATTGAACTTTACAAATTTTAAAGATAATTTAGGTTTATGAAAAACTTTAATAATTCAAATTCTTAGGAAATTCGTTATATTTTTTAATATACATTTCATTGATTATTAAAAATAATAATGGATTTATGGATGAATTTTACTTAAAACACTAAAAAAATTGAATTTTGGAAAAATTATAAATGATTGCAAAAACTCAATTATGTTCAAAAGTTTTTTTCATATTCTTGTCGAAATTTTAATTGTTTTAAAAATTGTTAACAACATTTTTGTCAAAACTCAATTATTTAAACAATTTTTAATGAAATTCTTGCCAAAAATTCAATTATTTTCAAAAATTTTCTTGAATTTCATATGAATTCGATTATTTACTATAGCTTTTTATAAATTTCTTCATAAATTTCTTAAGAAAAAGAAATGAAATAAAAATTTTTCTGCCCAAAAGTTAGAATAAGAATAATCGTAATATATTTAAATTATTTGCAAAAAACTGAAAATATTATTAAAAAATTGGGGTATCCAAAAATTGTTTTATAAAATAAAAATTGTTTTGTTTATTTATTTTTTATTATAATTTCGATAATATAGTTTTTAACGAACAGAAATTCGGTAAATATTTTTTTCAAAATAAATATCAAATTTCTTCAAGAAAATTTGATTTTTAATTTTTTTTACTTAAAACTTGTACTTTGTTTAAAAATTGTCATTGAGAAGCAGAAAATGTGAAAGATATTTTCTAATTTTAATTTTCTAACTGTTTTTTAATTTTTCTTAGAAAAAATGAAAAATTAATTACCTAGTCCTAAAATGTTCGTTACAAAGTGCTAATTTTTCTGGAAAGAAGAGAAATTCACTAATTATAACATTTTTCATAGAAATTCAGTTTTTTATACAAATTTTTCATAAAATTCCAAGCAAGAATCGAATTATTTTTATAAATTACAATATTTATCACAAAAATTTAATTATTTTCACTAATTAAAACATTCTTCATGGATATTCAATCTTTTAAACAAATTTCTCATGGAATTCTAAGCAAGAATTAAATTATTTGTTTAAAGAATAAAAGTCATCAATGAATTCTTGTATTTAGAATAAATTTTACAATTTTAACCGGAATTCAATCATTTTAAAATTTTTTAAAATAAGACAATTATTTTCCAAATTTCAAGAAATTTCTCCCCAAGAATTCAATTTTTTACATTTAAATATTTTTAATCGAAAGAAATTCAATTACGTCGATAAATAACAATTTATTCCCGAAAATTCAATAATTTTGAATAGTCATTTTAATAAAATTCTTTGCAAAATTCAATTATTTTCAAAAATTACAAATATTAATCACGAAACTTCAATTTTTTTTGCAAAAGTCTAACAAATTTTTTCTGCAAAATTTAATTATTTAAAAAAATTATAAAGGAAACCGTTTTGCAAGAATTCAGTTAATTTCTAACTAATTAGAATTCTGTTTAGGAATTCATTTATTTTTTAAGTATAATTAAATGATTTTTATAAATTCAATTATGTTCTAAGTAATTGAATGCTTTTTAGGAATTCAATTATTTAAAACAAAAATTAAATAAAATGCCACAAAGACAAACGCAGAATTCAATAAGTTAAAAAATTTTCTTTACAAATCTTCGTTAAAAATTTATTTCTTTTTATTAATAATATAATAATACAATTATTGGGAAATGAAATTAATTGAATTTGATTTATAACTTTTTTTTCTACTTAAAACTTGTACTTTATTTACAAATTGTCATTGAGAAGCAGAAAATGTGCAAAATATTTTCTAATTTTAATTTTCCAAGTGTTTTTTAATTTTTTTTTTTAGAAAAAATGAAAAGATTAATTACCTAGTCCTAAAATGAATGTTACAAATTTGCTAAGTCTTCTGGAAAGAAGAGAAATATTGAAAAATAACAATTATCATTTTTGTAAATTAATAAAAATAGTTTTTTATTACTTGAAAAATCAAAAAGTATTTCTAAATAAAATAAATAACTAAAATAAATAACCTATTAATAAATTTAAAAAGTAAGAGTGAAAAATAAAGAAAAATAATATTATCTATCAAAACATCAAAAAAACAAAAGCATAATCATGACTATAACTTTAGATGTGGACAGACTGCACTGAGAAAACATTATACTTAATAATTTAAATAGAAAACAAATTTTAAGGGATTTTGTTCAGTTGAAATTAGTTTGTAAGCTTAATTCCACATCCAGAGAAATGGTATATTTGTCTCAGAACCAACTAGACTTTTTATTTGTTTCAAATAAATTTTATTTATAGTTTAAAAAAAATTTTATTTAACTCAAATATATGTTTTATTTAAATCAAATATAAATTTTGTTTAAAACAAATAAAAAGTCTAGTTGGTTCTGAGACAAATATACATTTATTTAAGTCAAATAAAATATATTTGGTTTAAATAATAATTTTCTCTGGGTGCAATATATATAAAATATCTACTACTTTAATTCAAAAATGTTATTTGTCTAAATAATTATATTTAATTCAAACATATTTTCCGTTTTGATTTAAAGAAAAAGTATGTTTAAAAATTTTATCTTTGATTCAAACTTGAAAGTTGGTTATGAATAATTTAAAATAAACCACAACTTACGTTTAAATTAAATATATAATTTTGTTAAATGACCAAAAGAATATGTTTGAATTAAACTTAAATTTGTTTGACTGTATAGCAAAGATATTTTAATTTTAATTTAAACAAAATATGTTTGAATCAAATATATCGTTTTCTCAGTGTGGACAGAATGAATGAATACGACGATTCACTGCAAAATGATACCAATTTTTGGTACTAAATCGTAATTTTGTTCTATTTTAGTACCAAAATGGGTTCTAATTTAAAACTTTTTTTTACAGTAATTATTATAGTTATAATTAATAATTAATTGAAGGACAAGTTTTTGTCATTTCATTGCACTAGAAACTTTCTACAAATTCTTCAAATTCTACAAAATTGAGAGATTCATTTTCACAAAGTGAAAATAAAATAAAAATAAAATAATTAAAAAAAAAGTGATAGTGGAAATAAACTTAAGAATAGTCCAAATGATCTAAAATTGGAACCAGAAGTACGGAGATCTATTTTTGTTCCTTAAAAGAAACAAATAAATAAATTATTATTATTTTTTTTTTGTTTTTTGTGGCAAAGTTTACAATTAATCAAAAGTCTACAGTTTGAAAGAAATTTGCTTCTTTTTTAATTTTTTTACAATTCTTTGAAAAATGATGACTATCTAGGAAAGTATTTTCAAAAAAAAAAGATAAAATTGAAAGATGATTTTTTGAGTGACACCCTGTATAGGTAAAAGTGCTTAGGAAGGATTATATACATGTGTGTATACGAAGCCCAGTAGCCCAGGGCCATAAGGTCGGTCCTCCTTCTGCAACCCTCTCACCTATACACAAAGAAAAATTGCGTCCACACACAACAAGTGTGGACATACACTTCTATATATATATATTATATTAACTCGGGCCTCACTTTGCGTCCACGTACATATATCTGTATCTCAATCCTGATGCCGCTTTATACGGAGCAAATGAGAGAGTAAAGAGAAGAACAAGACGAAGGAGGGGGGGGGAGAATAAAGAATAAAAACGAGAAGGATGATAAATATAAGAAGATGCGAATAAGTGAGGAGAAAGAGCGACAAGAATGAAAAGGGATGGAACTTGGTCTCTAGCGCGTTGCGTTGCGTTGGACCCTGACTCCGTAATTTTCTAATTATATACTCGAAAATAATTGGTTATTATCCACCCCAACCCACCCCCTTCTTCCTCTTGTCGGAAAGAGAGCTCGTGTGTGATGCTGTTGCTGCTGCTCCTGCTGCTGCTACTTTTGCTGCTTCTACGATCCATGTCTCAAAGCCTAAAGCGAATCACGAGCATATATATACGTTATACGGACATGCATATACATTTCTACAAAAAACGTTTATAATAACTTATAAATTACAATCACTTTCGATGTAGAGAGAGAGAGAGAGAGAGAGAGAGAGAGATTTTAATTTAGATAATTCCATTCGTAGAAAATAGAATTTATTTATATGGGTGAATTTTCTGAAAGTTTTCAGAAAAAGAGACATTTTCAGAGACATTTTTTATGTCTCGATTAATTTTACAAAATCAACTCTTTAATAATTGTGACGCGATCTGAAGAAAGGGACCTTAGAAGCAAATCACTTTAATGTTATGTTAGTGCTACTTTTTTGTTGATTAAAAGTTTCTTTTTACTTTTTGCAAATTAAAATCAGTATTTATTAAATATTTCAGTTATAATGAAAACTTAAACATTAATGATTAACATTAACAGTTAATCATTTTTTTGTATTTTCATTTCGAAAATTGCAAACATAACCTATAATTTTTTGCTTCTAAGGTCCCTTTCTTCAGATCGCGTCACAATTATTATCAATTTCCATAGTGAAAATTTAGCACTTATTTATCATTTTTAAAAGAAAATTAAATAATTTTATTCAACTTAATTTACGTAATAACTAAATTACTTTCATCTCCGAAGCCTTTTCAACATGTCTCCAAAAGAACTTCTACAATAAAATTAAATTTTCATGGTTTTTTTCAAATTCTCAGAAATTTTTTAAAAATATTGTCAGAAAGTACGTTTTTTCTATCATTATGTGCATTTTAAAAATTTGTAGACCTCACTTTTATTTTTTAATAAAAATGTTTAAACTTTGTCTTCAGTTTTAGATTAAAATTACTTTACAATGATTACTGACGCATTTTATACTTTAAAAATATTTTAAACAAAATTTTAATGCACATTAAAATAAAGCTGAGAATCTGACGTTAAATTTTCCTATATTTTATCTAGAAAAAGGAGAAAAATTATTGCTGTTATAAATAATCGAAATTTACATTTTTCTCCGAGTAAAAATTAATTTCATCTCCGAAGCCTTCCTTTTTAATAAATAACTGATTTTGTTTAAACAATTGCTAAACTATCAAATTTCCTTTGTTTATCTATAGATTCTGATAAGCAGCTCCATAAATTGGAAAATTGGAAAAAACTACATTTTCCTAGGAGAAATAGAAAGAAAGTTATAATAAATAACAACATTTATTTGTTTAAACAAATTATTAAATAATGCCTTCAAAAGTTGCGTCAACAAACTTTTAGGGAATTTTCAACACAACATTTTTTACAGTGTATATATATAAAACATGATATGGTATAGATTTTTCAAGAAAATTTAATAAAAAAATATATTTGAATTTAAAAAAATATTTTTCTTTTTATATTATTTCAAATTTTTTGAATTTTTTTCTCCAACTTTGACGTCATGCTTATTACAAGTAAAAAATTACAGGTTAATGCGCCTATAAAAAATTCTTATTCCGTAGAACATGAGCTTTAAAATAAGTCTAAAGATTTTAAAAAAGCGTTCATTATTTTAAAAGTTATTGAAATTTTTGCAAAACATTGAAAATTTTATTTTTAAGAATCAATTTTTAAGAATATCTTCTACAAATTTATTTTTAAGAATAAATTTTTGAGAATATCTTCTAAAAATTTTCCCCAAATGACTTCTATAGAAGATCTTATTTTTTTCAACATTTTATCGTCTTTCAAAATATAAACGAACAAAATTTTTAGTTTTTATGAATTTTATGTTAAAAATTTTTTTCTTTTCTTTAAAAATATAAGCGGACTGACAATTTCGGACGGTACTGTAGCTTTAGAAAATTAAAAATTGTTTTAAAATGTTCGTTAAAATCAAATTTAGGTTGAAAAAAAATTGTAAAGAGTCATTCCATTATATTTCGACTAAAGTCGTTGCTGACTAATTTTAAAAAATTGTAATATTTTGCAGGAATGATTTTAAAGATATTAGGATTTCCGAACAAAACGAATTTTTTAAATATTTTTTATATTTATTGTAAAACAAGCATCTAAAGTATATGAAGTCGTAAAAACTGTCACATTTTCATCTATTAGAAAATATTTAAAAAAAACACATAATTTATTATAAAAACGTAAAAAAAATTGAGATTTTATTAAGAATGAATTATTTTATTATTATAAATTGGTAGAAATAATTATCAATAAGAAATATTAAATAAAAAATTATTTTAAAGTTCACCTGGTAAATAACCTATTTTTGCAAATTTCATTCATTAAATGTGAGAAATAGAAATCATTAAATTAAATAAAACCTTATGAAATACAAAGTACCTGTGATTAACTTTTAGTTTTTCTCAACACTTTCTTCCTTTTTTCTTCATAAATGTTAAAAAATAAGCAATTAAAACTGGCACTTTGCTTATTTTCATTCTTAATAAAATCTAAATTTTTTTTTTACGTTTTTATAATAAATTATATGTTTTTTTAAATATTTTCTAATAGATAAAAATGAAATGAAAAAGAATTTTCCTTTTACAGTGTAGATTTCAACCACTAAAAACTACTTTTTCTGTATTTTCTGCAAAATTTCAGTTACTTTAAAATTTTAAATTCACTAATACACTACTACTAGAAATAAAAAAACTATTCTTGAATATGATCACAATTTTTAAAACGATTCAATTCTTTTAAAAAAATATCCGAATCACAATTTTCAATATATTTTATTATATTTTTATCAACATTCGCAATAGAATTCAATTATTTTAAAAAAAAATTGATAAAATTCATTCAAAATTCAAATATTTTTGTAAATAATAAAATTTCCATATAGGAATCAATTAATTTATAGAATATCTAGGATTATTTTGAAAAATTCAATTATTTTAGATTTTTATACAACTCTTGACAATAATTCAATTACTACCACTAATAATAAAATTTATCAAGAAAATTCATTTTTTTTAAAAATTTTTTGATTAAATTTTAGGCATAAGAATTTAATGATTTTTAATAAATTATAAAACTCATCGAAGAATTTCGATTACTTTTAAATTTTAATACTAATTTAAATCGAAAAATTCAATGTCAATATTCAATATTTTTATATTTTTATAAAATTCTTATGAGAAGAATTCAATTATTCTCAAAAAAAGCAAAATTGTTCAGATAAATAAACAGAATTTATTTTTTGTCAACATTTAAATACAATTTTTCGCAATAATTCAATTGTTGTAATTGAATATTATAATTATAAATAATAAAATTCTTAACAATTTTTAAAAATTTAAATAAAGTTCTGAATTCTTTTTGAAATTTTAATATAATTCTTAATAATTTTTGAAAATTTTAATGTAATTGTTTAGAATAATTCAATTATTGAATATTATAATTATAAATAACAAAATTCTTAATAATTTTTGAAAATTTTAATATAATTCTTTAGAATAATTCAATTATTAAATATTATAATTATAAAGAATAAAATTCTTAACAATTTTTGTAAATTTCAATAAAATTCTTTAGAGTAATTCAATTGTTTACAAAAACATTTAAGTTTTAATTTAAGATTTAGTAAGATTGTTCGAAAAATAAATCAATTTTTTTAAACGTACAATTTCAATTAATTTTTTCTAAAATAGTTCAATTATTCTTTAAGATTTGAATAAAATTCTTTCCAAGAATTCAATTATTTACAAAAATAACTCTTCGAAAAAATTCAATTATGTCGCGATAAATAACAAAATTCTTCACAAAAATTCAATTATTTTCATTAATTTTAATAAAATTCTTTGCAAAATTCAATTACTTTCATAAAAAAACAATATTCGACACAAGAATTCAATTAGATTTAAAAGTAATAAAATTTTTTTTTGTAAATTCAAGTACTGTAAAAATTTCCAAAAAAATTGTTCGCAAAAATTCAATTATTTACAAAAAGTATTAGAATTTTTACCAGGAATTTCATTATTCTGAGGCATTTTAATAAAATTCTTTGCAAAATTCAATTATTTTCATAAATAACAATCATTTTCATATAAGAAGTCAATTAGTTTTAAAAAGTAATAAATTTTTCATTGAATATTCAATTATTTTCAAAAATTCTAATAAAATCTTATGCAAAAATTCAATTATTTTCAGTAATAGAGTTTCCCATAATAATTCAATTGTTTAAAATAAAATTTTCATAATATTTATTATATTTCGATAAAATTAATGATTTTAACTATAATTTTTGTCAAATCCTAATGAAAAATTTAATTGTTTTCAAAAATAAGAATATTTTTCACAGAAATTCAATTCTTTTAAAAACATTTGACAACAAAATTTTTGCAATAAGTCAATTATTTTTATGGTAAATAAAATTCTTTGTAGGAATTAAATTTTTTTTGGAAATATTATAAAAATTCTTCGCAACTATTTTACACGACTTTATTCAAAAAAACAAAATTATTCTTAAACATTTAATTTTAATTATGCGAAAAAATTAATTATTTAAATGAATGTTATTTAAAAAATATTTGAAATTTCAATTTCTTACAAAATATTTTAATAAAATTGTTCGAAAGAATTCATTTATTTTAAGTTAATAATTTTAATTAAATTTCTTTGAAATAATTCAATTATTCTTAATGATGTTAATAAAATTCTTCGCAACCGTAAATTTAATTATTTACATAAATAAGACTTCTCAAAAATTCAATTATATCGATAAATAACAAAATTCTTCTAAAAAATTCAATTGTTTTGAGTCATTTTAATAAAAATTTTTTTTAAATTTAATTATTTTCATAAAACATAAAATTTCCACGGGAATTCAATTAATTTGGAAAAACCTTTTTGAAAACATTTTTTTTTATTTTCTACAATTCTTCCTTCAATAATTAAATTACACTAATGATATTTTTTTACAGAAATTCAGTGTTTTAAAAAAATTTTTCGATATAATTTTACTACTTTTTAATAAATTATAAATAATAAAACCCATTTTACAATAAATATAAAAAATATTTAAAAAATGCGTTTTATTCGGTAATCCTAATATCTTTAAAATCATTCCTGCAAAATATTACAATTTTTTAAAATTAGTCGGCAACGATTTTAGTCGAAATATAATGGAATGACTCTAAAATAAAATTGTTCTCAAGTTCAAAATGGAATAATAGTGGGAGCACTATTATTCCATTTTGAACTTGAAAACCATTTGTGACGCGCTCCGAAGAAAGGTACCTAAGAAGCAAACGAATTATAGGTTAGGGTCGTGTTAGATGTCTCTTGATTAAAAGTTTATTTTTAATTATTTGAATTTCAAATTATTTTTTATTGAATATTTTGGATGTAATGAAGACTTGAAGATCAATAATTTTAAATTAATAATTGATTTTCTTTCTGTATTTTGACTTAAAAAATTAAATACATAACCTCAAATTTTTTGCTTCTTAGGTACCTTTCTTCGGAGCGCGTCACATTTTTATTTTACAATTTTTTTTCAACCTAAATTAAACGGTAGCATGACGAATTTAACGTTGTGTTTATGGAAGACATTGGTTACACTATATTCTATATATGGAAAAATAAAAGTTGTATGCGCAGTGACCAAAATGCATAAAAGCGATGCAAGATATTGGTCTCGATCTATATATATATAGTGCTTATGAAATATATCGTAAAAGCTTTCAGAGGAAAAGAGTGAGAGAGAAAGAGAGAGTGGGGGGAAATATAGTGGATGAGAAGTTGAGGAGGGGTGGTGCTAAGCCTGTAATCAGGAGATTGCCAGGAGCTACTGCAGCTGATTGTTATCTTGTATCTACACCCACCACTTTATCGCTGGCCATCTTATTACCCCAGACATATTGACGTCACGCACGTACTTCTTTTACCTTTCGTTCATTCTTCTCCTTCTTCTCTTACCTGTGTGTTTGTTGCTACCTTTTCTACCCTTAAACCTCCTTCCTTTTTCAATTTTTTTTCTCTCTCTCATTCGTCTCAATTTTCGCCTCAGGGTTATACAATATAATATACAAGAAGGGCAGTTACGAATCTCGATTCTTCGAAGAATCGCTTCTTCATATTGTCTTTTAGTGTATAGGACCAAATATGGACGCACATATCTTTGGAATTTTAAAATAAGTTGTTAAATAAGTCCCTTGACTCTTTTATGTCCTATATTGACCGCATATTTCGAACCTTAATTTTTTTTTCTTCTAAAAATATAATTATATTTTTTATATTTAGGTTTTCAGTGTATTAAAACTTGGTATATGGATACAAAATAGATTATTAGAATATGTTATTAAAAATACATAAAACAACTTATTTTCTTTTAATAATTGATAATTCTTTTAATAATTATAATTAATAACTAATAATTATTTTAATAATTATACTTTATAATTAATAATTATTTTAATAATTATACTTTATAATTAATAATTATTTTAATAATTATACTTTATAAACAATAATTCTTTTAGTAGTTATAATTAATAACTAATAATTATTTTAATAATTATACTTTATAATTAATATTTCTTTTAATAATAATTATACTAATAATTATAATTATACTAATAATTATTTTAATAATTATAATTTATAATTAATATTTCTTTTAATAATTATAATTAATAATTTATAATTAATAATTCTTTTAATAATTATAATTATTAATTGTGACGCAATCTGAAGAAAGGGACCTTAGAAGCAAAAAATTATAGGTTATGTTTGCAATTTTCGAAATGAAAATACAAAAAAATGATTAACTGTTAATGTTAATCATTAATGTTTAAGTTTTCATTATAACTGAAATATTTAATAAATACTGATTTTAATTTGCAAAATGAAAAAAGAAACTTTTAATCAACAAAAAAGTAGCACTAACATAACCTTAAAGTGATTTGCTTCTAAGGTCCCTTTCTTCAGATCGCGTCACAATTAATAATTCTTTTAATAATTAAAATTAATAATTACTAATCAATAATTACTAATTAATAATTCTTTTAATAATTATAATTAATAATTACTAATCAATAATTACTAATCAATAATTCTTTTAATAATTATAATTAATAATTACTAATCAATAATTCTTTTAATAATTATAATTAATAATTACCAATCAATAATTCTTTTAACAATTATAATGAATAATTAATAATAAATAATTCTTTTAATAATTATAATTAATAATTAGTAATCAATAATTCTTTTAATAATGTTATTAACTCTTTTACTACATATGACTGATGAACCTATATATAGGGAAATCTGAAAAATAATGCGAAATTATTAATTAACTATAGCAACAATTCGCTAGCTAATAAAATTAGCAATTGAAAAAAATAGAATTAAAATTTTTTTTATTCAGAATTTTATTTTCACTAATATAAAATGTAAATTGGAATTATAGATTATTACCATTTTTAACCATAATAATAATTAAATAGGTACTCTGAGTATTCTCAAATATGGGGAGTCATGAAAAAGTACTGGAAAAAATTAAATTTTTAGCATTTCATATAAGAAAATTCTGTATTTCTCTTTTAGTCTCTTTCGTTTGCTTTATAAAAAAATACAAAATAAAAAATACAAAAAAAGTACAAAATAAAAAATACAAAAAAAGTAGAAATTGCAAAAAATACAAAAACAAAAATTTAAAAAAAATACAAATACAAAATCACCACGAGTTCTATAATAAAAAAAAATCCTCAATTTTTTTTTCTGACAATAATTTTATTTTTAATAACGAATTCTTGAACAATTATCATAAAATTATTACTTTGAAATTATTTCATTAAAATTTTATCTAAATATTCAAAAACTTATTCAATTTTAAAAGAGTTACGTTTCAAATTTTCATAAATGCGTATGTATAGATGAAATAAAAAAAAAGGATTCAATTTGAAATTTTAAAAAACCTTAGATTTTTGCAAAATGGTTACAATTTAAATTGTTTCTTAAAGTTATAGTTAAATTAGTCAATATGCATTGAATTAATTTTAACAAAAATAATGGAAAAGTATGTAAAATTAAAGTTAAAAACATTTTTAAAAAATTGAATTTTGGAAAAGTTTCATAAATGATTGCAGAAATTCAATTATTTTCAAAAGTAATAAAATTCTTCTTGAAAAAGTTCAATTATGCTCGAAATTTAAAGAATGATTCTCGCCAAAAACACAATTATCCTTTATAAATAATAAAATTCAAATTTATTAAATAAATTATTATAAATTATTTATAATAATAATAATAATAAAAATTTATAATAATAATAATAAAAAAATTTAATATTGATTATTATAAATTATTCAAGTTTATTTATTATTTTATCATTAAATTTCTTCAAAATTCAATTATTAATAAAAAATTTTTATTATTTAAATCATTTTCAAAAGCAATAAAATTCTTCTTGAAAAAGTTTAATTATGTTCGAAATTTAAAGAATGATTCTCGTCAAAAACAAAATTATCCTTTATAAATAATAAAATTCAAATTTATTAAATACATTATTATAAATTATTTGTAATAATAATAATAATATATTTATAGTAATAATAAAATATCAAAAATTTTATCAAAAATTATCAAAAAATTATTAAAAATGTTATCAAAAATTATCAAAAAATATTATCAAAAATTTTTCTCATTTCAATCATTTTCAAAACCTGCTTTATTTTTATAATTTTCTCAAAAGAATTCGACTCTTTTAAAAAAATCCATTAAAATTGCACTAAAAAATTGTATTTTTTTTAATAAATAATAAAAATTGCACATGAATACAATTATTATTAAAATTTTTCTGAAAAATTTCTTCCCAAAAATTCAATTAACTTTAGAAATAATAACATTTTTTTTATCAATTCAATTATTTTCATAACTAATACATCTTATCGTAGAATTTTAATTATTTTTAGTACAATTTTCATCGAGTTCCTTGAAAAATGTAATTATTTTTAAAAATTTGATTGAAATTAAAATACTTTAAAAGAATTCAATTATTTAAAAATTTGTTGATAAATTTCTTTATAAGAATTAAAATTTAAAAAACATTTAGTTATTCAATAAATTATTTTCTTTTGTATTTAAATAGTTGAATAATTTGCAAAATGGTTTCAAATTAAAATGTTTGAAAAATTGAGTTTTCTATTTTCTTTTACTTTTCACTGTCAAATTTGAAGAATTAATATTTTTGAAAAAGTTAAATTTAATTTCTTTTTAAATAATTTGAAGTTACAAAGAAATTATTTTAACCATGGGAATTTTTTCAAATTCTCAGTAATTTTCCTATATTTTGATAATAAAATTTTCCTAAACGTTTAAGAGAATTTTGCCATAGTTTTGGATTTTTTTCTACTTTATATATTTCATGGGAATGTTTCTAAATGCATAGGAAGTATTCGAGAATTTTTTTTTGAAAAATCCCCTTATCACAGTCAATTTTTCTAAATAATTAATGGAATTTGCTTTCTAAATTTTATTGGAAATTTCCCTAAAATTTTCTTACAGTGCGATATTTAATTGAAGAATTTTCGAATAATCGAAATTTCACCTAAAATTGAATTTAAAGCAAATGAATTTGAAAAATCGCAAAGAAAAACTTTTAAAAATTATTAAAAATAGTTGATTTAGAGAAGAATTTCAGTCAAAAATTCGAGAAAATAATAATTGTCTTGAAATGATGAAAATAATTTTAAAGAAGTTGCAGTGGAAATATATTCTTAAAATAAAATAGTGACAATATACTTTTATAAGTTTTTTAATTTCAAAAAGATTTGAATTCGAAATTTTTGATAAACTTAATTTCTGTAGAAAAATAACGATAATTAAATATTTATTTAAAAAAGAAGTTATTGATCTTTTCGAATCATTTCAAAATTAACGAAATTTGTAGATAAATATGTAACAAAAATATGTAAAATATGTAACAGAAAATTTTTTTTAATAACAATTTTTCCTCTTTTTTCTAAAAATTTAAAAATTTTCCATTTCCCTTTCAATTAAAATTTGCAATTTACAAATAGAATTTATAAACATTCTGTTCCTTTATTTTTAAAAAACCGAATTTTTTTTAGAGCAATTGTAATTAAGAAATAGAAATCACATATAAATAATTTTTTTGTTTATAAAAATTGAGAATCGGGAAAAATATAAAGAAATGCGGGAATGTTTAAAGTTTTTTTCCCCTTTAAGAAAATAATTGAGTTTGTTAACAATGTTGTTATTCAGAAGTAAAAAATTATGCATAAAATGGAAATATTTTCAATTTCTTAATCATAATTTTCAAGCAATCAACAATTTTCTATTTTTAACGAATAAAAAGCAAAAAATTTCGGCACAATTAAAATCAGTCGAAGGAAATTTCTTATAAACGGGCAGAATAAAAAAAAATTTATTTATTAATCACAATTTTTTTTTAATTTTCAAATTTTCTAACTTTTCTATTCTTTTCTTTTCTTTTCTTTTAAATTTTCTAGCAATTACATTATTTTCTTTTATTAAAAATCATGAAAAATACTTACACATGAATGAATACGAAGATTATTATAGCTAATTAATGTAAGTATCGAAAATAATTTCTCGATAGTTTTTAAAGTCACTGAATCAAAATTCTTCGTCTAAATCAGAAAATTCAAAATGCCGAGAGAAAAAAATGGTAAAAGTTGGTTTTTATTTTCTTCTTCGGGTTTAAAATTTAAAAAAATCTAAAATCAGAAGAAAAATCCAAAATGGCGGATCCAATATGGACAATAAGGTTAGAAATGAATACTTCTTAAAAAAACGCTGAAATTTGTGACACCGTTAATTAAAATTTCATGAGTTTTTTTCGATCGCACTATATACAACATTGTATATGTGAGAAAGAAGCTCGAAATATATAATTTTTAACGAATATATTACAGCATCATATCAAAGAGAGATATATATTTAACAAAAATGTTGCATTTAACCTGTACTTAGAAGTAATCGAAAATTGAAAAATCAGATAAAATTATCTTCATATATAAACGCGTATGGACATTGTGTTGATGTTTGAAAGTGGTCCTGAAGGTCAACAGGTGTTTTTAAAAATGGATGAAATGATTGATGACTGACAATTTCCGTTCATGTTTAAATTTCTATATGTGTGTGTGAGTGTGTTTTTGTGCGAGAAGATTTAAAAGAAGAAGAAAACAATTCTGAACTTTTGATGCCTAGGGTGTTTGCCAGGAAAACGATGATAGTGTAATATAAATAATATTATATAATCAAAGGGACGTTTAAGGGTAACCACAAAGATGCGACTAATTTGTTGGATGAGTTCTTGGGTTCGTTATTATCATAATCAGGGCAATTACAGACAAAATTCTTTTTTTTTTCTTCTTCGTTATTTTTTTTTTTAATTTTAATCCTTGCTATTAGGGTAATTTGACCCTTTTCTATTTAAGAAAAAAAAAGGAAACGAGAGCCTTATTATCTTATTAATAAATTGTATATATAAAAATGAGCGGCTAATTAGAAAGATATATATAATAAATAGTTAAACGAGTGGAGGAAAAAAATTAATTCTTATTAATGATATTGATATTAAGATGAAAAGATATTTTAGTATATAATGATGTCTCGGCTTTTAATTTTTAAAAAGAAGCTTACAAACTAAAGAAATTAGCTTTCTAAAATTTAAACATAACCACAAAAATTTAATTCCACATATTTTTTATTTTCTTGATTTTTTTCTAATTTTCGCAATCAAAAATATTTGTTTCTTTCTTATCCTGATTGCTAGTAAATTCCATTCCTGCAACGAATTCAAAGAAATCAAAGAATTTAAATATTTATAAAAATAACTTAATTCTTACGAAGAATTTAAATATTTATAAAAATAACTTAATTCTTACGAAGAATTTAAATATTTATAAAAATAACTCTATTCCTACGAAGAATTTAAATATTTATAAAAATAACTCTATTCCTACGAAGAATTTAAATATTTATAAAAATAACTTAATTCTCATGAAGAATTTTAAAAAAAGTTTTTAAATTAATTGATTTCTTTCGACTAATTCTATGCAAAGTTTTTAATTAAATATTTGATTTCCTGAGAAATTTTTATTAGTCATAAAAAGAATTGAATTCATAGGAAGATTTTTACAAAAACAATTCTTAAATAATTGAATTCTATTTGGAAATTTTCTAATAAAATTTTCAATAGTTAGATATTAAAAAATCATTGAATTGCCCGAAAAGTTTTCAAAAATAAATTAATTTTACAAAAAAAATTCTATGAAAATTTTTGAGAATAATCAAATGTCTTTGGTATTTTACAAAATTTCCTTGAAAATAATTAAATTCCTAAAAATCATTCAATTATTTATAATTTATAATATTTTTGTAAAGAATTTAATTCTTCCAAAGGAATTTAAAATAAAAATTTACTATATAATTAATTTTTCTAAGAAAATTGAAATTAAATTTTTAAGAATAATTACATTTTTTAAGCAATTCTTATGCGTATTAATAATATTCAAAATATTGCAAACGAATTTTATTATTTAGGAAAATAATAATGAATAGTTGCAAAAATTTTATTATAAAATTTTCAAAAAATTATTATTTTCAAAATTTTCAATTTCCTGAAAAGAATTTTATTATTTAGGAATAGAATTGAATTATTGTGAAAAATTTTATTAACATTTTTCAAATAAATTGAGTTTCTGTTAAAAAATTTTATTATTTTTAAAAAATAATTTACTTTTTCGTAACAATTTTTTTTTTATTTGTGAAAATAATTGAATTTTTCGATTAATTCCTTTTAAAACATTCATTCAATTATGAAAAATTAATGGAAATTCGTTGATGGGTTTTATTATTTATAATTTATCAAAAAGTAATTAAATTATTTCGAAAAATTTTTTTAAAACACTGAATTTCTGTAAAAAGAATATCATTAGTGTAAGTAATTTAATTATTGTAGGAAGAATTGTAGAAAATAAAAAAAAATGTTTTCAAAAAGGTTTTTCCGAATTAATTGAATTCCCGTGGAAATTTTATGTTTTATGAAAATAATTAAATTTTACAAAAATTTTTAATAAAATGACTCAAAACAATTGAATTTTTTAGAAGAATTTTGTTATTTATCGATATAATTGAATTTTTGAGAAGTCTTATTTATGTAAATAATTAAATTTACGGTTGCGAAGAATTTTATTAACATCATTAAGAATAATTGAATTATTTCAAAGAAAATTTAATTAAAATTATTAACTTAAAATAATTGAATTCTTTCGAACAATTGTGTTATAATATTTTGTAAAAAATTGAAATTTCAAATATTTTTCAAAAAACAATCTTTTAAATAATAATTAATTTTTTCGCATAATTAAAATTAAATGTTTAAGAATAATTACGTTTTTTTGAACAAAGTCGTATAAAATAGCTGCGAAGAATTTTTATAATGTTTCCAAAAAAAATTTAATTCCTACAAAGAATTTTATTTACCATAAAAATAATTGACTTATTGCAAAAATTTTGTTGTCAAATGTTTTTAAAAGAATTGAATTTCTGTGAAAAATATTCTTATTTTTGAAAACAATTAAATGTTTCATTAGAATTTTCCAAAAATTATAGTTAAAATCATTAATTTTATCGAAATATAATAAACATTATGAAAATTTTATTTTAAACAATTGAATTATTATGGGAAACTCTATTTCTGAAAATAATTGAATTTTTGCATAAGATTTTGTTAGAATTTTTGAAAATAATTGAATATCCAATAAAAAATTTATTACTTTTTAAAACTGATTGACTTCTTGTGAAAATGATTGTTATTTATGAAAATCATTGAATTTTGCAAAGAATTTAAATAAAATGCCTCCAAATAACTAAATTCCCGGAAAAAATTCTAATACTTTTTGTAAATAATTGAATTTTTGCGAACAATTTTTTTGGAAATTTTTACAGTACTTGAATTTACAAGAAAAAATTTATTACTTTTAAAACTAATTGAATTCTTGTGTCGAATATTGTTTTTTTTATGGAAATAATTGAATTTTACAAAAAATTTTATTAAAATGACTCAAAATAATTGAATTTTTGGGAAGAATTTTGTTATTTATCGCGACATAATTGAATTTTTTCAAAGAATTATTTATGTAAATAATTGAATTCTTGGAAAGTATTTTATTCAAATCTTAAAGAATAATTGAATTTTGTTAGAAAAAATTAATTGAAATTGTACGTTTAAAAAAATTGATTTATTTTTCGAACAATCTTATTAATTCTTAAATTAAAACTTAAATGTTTTTGTAAACAATTGAATTATTCTAAAGAATTTTATTGAAATTTTCAAAAATTATTAAGAATTTTATTATTTATAATTATAATATTCAATAATTGTGTTAGTCTAAAGAATTATATTAAAATTTTCAAAAATTATTAAGAACTTTATTATTTATAATTATAATATTCAATAATTGTGTTATTCTAAAGAATTATATTAAAATTTTCAAAAATTATTAAGAATTTTATTATTTATAATTATAATATTCAATAATTGAATTATTCTAAAGAATTATATTAAAATTTTCAAACATTATTAAGAATTTTATTAAAATTTTCAAAAATTATTAAGAGCTTTATTTAAATTTTTAAAAATTATTAAGAATTTTATTATTTATAATTCTAATATTCAATTATAATAATTGAATTATTGCGAAAAATTGTATTTAAATGTTGACAAAAAATTAATTCTGTTCTGAACAATTTTGCTTTTTTTGAGAATAACTGAATTCTTCTCATAAGAATTTTGTAAAAATATAAAAATATTGAATATTGACATTGAATTTTTCGATTTAAATTAGTATTAAAATTTAAAAGTAATCGAAATTCTTCGATGAGTTTTATAATTTATTAAAAATCATTAAATTCTTATGCCTAAAATTTAATCAAAAAATTTTTTTAAAAAATGAATTTTCTTGATAAATTTTATTGTTAGTGGTAGTAATTGAATTATTGTCAAGAGTTGTATAAAAATCTAAAATAATTAAATTTTTCAAAATAATCCTAGATATTCTATAAATTGATTGATTCCTATATGGAAATTTTATTATTTACAAAAATATTTGAATTTCGAATGAATTTTATCAATTTTTTTCTAAATAATTGAATTCTATTGCGAATGTTGATAAAAATATAATAAAATATATTAAAAATTGTGATTCGGATATTTTTTTTAAAAGAATTGAATCGTTTTAAAAATTGTGATCATATTCAAGAATAGTTTTTTTATTTCTAGTAGTAGTGTATTAGTGAATTTAAAATATTAAAATAACTGAAATTTTGCAGAAAATACAGAAAAAGTAGTTTTTAGTGGGTGAAATCTACACTGTAAAAGGAAAATTCTTTTTCATTTCATTTTCATCTATTAGAAAATATTTTAAAAAACACATAATTTATTATAAAAACGTAAAAAAAATTTAGATTTTTCTAAGAATGAAAATAAGCAAAGTGCCATTTTTAATTGCTTATTTTTTAACATTTATGAAGAAAAAAGGAAGAAAGTGTTAAGAAAAACTAAAAGTTAATCACAGGTACTTTGTATTTCATAAGGTTTTATTTAATTTAATGATTTCTATTTCTCACATTTAATGAATGAAATTTGCAAAAATAGGTTATTTACCAGGTGAACTTTAAAATATTTTTTTATTTAATATTTCTTATTAATAATTATTTATACCAATTTATAATAATAAAATAATTCATTCTTAATAAAATCTAAATTTTTTTTACGTTTTTATAATAAATTATGTGTTTTCTTTAATATTTTCTAATAGATGAAAATGTGACAGTTTTTACGACTTCATATATACTTTAGATGCTTATTTTACAATAAATACAAAAAATATTTAAAAAATGCGTTTTGTTCGGTAATCCTAATGTCTTTAAAATCATTCCTGCAAAATATTGCAATTTTTTAAAATTAGTCAGCAACGACTTTAGTCGAAATATAATGGAATGACTATTTACAATTTTTTTTCAACCTTTTGATTTTAACGAACATTTTAAAACAATTTTTAATTTTCTAAAGCTACAGTATACCGTTCGAAATTGTCAGTCCACCCATATTTTTAAAGGAAAGAAAAAAAATTTTTAACATAAAATTCCATAAAAACTAAAAATTTATTTCGTTTATATTTTGAAAGGCGATAAAATGTTGAAAAAAATAAGATCTATAGAAGTCATTTGGGGAAAATTTTTAGAAGATATTCTCAAAAATTTATTCTTAAAAATAAATTTGTAGAAGATATTCTTAAAAATTGATTCTTAAAAATAAAATTTTCAATGCTTTGCAAAAATTTCAATAACTTCTAAAATAATGAACGCTTTTTTAAAATTTTTAGGCTTATTTTAAAGCTCATGTTCTACGGAATAAGAATTTTTTATAGGCTCATTAACCTGTAATTTTTTACTTGTAATAAGCATGACGTCAAAGTTGGAGAAAAAAATTCAAAAAATTTGAAATAATATAAAAAGAAAAATATTTTTTTTAAATTCAAATATATTTTTTTATTAAATTTTCTTGAAAAATCTATACCATATCATGTTTTATATATATACACTGTAAAAAAAGTTGTGTTGAAAATTCCCCAAAAGTTTGTTGACGCAACTTTTGAAGGCATTATTTAATAATTTGTTTAAACAAATAAATGTTGTTATTTATTATAACTTTCTTTCTACTTCTCCTTCTCATAAGAATTTTAGAAAAATATAAAAATATTGAATATTGACATTGAATTTTTCGATTTAAGTTAGTATTTAAATTTAAAAGTAATCGAAATTCTTCGATGAGTTTTATATTTTTTTAAAAAATCATTGAAATCTTATGCCTAGAATTTAACCTGCGGTTTCATCTTCTTAGATTTATCTTATCTTCTTAGATTTTTTTTAGATTAATTTTTAAAAATCTCAAGCATTAAATTTTGAGCTCCAAACATTTATTTTCATCGTACAATAAAGAAATTATAAATGAATTAAATGAGTAAATGAATATTTTTAATAAAATATTGTCATTTTCTGTTGTCACGCAACACTGACACTTCAGCCCTAAGTTTCACGATCTCCTCCATCAGACCATTCACCACCAATCCAAGTTGATGCACAAAATCTTCTGTTTCCTCCGATGTTGCATCATCAGTCACCTTCATCAGTCTTGGTTGCACATAATAACACAAATCTGCCATTTCTGCCAGCTTCTCAATCTCAATGTTCTTTCTATTCTCAATCTGCAAAATTGACCGAATATCTTCGGGTAGTCGCATAAACCATACACTCCGAATTAACGACTCCGGTACAGATGATCCAGCGAGAAATCGAAGATGACGCAAAAATTGTGTTGGCCTCCTGTCACCCATACTCTTCGCCTTGAAGAAATTTACCGCCTTTTCCTCCTGCGATGGACACAGTCTCTTTAATATTTCTTCCTTCAATACTGTATACGGATTTTCTTTAGGTTTGTCCAACAGAATATCGCGAACTTTACTCAACACTTGCATATCCAACACTAACGTCACGTGTGCGAATTTAGCTTCTTCCTCAACAATGCCAGCTAGGGAGAATGAATTTTCTACTAATATGAACCATAGTTCGGGATCTTCTGCCAGGAATGCTGGTAGTTTCACTTGAGGACCTAGCGCATCGTGGGAATAAGAATAAAAATCATCATCGTTCGATGCTTTTTCTTTCGACATTTTTCACTTTTTAGCAATTAGCTACGACTTTATGTTTGCAACAAAAAACTTTTCTGCAAAATGAGTCACAAGCAACGAACATACAGCAACAAACAGACAAAAATTCCCTTTTTGGAATTATACTATAAACACCAACTAAGAATTGGTGGATATTTACAAAACATACAATGTTTGAACAAGCCTCTCAGTAAAATACACTAAAATAGCAAAAAGTTTGTGTTCGAAATTCAGCAAAACAACTTTACAGACGAAAGTAATTTCAACCGAGGCAAAATGGTTGTAATTTTAAACTTAAATCGTTAATTTTGAACGGTTTTGGTATATTAAAATATAAGCACTCTCCTCGAGAAAAGGTAAAAGACTAAATATGCAAAAATGGCAGCCGAAAAACGAAAGCGTCGCTTGGGGAAAGAGAAAACGGAAAATTTGGCAAAAATCCTAATGATAGAAAAAGATGAAAACTAGGAAAGAGGGGGAAGAAGAGTACAGATTGCAGGTGTACTTATTAGCTTACCCTAACCGATTTTTATGATTGGGTCAAGGTAGGTATGAATCCACATTGACAACGAGGCGAAGAAAGCTATTCAGAATTAACTATTAACTATTAATTAACTACTAACTAGTTTAACAACTAATAACTGTACTTTAACTACTTATCATAAGTTGCATCTTCTTTTCATCTTCTATAATTCTATAATCTTCAATAATTCATCTTCTCTCTCCTTCACATTCTGATCTTAATTTTTGTGAATACTTGTGTTTTTTACTTCAGAAAATACGTTTGTTTGACAAATCGAAAATATGCAGGTATTTTTTGTGTGATAATATAAAAGAATATTTGTAATTAAAAAAACAACAAATTATATTTGTAATTACAAAACTAATTATTAACTTAACTCAAAAATGACATAACTTAATACTAACTTTTATTTTAACTTTATTTAAATTGAAAAAACTTGTGATTAACAAATAAATTTTGTTTGATTTATTTGTTTGATTTTTAATAAAAGAAAATAATGTAATTGTTAGAAAACTTGAAAGTTAGAAAATTTGAAAATTAAAAAAAACTTGTGATTAACAAATAAATTTTTTTATTATGTCCTTTTATGACAAATTTCCTTCGACTGATTTTAATTGTGCCGAAATTTTTTGCTTTTTATTCGTTAAAAATAGAAAATTGTTGATTGTTTGAAAATTATGATTAAGAAATTGTAAATATTTCCATTTTATGCATAATTTTTTATTTCTGAATAACAACATTGTTAATAAACTCAATTATTTTCTTAAAGGGGCAAAAAACTTTAAACATTCTCGCATTTCTTTATATTTTTCTCAATTCTCAAATTTTATAAACAAAAAAATAATTTATATGTGATTTCTATTTCTTAATTACAATTACTCTGAAAAAATTCGGTTTTTTAGAAATAAAGGAACAGATTGTTTATAAATTCTATTTGTAAATTGCAAATTTTAATTGAAAGGGAAATGGAAAATTTTTTAATTTTTAGAAAATAGAGGAAAAATTGTTCTTCAAAAAAATTTTCTGTTTCATACTTTACATATTTTTGTTACATATTTATATACAAATTTCGTTAACTTTGAAATGACTCGAAAAGATCAATAACTTCTTTTTTAAATAAATATTTAATTATTGTTATTTTTCTACAGAAATTAAGTTTATCAAAAATTTCGAATTCAAATCTTTTTGCAATTAAACAACTTATAAAAGTATTGTCATTATTTTATTTTAAGAATATATTACCACTGTAACTTTTTTAAAATTATTTTCATCATTTCAAGACAATTATTATTTTCTCGAATTTTTGACTGAAATTATTCTCTAAATCAACTATTTTTAATAATTTTTAAAAGTTTTTTTTGCGATTTTTCAAAATTCATTTGTTTAAAATTCAATTTTTGGTGAAATTTCGATTATTCGAAAATTCTTCAATTAAATATCGCACTGTAAGAAAATTTTTGGAAAATTTCCAATAAAATTTAGAAAGCAAATTCCATTAATTATTTAGAAAAATTGACTGTGATA
This sequence comes from Leptopilina drosophilae, assembly GCA_032873175.1. Lineage (NCBI taxonomy): Eukaryota > Metazoa > Arthropoda > Insecta > Hymenoptera > Figitidae > Leptopilina > Leptopilina drosophilae. The sequence goes on along the minus strand of CM065486.1, from coordinate 37,332,519 downwards.
AGGGGATTTTTCAAAAAAAAAATTCTCGAATACTTCCTATGCATTTAGAAACATTTCCATGAAATATATAATGTAGAAAGAAATCCAAAAGTTTGTCAAAATTCTCTTAAACGTTTAGGAAAATTTCATTATCAAAATATAGGAAAATTGCTGAAAATTTGAAAAAATTCCCATAATTGAAATAATTTCAATGTAACTTCAAATTATTTAAAAAGAAATTAAATTAAACTTTTTCAAAAAAAATTAATTCTTTAAAATTGACAGTGAAAAGTAATAGAAAATTCAATTTTTCAAATATTTTACTTTGGAACCATTTTGCAAATTATTCAATTATTCAAATACAAAAGAAAATAATTTATTGGATAACTAAATGTTTTTTAAAATTTAATTATTATAAAGAATTTTATGAACAAATTTGTAAGTAATTGAATTCTTCTAAAGAATTTTAATTTCAATCAAATTTTTAAAAATAATGATAGCTTTCAAAAAATTCGATTAAAATTGTACTAAAAATAATTAAAATTCTGCTGTGAGCTTCATTATTTATGAAATTAATTAAATTAATCTGAAAAAATTTATAAAAGAAAATTTAATAATCGTATTAATGTGGAATTTTTATTATTTATAAGAATAATTAAATGTTTAAGTACAATTTTATTTAACTTTTTTCAAAATAAATCGAATTCTTTTGGGTAATTTTGTAAAAATAAAATAGATTTTAAAAATCATTGAAATGAGGAAAATTTTTGAAATAATTGAGTTTTGAAGAAGAATTTCGTTATTTATAATAAAGGATTGAATTGAATTGATAAAAAAATTTATTACTTATAAAGTTAATTAAATTATTGCAAAGAAATTAATAAGAAACATTTTAATAATAACTGTATTCATTTGCAATTTTTATTATTATTATTATTATTTATTATTATTATTATTATTATTATTATTATTATTATTATTATTATTATTATTTATTATTCATTTTTTATTTTTATTATTTTATGTTTTTTTTAAATTTTTTTATTTATGAAAATAATCAAATGTTTGAGTAGAATTTTAATTAATTTTTTTGAAATAATCGATTTCTTTTGTCAAATTTATAAAAATGAAGTAGACGTTGAAAGTCATTGAAATGAGAAAAATTTTGGAAAATAATTGAATTTTGAAGAAGAATTTTGTTTTTTTTAAAGATAATTGTGATTTTTACGAGAATTTTTCTTTAAATTTCGATCATAATTGAATTTTTGTAAGAATTTTATTACTTTTGAAAATAATTGAATTTTTGCAATCATTTATGTAACTTTTCCAAAATTCAATTTTTAAAAAATGGTTTTAACTAAAATTTTTTATATTTTTATAATTTTTTTAATAAACGTAATTAAATATGTATTTACAAATTTAACTGCAATGGCAAAAAGAATTTAAATTGTTAACATTTTGCAAAAATCCGAGTTTTTTTTAAATTGAAACTTTTCTCAATTCATCTATTTATGAAAATTTGAAACGTAACTCTTTAAAATTGAATTAATTTTTTAAATATTTAGGTAAAGTTTTAATTAATAATATCTTAGAAATAATTTTATGATAATTGTTCAAGAATTTTATTTTTTATTTTTTTAATTTTATTTTTATTTTTAATTTTTTTTTTATTTATTTTTTTTCTTATTTTTTATTTTTATTCAAGAATTCGTTATTTAAAATGAAATTATTGTCAGAAATGAAAAAAAAATTGATGATTTTTTTTTATTACAGACCTCGTGGTGATTTCATAGTTTATGAGATAATTGAAAAAAGATAAAAATTCAGAATTTTCTTATAAGTTCTAAAAAATTTATTTTTTCCAGTTGTTTGACTATTCCTTAAATTCGCTATCTGAGAATACTTATATAATTCTTTTGTTTATAATAGTAATTTTATTTCAATTCACATTTTATGTCTACGAGAAATAAATTTGAATTAAAAATTTTTAAATTCTATTTTTTCTAAAGTTGGTAATTTTATTTTTAAAAAATGTATGTTTAGAGCGCGAACTCTTGTTAGTTTTAATTTAAAGCCAGAAAATACTTATGTTTCGAAATCATGAAAATTGTTTGTCAAGTTTTTGTTTTTTCTAATTTATAACATAGAACTTCCTGTCACGAAAATCGATAATGGTGTGTTTTATTGAATTTATTTCATTTCTTTTATTTTGTCAATGGTGTCAAACTTTCCATTTTTTTTGTGAATGAGAATTTTCGATCGGCTTCAGTGAACTTTCATATCATCTACATTTATGTAAATTGCAACAAAATTACTAGTGTTTTAGGAACACTTAAGATCATCATTGTTGATACAAGTTTTTTGTTTCCTTAATTTTCTTGTTTTACATATATATATAAATAGAAGTAGAGTAGAAAACAATTTTTCTGAATGAAATATATTTACACTATATTTAGTGACCCGACAAAAAAAAAATGTCGCAGTTGACATGTTGTTTTTCTTTATTTCCAAAATGAAAAAAAAAATTGATGACATCGTGTTGAAAAAAAAGTGGAGATTTCGATTTGGATCACCAATAAATTTTCGATCAATGGAAATAATTCTTGTGACATGTCAAAAAATCAGTGTATATTTTCCTTTTCGATTTTCTTTTGACGAAAAACCGCAAGATGACCAATACCTGAGAATCTATGGATTTAAAGAATTTTCCCCTTCATCCTCTCAAAAAAAATTTTTTTTTTCCTTTTTCTCACTCTCAAAAAACCGCTCTTTCCATTTTGTACCATTTGCCCTGCTTTTCACTACCCGTAAGAAATCATGAAATCCGTCACGGTTCATCTTTCGTCTGCCATCCTTAGATATTGCTGATAATCGTCAAATAGCTGTCGAAAGATCCAATCGAGACCCGATCGGCTCTTGTCCAATGTATAAGTGTGTTTGTGTGTGTAAAAAAGAAACTAAAATGTTTCTCTCTTTTTCTTTTTTCACTCGCGCCGACGCAGATTTCAGATATTGCGCGCGCAATAAATTTCTTAGCATTTGTATTTAATATACGTTTTTTTTTTTTGAAGATGCGGTAACATACCGATCGGTAGCAAATTAGAGGTTACATCCCTTTACGATCCGAGATATGCTCGCCGATGGGAATTTTCGAAAAGAATTCCTTGTAATCTTTTGTCTCTTTCATTGTCGAATATACACACCGAAATATATACATATATAATAAAGTATATAATAAATATATATAATTTTTTATATTCATTATTAAAAAACTTATATATGTTTCCATTCAAGAAATAACCCTATAAAAAAACTAACCCCATTTGAAAATGATTTTCTATATCAAATTGTTGCTAATTTGAAATTTGTTTATAACAAATGTTTATAATTTTATTTAAAAATATTAATAGGTAAATTAATTTCAAAATTTTATAATCCTAATATAGTCATAATATAAAAAAAATAGTGAAAGAAAAAACGAAGTGTTTGCGCACTTTTGCTTGTTGCTAATTTGCAATTTGTTTATGACAATTGTTTATAACTATTTATTTAGAAATATTAAATGGTAAATTAAAATTGCAAGATTCATTATCCCTAATATAGAAAAACTAAATTTTTACACCTTCACTTGTTGTTAATTTGGAATTTGTTTACAACAAATTGTTTATAACAAATTGTTTAAAACTATTTATTAACAAATATTTATAGGTAAATTAAAATTACAAAAATCATTATCCCTAATATAGAAAAAAAACTAAAGTAAAAAAAAAATTTTTACACCCCTCTTTGTTGTTAATTTTGAATTTGTTTATAACAATTGTTTATAACTATTAATTAAAAAACATAAATAGACAATTTGAAGTTTCAAGATTCAATTACTCCTGATATAGAAACAAATAGTGAAAGAAAAAACGAAATTTTTACACCTTCACTTGTTGCTAATTTGGAATTTGTTTATAACAATTGTTTATAACTATTTTAAAAAATATAAATAGGTAAATAAATGTTTTAATATTAATTAATTCTAATGTAGAAAAACAATAGTAGAAGAAAAAACGAAATTTTTACACCTGTCCTTGCATTTGTTTATTATAATTGTTAATAACTATTTATGAACAAATATTAAAAGGTAAATAAAAGATACAAGATTTATTATTCCTAGTATCGAAAAAAATAAAGGGGAAACGAAATTTTTACACCTTTACTTGCTGCTAATTTGGAATTTGTTTATAACAAATTGTTTAGAACTATTTATTAAGAAATATTTATCGGTAAATTAAAATTACAAGATTCATTATCCCTAGTATAGAAAAAAACTAAAATAAAAACGAAATTTTTTCACCCCTTTTTGTTGTTAATTTTGAATTTGTTTATAACAATTGTTTATAACTATTTATTAAGAAACATAAATAGGCAATTTAAAGTTTCAAGATTCCATTACTCCTGACATAGAAAGAAATAGTGAAGGAGAAAACAAAATCTTTACACCTTTACTTCCATTACTCCTGACATAGAAAGAAATAGTGAAGGAGAAAACAAAATCTTTACACCTTTACTTGTTGCTAATTTGAAATTTGTTCATAACAAATTGTTTAGAACTATTTATTAAGTAATATTCATAGGTAAATTAAAATTACGAGATTCATGATTCTAAATATAGAAAAAAACTAAAGTAAAAACGAAATTTTTACACCCCTATTTGTTGTTAATTTCGAATTTGTTTATAACAATTGTTTATAACTATTTATTAAAAAATATGAATAGGCAATTTAAAGTTTCAACATTCCATTACTCCTGATATAGAAAGAAATAGTCAAAGAGAAAACGAAATCTTTACACTTTTACTTGTTGCTAATTTAGAATTTGTTTATAATAGTTGTTATTAACTTTACTAAAAATTTTAATAGGTAAATTAATTTTAAGCTACATTAATTCGAATACAGAAAATAATGACAAGGAATAAGAAATCTCTACACCTTTATTTGTTGCTGATTTGGAATTTGTTTATAACAATTGTTTATAACTTAATTAAAATATATTAATGAATAAATTAGTTTCAAAATTTATTGAAATCCAAATATAGAAAAAGAATGGTAGAAAAAAGTGAAATCTTTACACTTTTGCATGTTGCTAATTTGCTATTTGTTATTTTGTTTATAACATTTGTTTATAACTGTATTAATTGAAAAATATTAATATGTAAATTAAAGATTCAACATTTATCAGTTTTCATATAGAAAGAATTATATGAAGAGAAAACGTAATCTTGACACCTTTATTTGTTGGTTATTTGGAATTTGTTTATACCAATTATTTATAAATTTATTTAAAAATATTAATAGAGAATTAGTTTCAAGATTTATTAATCCTAATATAGAAATAACTAAAGGGAAAACGAAATGTTTACACCTTTAATTGTACCAAATTTTTAATTTGTTTATAATTATTGTTTATAACAATTTATTAAAAAGTATTAATCGGCAAATTAGTTTTAAGATTCATTAATCCTAATATAGAAAGAAATGGTAATAGAAAAAATGATATCTTTACACTTTTCCTTGTGGCTAATTTCGAATTTGTTTATAACAATTGTTTATAACTATTTATTAGAAATATGAATAAACAAATTAGTTTCTAGATTTATTAATTCTAATATAACAGAAATAAAAGGAAAACAAACCTTTGCGTTTTTGCTTGTTCTTAATTTTGAATTTGTTTATAACAATTGTTTATAACTATTTATTAAACGAAAATTAATAGGGAAATTAGTTTCAAAATTTATGAATTATTATATAGGATAACATAGTGAAGGGAACAACGAAATTTTGACACCTTAATTTGTTGTTAATTTGAAATTTGTTAATTTGAAATTAGTTAATAACAATTGTTTACAAAAATTATTTAAAGAACATTAATAGGTAAATTAATGTTTAAAAATTTATCAGTCTTCATATAGAAAGAAATATTTGAAGAGAAAACGAAATCTTTACACGTTTATTTGTTGCTAATTTTGAATTTGTTTATAACAATTATTTATATCTAATTATTACAAAAAATTAATAGGGAAATTACTTTCAAAACTCAATAATTCTAATATAGGAAAAAATAGTGAAGGGGAAAACTGAATCTTGACACCTTAATTTGTTGTTAATTTAAAATTTGTTTATAACAATAATTATTTAAAGACCATTAATAGGTAAATTAAAGTTTCAAAATTTATCAGTCTTCACGTAGAATGAAATAGTTGAAGAGAAAACGAAATCTTTACACGTATATTTGTTGCTAATTTGAAATTTATTTATAAAAATTGTTTATAACTATTTATTAAAAAATATAAATATGTAAATTAGTTTAAAGATTCATTAGTTCTAAAATGGAATAAAATTAAGGAAAATGAAAATTTCCCTTTTTTGCTTGCTGCTAATTTTGAATTTGTTTATAAAAATTGTTTATAACAATTGTTTATAACTATTGTTTATAACTATTGTTTATAACTATTTATTAAACGAAAATTAATAGGGAAATTACTTTCAAAATTCATCAATTTTAATTTAGGAAAAAATAGTAATGGGGACAACGAAATCTTGACACCTTAATTTGTTGTTTATTTGGAATTTGTTTACTACAATTGTTTATAACTTAATCAAAATATATTAATAAGTAAATTTGTTTCCAGATTCATTAAAATGCTAATTTTGAAAAAGAATCGAAGAAAAAAATGAAATCTTTACTCTTTTGCCTGTTGCTAATTTTGTATTTGTTTATAAAATTTGTTTATAACTATTAATTAAAAAAAATTAATAGGGAAATTACTTTCAAAATTCATCAATTCTAATTTAGGAAAAAATAGTAAAGGGGACAACGAAATCTTTACACCTTAATTTGTTGTTAATTTGGAATTTGTTTACTACAATTGTTTATAACTTAATTAAAATATATTAATAAGTAAGTTAGTTTCAAGATTCATTAAAATCCGAATATAGAAAAAGAATCGTAGAAAAAAAATGAAATCTTTACTCTTTTGCTTGTTGCTAATTTTGTATTTGTTTATAAAATTTGTTTATAACTATTTATTAAGAAAAATTATAGGGAAATTACTTTCAAAATTTATCAATTCTAATTTAGGAAAAAATTGTGGTGGGGACAACGAATTCTTGACACCTTAATTTGTTGTTAATTTGGAATTTGTTTATAACAATTGTTTATAACTATTTATTTAAAAAAATTAATAGGGAAATTACTTTCAAAATTCATCAACTCTAATATAGGAAATAATAGTGAAGGAGACAACGAAATCTTTACACCTTAATTTGTTGATAATTTGGAATTTGTTTACTACAATTGTTTATAACTTAATTAAAATATATTAATAAGTAAGTTAGTTTCAAGATTTATTAAAATCCGAATATAGAAAAAGAATCGTAGAAAAAAATGAAATCTTTACTCTTTTGCTTGTTGCTAATTTTGTATTTGTTTATAAAATTTGTTTATAACTATTTATTAAGAAAAATTATAGGGAAATTACTTTCAAAATTTATCAATTCTAATTTAGGAAAAAATTGTGGAGGGGACAACGAAATCTTGACACCTTAATTTGTTGTTAATTTGTAATTTGTTTATAACAATTGTTTATAAAGTTATTATATAAATAATTATATAAATAAATTATATTATTTAAATAATTATATAAATAGATTATATTATATAAATAATTATATAAATAAATTATATTATATAAATAATTATATGACTTTGGTCAATAATTTTTATTTCAATGATTTATTGCTTTTTTAAAATGTTATAAATTGTCCAGAATAAATTGTTTAAACAAATGTTTCCATTTGGTTTTAAAAATTTTTTTAAAAAAGTCTTTAAAATTAATGATGCGACGCTATAGAAGAAAATGACTAAAACATAATTTTGTTCATTGAAAACCAGTAAATTAGTATAGTGAACGTAATGGAGGTAAATTTAATATTGAATTTTGAAGAGGAGTAGGAACTTGTGTATTTCTGTACTTCCTGTATGTATATATAGTTATAGTCGGGTAGGATATCCATTAGGTATTCCCTAGAATGGGTGGTGGTGGATTAATCATTAGAGAGCCGCCCCCGGAGGAAGTGAGAATAGGCTAATACTTGCATCTCTCCATAGATGTTGTTGGATCGAATCGACGGGAAGGCTAACTTTCTGGACCGCAATCGTTGGTTTGTACTCTGTGTGTACCCGGAGAGGTCGAAATTCACTCGGGATTTCGAAAGTGAGAAACCTCCTTCTCGCATGACTCAATATTCCCTTCGCAAATTTGCGTTTGAAATCGCCCGCTTTAACTCATCTCTCTATCTGTCTGTCTCTCAATGCTCAAGCATATGTTATAGAGTGCAAACTTTGCACTGGATAATTAATTTTTTTTTAATTTAGGAAAAAGTAGATTTCAAAATGGGTCAGACCTATTTTTAAAAAAAAATTTTTGTTAAAAAAATGTTTTTGTTAAAAAAATTTTTATTGTTTTTCTAAAATGTTAAAACTTTTATGAAAATCGGTATAGTTCACAACAAAAAAACACTTTTAACCGTTTTTTCAAAATTTTAAATTTTTCTTATTGTTTTTGCATTAACAAAATAATACAAAATTTAAAAATTTTTTGTATTACTTTGTTAATGCAAAAAGAATAACAAAAATTTTAAATTTCGAAAAACGGTTAATAATTAAATTCTGATCTAAAAATTTTATAAAGAATTTTAAATAATTAATTTCTTTCGTCAAATTTTATGCAAATGTTAATTTAACTAACAATTGACTTCTTGAAAAATGTTTATTAGTCATAAAAAAAATTAATTTTTACAAAGATCTTTACAAAACAAATTTTTTTTAAATAATTAAATTCTGTTTGAAAAATTTACAAAAATAGTAGATATTAAAAAAAATCATTGGATTGCACAAAGTTTTTGAAACTAATTAAATTTTACAAAGGAATTTTATAAAGTTATTTATCATTAATAATAATTGAAAAATCTTCCGAAAAATTTATTTATATATAAATAATTGAGCTTTTCGAAAAAAATTTATTAAATACTAAAAGAATGTATAATTGAATTATTAAAAAAAATTAATTAAAATTGTATTTAAAATAATCATTTTCTTTCTAAGAATTTTATTAAAATATTTGAAAAGAATTGAATTCCAGTGAAAAACTCTAATGTTAATTTAAAAGATAATTATAAAAGTCAATTATTAAAGATAATTCATTTTTTCCGATGAATATTGTTATTTATGAAAATAATTGAATTGTACAAAAAATTTTATTAAAATGACTCAAAATAATTGAATTTTTCAGAAGAATTTTATTATTCATCGATATAATTGAATTTTTCAGAAGAATTATTTATATAAATAATTGAATTTATTGTTGGGAAGAATTTTATTAACATCATTAAGAATAATTGAATTATTTCAAAGAAAATTTAATTGAAATTATTAACTTAAAATAATTGAATTCTTTCGAACAATTTTATTATAATATTTTGTAAAAAATTGAAATTTCAAATATTTTTCAAAAAACATTCTTTTAAATAATAATTAATTTTTTTGCATAATTAAAATTAAATGTTTAAGAATAATTACGTTTTTTTTTAACAAAGTCGTGTAAAATAGCTGCGAAGAATTTTTATAATATTTACAAAAAAAATTTAATTCCTACAAAGAATTTTATTCACCATAAAAATAATTGACTTATTGCAAAAATTTTTGTTTTTAAATGTTTTTAAAAGAATTGAATTTCTGTGAAAAATATTCTTATTTTTGAAAACAATTAAATTTTTCATTAGAATTTGACAAAAATTATAGTTAAAATCATTAATTTTATCGAAATATAATAAATATTATGAAAATTTTATTTTAAACAATTGAATTATTATGGGAAACTCTATTTCTGAAAATAATTGAATTTTTGCATAAGATTTTGTTAGAATTTTTGAAAAGAATTAAATTTTCAATAAAAAATTTATTACTTTTTAAAACTGATTGACTTCTTGTGAAAATGATTGTTATTTATGAAAATCATTGAATTTTGCAAAGAATTTTATTAAAATGACTTAGAATAATTAAATTCCTGGGAAAAATTCTAATATTTTTCGTAAATAAATGAATTTTTGTGAACGATTTTATTGGAAATTTTTATAACACTTGAATTTACAAAAAAAATTTATTACTTTTAAATCTAATTGAATTCTTGTGTCGAATATTGTTTTTTTATGGAAATAATTGAATTTTACAAAAACTTTTATTAAAATGACTCAAAATAATTGAATTTTTGGGAAGAATTTTGTTATTTATCGCGACATAATTGAATTTTTTCAAAGAATTATTTATGTAAATAATTGAATTCTTGAAAAGAATTTTATTCAAATCTTAAAGAATAATTGAATTATTTTAGAAAAAATGATTTAAAATTGTACTTTTAAAAAAATTAATTTATTTTTCGAACAATCTTATTAAATCTTAAATTAAAACTTAAATGTTTTTGTAAACAATTGAATTATTCTAAAGAATTTTATTGAAATTTACAAAAATTATTAAGAATTTTATTATTTATAATTAAAATATTCAATAATTGAATTATTCTAAAGAATTATGTTAAAATTTTTAAAAATTATTAAGAATTTTATTAAAATTTTCCAAAATTATTAAGAATTTTATTTAAATTTTCAAAAATTGTTAAGAATTTTATTAAAATTTTCAAAAATTATTAAGACTATTATTAAAATTTTCAAAAATTGTTAAGAATTTTATTATTCATAATTATAATATTCAATTATAATAATTGAATTATTGCGAAAAATTGTATTTCAATGTTGAGAAAAGATGAATTCTGTTTTAAACAAATTTTGCTTTTTTTAAAAATAATTGAATTCTTCTCATAAAAATTTTATAAAAATATAAATATATTGAATATTGACATTGAATTTTTCGATTTAAATTAGTATTAAAATTTAAAAGTAATCGAAATTCTTCGATGAGTTTTATAATTTATTAAAAATCATTGAATTCTTATGCCTACAATTTAATGAAAAAATTTTTTAAAAAATTGAATTTTCTTGAAAAATTTTATTATTAGTGGTAGGAATTGAATTATTGTCAAGAATTGTATAAAAATCTAAAATAATTGAATTTTTCAAAATAATCCTAGATACTCTAAATTAATTGACTCCCATATGGATGAATTATGTTATTATTTATTTTTTTATGTTAATATTTACAAAATAATTGAATTTTGAATGAATTTCATCAATTTTTTTTTTAAATAATTGAATTCTTTTGCGAAATTTTGTGATAATACTCGATATAGAAAATAATTGAATGTCGAATAACTTTTTGAAAATATTCAATTTAAATAAATTATAAATAAATCAAATAAAGAATTTGATTATCACGGTAAATCGTTAGGTATTAAAATAACACCAAACAGGATTAAAATAATCCAATTTAGTGTTATTTTAATCCATTTTGGTGTTATTTTAATACCTAACGATTTACTGTGATAATTTTGAAAATAATTTTTTTATTTCTAGTATTTTATATAGAGAATTAAAAGTAGTGGAAATTTTCAAAAAGAAACATAGAAATAGAAGCTTTAAAGTATCTGAAATCTAAAAAACCGCGTATCCAAATTTTTTTCCTGATTCTCAAAATCAGTAGAATAATTTTTGGATTTCAACATCTTTTTTGTTCCCAGAAAACAAAACAAAATTTACATTACACGTGGTTTGCGGGAATGACTTGTGATATATGCTAATAAAATCCATTGAAAAACTTTTGTCAATCGCTTCTCGACATGAAAAGTTCCGAGTATATATCGCCATATAATTTTTTTTTCTTACAATATACTTACACGAAATTTAATTACAAACATTTACATATTTTTTTGTTTCTTTTAAATTTTGTTTTTCGAATATATCTTACACCCAAAAAATCGTTCTTTATCTCTCCCCCCGCGAAGGAGAAAAGAGAATATAATTTTGGAATACAACCTCTTTTATTTGGGGTCAATGAATTGATTATTTTTATTGATCGAGAGATCGCACCGCGCAGTTTCCAAAGTGTATCTTTAATTCTGAATTTCTTGTCTTTTTAGATATATACATTTATAAATTTCTTATTGTCGACAAAACATTTTTCGATTTAACATTATAAAGTGAGCATAGTCATAAGAATTAATCGATTATATATTGATGCGTGAGGTATATATGAGATCAAAAAGTGTTCCATTTGGTTTATATGATGCGAATTGGTTTAAGGAAAAAGAGAGAAAAAACTGATTGAAAGTATCCTTCTCAATGTATTGTGTGCCCTACATTCTAAAATGGCAAGTTTAATCGAATCGACACTTTCGTTTTATGGGTGGTTTTTCTTCCACGCGCCGCATTAAGGTTCCATTAGGTTCGAAGAATTCGGAATGATAATATAATTCTTCGTGAGAATTTGACTGCGTGCGTATTTGAGAGTACAGCGCCACCAAAGATGAGAAAGGGAGGAAAAAGCGGGCACACACATCAAAAAGTTTTATGGATGATTACTTTTTTTTTGACTATATATATATATATATATATATATATACTGGTTACTCTTTTAAGATCAGAAGTAAAAATTTCTTCTCCTAAATTTAATTCCTTGATCCCGTCATATATATACTTGTGAAGACGGTTCAAAATTAAGAGCTGATCATTGAATTCTTAATAAGATGCGATTATTCATAAAAAAGTGAACTTAAAATTCAAAATACTTATTGCTTCAAGTGTAAAAAATCGTTAACTAAAATTAAAGCACCCTACCATAACTAAAATTTCGTTCCATTGAATTATCGAATGGAAAGATCGATAATTTTTTTAGTTACAATTTTTTATACCGTTTTAAAAATTTTTCTACCTTAAAAAATTATAAAATAAATAAATAATAAAATCATAACGAAAAGTAACACGTATTACTGTTGAAAAATGAACTTAAAATAAATAAATATTTAAATGAGCTTTAAAATAAAAATGAACCAAGCATAACAAAGAATTATACTAATTTAAAGGCTTTTTATTATTATTAAACGAATGTTTTAAAATTCAATCCCTTATTTATATAAAAAAAATTTTAATAATTCTTTCCCCCCCCGAAAATTTCCATGTTTGTTAATTTTGAAATCCAAAATTCTCTAAAAATCGATATAATTCAGGGCTCGAACTAGGTCCGTAAATCCCGTAAAAGTCCGTAACTTTGCTTGAAGTCCGTAAAAGTCCGTTTTTTTGAAAAAAGGTCTGTAAAGTTCGTAATTCGGTTGAAAAAGATCCCTAAAGTACGTAAATTATACGATATAATTTAGATAATTTTAGAGAAATCACAAATGATTGAAGGAATTCGCAATTATTTTCAAAAGTAATAAAATTCTTCGCAAAAATTCAATTATGTTCAAAAATTTTTTTAAATTCTCGTCAAAATTTCAATTATCTTTAGAAATAATTAAATTCTTCTTCGAAATATCAATTATTTTCAAAAATTTTAATAAAATACTTGGACAAATATCAATTATTTGCAAAATTTTTCCTCAATTCAATGATTTTTAATAGGTTTCTATACTATTCTAATAAAATTTTCCAAAAGAATTCAATTATTTACAAATTTTTTTTATAAATTTCTTCACAATATTCAATTATTTTTATAAATAATAAAATTTTTACAGGTATTTAATTTTTTTGTCAAATAATAAAATTCTTATTAGGAGTTCAATTATTTTGATGAATAATAAAGCTAATTGCAGAATTTCAATTATATTTAATACAAATTCAATCGAATTCCTCGAAAAATGTAATTATTCTTAAAAAATTTTATTAAAATTTATCAAAGAAATTTAATTATTTTAAAAACCTTTGCTACAATTTATTTATTAGAATTTAAATATTATTTTTAATAAATTTTTGATTAAATTTCTTTAAAGAATAAAATTATTGCATTCAAAACTTTTAATGCAATTCTTTGCGTAAATTATCAATTATCTTATAAATTATAAAATTCTTCTCTAAAATTGAATTATTTTTAAAAAATTTAATAGATTTCTTGGCAAAATTTCAATTATTTTCAAAAACGTTCCCTAATTTAATTATTTTTAATATCTATTTTAATAAAATTTTGCAAAAGAATTCAAATTATTTGAAAATTGGTTGATACAATTCTTTAAAAGAATTCAATTTTAAGAAACGTATGTAATTATTCAATAAATTGTTTTTTTGTATTTAAATAATTAAATTCTCGCAGAATTTTCTCATAAAAATTGATTCAAAAATGGATTTGAGTTAAAATTTTAGATTATAATTGAATATTAAAAATATTAGATCATAAAATTTTAGAAATAATTAAATTTTGAAAAGGTTTCAGATTCAAATTTTTGAAAATTTGACTTTTTCATATTTTTAACTAAGTAACAATTCTGTGGAATTAATTTTTTTGAAAAATTTTAATTGAGAATTTTTTTTATATTATTTGAAGTTTTTATTTTCTAATACATATTTATTTGAAGAATTTACAAATAATTGAAAAATCGAATATTGTAAAGAAATAGATTTGAAAATTGTCAAAGAACTTTTTCGAAAATTATTAAAAATAATCGATTTTAAGAAGAATTTTAGTTAAAAATTCTTGAAAATAATAATTGAATTGATAATGATTTTATCACTCTATCTTTAATTATTATAAAACATGAAGACTCGGAGTTATCGATATCTTCATGTTTTTTTTAGTTATGAAAAAATCTAATTTATAGTTTTAATTAAAATGTTTTCTTATATATTTTTGTCAGTAATTGGTCCGTAAATGGTCCGTAATTTTTCATTTTTGGTCCGTAAAGTCCGTATTTTTAAATACTTTCACTGGTTTGAGCCCTGTATAATTATATGGACGTCGTAGTTTTTCAGGTTATGTGTGCGCAGCCGTTTGATTCCATGAATAAATTGTTGAAAAATTCTATATTTTAAGATGATTTTAAGAATATAAAAGAGGTTATGTTTTCTAAATTCTATTTTCTATCTATGGATATATTTTTTATTTTCAATCTAAAATTTAAAAAATTCATTTTTGTTTTACTTAAAAATTAATAATTGAATTTTCGCCAAGAATTTTATTCAATTTTTTTAAATAATTGAATTTTCGCCAAGAATGTTATTTAATTTTTTTAAATAATTGAATTTTGCCAACAATTTTGATAAAATTTTTTTTAATATTTGAAATTTCGACGAGAAATCAGTTAAGAATATTACGATTCGATTTTCTAAAGAAACCAACTTTTGGACACCTGCGGAAAAAACTAATGTTTATTAGAAAATAGTTTCGGAAATTTAAATTTAGTAGAAAAATAATTTACTTTCAATAATTTTTAGTAAAATTAACAAATTTTCAGTAAAAATTAATCAATTTTCAGTAAAAATTAATCAATTTTCAGTAAAAATTAATCAATTTTCAGTAAAATTAATAAATTGCAATAAAATTTAACAGTTTTTTAGTATAAAGATAATTAACTTTCAGTAAAATAATTGCCTTTTAGTAAAATAATTAACTTTCCTTAAAAATTTATTAATTTTTATAGTAAAATTATAAAAGAACAAAAAAATTCTGAAACGCAAAAAAATAATTGACTTTCCGTAAAAATTTAATAACGACATAACCTCAATATTTTAAGAAATAAAATATTTTCACTCGCATTTAAATTTTTTTTATTAATCTGTTCATGTTTTTCAACTGCTACGGATTTTGTGAAATCAGTTAAAAATTTTACGATTTGTTTTTCTAAAGAAACCAAATTTTGGATACCTGATAAAAAGAATGTTTATTAAAAAATAGCTTCAAAAACTTCATATCTAGTAAAAAAATTATTTTTCATTAAATTTTAGTAAAATTAATAAATTTTCAGTAAAATTAATAAATTTTCAGTAAAATTAATAAATTTTCAGTAAAATTAATAAATTTTTAGTAAAATTAATAAATTTTCAATAAAATTAATAAATTTTCAGTAAAATGAATAAATTTTCAGTAAAATTAATAAATTTTCAGTAAAATTAATAAGTTTTCAGTAAAATAATATTGTCTTTTAGTAAAAGAATTAACTTTCCGCAAAAATTACTTAATTTTCATAGTAAAATTTGAAAAAAACTATTTTGAAACAATGAAATGTGGAAAAAATTAAATTAATTGATTAATGAAAACGTCTGTTAGTGAAATAATTACCTTTTCTTTAAAGTTAACTAATTTTCATATTAAAATTGTAAAAGAAAAAAAATTTTTAAACGGTGAAACGCCAAAAAAATTTGATTGATTAATGAAATTGTCATTAAGTATAAAATAATTAACTTTTCTTAAAAATTAATTAATTTTCATATTAGAATTGTAAAAGAAAAAAAATTTTTAAACGGTGAAACGCCAAAAAAATTTGATTGATTAATGAAATTGTCATTAAGTAAAATAATTAACTTTCCTTAAAAATTAATTAATTTTCATAATTAAATTTTAAAAGAAAAAAAATTTTTGCAACAGTGAAACTCAGAAGAAATCTACTTATTGATTAATGAAATTATCTTTTAGTAAAATAATCGACTTTCCGTAAAAATTTAAAAAACAACCTAACCTCAATGTTTTACGAAATATAATATTATTACTCGCATCTAAACTATTCATGTTTTTCAACTGCAATACTGATTTTGTGAAATCATCAGTTAAAAATTTTACGATTCGATTTTCTAATGAAACCACCTTTTGGACACCTGGAAAAAAAACTAATTTGGATTAGTAAAAAGTTTCGGAAAATTAATATCTAGTTAAAAGAAATAATTAACATTCATTACTTTTCAGTAGAATTAATAAATTTTTACGAAAAATCAACAATTTTTCAGTAAATATAACTATAACTAAGTGAAATAATATTGTTTTTTTTTAGTAAAATAATTAACTTACCCTAAAACCTAATTAATTTTTAGTAAAATTTTAAAACAAAACAAAAAAAATTTTGAAAGAGAAAACTGTCAATTTATTGATTATAATGAAAAATTCTCACCTAGTAGAAGTAGAAAGTTCCACCGACTTCTCGAAGATGGCAGCAGGAGGCTCAAAATTGGAAGCTAGAAAATTGTGTCGTCCCTTGAAATGAATAAGCGCCAGAAGTGAAAGAGAGAAGGGAGAGAAGAGGGAGGGGGGTCCACCTGGAAAAATTGTCTCTTTAATCCACGCGGTGCTGCCATCTCGCAACTAATATCGAAACTAAAAGCGACAAGTCTGTCCTCGTCTACCATCGACGTTTCTCTCTCTTTTTTTCTCCCTCCACCACGAAACTTTTTTAACTTACAACTCTACCCCTTCTTCTTCTTCTTCTTCTTCTTTGATACCACTCACTAACTTTGTCCTTCTTTTAATCTCACAAATTCCTTCTCTTCACACTCCCACCAAGAAAAAAGCAAGATCAAAATGAAAGATGCTTTTCGCTCCACAACCATATTCACAATAATTTGAAAAATCATATTTATGTATTGCTTTTACATATATAGTAATATCAGTTTTTTTCTTTCTCTCTCTTTGTCTTTTCCTCCCACTCCCCTCATCTCTATATCACTTATCACTCGTTTTAAAATATTAAAATATTCATTCGTCCCCGTAAAAGCCGCTCGAATTACATCGGTTAGTCTCCCATTCACGTGGACCACACTCTTTTTTTTTCTTTTTTTTCTTCATTTTTTTATGGCTGTCTCTCGTTGTCACGACCTACGACACGTTCTAAATACACCGTTTATATGAACTTTACATATTTTTTTTTATTATTCTTTTTTTCAAAATTAAAATTCGTTTCCTAGACGAGTATTATCCAGGTTTTTTTTTTGGTTAAAGTTTTTTTTTCTTTTGCTTTGAAAAGAAATTATTTTTATTTATTTTATTTATTATTTTGTTATTTATTTTTATTTATTTTATTTATTATTTTGTTATTTATTTTTATTTATTTTATTTACTATTTTGTTATTTACTTTTATGTTTTTTCCTTATTTATACTTTATTCTTTGGTTATTTTGGAGGTTATTTTTTTCTACACATATTATTCATTAGCCCTCTGACGTTAGAGGGTTACAACATTACTCTATAAGTCTCCTTTAAATAAAGGCGGGAAATTTAATTAAATCATTTGCTGTCAGATGATTAAAACAATAAAAATCTTCCAACTTTTTTATTTATTATCAGAATATTTCTATTTTTTAATTTTATTTTCTATAAACTGTATAACTAAATTTTCAATTCTTTTTCTAAACAACAATAAATTGAATTAAAATTCACAAATCCAGCGAAGAAGTTTACAGGTTTTGAGAATAATTGCATTTTCCCAAAGAATTTGTCATTAAATTAAGTTAAAATTGCTAATTTTTAGAGAATAATTAAACTCTTGCAAAAAATGTTAATGAATTTTTTTTTGTAATAAACAAAAATATTTAATTACGTACTTAAGAAATGTTTAATTTAATTTTTTTTTAATTTTGAATAAAAATTTATAAAATATTGATGTTTATGTGTGGAAGCAAATAAAATATTCTATTTATTATTATTTATTATTTAAAATATTCTATCAAATATTCTATTTATAATTCTTTTTCAGTTTAAAAATTTGTTGAAATTACTTATTAAATTTTTTTTTCGTTTATTAGATTAAAATTTTTATTTCATCGTAGATAGATGTGAAAGAGTAAATATATTATATTCTGTTTTCGAAACACAGCACTGTTTAAAAATAGAATTCTCATTTACGTCTGTGGGTCCAACAAAACAGATCATATCAGTTATTCAGGTGTTTTTTGCTGTTTTACAAAAAAAAGAAAAAATAAAAAGAGAACCCTTACACTATTTTTAATAATAGTTATACAAAATAAAGCGTATGTAATATCGTTGCTACAGTTTAAATTAATATTTTTTATTATAACAACATAAATATTGTTATATTATAAGAAATACTAATTTTAATAAAATAACGTAAAAACAATAAAAATAGGAACGTAAAATTTTTGCCTATTGACATAATATTAATATAACTATAATAAATACGTTTGATTTAATTTCAATAATAAAATTTTTTTTTAAATAAAAAAAAAATAAATAATTATAAGTATAAAATAATAATAAATATAAGTATAAAAATATAATATAATAAATATAATATTATTATAAAATAATAAATATAAGTATAAAAGTAGTTTAAATAAATTACTTTTTTACTTTATTTCATTTAATCTATAATTTAATTAATTTAATAATACATAAATTAAAAAAGAATTGATTTGACTGTATTCAGTTTAAATTATCATTTCAATTTAAACGATACACTTACCCCAATATATTTTATTCACTATTTTAATTCCTTATTATTATATTATTTTATTCAAATCTCTGTTTCGCTCTTTTTGTGAATTTCAAAATTATATATTTTAAAGTTTATGAAAAAAAATTTTTAAATGTTCATTTTTTGAAGATTTCATCAAACGCACACCCAGAAAGTTGAGAAACATATCATATGTGCTTTGAAACAAGTTTTTGATAAATATAGAAAGTTTTGACATTGTGGAACGTCAGAAAAAAGAAGAAGTTTATGTAATTTGAGGTAATAGGTATGAATAAATAAACTACAAAAAAAAGATACATTCAATATATAAATATAGAAACTATAAATTTGGAATTACAAACACCAAAATGTCAACTTCTATATAGGTTCAAGTGATGATTATATTTCTCAAATAAAATTACGAAATAATTATACATACATATATATATAAATGCAAATATATATAATCATATGATTAGGATAAGAAAATTTTTCGATTTTAAAAAAATGGAAATTTACTTTTTTTTTAAGTAACTTTTCTATAGACGTAGGTAATGGTTAGGTAATGATTGCACTTTTTTGGTTAAGTAATTTTTTTTTATCCACATTGACAGCTGCTTGAGTAATATTAAATAATTTTTGATTTTTGTCTATATTTGAAAATTTCAAACTCTTCTTCTGCTTAATTGATTTTTACTTCATGATTTTGATTTTTTAAAAAGGCTATTAGTTAAGAAGGTTTTTACATTCACTTCAGTAATTTTTTAACGGCATTAAAAAAAAAAAAATTTTTTTCAATCTTCTTAAAAACTGTTACTTTCGGGAAATTTTATATTCCTTACAATAAAATTTTCCTTTTGAATTACAAAAAAACTGCATACTTCTAGGTGCAATAGAACAAAAAACTTAATAAATAACAAATATTTGTTTAAAGAATTTTTAAAATACAAATTTGACTTTTTTTTCGTCGATTTTTATAAGTAGGTCTAAAAATTGCAAGAAATCGAAAAAAACTGCATCTTTTCATAGATAATAGGAAAAAAGTTAATAAATAACAATTATTATTGTTTAAACAATTTCGAAAAAAGCGATTTGACTTTTATCGTTCATCGATTTTTATAAGTCCGAAAATTGCAAGAAATCGAAAAAAAACTGCATCTTTTCATAGATAATAGGAAAAAAGTTAATAAATAACAACAATTATTATTGTTTAAACAATTTCGAAAATAGCGATTTGACTTTTATCGTTCGTCGATTTTTATAAGAGTTCGAAAATTGCAAGAAATCGACAATACTGCGTCTCTTTATAGAAAATAGGAAAAAAGTTATTAAATAACAATTATTTGTTTAAACAATGGTTAAAATATCAATTTAATATTTAATATTTATCGGTATGATAAAAAAAGCTATTTTCGTTTTGCTTCATAAATTGCAAAATTGGAAAAAATTGGATCTTTTTATGTGCAGTTGGTAAAAAGTTAACAAATGACAATAATTGTTTATTTAAACAATTTTGTGCAATAGTTGTAAGCAGTTAAACTAAATTACTTATTTGGATTATCACTTTACAATATGTAACATTCTGGAAAAGTTAATTTTTGTTTATAGAATTTTTAATGATAAAAATTATTTAACAATACTATTATTATTATTTAACAATATTTTAAACAATTTTATAAACAAATTAAGAATTGACAACAATTAAAGCTGAAAAATAGTCTCTTCTTATATATAGTTTTTTTCTGTTTTTTTAATGAACCTCTAAGATTAAAATTATTGATAACAATTATTTAACAACTTTATAAACAATCGTTATAAACAAATTCTAAATTAGCAACAAGTAATGATGTAAAGATCTCGTTGTCCCTTACACTATGTTTTCTAGTGTTTTTCCTTGTTTCTACATTGAAATATTAATTTATCTATTAATATATTTTAGTAAATAATAGTTATAAACAATTGTTATAAACAAATTGCAAATTAGCAACAAGTAAAGGTGTGCAAATTTCGTTTTCCCGTAATTTTTTTTCTATATTAGAACAAATGAATCTGTAAATTAATTAACCTATTAATATTTTTAGGTTAAAATTAATTAGGTAATTTTTTATTTTAGTTATAAACAAATGTTATAAACAAATTCAAAATTAGCATTAAATAAAGGGGTGAAGATTTCTTTTTTCTCTTTCACTATTTCTTTTCATATTAAGATTAATGAATCTTGAAACATTAAATTATCTATTAAAGTTTTTTAATAATGTTATAAACAATTATTATAAACAAAATCCAAATTAGCTACAAATAAAGGCGTAAAGATTTCGCTTGCTCTTTCACTATTTTTTTTTATATTAAGATTAAAATGAATCTTGAAACATTATAATTTATTTGTTAATATTTTTGGAAAATTGTTAACAATAATTGTTATAAACAAATTTCAGAGTAGGAAGAAACTAAGGTGTAAAGATTTTGTTTTTTTTCTACTATTTTCATTTATACACTAGAATATTAATGACTTTCGAAACTAATTGACTTATTCATATTTTTCTTAATAATGTTATAAACAATTATTATAAACAAAATCCAAATTAGCAACAAATAAAGGCTTAAAGATTTCGCTCTCTCTTCCACTATTTCTTTCCGGATTAAATTCAAAATGAATCTTGAAACATTAATTTACCTGTTAATGTTTTTGGATGAATTGTTATAAACAATTATTATAAACAAATTCAAAATTAGCAACAAGTTAAGGTGTATAGATTTCGTTGTCTCTTATACACTATGTTTTCTAGTGTTTTCCTTGTTTCTACAATAAAATATTAATTTATCTATTAATATATTTTAGTAAATAATAGTTATAAACAATTGTTATAAACAAATTGCAAATTAGCAACAAGTAAAGGTGTGAAACTTTCGTTTTCCCGTAATTTTTTTTCTATATTAGAACTAAAGAATCTAGAAATTAATTGACCTATTAATATTTTTTAGTAAAAAGTTATAAACAAATGTTATAAACAAATTCAAAATTAGTATCAAATAAAGGCGTGAAGATTTCTTTTTCTCTTTCACTATCTCTTTCTATATTAAGATTAATGAATCTTGAAACATTAATTTACTTATATTGTTTTTTGATAAATTGTTATAAACAATTGTTATAAACAAATTCAAAATTAGCTATACAAACAAAGGTGTAAAGATTTTGTTTTTTCTTCTACTATTTTCATTTCTACTCTAGAATATTAATCACTTTTGAAACTAATTGACTTATTCACATTTTTTAATAATGTTATAAACAATTGTTATAAACAAAATCCAAATTAGCAACAAATAAAGGCGTAAAGATTTCGCTTTCTCTTCCACTATATTTCTTTTCATAACAAGATTAAAATGAATCTTGAAACATTAATTTACGTATTAATGTTTTTTGATAAATCGTTAACAACAACAATTGTTATAAACAAATTTCAGAATAGCAACAAACAAAGGTGTAAAAATTTTGTTTCTTCTTTTACTATTTTTATTTCTACATTAAAGCGATATTAATGCGCGAATCTTGATATTAATTGACTTATTAATATTTTTTGATAAAGTTATAAACAATTGTTATAAACAAATTCCAAATTAGCCACAAGGAATAGTGTAAAGATTTTGTTTTTTCTTCTACTAATTTTTCTAAAATAGGACTATTATATTAGAATTAATGAATCTTAAAATAAATTTACCTATTATTTATTATTATTATTATTAATTAATAGTTATAAACAATAGTTATAAACAAATTCTTTTTTTTTTTTGGTTTTAAAATACGTGAATGGTTTTTTTTTTAAACCACACAGTGGTTAACAAATTTTTTTCGTATACCTCTCTTGCTGTGATGACATATGTCGAGCAGAAACAATATTGCGACTGTTAAGGTCTATAATCCGTCGAATATTAATTATCTCTCGTCATCGTTATTCTATAAAAGGATTCGAAATAAATTGTCGTTCTCTCTGGACTATTATTTCATGTATATATATGTATATACTAAATATGAAATACATTATATATATTATATAATTTCGACGCGGATGAGAGTATAATAAATGTTATATTACACGCGCCTACAATATACAATATACATAATGTAAAATAATATATATCGTTTTAAATAATCTCCCACTCCCTCTCCATGCCTGTACACACAATAACACACATTCACCCTTTCCAATATCCGTTATAATAGAAATCAATAATTTACGACTCGAGTTTGTCAAATTCCAATTAGAATCAGCAGATTTAGGAGGGATTTTTAGTTTTTTTTTTGGGCTTCATTTTTTTTTTTCATTTTTCCAATCTATTTGTGATTCGAACGTATTTATGTTGCTCTCACTCTCTCTCTCTCTCTCTCTTTCTCTCTCGGTTTTGGTTCTTTCGTTCCATGTCGCGCCGATCGATCCGCGCGAGAGGCGCTTTCTCCCTCTCTCTCTCTCTCTCGCACGCACACATATACGCTCTCGCTCTAGTTAGCCCCCCCTCCCCTCCCCTATTCGTCTATGTTTCTCTCTCTCTCTCTCTCACGAAGGGTAATGCGCCTTTAATTTGATTTCGTGTTCCCCATTGTATCAAATTGGATTGAATGCCTGTGAAATATTTGTTTAGGACGGACAGATAGCGAGAGTATATATATGTGTATTGTGGCCTCTCTCTCTCTCTCTCTCTCTCTCTCTCTCTCTCTCTCTCTCTCTCTCTCTCTCTCTCTGTCATGTTTTCACGTTGTGAGTCTTTGCAGATCTCTCGTGTTTAGAAGCTTTCTCTCTCTAACTTGTACACGTAGTGTTTTTTTTTTTTTTTCTTTTTTTTTTGCTCTGTTATAGGACAAAAAACTCTAAACTTTGTGAAAAAAGAACTTTGTATATAAGTCTAATCACTCGATCGTATAGCAAAACATTTGCCAACCTGAACGTTTTTTTTTTGCATGATTTTAAAAGAAGAGTTCATTTTTGTCTACTTTTACGTAGTGTAAACATTTTGTATAGTAGTCCCTTTGACTTTTTTTGGTCAATTTTTCGAAAATTTACCCCCACTCTATGTTAGAGTTATTTTTTTAAATAAAAATTTATTTTTCTATACTATTATATTTTTTTAACTTTAACATTTTACGTTTTATTAATTCTAACATTTTAATCTTTAGTGTTATTTTTGTCACAGTCCGTTTAACTTTTTTTGGGCGATTTTTCGTAAATTTACCCCCACTCTACTTTTAGAAAATATTATTTTTCTGTATCTTTTAAATTTTTTCAACTTTAACATTTTACCTTTTGTTAATTATATCATTTTAATCTTTAATATTTTTTGTCACAGTCTCTTCAATTTTTTTTTGGTGATTTTTCGAAAATTTACCCCCACTCTATTTTTAAAAAATATTATTTTTCTATTTTGTTTAATATTAATATTTATTTTTCTATATCTTTTATATTTTATACTTTATTTTTATTTATACTTTAACATTTTACCTTTTGTTAATTATAACATTTTAATCTTTAGCATTATTTTTGTCATATAGTCCCTTTAACTTTTTATGGGCGATTTTTCAAAAATTTACCCCCACTCTATGTTAGAGTTCTTTTTTTAAATAAAAATTTATTTTTTTATACCATTATATTTTTTTAACTTTAACATTTTACCTTTTGTTAATTATAAGATTTTAATCTTTAGCATTATTTTTGTCATATAGTCCCTTTAACTTTTTATGGGCGATTTTTCAAAAATTTACCCCCACTCTATGTTAGAGTTCTTTTTTTAAATAAAAATTTATTTTTTTATACCATTATATTTTTTTAACTTTAACATTTTACCTTTTGTTAATTATAAGATTTTAATCTTTAGCATTATTTTTGTCATATAGTCCCTTTAACTTTTTTTGGTCAATTTTTCGAAAATTTACCCCCACTCTATTTTTAGAAAATATTATTTTTCTCTATCTTTTATATTTTTTCAACTTTAACATTTTACCTTTTGTTAATTTTATCATTTTAATCTTTAATATTTTTTGTCACAGTCCCTTCAATTTTTTTTGGTGATTTTTTGAAAATTTACCCCCACTCTATTTTTAGAAAATATTATTTTTCTATATCTTTTATATTATTTTATACTTTATTTTTATTTATACTTTAACATTTTACCTTTTGTTAATTATAACATTTTAATCTTTAACATTTTTTGTCATATAGTCCCTTTAATTTTTTTGGGTGATTTTTCGTAAATTTACCCCCACTCTATTTTAGAAAATATTATTTTACTATATACCTATAAATATATTTTAGAATTTAACCACTCACTTTCGCTTATGAAAAAATAATTCATATGATAATAAATTTTACCAACTTACCTCCATACTCTCAGTGCCTGAAACAAAGTTTTTTTTTTTTAATTTTTGGGACTTACCCCTATTTTTGATTACAAAATATAATACTTTCCTTATGTATACACTGAAAAAATTTCTAGAAATTTTTCTTACCAAACAGTTAGAAATATTTTGAAAAACTTTGAGACTTTGGATTGAAAAATCTCTTTTTTGTTCAAATTTTGGGACTTACAGCCACTCTAGCTTGAAAAAGTTATATTTTTTTCAATTTTAGGGACTTATCCCCGCACTTTTCATTGAAAAAATTTATAGTTTTCTTAAGCTTAGGAATTTAATTATAAATTAGGAATTTATCTCCACTCTTCTTTGAAAAATCGTTTTTTGTTTTAATTTCAGGGACTTACCCCCACTCACACCTATGAATAAAGTTTTATTTCTGACATTTGGGACTTACCCCCACTTTTGCTTATAAAAATGATATTTTCCATAAATTTTAGACTCCGCACTTTCGTTCGAAAAATCGACGATTTTTTTTGAAATTTTAGGGACTTACCCCCACTCTTGCTTGAAATAAATGGTTTTTTTTAATCAATTGGGACTTAGCTCCACTTTTTTTCTGAAAAATTGTTATTTATTCAAATTTTAAGAACCTCGTCTAGCTTGAAAAACTTATTTATTTTCTCTAAATTTTAGGGACTTATCCTCACCCTTGGCTGGGAAAAAGTTTTTTATTTTAGGGACTATATAACTCCCAATCTACGGCCCAAATAAAGTTTCCGTTTTTAATTTTTGAAACTTATTCCCACTCTTGCCTATAAAAGAAAGTGCTTTTTTGAATTTTTGGGACTTACCCTACACGCTCGACTAAAAACAAATGATTTTTTGGAACCTACCCCCACTTTAGAATATAGAAGCATGTGCTTTTTTAATTTTTGGGACTTATCCCCCACTTTCGACTAAAAGTAAGTGTTTTTTGGGACTTACCTCCCACTTTCGACTAGAAACAGGTACTTTTTTTAATTTTTGGGACTTATCCCCCACTCTCGACTAAAAAATATGTGTTTTTGGGACTTACCCCCACTTTAGAATAGAAACAAGTGTTTTTTTTAAATTTCTGGGACTTATCCCTCACTTTCAACTAAAAGTAAGTGTTTTTTGGGACTTACCTCCCGCTTTCGACTAGAAACAGGTACTTTTTTTAATTTTTGGGACTTATCCCCCACTCTCGACTAAAAATATGTGTTTTTGGGACTTATCCCCACTTTAGAATAGAAACAGGTGCTTTTTTAATTTTTGGAACCTATCCCAGACTTTTGACAAAAAACAAGTGGTTTTTGGGACTTACCTCCCACTTTTGCTTATAAAAATGATATTTTTTTTTTTAAATTTTAGAGACTTATCGTCCATTTTGGTTCGCGCTTAATAATTATTTAATTATTTTTTAGTGTCGATAGAAATAAGCAAAAAATGTCGCGATTTACAAAAAATGTTTAAAAAAATCCCAAAAGAATAAGGTAAATTTTAGCATATATTGTAAATGGGCCTTTAAAAGAATGATAATTTTTCTATTAAAGTTATTTTTACCTTTTTACGTTTGTTCTTATTTTTATTACTACTACTTATCTACAAAACATGCGGATAAAAATAGAATTTAATATCCTATTATTTATAAAACAGGAAAGTGATAAGATTTTTGAAAAGACATTTTTATTTTCTATATATATACATTCAAATTCAAGGGACACGAAATTAAAATGCGTCCGAGACATATGGATTTACTTAAGGCACATTTTTTTTTTTAGGTCAAAAAACTGTAAACGGTTCGATTGCTTGATATATACGTCTCGCGAGGATAGCAGGGAGGTACACATCGGCCACACGCTTTCACCTCTTCGACCTTTATAGGATTTCGAAGGAATTACGTAAAGAAAAAAGAACGAGCCAACATAGATCCCTAAAACTCGACATTTCAAGTATATCCATTATGAAATTGTGAAAAATTTTCCACTCTTGAGGCGCGCACGAAATAATGATTTTTATATATATGTTATTCTTAAAATAGATGCGAGATTCTGCGTGTGAAAAAAAGAAAAAGAAAAAAATTTGAAAGAGACACTTGTAATTTTTTTTTAAAAATATATATTTACATTATTATTGCTAATCTACTTTGACCATCAGAGTTTTTTCCTCTATATACACATATACTTTCTTTTCTATATATTAGAGAAACATTATTTACATTTTTTATCGATTTTTAAATTTATTTATTTTAAATATATTAGGGTTCCTACCGGGTACGTAACTTTGAAAATAGGAATAATTGAGGAAAAAGAAGATGCAATAGTATCCGAACCTAACGCAACATTTCAAACAGTTTTTTATATACTTTATTTTCGATAAATATTCATTTTTTCTCTATATTTAAAATTTTAATTTTTTTATCCCAAAATATTAACGTGCGAGGAATAAATTAAGTGAAAAAAAAAGTTGTTCGATTTTGTTTTCATATTAGTTATTATCTTCTCAATTGGTTTTGATAAATAAATATATTTCCGGGTTGGTTAAAAAAAAACTAAATTGTAGAAAATTTTTACTCCTACTTTTTTTTGGTATTTTTATTACTTTTTACATTATTACATTTATTATTGTGAATTCAGAGTTTTTAACAACTATTTCTGAAGGTAAATTTACAATTAAATTATTCTATTTAATAAAATTTTTCAAATTTGAAAAGATTTCAGTAGTTGAAAATTTTTTTCATCAAAATAATATTCAGAATGTGGCAAAAGAATAAAATATAAGTTAAATATTACTTTAAAAATATATATGTATTTTAGGGTAAAATGTTTAAACGAAAAGTTTAAAAAATAAAGCTTTAAAAAATAAATTAAAATTAATACATATTTGATATAGTTTTGTACACTGAAAAAAAAGTTTATTTGATTCAAATAACCGATTATTTGACTATTATCAAATAAATATTTACTTGAATCAAATAATTTTTATTCGAATCAATTAAATAATATTTACTTGAATCAAACAATTTTTATTTGAATCAATTAAATAATATTTACTTGAATCAAATAATTTTTATTCGAATTAATTAAATAATATTTGCTTCAAATACTGAAATATTTGATTCAATTAAAAATTGTTTGATTCAAGTAAATATTTATTTGATAATAGTCAAATAATCGGTTATTTGAATCAAACAAATTTTTTTTTCAGTGTATGAAACAAATTTTGATCCGAAAAGTATATATTTTAAAAAATATTTTAAGGGGTTCTATTCTATTGCCACAATCTGTATAATAATTTGCTAAAAAATTTAAACATTCGGATTTACGTAAAATTTAAAAATTTCTTTGAAAAAATATAGATAAATTTACTCTGGAAAAAATTTTTTTTAACTTTTAATTAACAATTTTGAAAGTATTGTTGAATTTTGAAAAAGTTAGAATTGAAATTTCGACTGTAGAAGTTCGAGGTCCTAGCTCTCTGCATGCTTCTGCCCTCTGTTGTCGACCGGCTGTAATAAAACACCTCTTGCCTTGAACCGTTTGTCACTACATTTTCTATTTAATTTCTTATTTTCTAATCAAATTTCTGCGTAAATTCAAACAATTTTTCCGATTTTTGTAATTTAATAATTAAATTATTTAAAAAAAACCGTTTAATTAAAATTTTATTTATAATAATTGATGTTTTTCGAACAATTTTATTGAAATACTTGATAATAATTAAATTATTCTAAAAGATTCTAACATTTTTTTAAGAATAACATTTTTTTAAATAATTGAACTTCAATTTTTGAGAATAATTAACATTTTTTTTGACAATTCCTGTAAAATTGAATTAAAAATAATTGAAATCCTGCAATGAGAGTTTTATTAGAATAATTTTATTATTTATTTGCAAATAACATACAATAACATCAATAAATAACATAATATTATTATATAATAATAATAATACTATAAATAATAAATTTTGCAAAAAATTTCATTAAAATACCCCAAAATAATTGATTTTTCGGGAATGATTTTACTTATTTAATGACAATAATAATTGAATTCTTTCGAAGAATTGTTTTTTTAAATAGTTAAATTCTTTGGGAAAAAATTTATTAAAATCAAAAATGATTAATTTGAATTATTTAAAGAAAAATTGTTAAAATAATTTTTTCGAGGATTTGAAATCAAATTTTTAATAATCATTTCATTTTTTTATCAATTTCTGTAAAATTGCGTATTAAAAATAATAGACATCTTTGGGACAAAATTTATTATTTATATATAAAAATAATTAAATTTTGCAAAGAATTTTTATAAAATTATAAAAATAAAAATAAAAAAAAATTTTATGAAAATAAATTTTCATAAAAATTTCACGGAGAATTTCATTATTTATTAAAATAGTTGAATTATTGCTAAAAATGTTGTAAAATGTTTTTTAAAAAAATAGAATTTTTCTGAAAAATTGTGAGGTTTGTGAAATTAATAGAATTATTATATGAAGAATTGTTTAGTAATTTTGTTAAATAATTGATTTTTTCGAAATTTACTTTCACTGTTAACTTCAAAATATTAAATGGCAACGAAATGATACCAAAAATTTTATGAAAGAAATTTACGAAAAAAAATTAATTGAAATTTTTTTTAAGTTTTTATACGAAATTATTTCAAACATAATATTGTCTTCAATAATACTTCAAAATTGCGGTTTAAAACATTACTTTTACGGAAGTAAATTTTCAAATATTGAAGTAACTAAAATTTTTGTTAATCAGTTTAATTACTAAAATCTTCTAAAACTTGTTAAGCGGACAATATTGAACAATTTTGATTTTTTATATAATTTCTTTTTATATTTATTTATATTTTGGTTATTTCAAAAAGTTTTGTTTGAAATTTATTCATAAAAAACTGCGTTTGAAACAAAAATATTTGAAATTTCATTCAAACACTTTTTGTAATAATTTTCAAAAGAATAATTTGAAAAGAAATGTGTTTTAAAATTTAATAAAAAAAATTTGGATTAAATTTGAAAAGGTTTGTTGTAGTTTTTCAAAATTTTATGTACAGTACCGGCCAAAATTTGACAGTCCACCCATTTTTGAAGGAAATGAAAAAAATTTTTTAACATAAAATTCATAAAAACTAAAAATTTTTTTGGTTTGTATTTTTAAAGACGCGATAAAATGTTGAAAAGAATAAGATCTTATATTGAAGTCATTTGGCCAAAATTTGTAGAAGATATTCTTAAAAACCGCGTAATTTTCAATGTTTTACAAAAATTTGAATATCTTCTGAAATAATAAAGGCTTTTTAATAATCTTAGACTTATTTTAAAGGTAATTTGTAAAACATTGAAAATTACGCGGTTTTTAAGAATATCTTCTACAAATTTTGGCCAAATGACTTCTATATAAGATCTTATTCTTTTCAACATTTTAACGTCTTTCAAAATATGGGTGAATTTTCTGAAAGTGACACTTTTAAATTTCAGTTTTGCAATTAATTTTTTTCTTCAATTATATGGTTTTTTTCTATTAAAACTACTTAATTTCATACTCAAGAGTAAGATTTTTGGGTTGCGCAAAATTAATTCTTAAAAATATTATTTTAATGTGCATTAAAATTTTGTTTAAGATATTTTTAAAGTATAAAATTGCGTCAGTAATCATTGTAAAGTAATTTTAACCTAAAACTGAAGACTGACTATTTCGGACGGTACCAGATATAATTGCTTCAAACATTTTTGTATATATAAAATTTAGAACATAACAATTTTTAATAGGGTTTTTTTTCTTTTATCTATGTTATCGGGAATTCTCAAAAAAGAAAAAAAACAGAAATAGTCGCTTTTAATATGGTTTCAAACTTTAAAAAGTACCTAAATAGTATAGCTTAAGGTTTATAGTTTATATAGTTTATAGTTTGTAGTTTATAGTTTATAGTTTATAGTTTATAGTTTGATAGTTTATAGTTTATAGTTTATAGTTTATAGTTTATAGTTTATAGTTAATAGTTTTTAGTTTATATATGTGACGCGATCTGAAGAAAGGGACCTTAAAAGCAAAAAATTATAGGTTATGTTTGCAAATTTTTAAATGAAAATACCAAACAATGATCAACTGCGTCAATGAGAATCATTACTGTTTAAGTTTTCTATACAACTGAAATATTTAATAAACACTGATTTTAATTTTAAAAAAGTAAAAAGAGTCTTTTAATCAACAAAAAAGTAACATTAACATAACCTTAAAGTACTTTGCTTCTAAGGTCCCTTTCTTCAGATCGTGTCACATATATGAAGATAAACGCGAAGCCTGAATTATAGACAAAAGTTATGGGACAAAGCGAATAAGTTTTGATAAGATCCAATCAAAGTGTGTATATGTAGAGTATAAAGGTTGAGGCGCATAGTTGGCAGGTGTATTAATATTAAAATCGTGAACCGCCGGTGCAAATGTCTTACTTGTAAAACAGATCTGTCGGGTGCGAAAGTGGCAAAGTCGTTACGAAATATACAGTATATACGTATATATATATATATAAAAATCTCCACACACAAACATCGATGTTCCTTCTGGAGTCCCGGCTGAGTGTATATATAGCGCGCATATACATATACGCGATGATCTAACTCACCCCACCCTTATAAACGGGGTAGCTGGCACGTACTGCATAATGCTCTCCTACCTGTGGCTCTCATTTAAATGTACTAAACCTCGCGCCCAACGAAACAAGCACTTTTTTTTTGTCTCACAATACACACTCACACACATATATCGTCCGTTTCTCCTCTATATTGACACCGTAGCTCACAAACGCGCGCAGGGGGGTAATTAATCACACGGAATAAGTACCTGTTGCGCGACCGGTCAATCTGCCATCTCGTTTTTAGCCCCCGAAAAAAATCCCTTTTTTTTCCACAAGTCGTCGTCATATTCCAGGTATATATTTAGTGGAATTCGAATTCTTCCGAGCATCGACTTTAGAACATGCGTCACTATATCTATATACCTGATGCCGATATTTGAGTTTCCCACTACTATAATATTTAAGAGGTCAATTTTTTTTACGAACACTCGGAATGAATTTCTTTCCGATATTCAATAGAGCGAAAAGAATGTGTGTGTGTGTGTGGTTACAATAATTGTTAACCTGTTGCGCGAATCGAGAAATTAAATTATTGTCTTTTTGCGCCTTATTCCGATATGTAGAGCGGGGAAAAACACTTGCCACATGGGGTTAAAATTCTTCTGTGTGCTCTTAATGAGAAATTAGAATGCATTGGATTTTCATTTGAGGAGAAGTAGGAGAGAAAAAAAGGGGATAATTGATTTTTAAACACTGGAGTTATAATTACCTGCGCTTTTATATAGTCGGCTGTGTATAATTCTATTGATGAATGGAAATATTTTTGTTTTTTCCGGTTATTATTCAATTCTCTAAGCAAATATATTGGGAGTTGTTCTTTTGTATAATGAGGTTCGAATTCAATCATTAGGAATTCTAATGCCAACATTATGATTTAAAATTAACAAATTTTAAATCATAATGTTGGCATTAGAATTAGGTTTGGCATCAACTTTACAGTATCATTAAAATTGTCGTATCATTAAAATGATCGTATCATTAAAATTATCGTATCATTAACATTATCGTATCGCATTAACATTATCGCAGAAATTAAGGTGACAATTTCTATAATTTTAATATTTTTCCATTTTGTTTCAGATGCAGAAGAAGAATCACGCGGAAATAAGTAACTTGTCACGCATAAAGGTAAGTTTAGAGTACATTTGGAATATTTTTGGAACTTCGATTTTTATTGTTTAGGTTTAGTTGTAATTTTAATTTTTTTTAAGCCTAAAATAAATTTATGTTTCAGATGCAGCGGAAGGAGAAGTACTATATCCACAAAATACAGCATTTGCTTTAGAAAAACCGAAGTAGATCATCTTTCCATACAGCGGTTGAGGGATTATCGATTTTAGCCTTTTAAGCAAGTAGGATGACGGTAAGTCACAATACAAATTACATATTTAGTAAATTTTAAGAATTAAAATATTTATTAAACTTTCCATTCAATTCATACTTTCGAGTTTGATATAATTTTACTAACATCCACAAAAGTTGTTTTTATTATTTTTAGTATTTTATACTTTTTAATGTTGTAGTTTTTAGTATGTTGTACATTTCTTAATTTGTGGAATACTTTTAATGTTTTTAATATTAATAGAAAAATTAAAATATTTAGAAAATAGTTGTAAATAGTATAGTAAATAATGATAATAATAATAATAATAATAGTAGTAGTAGTAGTAGTAGTAGTAGCAAATAGTAGTAGTAGTAGCAAATAGTAAAACTTTAGGTTTTGTTTCAGATGCATCTGTAAGCAGAATATTGGTGACTTTAGAAAACCTAATCGTAACTGTAAAAATAAATCGTATTCTCTAAGCAGAATATTGGTGACTTTAGAAAACCAAATCGT
This sequence comes from Leptopilina drosophilae, assembly GCA_032873175.1. Taxonomy (NCBI): domain Eukaryota; kingdom Metazoa; phylum Arthropoda; class Insecta; order Hymenoptera; family Figitidae; genus Leptopilina; species Leptopilina drosophilae. The sequence goes on along the minus strand of CM065486.1, from coordinate 37,298,323 downwards.
AACCGTAAAAGTAAATCGTATTCTGTAAGCAGAATATTGGTGACTTTAGAAAACCAAATCGTAACTATATAATCAAAAGTCAACCTTCTCGTAGTTGTCCAAAAATCATCGCATCACTCTTAACTTAAAAGCATCAAATTGCAACGACAATTCCAAAAATATGGATCAAATCGAAAATTGAACCAAATTTTCAAAGTCAATTTGATTCGCACTTTAGTATCAATTTGATGAATTCAAGAAAAGTGTGTGGAAAGATGATTCAAAATATTGTTATTTTTCCAACAATTATATTGAAGTATCTGCTATTTTTTACATTCAGTATTGAGCTTCAATGCGGAAAAATCTTCTTTAGGAACCGCAAAGTTCCAGATATATATAGTCATCGCAAACATCATCGAGAGTTAAATTATGGGTGTTTTCTTAGAAAACTAAATCGTAAATAAACCAATCACAACATAACGAAAATTTGCTCCTGAACCGATTGAAAAATTTCATATAGATTCTTCTATTCTGCTCCCTCCTGTCAAACCTAATTTACTAAATTGTCATTGAAATATTCTCTTTTCTTCCATTTTTCGAAAAAATCTAGAAATAATTTCGCGGAAACTTTTTACTATTAAAAATTAGATGCAATTTCGGAATTTTTATACTTTTAAAAATTAGATACACTTTTGCCTTGAAGTTGCTCCTAAATAGAATTAACATTGACTCGAGTGTTTATAGGAGTGACTTCAAGTATGCCTGAGTGTAAAAATAAAATTTTATTTCACCATTTCACAAAAACTTTTGTATATTACTATTTTGTTCCACATAAGAGACTAATTTAAGCATATACTAAAAATTGAACATTTTTCACGATCTTTTTCACTGATTTTTGGAAATAATATTACTAGGTTTTGAATATAAAATGGAAGAAAAGATTTTGGAACAATATATTAAAAAATATTAAAAAATATATATATATATGTGTGTGTACATGTACATAGTTTTAAAAAACGTCACGGGAGCACGAAACACGACACAGGAGCGTTGTTGACCAAGTTGGTGTGTTGGTTTGGTTTCATTTCTTGGGCTCGGGTATTATACACGAGAGAGAACCGAGTGCACCGAGCAGCAAAGGGATAAAAGGACCGGCGCCTGGGGTGTTTGAAGCCAGTGTTATGAAAGGCGGAGCTGTAAACTGTTCCAACCTCCCGATGACGTAGCTGACGACGGCCACCTTGCTACATGAGCCAATCGTTGTTCCCCATTTATTTCAAGTAGTGGGGTTACCCTCACCACTGGCCTCGCGCATGACGGAACCTTACTCCTGGACCTTAGGAACCTCAGGCGAGCTGCGAGGCGAGGCAGTCAGTCGCTCTCAGCTATGACATGCATAACGCATGAGAGCTAGCCGATCTCTTAACAGTCCGTCTGTCTTTCTCTATTTACTGTCTGTCTGTCCTCTCTCTCTCTCCCTAGGCAAATTTTTTTTTCCCCTCCGTGGGTGTTTAATTACCGGTATTTTTTATGTTCTTTGAATCGCGAAACCGGTAACAAAAAAGTATATAATAAAAATAAAAAGTGCTTCAAAAAGGAGTTACAACACTGTGGATGAGTGATAACGTAGTGAGGTGCGTGTTTGGTGTTTAAAGAAAGTAATTCCATTCCCGGTTTATTTGTGGGAGATGTGCTACGAGGATAGTGTTCATTGAACTCTAGGGATTTTTTGTCGGCGAATGCGTGCCGGAGGGCACTTGATTGAAATTACCTCGAGGAGAGGTATTTGGAGTTAGAGTGTTAGGAGTAGATGGCTGCTACCACGTACATGCCGGTTAGTAGTGCAGTTTCTTCTGACCTGGATGGTGGTTCAGGTTCCACGATCGGAATGAACATCGCCGTGGGTGGCTACTCGTCGGGCTCACCCCGGAGTGCAGCCGACGCTGGGGAAATGAAGTACATGCCCGCGCCGCAACATCATCATCATCACCATCATCATCACCAGGTGAACTCGTCGCCATCGCCAAATGGACTCTCGCACTCGGCGGCGAGTTTGTCGTCGGCCAATCCCTGGGTGCCGGACCCTTGGGCCGCATCGATGGGCATGCACCACACGACCCATCATCCCCATCACCATCCCCATCAGGCGAATCTCGACGTGAAGCCCCTGACCGCGGCGGCGACCGCCACCGATCAGGGCATGCACCACAGAGGACCCCATCAGTCGCCAGGAATGGCCTCGCCTCACTCCTGGCACGCACCAGTGGTCCCCTCGGCCCACTACAACCCAACCGGGGGCGCAGCCTCCCCAACCACCCTCCAGCAGTCCGTGTACCACGCGGCGATGAACGGCATGCTCCACCAGCATCCCCATCAGCACCCCCATCAGCTCCACAATCACCAGGCAGGGCTCCCGCACCATCTCCGCGACGCTCACAACCACAGTCCCCCCTCGGGCCATCCTCTGCACGGCGGCCACCCGCTCGACAGGGACCACAGCGCCGGCGAGGAGGACACCCCGACATCCGACGACCTCGAGGCCTTCGCCAAGCAGTTCAAGCAGAGGCGCATCAAGCTCGGCTTCACCCAGGCCGACGTCGGCCTCGCCCTCGGCACCCTCTACGGCAACGTCTTCTCCCAAACCACGATATGCAGGTTCGAGGCCCTCCAGCTCAGCTTCAAGAACATGTGCAAGCTCAAGCCCCTTCTGCAAAAGTGGCTCGAGGAGGCAGACTCCTCCACCGGCTCACCCACCAACATCGACAAAATCGCCGCTCAGGGCCGCAAGCGAAAAAAGCGCACCTCCATCGAGGTGAGCGTCAAGGGCGCACTCGAGCAGCACTTCCACAAGCAACCAAAACCCTCCGCCCAGGAGATAACGAGCCTCGCCGACAGCCTCCAACTCGAGAAGGAAGTCGTTCGGGTCTGGTTCTGCAATCGGCGGCAAAAGGAGAAACGAATGACGCCGCCCAATACACTCGGCGACGGCATGATGGAGGGCCTACCGCCCGGTCACCAAAGCCAGGGGGGCCTCCATCAGGGCTACCATCCGCAGGATCACCTCCACGGCTCCCCAATGGGCCACAGCCACAGTCCCCCCATGCTCAGTCCTCAGGGTCTCACGGCTCATTCCCTAGCGGCCCACTAGCGTTCGCCTGGGCCTCCCCCATTGGGCCTCGTCACATCCCAACCAAATTCATCCGGAACACCGGAATCCGTGCTACCACCATTCTACCATCACTATCTTCAAGCGCGCACCAGCAGCTACTCCAATTCGTAGCTAGTCCGTCGCTATCCAGCACAATGGGATTAACACGAGGAACCAAAACTATTCTGCAAACCGGGAGAGGCTTTCAAGGAAACATGCAGTAATTCCCCCCCATCCTCCACAATATAGTGTTGTTTCGGGAATATAAACTCAAAAAAAAACATTCAAATTTCTCCGGGGATTTAAAAATTGCTCCAAGCATTTTTTCACTCCGAGGACAAGAAAATCTATCTTATATTGTAAAAAAGTAAATATTGAACTGTAAATAAGATTTAAAGAAATTTTTTTTAGTATTTTAAGTGTGAGCGACACTTTCCGCGCGTCTCTCTCTGTTTATTCCACCGAAAACAAATAGTGAGTGTCTTTATTTTGTCAATAAAATTCGGTTGTTGTAACAGAAAATTAGTTTTAAATTTTTTTGTCAAAAAGCACGATTTTCGAAGACTTAATTTTTTTTTTCCAAAAAATGCACCACAACATTGAAAATCGATCAATATTCTTGAGACCCAGAAAAATCGCGATGTAGAAATTTATTATTATTGGCAAGAGACGTGTGCGATTCCATCGAGTCTCCCCCTCATGAAAATTAAGTCCCCGTCTGTATAGAGTAAGTATATATGAACAATATATATACATTACGAACACGATGAAAATTAATTTTTTTTTTTAAATACGGATTTTTTAGAATCGTAGTAGATTTATATGGAAAAATTTATTCTGTAGATTATTATTATTGTCGTCATCATTGTTCCTTCTCGTTTTTTTTTTTAAACTTATTTTCAATTTCCGGTAATTTAGAACTTTGATTCCATAAAATTGGGAAAGTTTGACGAAAAAGTAAAATAAATTCTAAAAAAATAGTAATTGTTTTCGATAAAATTCGAGTTGTCGCGAGGATTTTCGATGTAAATACTCATTGGCCAAGTGTTTTGTAAAAAAGAAAAGGAGTTGCTTTAAAAAATGAATTTTTTATCATTTTTGTAGTAATTTTTTCAATTCGCATTAAAAAAAGGGGAAAGTTTTGCTATTTTTGCTAGAGTGATGAAAAATTTTCTTTAGCCGAATTTTTTATCATCTTTGTAGTAATTTTTTCAATTCCCATTAAAAAAGGGGAAAGTTTTGCTATTTTTGCTAGAGTGATGAAAAATTTTCTTTAGCCGAATTTTTTATCATCTTTGTAGTAATTTTTTCAATTCGCATTAAAAAAAAGGGGAAAGTTTTGCTATTTTTGCTAGAGTGATGAAAAATTTTCTTTAGCCGAATTTTTTATCATCTTTGTAGTAATTTTTTCAATTCCCATTAAAAAAAGGGGAAAGTTTTGCTATTTTTGCTAGAGTGATGAAAAATTTTCTTCAGCCGACGGGGAAAGTTTGAATTTTTACGAAAAATTGTTCACCGACGGTAGGGATTTCCGTTTTTTTTTTTTAGCGAAAGGAAAAATTTGACATTGATGACAAAAGAGAAATTTAGAATAAACATAGTAAATTTAATTACATTGAAAATATAGTGTAAATATAGTGATAATATTTACCAAATTTGAAAAAAAAAATGTACAGTGACTGTGAAAATTTCGTCCTTTTTTCTTCTCTGTCGAAAATTTTCCTTGCAAACACTTGTTTACCGTCGGCAAATTTTTTTTTCAAATTCAACTCCCGTCGGAGGGAATAAAATTCTTTGTCACACAATTAAAATAACGATCGCGAATTAGAATTTGAATTTCAACTCATTTTACAGCGGAATCAATATGAAATATAAAGTAAATATTATTTAAAAACAAAGAAGTAGTAAAAAAGCCAAAAATTGAATCTTCGTGAATTTTTTGTTTAAAATTTCAGTCTCAAAGTGTTTAAATATCAACCCGTTTGACATTTTCTTCTTTTTGAAAGTCGTTTTTTGGGAAAAACGAATTTAATGCGAGTAAAATCCCACAAAAAAATGTCGAATCACGAACTTTTGAAAGTTTTTAATTCAAATTTTTGTTTCAAAGTGTTTAGACATAAATTGCCGTGACATTTTTTCAATATTAAAAAAATTTTGTTTTTAAAAAACGAATTTTATGATTTAAAAAAAAATTAACCTTGGAAAGTTTTTAACTTAAATTTCTGTCTTAAAGTGTTTAAATTTTAATCGTTTTGTACATTTTTTCTTTTCCCATTAAACTTTGTTCGAAACAACGAATTTATGAGTTAAAACTTCGTTGGAAAAAACGAATTCATGAGTTAAAACTAAAAAAAAAAAAAAAAAAAAAAATACCGGGACAAGTAAATTTAGTTAATGATTCTCAATTATTCGAATAAAAAAATTGACGTTTTCTGAAATTTCAATTCTATTGCTATAAAAATTTCTACTTTTTAACAGTATATTTTTTAAAGAGTATTTTTTACAGTAATATTACAAACTTTACTATATTAATACGAAAAATTTATTTTTATTAACTTTTTATTTTTTACTATAAGCAAAGTAAATTTTACTCTATTAATTATTGTAAATTTTACTATATTTTTTCGCAAACTTTACTCTTTTTTGCGTCTTGAATTTTACTGTTTTAATACTTAAAGATTTCCAATATTAATTAGGTAAATTTTTCTCTTTTAGTATTGTAATTTTTACTTTTCGAAATGTTGTAAATTTTACTTCTTGAAATATATTGTAAATATATTAATATATTATTAATTATTAATAATTATATTAATTAAGTAAATTTTTCTCTCTTAGTATTGTAATTTTTACTGTTTGGAATGTTCGTAAATTTTACCTCTTGAAATATTGTAAACTTTACTATATTAATTGAGTAAATTTTCCTCTTTTAGTATTGGATTTTTTACTTTTAGTATCGTAATTTTTACTTTTTGAAATATTGTAAACTTTCCTTTTTTAAATATTGTAAACTTTCCTTTTTTAAATATTGTAAACTTTACTATTATTAATATTGCAAATTTTACTGTTACTACCGTGTAAATTTTACTGTTTTAATGGAGAAAATTTTACGAAAATAATAATTTAGTCTCCACTCTGCAAAAATTAGAAAATTTGACTCTAAATCTATCGTTTTTCATTTATTTACAGTTAAAAATTAATAATATTACAAAGTCGAAATTTTACCATAAAATATTTATTTGACTTTTGAATTTATTTTGTAAAGTTTACCCAACTTTTTAAATTGTTTATAATTTTGATCAATAATTTCAAATAAAATATAATTCATTTGAATAATTGAGAAAATGTTACTATACTTAAAGAAAAAAATTTTTCCCCTCAATTAAGTTTATCGAAAAATTGAAGAAAATGTACAAAATTATAATTATCATTCGAGAAAATGAAAATTTACTTCCAGTTTAGTAAAATTTTTCTTGAACTAAAATTTGATCTCTTTGACAGATTGAAATTGTTTACTTCGAAAATTTTGTGCTTTCCAACTTTTACATTTTTATATTTTCCACAATGAAAAATTAAAAAAAAAGAATTCTTCATTTTAAAAAAGACCAAAAATTAATTAATGAGCAAAAAAAAATTTGTGTTTAAAAAATTTCCTTTTTCAAAGTTAAAAAAATTTTTTTGACTGATTAACATTTGAGTGTTTAATTTTGTAAATTAAAAAAGCACAAAACTCGAAATTGCAACTAGCCAATGGGATTTACAATCGCAAAAAATTTACAAATATATATATTTATTTATATAATGTGTATATTTGTATAATATTGTAATTTTATCTTTTTTTTCTCCCGAATTTTTTTTTTTCTGAATTACGGTTCTCCTGAATATTCTGTACATACTAAGATCATTATTGTCGTTGTATATATAATGGAAAGCAGGCGTTATTTAAAAAAAGAAGAAAAAAAAATCTAAATAATGAAAAATTAAAAAATAAAAGGGACAGGAAAAGTGTGAAACTCGTATCGACGTGGTAGTCTAACTATTCGACGATTAGAAACAAAAAATTTAATTTTTTCAAAAAATGTTCATCTTTTTTCGATAAATACACGCTTTTTCAAAAAAAAAAAAAAAAATTACCTCCTTCTCGCCGTTTGGTATTTCTGATTATCGCGATTCTATAAAACTAAAAATATCGTTTTTATACAAATTTTTAAATGTTCAGCAAAATTTTTTTTTATAAAAATGATACAAAAAATGAAATTAAAACGAAGAGATCATTTTCTTTTTGACAATAACGGAATTAAAAATTATATTTTTATAAATTTATGTTATTTTTATAATTTTCATTCATTACATTTTTAAAATTATGTTTTATTAGAAAAAAAATATTTGTATATTTTTCCCCTTTTTGACGTTTTTTTTTATTAATTAAAAAAAAAATTGTTATTAGTGAAAGAAAAAAAATTGTTAGCCACTGCTTTTTGGTAGACAAAATCCCCCCCCCCTATGCCCTCGTTCCCTCCCCCTTAAAAGAATTTGAAAACCGTACCACGTCGAACCTGTCCGCGAAGCGTCCGCTTACCAAAGACTGGTTAAGAGACTACATTCCAGACCAGCTTTACAATTTTTTTCCCCTAACAGTGGCACACCTGAGTCAAATTCTAAATGAAAAAAAAAAAAAAAAAAAAAAATTTCTCAAATCCGCCGTGAGACAATTTTCTTTTTTTTTTTTTTTGCTGCGTTATTGACGAAAACGCGAAATATTCTTTTTTTCAAAGTGAATAAGTTGTGCGTAGATTTTTTTTTGTTATAAATTTTTTTTTTTTTTTGGGAAAGAAGAAGAAAAAAAAAGACATCGCTGTACATTCCACTGCAGAAAAAAAAAATTATGTGTTAAAACTGTTATTATAAAAAATAAAAAAAAGTTTTAGAAAAAAAAAAATAGGAAAGCAAAATGGAAAATAATGTAATATATAAATATATTATATGTATATGTGTATAATTATATAATTTTTTAAGAAATGAAACAGACTGACGAAAATTTGACTCACGTTGCCAGTGTCACGATGGAAGCTCTCACATTCCAAATGAAAAAGAAAAAAAAAAAAAAAAAGAAAACACATTGTGATACTGTACCGTTGAGAGAAAATCTTGTTCTTTTTTTTTAAAAATAAAGGTCTTTTGTCAATTTTCGAAAATAGTTTTTTTGACATAAAGGCCTTTCGTCAATAAAAAAATATCTTTTTTCCTTAGTTTTGAAAAAAGTGGTCTTATCTTTATTTTTAAATATAAATTCTTTTGTCAATAAAACAACTAAAAAGCGACTAAATTTATTTTTGAAAAAAGGAGCGAAAAAGAATTACAAACATGAAATTAATTTCTTTTCTGTAAAAAATAGAAAATCAAAAAAAGATTTCCATCATAATGAATAAGATTCTCTCTCGAAAATTCGGTACCTTTGCGCTGTGAAAAAAAATGATTTTGCCCCGAAAAAGAAAATCGCCTTTAAAAATTCTGCGAATATCAGAATTACCCAAACAGGCGTGTTTTTTTCTTTAAAAGAAAAAACAATGACACAAGTTTCACAATAGCGTCGGAAAATTATTTTCAATGGGTAAAATTTACTACTGCGAGAAAAGGAAAAATGCGAGAGTATCAATCGTTCGTTATTATTATTATTATTATTACTATTATTATTATTATTATTATTATTAATATTATTATTATTATTATATTATTATTATATTATTATTATTATATTATTATTATTATTATATATTTTGGTTTTTGTTATTTTAATAAAACGTGTGTACAGAAAAATTGAGAGAAGAAGCGTGCTGATGTGATTGAATGAATAAAAAAAAAGCGAGGGTTGAATGTTTCTGAAAAAAAAATTGTCATCGAACTGTCAACAACCGAATCTAGAAAGAAAATTTTTTTGTAAGTTTCAGAGTGTTGAATCTTTAAATTTGTACAAAAAAAAGCAATTTTTTATTGTAAAAAGACCTTTATTTTACATTATCAACCGTCTTTGTGTTCATAAAAAACAGTTTTTAAAAATAATTTTTTTCATAAACAATTATAATTTACAACTATTATTCTAGCAAAATTTTTGTATTTTTAGTTATAATCTATATATTTCTGTAATTTTAATTCAGAAAATAAATTTTTGTTTATTAAAAAAATTACTTTTGACAAAAAAATTGTAAAAATTGTATTGCATTGTAAAAAATTAATTTCTTTTACTGCTTATATCTGAATAAGATTATGAAAAAAAAAATTAAAATGATTTTTAAATTTAAAAAAATGATTTTTAAATATTTTTTTTTTTGATGAAAAAAATGTCTTTGTTGAAAAACTATTTTACTTTAAGATTGAACTCGCTCTGAATCTTGAATGATGTGAATAAAAGCGGAAAAAGAGAAAAAAAAAAGATTCTCAATATTGTGTATATAGAAGAACGACGAAAAAAAAATGAAGAGAGATAAAAAAAATATATAATTTAGAGAAACAAGCGACTCCTCTTCCCCCCACCCCAATCGCCCCACTCACGCGCCACCCACTGTATATTATTATATTAAATATTAATTATTATTAACGTAAAAAAAAAATAATGAAATATAAATGAAAATAAAACAAGAGAATCTGGCGAGAGTGGTAACGTTTTGTTAGAATGGCAGAAACTAAATTACTACTGAATTTTAATTAATAAACGAGATGAAAGTATACAACAATAATTTGGCCTTAATTTATTTCACAAAACAAAAAATTTCCTAATTTCTTCTTACCTTTTTCATGATTTTTTTTAAAGAAAAAAGTTATTCAGTTAATTATAAAATTTAAGAAAAAGTTTATTCTTCCATGGATCTTATATATTTTTAACAAAATATTATTTTTCTTAAATTAATTATTATATTCTGTAAATGATAGAGATCTCAATAATTTTTGTTACCGTTTTTTTTAATTTAGTAAAGTTTCAAAATTTAAAAATAAAATTTAAATTGAAATTAAAATTTAAAATTGAAATTAAAATTAAAATTAAAATTAAAATTGAAAAAATAAAATGAATTTATTATTTTTCAACTATTGTTATTTTCATTTTTAAACATTACTTTTTTTTTATTTTTAAACATTACTTTTTTTTGAACAAAAACATTTATTTTGTCGTGTTAGTAAATATTTTCTAGAATTTTCAATAATCAAATTTTTTTTTCGATTTTTTTTTCAATTTTCATTGTTTAGATTTTATTTTTTTAAGTAGATTTTTTATTTTAAAAATTCATTAATTTTGAATAATTATTGTTTTATTTTTGTAAATAATATTTTTGGTGTTAATAAATTTTTTTTCGAATTTGGCATCGATTTTCTTCGTTTTCGTTTTTCGAATTTTCGTTAATATTGTTATTCTTTCCTTCTTCGATTTTTGATGGATTTTTATTTAAAAAAAATTAAGTATTAATTATTACAAATTTTTAATTTAATTGAAAATACCTTTTTTTTAAATTTTTATTATTAATAAAATTTTCTTTCGACTTTTGCATCGATTTAAATTTTTTATTTAGTTAAATTTTGAATTTAATTGAAAATAATTTTTTTTTTAATTTTTATTGTTAATAAATTTTCTTTCGATTTTTGCATCGAATTAAATTTTTTATTTAGTTAAATTTTGAATTTAATTGAAAATAATTTTTTTATATGTTTATTGTTATATTTTTCTTCGAATTTTTCATCGATTTCAATTTTTTATTTAATTGAATTTTTAATTAAAAATAAATTATTTATAAATTTCTTTTATATTTTTATTGTTAATAAACTTTTCTTGGTATTTTACATCGATTTTCGTCGTTTTCCTTTCGATTTTTTCGTTTTTAAAATATTTTTTATCGACAAAATAATGAATTTTTTTGTAACTTTCGAAATATTTACGTTGAAGTTTCTTACAAAGTTTGTTTTTTTTCAAAGGAATTAATTTATTATTCATGATAAATTATTTTTAGAAAGAAATTCTCCTTCTTGTCGTTGGTAAACTTCTTCTTCTCGAAATTCCATCGTTTTTCTTCGTTTCTATGGGGAATTTATCGTTTTTCATTTGGAATTTATTATTAAATTCTTACTTTTAATTTAGTTGAAAAAAAATTTACGTCGTTAATTTTTATTTGAAATTTTACTGATTTTTTTTGTTTTGTAAAAATATGAAAATAACTTATTTTTGTTTATATTGAAATGAAAAGAATTTTTTTCTTCCTTCCTGTATATAATTTCTAGTGAAAATTTATTATTATTTATTTATTCGTTTGTTAAAGAAAAAAAATGATTTTTAATTTTTTTCTTTTTTGATTTACCGTAACGAAATTTATTAATTTTATAAATAATTAATAATAATTTATTAATAAATAAATATTTAATATTAATAATTAATAATAATAATTTATTAATAAATAAATATTTAATATTAATAATTAATAATAATAATTTTCTAAAAAGTAAATTCTTTGTTGAATGTCTCATTTTCGATATTTTTAGATTTTTTATCTCAGTTTTCAGTCTTTTGATTTTTAATTTTTAATTTAGAAAATAAACAATAATGACAAAGAAGATTTATTTATTTATTAAATATTTAACTTGCTGGCGGCTATTTTCTTAATATTTATTATTTTATTTATTTATTTACTGTTATCAAATATTCAAAGCTTTCAAAATATAAAGTTTTCATTTTTAAATTTTTTCATTTTCCTTATTCACTAAATTTGCCATTTTATGAAATTTTCACGTTTTTCGTTACTTTTCGTATATATTTTAAATTATAAAAAAAAATCTTTATTAAAAAACACAATAAACCTTAATTTTTGCCTCTTCTTTTCTCTATTTATTTTTCGTCTTTCTTTATTTACTTGTTTTTTATTAAAATTATTGAATCATTTATTAAGACCAAAAAACCTTAATTTCTTGTTGATTTTCTTTTCATTTCCTTGTGACTTTTGAAACTTAATTAATTCGACATGAGGAGAAAAAATCTGGTCGTTAACCTCTTCTCGAAATTTTCATCAACTTTTTTCCTTTTTAAAAAAATTTTTTCTTATCATTATTATTATTATTATTATGATAATCATTGAATGCTTCATTTTTGATTCCTGCGTCTCGATATATGTCTGTTGTATTTGCGATCTTTCACGAAATTTAATCAGGTGTTCCAGCGTCAACCAATATTCGGGTCATCATCATCAAATCAGGTGGAAACTTATATTTCTCATCGTATAAACTGAATTCAAATTGACGTTTTATTTTGTCCAAATATTTGAATTGAGAGATAGAGAAATTTTTCATTCGTTTTTTTTTTATTAAAAATTGATTGAGTTCATTGCTTTTTTACACATTTACAAAAAAAAACAGAAACACACAAACGTACATGTTTTTTTTTGCGAAAAAAGTTTACATATACTTTAATATTATGTATGAAATTTTTTTTTTTTTTTTTTTTTTTTTATAAATATGATGTTTTATATTTGTTTTACAATCGGCAATGTTTATTCAAGTTTTATGCTAAATGTCTTTCTATTATTATCATCATCATCATTTTTTTTATTATTCGAAGAAAAGGAAAAGATTAGTCGCATTTTATTATTATAATCAATCAATCTGCAATATACTGGAAATTTTTTTTTTCACATATCCAAAAGAATGTTTTTTTTTCTCTTCTTCAAAATTTACCTTATTTCGGATTTATTTATCGAGGAAAAAGAAACAGATTTTTCATTCTACCTCTTTTTAATGAAAAAAAAAAAAAACACTTGTGACAATTGACCTGAAATTTTTGTTTTAAAATTTATTGCTCGTGTTTCCTTTTATTGGCCTATTAATTTTGTAATAAATGTAACATTTAATGTTAATTAGAAATTTGCCTTATGGTAATTATAATTGAAAATAATTATTTATTACTATTTTAAAAAATAAATTAACTTGTTTCAATAAATTTAGTTAGTTTAAAAAATAATATTTTTTTTACTTTTTCAATAATAAACATAAAGGTAATAAAAAAATAACAACATTAATAATGTGATAAAAGTAAAATTAATAATAATAACAAGAATAATAATAAAAATAATAAAAATATTATAACAGTAACTAATAATAATACTAATAATAATAATATTACTACTACTACTACTACTACTAATAATAATAATAATAATAATAATAATAATAATAATAATCATAATCATAATCATAATAATAATAATAATAACGATAATAACAGAATAATTTTAATAAAACAAAATAAAATTTTATTTTTCAAAACATAAAAATTTTTTTTTGTTTAACAATTTTTTATATTCATTTCATTACCTTATTTTTTTTATTATTTGAGATATGTGCGTTCATCATTAAAAGGAGACAATGCGCGTTATATCTCAAATCCTTAAAATGTTTTCAAAACAAAAAAATAAATCGCAAACCACTTCTTCTTCGGTTTTTTTTTTTTTTTTTTTTTTTTTGCTGGATGACAATAAATTATTGAATTTTATCACTTTTTCTCCATTTGTGTTATTGGCTGTTAACCCCAAAGCTATATTTACCCTCTTTCATCGCCAGAATGGACCATATAGTTGCCCGAATTGTCTCGTAAATCATTTCAAAACGAGTGTCGCCTTTAGCACCCGCACCAAATCTGCTTCTACTCTTTATTTTCTTTTTTTTTTCTTCATGAAGGAAATCAACAAGACACATTGAATACAATTCAAAGACAAATGCGCATTTAAAAAAAAAAAAAAAAAAAAATTGGCGGGAAAAACAGATTTTTCTCTCTGTTGACTGAAATTTTTGACAAAGTGTTAATATAATAATAAAGATAATGTAACATTAATATAATTATGTAGCATTAAGTATAATAATAAAGTACAATTTAAAAAGAAATACATATTTAAAAGAAATGTCGGGAAAACCTGATTTTTCTTTTTTTGACTTAAATTTTAAAAATTGTTGTATAAAAACAGTGGAAAATTAATTTAGTTATAGAAAATAATATAATAATTAAGTACAATTCCAAGACGAATACATTTATAAAAAAAAAAAAAAAAAAAAATGTTGGGAAAAGCAGATTTTAGGCGAATTCGTTGAATTTTGAAAAATTCTTCCGCCATATTGGATCCGCCATTTTGAATTTATCAATTAATTAATTTATTTATAAAATTAATTTATTTAGTTTATTTATAAAATTAATTTATTTATGTAATTAATTTATTTAATTTATTTATGTAATTCATTAATTTCTTTATTTAATTTTTTTTTAAATTTTTAAGTAAAAAAATATTATTTTATAACACAACGTAGAATTTATCTAATTAAAAAGCCATATCGTTTCTCCCTAACTTAATTAAAAATATATAGAGAATCTGTTAATTTCTGTGTTATAAAAAAAATAAAAACAAACCACTTTTAAAAACAGGTCCCAAACATATTAAAAAATAATTGTAGCATCCATAACCTTGGTGGATTTATAATAATGATCAAAAGATTATAAAATCACATGCCATTCAATACCGATCATCATCATTACTATATATATATATATATATATATATATATATATATATATGAAAAGGTGCGATCCGGTCTTTACGTGTAATCGCCATAATGCACTTCCGGCACTCACAATAAAAGTAGAGTCGATAAAATGTCAAGTCTTTTTTAAATGCCAATTATAATTATATTTTCTTGTTTTTCGATAAATTTTTTTTTTTAATTAAAAGTCCTTCATGATGAGTCAAGGTACATGTATACAAAAATATATATATATATATATATATATATATATATATATATATATATATATATATATATATATATATATATATATATATTTCTTTTATATACATAAAAATGTGCGTGTACAAAAAAAGAGAAAAAAAAGAAACAAAATCCGAAAAAACAAAAAAAAAATAAAGTTTAGAAAAAATATCGAACAAAATCGCGCGCAATTTAATTTATTTTTCTAAACATGGCTCGCGTTCTAATTGCCTCCGCGACTATTAAAAATAGTCCATGGTTGTTACGACGTAAATGGGAGATTAGCAATATATTTTTCACGTAATACTTTATAGTATAGACCTCTTATTCAATTTGTTACGTTCGTCACACTTTGAATCTCCTTTTTTTCTCCTTTTCTTCTCCATCTTCTCCTGCTCTATAATATATACATATTAGAAGTCTCGCTTTTGTTTATATTTACGATCCAATTCAATTAATCGATTTATTTCGATTCAATATGTCGATTTATTTGTCACTTTACTAAATATTTTTACTATTTTTTATTCGATTCATCGATTATTATTACTGTTCGATTCTACGAATTTTTAGAAATTAAACCATTACTCTTCGATTGGTCGATTTTAATTCGATTAACAAATTCCAATTCGATTAATCGATTTTAATTTGATGAAAAATTTCAATTCGATTAATCGATTTTAATTTGATTAATAAATTTTAATTCGAATCGATAATTCGATTAATCAATTTTTATTAAATTTATTGATTTTAATTCGGTTCGTCGATTTTAATTCGATTACTCAATTTTAATTCGGTTAATCGATTTTATTTCGATTACTCATTTATAATGCGTTTAATCGTTTTTAATTGAATATTTTAATTTTAATTCGATTAATAGAAGTTAATTTATAAATCAATGATAATTCCATTGAACGAATATAATTAGATGAAAAAATTTCAATTCGATTAATCGATTTTAATTAGATTAATCAATGTTTATTCAATTTATTCATTTTAATTCGGTTAATCGATTTTAATTCGATTACTCAATTTTAATTCGATTAATCGATTTTAATTCGATTACTCAATTTTAATTAGGTTCGTCGATTTTATTTCGATTACTCAATTTTAATTCGGTTAATCGATTTAAATTCGATTACTCAATTTTAATTCGGTTAATCGATTTTATGCCGATTACTCAATTTTAATGCGTTTAATCGATTTTAATTCGATTACTCAATTTTAATTCGATTAATAGAAGTTAATTTATTAATCAATGATAATTCCCTTAAACGATGTTCATTAGATGAAAAAATTTCAATTCGATTAATCGATTTCAATTTGATTAATAAATTTTAATTCGACTAATCGATGTTAATTCGAATAATCGATTTTAATTCTACAAAAAAATTTTAATTCGATTAATCGATTTTAATTTGATTAATAAATTTGAATTCGTCTAATCGATGATAATTCGATTAATCAATTTTTATTCAATTTATTGATTTTAATTCGGTTTATCGATTTTATTTCGATTACTCAATTTTAATTCGATTAATCGAAGTTGATTTATTAATCATAATGTTAATTCGGTTAATCGATTTTAATTTGATTAATAAATTTTAATTCGACTAATCGATGTTAATTAGATTAATCAATGTTTATTCAATTTATTCATTTTAATTCAGTTAATCGATATTAATTCGATTACTCAATTTTAATTCGGTTAATCGATTTTAATTTGATTACTCAATTTTAATTAGGTTCGTCGATTTTATTTCGATTACTCAATTTTAATTCGGTTAATCGATTTTAATTCGATTACTCAATTTTAATTCGGTTAATCGATTTTATGTCGATTACACAATTTTAATGCGTTTAATCGATTTTAATTGAATATTTTAATTTTAATTTGATTAATAGAAGTTAATTTATTAATCAATGATAATTCCATTGAACGCGATGTTCATTAGATAAAAAAAATTTCAATTCGATTAATCGATTTCAATTTTATTAATAAATTTTAATCCGACTAATCGATGTTAATTCGAATAATCAATTTTAATTTAATTTAATGTTTTTAATTAGGTTAATCGATTTTAATTCGATTACTCAATTTTAATTCGATTAATCGATTTTAATTTTGTTAATCGATTTCAATTCTATTATTCAATTGTAATTCGATTAATCGAAGGTAATTTATTAATAAATGTTAAGTCGATTATTCGATCATTCAATTTAATACGATTAATTGTTATTATTTTTATAAATCGATTTTAATTCGATAATTCGATATTAATTTGATCAATCGAGGTTAATTCTATTAATAAATTATAAGTCGATTAATCGATTAGTATTATTCTATAAGTTATTATTCTTATTCTTGAATTAATGATATTATAATTAATCCATTATGTTGATTAATCAAACAATTTTTAATAGCTAGTTTACGGGTAAACGATTTCTTACGATTGATCGCTTATTGCTCAATTAATCGATTTCAGTTGAATCCAGTTTAATTAATCGATTGATTTATTTACTGACTATTTATTTTCAATTAATTAATAAAAATGTCGATTCATACATGATTGCATTAATTATTATTCCTTTAGTCGATTATTGTTCAATAATCGATTATTATTCCATTGGTCGTATATTTTTCGATTAATCGATTGTTGTTCGAACTATAGTTAATTGTTCGATTTCTCGATTATTGTTCAATTAATCGATTATTGTCCGATTAATCGATTATCGTTCGATTAATCGATTATCGTTCGATTAATCGATTGTTGTTCGATTAATCGATTATTACTCGAGTAATCAAGTGTTTGTTTAAACGATTATTTCGACGATTATAGTTGGATTAGTTATATATTATTTTCGATAAATCGACTATTTCTCGATTATTATTCCATTAGTCACTGTACCGATTTGATTATTCGTTTATTTTAAATAATTAATTAATTATACTTCGATGAATATGAAGTTCAACTTGATTAATCGATTGTTAAATATACGATTTAGTTCTGATGGTTCTTTTTACGATTATTTGCGATAATTTTGAATAAAATTTTGTTTCTGTTAATTTTCATTTGGGATTTCATTTATTTATTTATTTATTATTGTCAATAGAGTTACTTTATTTAAAAAAAAAATTTTTTGTCAATTGAGTTAATTTATTTTATTTCTTAATTATATTATTTGTATACATATATATATATAAATGAGTTAATTATTTCGTTTATATATGTGTCTATGGTTTCTGCATATAAGACATAATTAAGGAATGCATTATGAAAATCACGAGCTTTTATAAACACGTGTCGGTTCGAACTGAATAATTTCCGGAATCCGAAACGAAATTATAATACTTATCGTGCACGAAATGATTGCTTGATCATTAATGCACGCATAATTGTATAGGGGGGACACAGCACACACTCTTTTTTTCTCGACGGTGATAATTTGAATTTCTTTTTTTTGTTTTTCTTAATTTAATCTCATATCTACGCACCATTAATCACTGTATATGTGTCCCCTTGAACATTTTTTAAGAAAAAAAAGTTTTTAGATAAAATAATTTTTAATTATTTTGAATTATTTTTTTTATTAATTTTTAACGAATAAATGATTCAATAATTTTCCTTTTTATTAATAAAGTATAACATTAAATAGAAATTTTGTTGAATGCTTACTTCTTCAATAATTAAGCGAAATTGTTATTTAAATTAATATTAATATTGATTAAATTTATTACAATTATTATTTATTGACAATTATATAGTCCCCTTTATATATATATATATATATATATATATATATATATATATATATATATATAAAATAAATTAAATCATATGAAATTATGTCCATAAATTGTTTATAATTTTGAACTATATAAAATCGAATGTAAAAAGAAATTTTGCAAATATTCATAAATTGATTTGAAATTGTTTAATTAATTTTTATTAATAATTATATATTTAATTACTTGTAATTAAAAACTAATAGTATTATTAATTGGAAATCTATATTGTCGATAATAATTTATTTATAATATTGCAATAGGTCAACCGCCTTCGAGTTACGTCGACTTTTAACCAAATTTAACTTTTTTTACCCACAGGTCATCGGTTTTCACGTGAGGTCGAACTTTTGGTCAAAAATTAACATTTTTGACCTGTAGGTCAAAGATCGTTTTGTTAGGTCAAATTTCAGGTCAATTTATGTATTGTTTTTATTTTTATTATTATTATTAAAATGAATAAAATATTATTTATTTAATTTTGTAAAAATTGTAAAAATTGACATTTTTACCTGTAGGTCAAAGACCTTTTTTTACGTCAAATTTTAGGTCAATTTATTTATTTATTATTGTTATTAATAATAATAATAATATTATAAAATTATTCCAATATTTTTTATTTAAGTTTATCAAAATTGGCATTTTTGTCTTCTAGGTCAAGAATTGTTTTATCTTTTATTACTTCAAACTTTATCCAATTTTGGTCAACAATGATCTAATTCGACTGAATTTTAGTCTCAAGAGTTTGAGTTATTTTAAGTCATTTATAAATAAATAAATAAATTTTATACTCTATAGAGTAAAAAAGATAAAAATAATTTTAAGGAAAATAATTAATATTATAACTTTTGTAATTACAATTTTCATTTATTATTATTATTTGTGACGCGATCTGAAGAAAGGGACCTCAGAAGCAAAAAATTATAGGTTATGTTTGCAATTTTTTAAATAAAAATACAAACAGAGAATCAACTGACAATATAAATCACTGATGTTTAGGTCTTTATTACAACTACAATATTAAATAAATACTGATTTTAATTTACAGTAATTGAAAATAAACTTTTAATTGATAAAAAAGTAATACTAACATAACCTTAAAGTGATTTGCTTCTAAGGTCCCTTTCTTCAGATCGCGTCACATTTATCATTTATTTCAATAAATTTTCTCTTTTTCCATTTTTTTTATAATAAATACATTTATAAACCCATGTAATTAATTATTTTTTTTATATTTCATAGTCCTGTATCGAAAAATAGAATTGGCAGCGATTTTAAATCCGATTCATCAACACACACGTATTTATATAAATAAAATATTATCCTAATAGGGTTTAAAAAGGTTTTTTTCCAAGGTAGAAAGGGGGAGGGAAAAAAATATTTTTTTTGGGCTAAAATTCCACATATTGGTCGGTTTCAATCATATTGTATGTATGCGTATATATATATAACATTGTTGAGTAATGAATCAAACATCAACAAGCAGAGGGGGAATTGGATCCCTGTCAGATTTTCGACCCAAACATCTGGTATCAAAAATTATGTCCCTTCGACTTAATCGGACGCGTGCCATTCCGCTTTCCATCGATTCCTATATCGCGTAGAAAAATAAATATATATAAATGTGTATAAATATCGAAAAAAAATTCCCTCTCTCCAAATACCAAGAGAAAATACCGCAGGCAGAAAAATTATCATTTCATCCCCATTAAAAAAAAGAAAACAAAAAAAACAAAAAAAAAAACAAAAAAAAACAAAACAAAAAACAAAAAAAAACAAAAAAAAAAAGAATAAAACAAAGTGAAGAAGAAAGAAAAAGAAATTAAGAAAACAATGAAGAAAAAAAAGAAACAAGTAAACGAAAAAGTAAACAAAACAGGAAACGAAAAAGTAAACGAAAAAGTAAACAAAAAAGAAAACGAAAAAGTAAACGAAAAAGTAAACAAAACAGGAAACGAAAAAGTAAACGAAAAAGTAAACAAAAAAGAAAACGAAAAAGAAAACGAAAAAGTAAACGAAAAAGTAAACAAAACAGGAAACGAAAAAGTAAACAAACAAGAAAACGAAAAAGTAAACGAAAAAGTAAACAAAAAAGAAAACCAAAAAGGAAACGAAAAAGTAAACAAAAAAGTAGATGAAAATAAATAAATATAAAAAACTTGGAGAGTGAGACAAGAGAGTTATAGACTAAAAGTCGAAACAAAAAAAAGAAAGAAAGAGAAAAAAGGAGAAAAGAAATAGGAAAAAAGTGAGTAAGAAGAGAAAGAAGGAAAAATTAAGAATAAAAAAATAAGAAAGAGAGAAAGAAGAAGAGAAAAAAGGAAAAAAGGGAAAAGAGCGAAAATATTAAGAAGAAAAAGGGAAAAAAAGAGAGAAAGAAGAAGAGAAAAAAGGAAAAAAGAGCGAAAATATTAAGAAGAAAAAGGGAAAAAAGAGAGAAAGAAGAAGAGAAAAAAGGAAAAAAGGGAAAAGAGCAAAAATATTAAGAAGAAAAAGGGAAAAAAAGAAAAAGAAACTAAAGAAGAGAATCGAAAAATTAAAAAAGAAAAAGTAAAAAAAGAAAAAGAGAAAGTAAAAAAATTAAAAAGAAAAAGATGAAACAGAACAAGAGAAAATGGAAAAATTAAAAAGAGAAATGAAAACAGAAAAGAAGAAAATGGAAAAATTTAGAAGAGAAAAAGGAAATATAGATAAAAAAGGGAAAAATTATGAAGAGAAAGATAAAAAACAGAGAAATAGTGAAAAATTAAGAACAGAAAGTGAAAAAAGGAAAAGAGAAAATAAAAAAATTAAGAAGAAAGAGAGGAAGCAGAACAAGAGAAAATGGAAAAATTAAAAAGAGAAATGAAAACAGAAAAGAAGAAAATGGAAAAATTAAGAAGAGAATGAGGAAATATTGATAAAAAATATAAAAATTATGAAGAGAAAGATAAAAAACAGAGAAATAGTGAAAAATAAAAATTAAGAAAATAAAAAAAAAATATTTTATTAAAATAAATTAAGAACAGAAAGTAAAAAAATGGAAAAGAGAAAATAAAAAAATTAAAAAGAAAAAGAGGAAGCAGAACAAGAGAAAATGGAAAAATTAAAAAGAAAAAGAGGAAGCAGAACAAGAGAAAATGGAAAAATTAAAAAGAGAAATAAAAACAGAAAAGAAGAAAATGGAAAAATTAAAAAGAGAAATGAAAACAAAAGAAGAAAATGGAAAAATTAAGAAGAGAAAAGGGAAATAGATAGAAAAATGAAAAAAATTATGAAGAGAAAGATAAAAAAACAGAGAAATATAGTGAAAAATTAAGAACAGAAAGTACAAGAGAAACAAAATAAAGAAAAAAATTAATAAGAGAAAAAACGAAAGAGAGAAGGAAAAAAATTAAGAAAAAAAAGGGGAAAAATAGTGTCAGGGGTAGGGGAGGGGATAACAAGACACTAAGATAGGAGAAGATACTGAAAGAAAGGGGAAGGGGGCAAAGAGAGTCAGAGAAGGAAAGGGAGTAAAAAAAAGAGGAAAAAGAGAGAAAAATATAGAGAGTAAAGAAAATATAATGGTTTTTGGGGGAAAAAGGGGTTTCCCACCCTTTTTTTTAAGGAGAGGGAAAAATAGATAACGAGAACAAGAGAGCGAGAGAGAAAGAAAGGGATCGATGGGGGTGGAAAAGAGGTAA
The DNA here is from genome assembly GCA_032873175.1 of Leptopilina drosophilae. NCBI lineage: Eukaryota > Metazoa > Arthropoda > Insecta > Hymenoptera > Figitidae > Leptopilina > Leptopilina drosophilae. The sequence goes on along the minus strand of CM065486.1, from coordinate 37,275,969 downwards.
AGGAATCGAGTAAAAGTGAAACGACGCTTGCGCCTGTCACAACCCCTTCATTTCTAGACATGCGCTCTTCACTTTCACCGACGCTATTCTTCCTACCCCCCCCCCTCCCTCCCTTCTCCTCCTCCTCCACTACTCATTGCTTTCAAAGCCCTCCCCCCACCTCCTTTCCACCCTCAACCAACAGAAGATATTTCGTTCACACCTACCGAAAATTATTGTTATATAGGCGTCGCAACGTTTCGCGTCTGCGTATTATAATTGCCAAACAACTCTTTACTCTCCTTTTTTTCTTTTTTTTTTTTATTTTGCCTTCAAAAATTTATCGACGCGCACATAAAACTATATATACTTTTTCACTTTATTTCTGTTTTGTTTTCTCGCTTCTTATTTCAATTCTTGTTTTTTGACTTATTGACCTGTACATTTTGACCTAATTTTTTAGAGAATTTTTCCTTTTCAACTTTTTTCTGTTCCACAGGACAAAAATTAAAGTTTCAGGTCCTCTTAGGGTAAAATGAAAAAATAATATTAAAATCCAACTCGTATAGGTAAAAAAGAAAAAAATATAAAAATTTTAGGTCAAAACGGAAAAATAATCTTAAAATCGAACTCGTATAGGTACAAAAAAATTAAAAATTTACGTCCTTTTAGGTTAAAACGAAAAAAAAATCCTAAAATCCTGCTCGTAAAGGTAAAAAAGAAAAAAAAGAAAAATTTTATATCATTTTAGGTTAAAACGGAAAAATAATCTTAAAATCCTGCTCGTATGTAAAAAAGAAAAAAAAAATTTAGGTCAAAACGGAAAATAATCTTAAAATACATCTCGAATTGGTAAAAAAGAACAAAAATTAAAATTTTAGGTCAAAACGAAAAAATAATCTTAAAATCCTGCTCGAATAGGTAAAAAAGAACAAAAATTAAAATTTTAGGTCCTTTTAGTTTAGAATGAAAAATAATCCTAAAATCCTGCTTCGTATAGGTAAAAAAGAAAAAAAATTAAAATTTTATGTCATTTTAGGTTAAAACGAAAAAATAATATTAAAATCCTGCTCGTATAGGTGAAAAAGAAAAAAAAGAAAAATTTTAGGTCAAAACGGAAAATAATCTTAAAATACATCTCGAATTGGTAAAAAAGAACAAAAATTAAAATTTTAGGTCAAAACGAAAAAATAATCTTAAAATCCTGCTCGAATAGGTAAAAAAGAACAAAATTTAAAATTTTAGGTCCTTTTAGGTCAAAACGAAAAAATAATCTTAAAATCCTGCTCGTATAGGTAAAAAAGAAAAAAAAAGAAAAATTCTTGGTCAAAACGGAAAAATAATCCTAAAATCTTGCTCGTATAGGTGAAAAAGAAAAAAAAAAGAAAAATTTTAGGTCAAAACGGAAAAATAATCTTAAAATCCAGCTCGAATAAGTAAAAAAGAAAAAAAAGAAAAATTTTAGGTCCTTTCAGGTCAAGACTCACACAGATAACATCAAAATTCGGTTGAAACAAAATTTTCTTCGTCATTTAAAGAAAACATTGAAAACATCGAAATTTAGGTCAGAGCTCGGAATTTATAGTGCAAAAATTAAGTCAACTTCGTACGTTAAAAATCTTTCTAAATTAGGTCAAAATTCGAAAAATTCAAAAATTAGAGGTCAAACTCGTAGGTCAATTTAGTTTAGAACGTACAGGTCGCAACAGTATAAAAAACCTAATTTTAGAATTTAAAAGTTAAAAACTCTAATAATATCATTTAGAATTAATATTCAAAAATTCAGGTCAATATCGTAGGTCAAAAGTGATACAAAAAGCAGTAGGTTCAATTAAATCAGCTCGTAAAAGTAAAAAATAGCATAAAAGTTGTCCAATTTATAGGTAAAAACGAAAAAATAATCTTAAAATCCGATTCGTGTAGGTAAAAAAGAAAAAAAAAGAAAAATTTTAGGTCTTTTTCGGTCAAGAATTTTGATGTTAGTTATCTGTGTGTGTCTTGACCTGAAAGGACCTAAAATTTCAATTTTTGTTCTTTTTTACTTATACGAGTTGAATTTTAAGATTATTTTTCCGTTTTGACCTAAATTGGACAAGTTTTCTGCTATTTTTGACTTCTACGAGTTTTTATTGAGTTTACGACTTTTTGTATCAATTTTTGACCTGCGATATTGACCAGAATTTTTCAATATTAATTCTAAATTATAATATTAGAGTTTTTAATTTAAAAATTATTCTAGAATTATGTTTTTTATACTATATTGCGACCTGTATGTTCTAAACTAAATTGACCTGCGAGTTTGACCTAATTTTTGAATTTCTCGAATTTTGACCTAATTTAGAAAGATTCTTGACGTACGAAGTTGACTTAATTTTTGCACTATAAATTCCTAGCTCTGACCTAAATTTCGATGTTTTCATTATCTTTTCTTTTAAATGACAAAAAAAAATTTTATCAGACGTAAATTAAGGAATCTGGATAATTTTTTCGACTTATTTACAAAAAATGGCTACTCTTTGGACTTTTCTTCCGAATTTTGCAATCAAGTTCCACATTTTTTATTATTTAAAATATGCGTTTTATATCAATTTTTAAAGAACGGAAAATAACTATAAAAAAAAAAAAAAATAAAAAAATAACTATAACTATAACTATAAATATAATTATTCCGAAAATAATTTTTGAATAATTAAAATTTTCTAAAATTTAAAATTGGAAATAATTCATTTTTTCCACAACAATATTTTTTGATACAATTTTGGGAAAATCAGCTTTTTACAGAATTTTAATTGCAAATTTTCAAAAATAATATAATTCAATTATCAAAAATGTTAATGAAAAATCTTTAAATACATTTAAAATTGAAAAAAAGGAAAAAAAGCTTCTAACTTTTTTAAAATTGAATATATTCAATATTTTCAAGTGAATTTTTACCAAAAATTCAAAATACAGAAAAAAAAACTGAAAAAAATACAGAAAAAAAAATATTTTGCAATTATTTTGAAAATTTTGGAGAAAAAACACATTTATTAATATAATTCTTTTTTTTGAGTCGCTGAATGCGAATTTGGATTGAGTTTTCAAAAAATCAAAATGGCGGTTCCAATATGGCGGACATGGGAATTAAAAATCGACTTAATTCGCTTGAAATTAGTTCCTCGGGGGTTTTTTTGGATCGCTGAATACGAATCTGGGGTCAGTTTCCAAAAAATCAAAATGGCTGATCCAAGATGGCGGTTGAATTTTTGAAAACTTAACGAATTCGATTGAAATTTTTTACTCGGGGGTTTTTTGGGTCGCTGAATATGAATTTGGGGTTAGTTTTCAAAAATCCAAAATGGTGGATCCAATATGGCGGACATGAAAATTAAAAATCGACCGAATTCGTTTGAAACTTGTCACTCGGGGGTTTTTTGGGTCGCTGAATTCGAATTTAGGGTCAGATTTCAAAAAATCAAAATGGCGGATCCAGTATGGCGGATGTGAAAATTAAAAATCGACCGAATTCGTTTGAAACTTGTCACTCGGGGGTTTTCGGGGTCGCTGATTACGAATCTGGGGTTAGTTTTCAAAAATTCAAAATGGCGGATCCAATATGGCGGTTGAATTTTTGAAAACTTAACGAATTCGATTGAAATTTGTTACTCGGGGGTTTTTTGGGTTGCTGAATTCGAATTTAGGGTCAGTTTCAAAAAAATCAAAATGGCGGAACCAATATGGCGGACATGGAAATTACACAGAAAAAAAGAAGTGTTGTTTTAACACTAAAAGTAGTGTTAAAACAACACGCAACATTTTTAACCCATACGATGTGATTTTAACCTACATTTTGTGTTCAAATAACACCATGAGTGTGTTAAAATTAATGCATATTTTTAATGGCTGTTAAAATAACACCATCTTGAAAACTACACGCAACAAATTTAACACATATTTTTTTGTGTGTAAAAATCGACTGAATTCGCTTGAAACTTGTCACTCGGGGGTTTTCGGGGTCGCTGAATACGAATTTGACGTCAGTTTTCAAAAAATCAAAATGGCGGATCCAGTATGGCGGACATGAAAATTAAAAATCGACCGAATTCGTTTGAAACTTGTCACTCGGGGGTTTTCGGGGTCGCTGATTACGAATTTGGGGTTAGTTTTCAAAAATTCAAAATGGCGGATCCAATATGGCTGATATGGGATTTTTATGAACGTTCTGTTATTGTAGGGCGAATATTTTTTTACTATTTGATTGTAAAGGGTCTTTTTCCAAAAAAATGTGATTGTAGAGGGGAAAGAGAGTGAATTGAGGAGGGAAAAAATTTGAATGATGCAGCAATGGGAGCAAGTAGAGAGATTCGAAGCATATACAAATGTATATTGGAGAAGAGTATGTATATATATATATATATATATATATATATATATATAAATGTGAGCACAAGGCGAGTATGTATACACAAGAGACTTAACTCGTAAGTTAAAAAAGAACATATGCAGGTTTCGCTCTCGCAGGTGTAGGTACATGAGCGAATGCGTAGGCTCGTTTACTTAGCCAACGCCATACCTGAGTTATTTATCTGTCTTTTGCCCAGCAGCGCACAGGGAATACCTATATATACATGCCACAGCACTCCTAGGATAACTACGCGTGGGTCCGCGCCAACTTGTTCAAGGCCTCATCGCTTTGCCTGCCTGCCTGCTTGCTTGCTAGCTTGACATAAGCCAAGCTGTACAGTGTGTATACGATTGGTTCGCCAAAGACTACGCAATACGTGGTGCAAAGTGGATAAAATAAAAAAAAAAAAAATAAGAAAAAAAAATAAAATAAAAAAGGAAACGAGCCAAGAGAGAGAAATAAAAAACATATCCCGTCGTTGTCGTCGTCAAGACACAACCGAGGACATTTCACGAATATATCCATGATGGCAAACGCAACACCTTCCTTTTCTTTCTCTTTATTATTCTTTTCATTTATATTTCACGCGCGCGCAAAGATTCATCTCACTTTCGAATAAACAAATATAATATTCACTAATATTTTAATAAACATTTTACATCTGTGTATAAATGTTTAATTCGTCGTCCTTTCGAGAATCTACACTGTCAATTTTCACACAAAATATTGTTTTAAGAAAACAATTTTTTTTCACAAAAGAAAATTTTTTCTAATTTTGACCTATTATTTAAAAATTTATTCTTGACTTTTTTTTATACATACAATTGAACTTTTCTTACGTTGGCCTCTTTTTCATTAAACACACTTTAATACATAATAATAATAATAATAATAAAATTAAATAATAATAATAATAATAACAATAATAATAATAAAATTAAATAATAATAATAAAAAAATTAAATAATAATAATAATAATAAAATTAAATAATAATAATAAAATTTAATAATAATAAAATTAAATAATAATAATAAATACACTTTATTTCTGAAAAAAAAATTTATAGCGTCAGACCATCTCGACAGTGTTAAAAAAATGTTATTAATTTTCTAAAATGTTAAAACTTTTATGAAAATCGGTAGTTTACAAGCAAACAAAAAAAACCCTTTTAACCGTTTTTTGAAATATTTCAAAAAACGGTTAAAAGGGTTTTTTTTTAAATGTCAAAATGATCCCCAAATGGATCAAAATAATCAAAAGAATTGAGATTCAAATGATTATTTGATCCACATTTCGAGATCAATTCGTTGCAATTTGATACTTTTTAGGTAACTGTTATTTAAAATTTTTTTTATTGTTTTTGCATTAAGAAAATAATAGAAAATTTAAAAAAAAAATTAATAACTCAAAAACTGTTTTCATTAAATTAATGAAACTTACACTGTTTACACATAGCATTGTTCACTCTTTTAAAAAAAAATATTTGCAAGATTGTAAATTTAAAAATTCCATACTTTTAATAAGAATTTTATAAACAATTTCATTTATTTATGAATACGAATCTGGGGTCAATTTCCAAAAATTCAAAATGGCGGATCCAATATGGCGGTTGAATTTTTGAAAACCGAATGTGGAGTTGGCGCGCGTTTTTAATAAAAAATTCATTATCTACATTCCAAATTGAAAATACGAAAATTTTTTTTTGGGGGCTTCAAGAAGAGAATTTTGTGTATACAGTGTACGTTTCATTAATTTATTGTAAACGGCTTGAGAATTATTAATTTTTTTTTAATTTTGTATTATTTTGTTAATGCAAAAAATAATAACAAAATATATATTTGATTACTTATATTTTTAACTTTGAATTTAAGTTATTAAGAAAACACTAAAAATAATTGAATTTTATTATATTTTGGAAAATTATAAAAATAATTAAATTCATTACATAAAAAAAGTTGAAAAATTTTTAAAAATTCTATATTAATTGAATTCCTGAGGAATTTTAATAAGTCACGATAAGAATTGAATTTTCACTAAGATTTTTTTAATAATTGAAATTCCTAGAAGAAATTTATATTACTTTTGAAAGTTTTTGTTTTAAAAATCCTCACAATAATTGAATTTTCGGGAATAATTTTGTTACATTTTTCGGAATTATTATTTTTTTTGTTTTTAAATAATTATTTACATAAATAATGGAATACTTGTATAAAGAATTTTATAAAAACGTAAAAGAACAATTGATTTACTTCAAAAAAAAAAAATTTTCGAGAACACGTAAATAATTGAAATTGTATTTAAAATTATTATTAAAAATATGGAATTTTTAAATTTACAATCTTGCAAATATTTTTTTTTAAAGAGTGAACAATTTTGTGTAAACTGTGTAAGTTTCATTAATTTATTGTAAACGGCTTTTGAGTATAATTAATTTTAATTTTTTAATTTTGTATTATTTTGTTAATGCAAAAACAATAGCAAAATACATATTTGACTTTTTATTTTTAATTTTTACTTTAAGTTATTAAGAAAAACACTTAAAACAATTGAATTTTATTACATTTTTGAAAATTATCTAAATAATTAAATTCTTTACAATAAAAAAAGTTTGAAAGATTTCAAAAATTCTATATTAATTGAATTTTTAAGGAATTTTTATAAGTCACGATAAGAATTGAATTTCCACATTTTTGAAATAAAATTTTGTTTAAAAAATCCTGACAATAGTTGAATTTTCTGTAATAATTTTGTTATATTTTTCGAAACAACTTAATTTTTTTTAAAAGAATTATTTACATAAATAATTGAATACTTTTATAAAGAATTTTATAAAAACCTAAAAGAACAATTGAGTTACTTCAAAAAAAAAAAAAAAATTTCGAGAACACGTAAATAATTGAAATTGTTTATAAAATTATTATTAAAAATATGTAATTGTTAAATTTACAATGTTGCAAATATTTTCTTTGAAAAGAGTGAACAATTTTGTGTAAACAGTGTAAGTTTCATTAATTTATTGTAAACGGCTTTAAAATTATTAATTTTTTTTTAATTTTGTATTATTTTGTTAATGCAAAAATAATAACAAAATATATATTTGATTATTTATTTTTAACTTGAAATTTAAGTTATTAAAAAAACACTAAAAATAATTGAATTTTATTACATTTTAAACAATTATAAAAATAATTAAATTCATTACATAAAAAAAGTTGAAAATTTTTCAAAAATTCTATATTAATTGAATTCTTAAGGAATTTTATAAGTCACGATAAAAATTGAATTTTTACAAAGATGATTTTTTCAATAATTGAATTTCTAAAAAGATATTTATATTAGTTTTGAAAGTATTTCAATTCTTCTGAAGAATATTGTTATTTATGAAAATTGAAAATAATTGAATTTTGGAAATAAAATTTTGTTTAAAAAATCCTCACAATAGTTGAATTTTCTGTAATAATTTTGTTTTATTTTTCGGAATAATTTAATTTTCAAAGGAATTTATTATTTACGTAAAAAATTGAATTCTTTTCATGAAGAATTTTATGAAAACCTAAAAGAACAATTGAAGTACATAAAAAAAAAAATTTTTTTCGAGCAATTCCTCTAAAATTGTGAAGTCCTGCGATTAATATTTAATTTATTACGAAAATAATTGAATAAGTGACGCGCGTTTTTAATAAAAAAATTTTTTATCTACACTTCAAATTGAAAATACCAAAAATTTTTTTTGGGTCTTCAAGAAGAGACTGGCAATTTTTAATTTATTCTTTGAAATGAATGTCATTTTTGACTTAAAATCCAATTATTGAATTAATATTGCCTTTTATGACCTTTTTATAATAGACTGAAAATTTTAGATTTATTCTGTGAATTTAAATAAATTTTTGACCTAAAATCCATTTTATATAGTAAAAAAAATAAGACACTTTTTGTCCTATTTCGTCTAGAGAAAATCGAATTTTATGCTTCGAATTGAGTATTATTTTTGACTTTAAGTGCATAATCCTCTATTCAAATTTCAATTGACCTAAAATCCAGTTTTTCTACAAAAAAAAAAATCAAAATTTATGCTTCGAATTAAAAATGTTTTTTTTACCAAATTTTCATAATTTGACCGAAAATTGAAATGAAATTAGGTTTTTGATCTAATTTTAATTTTCCAAATTTAGACTTTATTTAGATTGACATTATACATATATATTATTATATATATATTATATTTAGAAATGAATTATTCTGAAAACGATCATGAAAATAATAAAATGTTTCCCCACCCCGCAAAGAATGTTATAAAATGCGCGCATCCACGTAATTTTTCAATCTGTCCTGGCATCTTTATTAACGATGAAACGTTTTCTGCTCAGAAAACCGGATTAATTAATTCATTCGTATTTTTTTTTTATTTTTATTTTTCTCCTCTGTTTTTTTTTTTGCACGCATTGCACCATATCATTAAACGCACAAGGTATATACTGACGAATAATCGAATGATGTAGAAGCTTGTCGCGAATGATTTATCGTGCTCACTCCCAAACGATTTGAATATCGAAGATTGCGTCGAAAAATAACAAAAAATTAAGAGAGAGAGAGAGAGAGAGAGAGAGAGAGAGAGAAAAAATAATCACGATTATCGTCAATAACTTCTCAAGTCGAATAGCGTCTCTATTTAGAAATAAATATACATGTATACTCATATATAAATATACAGAGATTGAGCTACTGAATTACTTTAATTAGGATACATTTCCTATCAGATTATTAAAATCTTTTAATATATTTATATAAATTTATAAATATATATTTATATACGTATTTATCTGTTACAATGTATATAATATTTATCTATGTGTATATATAAGTATATCGTATAATAAAAATTATGTAATTTTTCTTCGGCCGGTTTATCAATTATAATAATATTAAATTATGAATATTTATCAAATTAATTTGAAATGAAATCCTCGAGGGTAATTTAATTAATATTAGTAATTAAACACTTTTTTCTTTTTTGATTTAAATTCAAATATCAATTTAAGTTCAAATATCCTTTTATACAAACTAATGAGGCTCTGCGCGATATTATTTGGATTTTTTAAAAAATTTTATACACAATCTTCTTTGGACTCACTTCTTTTTAATGAATTTTATTCAATTAATTTTTATTTTATTTAAATTTTATTTTTTGTTTATTTTATTTAATTTATTTCGTATTAAATTTTATTTTAAAATTTTACTTTGTATTTATTTTATTTAATGTATTTTTTAGTTAATTTTATTTTTCAATTTTATTTTTTATTTATTTTATTTAATTTATTTTTTATTTAATTTTATTTTCAAATTTTATTTAGTTTTATTTTTAAATTTTATTAAATTTTATTTCTAAATTTTATTTAGTTTTATTTTTAAATTTTATTTAATTTTATTTAATTTTATTTTTAAATTTTATTTAGTTTCATTTCTAAATTTTATTTAATTTTATTTTTAAATTTTATTTAGTTTCATTTCTAAATTTTATTTAATTTTATTTTTAAATTTTATTTAGTTTCATTTATAAATTTTATTTAGTTTTATTTAACAAATGTGTCATTAGTTTGCCATTTTTAATAAACGAGATATGCACTTATAGGACAAAAAATAGGTCAAATTCGACCTAAGCTTTGACGTAAGAAAAACATAAATTTATTTGACATAAATTTCACTTAAAAAAATTAATTTTACATAATTTTCATTTGACATAAAATTCATTTGACATAAAATTCAATTGACATAACATTCATTTGACATAAAATTCACTTGACATAAAATTCATTTGACATAAATTTCATTTGGCATAAAATTCATTTGAGATAAAATTCTTTTGACATAAATTTCATTTGGCATAAAATTCATTTGACATAAAATTCACTTGACATAAAATTCATTTGACATAAATTTCATTTGGCATAAAATTCATTTGACAAAAAGTTCATTTGACCTGAAATTCATTAAACATATATTTTCCGCAATTCACCAAAATTATTATTCAAATATTTATTCTCAATATAATAATGATGGGAAATTGTATAACTATAAATGCTCCATGGACTTTTGCACTTTTACTCCCGGGATTATAATTCACGAGATTTTATCAATTAATTTAAATATAGGAAGCAATTAATTAAACTTGAGAATTATTTTAGATTTAATGTGCCCCGATGCCCTCGCTCAAAAATATATTCTTACGGAAGTTTATAAAACATACAAAACTTAAAAATTTATAATTTATAAAATTTATAAATTTATAAATTTGTAAATTGATAAATTTATAAATTTATAAATTTTATAAAAATTATAAAAAATTAAAAATTATAAAAAAAATTATAAAAATAAAATTATAAAATTATAAAACTATAAAAAATAAAATTAAAAAAAATTAAGAAATAAAAAATTATAAAAATTAAAATTATAAATTGTAAATTATAAAATTAAAATTATAAAAAATTATAAATTATAAAATTAAAATTATAAAAAATTATAAATTATAAAATTATAAATTATAAAAAAATTAAAATTAAAAATTATAAATCATAAATTATAAATTAAAAAATTTTAAAAAATTAAAAAAAAATTAAATAAATAAAAATTATAAATTATAAATTTATAAACTATAAGTTTATAAATTTATAAATTTTATAAATAATATATTTATAAATTATATATATATATATATATATATATATATTATTTATTTATTAATTTATTTAATAGAGAGAGAGATTAGTTAACAAAAAAGAAACATTAATTTACTATTAATAAGAGGCGGTAGCGTGATATTCATATATAATATGCTAATTGGCATATATAACAGAAAAGTATAATAATCGTATGCTCATACTATTCGTTTATATCATCGATTAAAGACTTATAAATTTTTCATTAACTTCCTCTCGTTTAGAAAAAAAAATAACAACAAAAAATCAGAAAAAAAATAAAACTCCAGTTCTACTTGATTTTCAATGAAAAAGAATCTTTAATTATGCATTTTTTTTAATCATTATTTTCTTATCTCGAATGTAACATGAAAAAATAATAAAAATTGTAACTTTAATCAGAATAATATAAAATGTCAGAAAAAATTGTTCTTTTTTAAATTTCAAATTATAATTGCAATTAATTACATTTTTTCTCGTAATTTTCGTTTCTTAGGGAAAACAAAAAAAAATTGTTACATAACTTATCCTTTATTGGCTTTCAACTTTTCTTATTTTAAAATTCCAAAAAAATTTTACAGCGTCCTGCTGCTACTTTTGTGCTTAATTTTCTTATTTAGTAAAATTGTCATTCATTTTTCTTTATTATTAAATATTAATAATATTGATTTTTAGCCAATTTCAATAAAATTCAGTCTAAAATTTTACATTTGTAGAATTTGACGAAAGTATTTTATTTTTTTTTCAAATTTCTTACATTAAAAATAGGTAAAAGTCAAACTAAAATTTTAGAATAAAATAAAAAATATGTCAAAAAAATAATAATAAAAATATATTACAAAAAAAGTTGAAAATATGTCAAATTTTACTACAAACCTAATATTTGTGAAATTTGACCTGAATTTTTCGACCTAAAAATTTTGTACTTTGACAGTCGTCCAAATTTGACCGACTTTACTTTTGTAAAACGACTTAAATATTTTTAATTTCTTAAATTTCTTATCTCAAAAATATATCAAATTTGACCTAAAACTTAATATTTGACAATTTTGACCAAAATTTTAAAAAATTTTGATCTTTAAAAATTGGCCAAATTCGAAAAAACTTTCTCTTCAAAAAATGACCTAAAAATTTTTAACTTTAAAAATTATTCACTTTGAAAATATGTCAAATTTTACCACAAACTTAATATTTGTAAAATTTGACCTAAATTTTTTGACCTAAAAATTTTTTACTTTGATAGTCGTCCAAATTTGACCGATTTTACTTTTGTAAAACGACTATAAAATTTTTAATTTTTAAAATTTTTTACCTCAGAAATATATCAAATTTGGCCTAAAACTTAATATTTAACAATTTTGACCTAAATTTAAAAAAATTTTGAACTTTAAGAATTGGTTTAATTCGACCAAAAGCATTTTTTTCGACAAATGACATAAAATTTATTAATTTTTAAAAATTTTTCACCTTGAAAATATGTCAAATTTTACCTCAAACTTAATATTTGTATAATTTGACCTAAATTTTTTGACCTAAAAATTTTTTACTTTGATAGTCGTCCAAATTTGACCGATTTTACTTTTGTAAAACGACTATAATATTTTTAATTTAAAACATTTTTTACCTCAGAAATATGTCAAATTTGACCTAAAACTTAATATTTGTCAATTTTTATCAAAATTTTTTAAAATTTTGAACTTTGACAATTGGTCAAATTCGACCAAAAACTTTTTGTTCGATAAATGATCTAAAAAATATTATTTTTTAAAAATTTTCACCTTGAAAATATGCCACATTTGACCTAAAATTTAATATTTGTCTATTTTGACAAAAATTAATTCTTTTTTAAATTTCGTATTTTGACAATTGTTCAAATTTCGTCTAAAATTTCTCGATTGTAAAACGACTAAAATATTTTCAATTTTTTACCTTGAAAATAAGTTAAATTTGACCTAAATCTTAACATTTGTCGAATTTGACCTAATTTATTGAAAAAGGTTTACCTTTCAAGTAAGTTAAATTCGATCTCATATTTTTCTTTCATAAATTTCGACCTTAATTGTTAAATTTAAAGAAATTGTTCATTTAACGTTTGTCATATTTGACCTAAATATTTTTTATTTTTTCAATTTTTTACTTTGAAAATAAGTCGAATTTGATCTTAATTATTAGAGTTGTCAAATTTTAGCTAAATATTAAAAAATGTTTACCTTTCAAATCAGTTAAATTGGATTTCAAATTTTTCATTCCCAAAATTTGACCTAAATTGTCGAATTAAAAAAAATTGTTTATTTAACGTTTATCATATTTGACCTAAATATTTTCAATTTTTTCAATTTTTTTACTTTGAAAATAAGTCAAATTTGACCTAAATCATTACGGTTGTCAAATTTTAGCTAAATATTAAAAAATGTTTACCTTTCAAATCAGTTAAATTGTATTTCAAATTTTTCAGTCCTAAAATTTGACCTAAATTGTCGAATTAAAAAAAATTGTTTATTTAACGTTTGTTAAATTTGACCTAAATATTTTTAATTTTTTCAATTTTTTTACCTTGAAAATAAGTCAAATTTGACTTAAATCATTACGGTTGTCAAATTTTACCAAAATATTAAAAAATGTTAACCTTTTAAATGAGTTAAATTTGATATTTTTCTTTTGTAAAATAAGACCCGAATTTTAAATTTAAAAAAATTGTTTATTTAACGTTTATCAAATTTGACCTAAATATTTTTAATTTTTTCAATTTTTTACTTTGAAAATAAGCCGAATTTGACCTAAATTATTAGAGTTGTCAAATTTTAGCTAAATATTAAAAAATATTTACCTTTTAAATGAGTTAAATTTGATATTTTTCTTTTGTGAAATTTTGTCCCGAATTTTAAATTTAAAGAAATTGTTTACTTAACGTTTGACAAATTTGACCTAAATTCTCATTAGGTCACGGAACCGAGGGAGACGTTACTTTAAATAATTCTTGACCTTTAGGTCAAAGTGGTCAAATTTGACCTAAATTTCGACGAAACTTTGAATTTTCGTACAACGATAGTCATAAATTAGGTCAAAATCGACCAAAGATTTTACGTTTTGGTTAAAAAAAGGTAAAATTTAACCTATATTTTGACAAAAGCTTGAATGGCTGTAAGGTTTTTTTTAATTCCGCAGGTCTAATTGGACCTAATGCTTGAAGTAACGTAACGGCCCCCAGGGGACGTTAGCTTCAATTGCCATGAATAACACTTGACCTATAGGTAAAAAATAGGTCAAATTTGACATAAACTGACATTGTTATTATTATTGTTATTATTGTTTATTAGTTTATTAGTTTTTTTATTACCTAGGGTTGAAAGAAGCTATTTTCTCCCCTAGGGTTGAAAGAAGCTATTTTCGCCCCTAGGGTGAAAAAAACTACATTTTCTCCCCCAAGGATAAAAAATGCAACATTTCTATTTATCTTGCTTTGTATTAAAGTTGAATTTTCCCTAAAATTTTCAAACTCTACTTTTTTTTCTCTACTGCAAAAAAAAAAAAATATTCTATGTGACTTCTTTGCAGTCGGTTTGTCACTGTGACGTCAGCATCGCCGGAAATGGAATGTAGGTAGCGGTGCTTATTAAGCTTCAGAATGAGAGAGAGAGAGGGAGATGAAAGAGAGGGTGAGAGAATTAAGAGAGAGAGAAAAAGAGTGAGAGATATTAAAAGAGAAGAGAGTAAGAGAGACGAATGAATAACGTTCAATTGTTTCCTCCGCACACGCGTGCCGCAAAAGTACTACACACGTATCTACGTCCGTTCGTACATCGGAACGACACTCTTGCAGTTATAGGAGAGAAAGAGAATGAGTGAGACAAAGTGGGCATCGATTATTAAATCAAGACTTCTGTGTCGGTTCACTTCACGCCTCAACTAATATGGCCATTCTAGGAAACTTAAGAGTCGATGAGTTATATACCGACTCATCAATTGCTAAACGTATGAAAAAAAACTCTTTGAATAAAGCATTCATACTATCAATCTTATTATAATACTATTAATTAGCACTAATATTTATTTCTATTACTATTATTATTAATTATTAATTTTTTTTTATTTGTAAGACCGTTTATTTTTAGAAAAATTGAATTTAAATTTAATATTCACATTAAAAAAATTAAAATATTAATAAACACTAATACAAATATAATTCTTGACTTAAATCATGTTAAAAAAATAATATTATCGAATAGAAATGAATGGTTTGCTTTTATTCAATTCCATTCAATTCTTCTCAATTCTATTCAAAAAGACTCGAAAGTGATAGAATAGAATTAAATAGAATCAAACAAGTAAAAGAATAGACTCGAAATAATAGAATAGAATTAAATAGAATCGAAAAAAGAATAGAATTATTTGGAAACGAATAGAATCGCATAAAAATAGGTTGAATTGCATAAAAATTAATAGGATTTGGTAGAATAGTATTGATTACAATTGAATAGAAATCAATTTAATTGTATAGGAATTGATGGAAACGAATACAAATCAATAGAATCGAAAAGAAATCTATGGAATTGAATAGAGTAGATTTAAATATATTTTAATAGAAATGAATATAAAAGAATTAAATAGACTCGGGTAGAATATGAATTAATAGAATTTAATAGAATTCAATAGAAATGAATATAATTGAATAGAATTAAATAGAAGTAAATAGTATTAAATAGAATTAAATAGAATTGAAAAGAATTAAATAGAGAAGAATATAATTAAATAGCAAAATTTAATGAAATATGATGGAATTAAACGACATTCAATGGAATTAGATGGAATGGGATAGAAATAAATTGAATTGTATAGAAGTGAATGGAATTGTATAGCAATTAATGGAACTCAATATAAATAAATGTAATTGAATAGAAATCTATGGAATTAAATAGAGTAGATTTAAATATTTTTTAATGGAAATGAATATAGAAGAATTAAATAGAATTTAGAAAAATTTAATGAAATAAGATGGAATTGAATGAAATTTAATCGAACAGAATAGTATTTAAATTAATGGAACTGAATATAATTCAACAAAATTGAATCGAAACCTATGGAATTTAATAGTGTAGATTTAAATATAATTTAATAAAAATGAATATAAATAAATTAAATAGACTCGGGTAGAATATTAATTAATAGAATTCAATAGATATGAATATATTTGAATAGAATAAAATCGCATTAAATAGAATAGAATTGAATAGAATTGAATAGAATTGAATAGAATTGAATAGAATTGAATAGAATTGAATAGAATTGAATAGAATTGAATAGAATTGAATAGAATTGAATAGAATTGAATAGAATTGAATAGAAGAATGTAATAAAATAAGATAGATTTGAACAAAATTCAATGGAATTAGATGCAGTTCAACATAAATTAATGGAATTGTACAGCAAATAATGGAACTGAATATAAATTAATGTAATTGAATGGAAATCTATGGAATTGAATAGAGTAGCTTTAAATATAATTCAATAGAAATGACTATAAAAGAATCAAATGGGATTTAGCAAAAACGATTACGTTAGTTTCTATTTAATTCTAATAGTATATATTAGTATTTATTTTACTCTTTCTAATTCTATTATATTTCATTTAATTCTATTCAATTTTAATTAGTTCTATTTAATTCTATTCAAGTAGAGTGAAAATAGTTTTTGATAGTATTCAATACGCTAGATTTTATTTTATTTCTGATCAATTCTATTACATTCAATTCAAATAGAAGCAATTCTATACAATTCTATTCAAATCGAAAGTAATATAATTGAATGGAATTGAATAAAATTAAATAGAAAGAATAGTTGGATTCTATTTGTTTTTATTATTCACTGCAAGTTAAGTTACTAAAGTGTCTAATATTAGAAACTAATATAATCGAATAGAAATGAATAATTTGAATAGTTTGGATCCATTCTATTTTCTTCAATTCTTTTTAATTTAACTCAATTCTATTTGAAAAGAGTCAACTAAAATTAAAAACATTAAATAGAATCAACTATCTTTGAATTGATGTACATGGAATGGAACAGAAATAAATAATATCCAAGTATTCAGTTCTATACTATTCTATTCAATTCTATTTGAAAATTATTAAATATAATTAAAAAAAGTAGAATTAGTTCGAATATAAACTATCAAAACTAAATAGAAATTTATATAATCGAATGGGATTGATTAGAATGAATAGTTTAATTGTATTCAATTCTGTTTAATTCTACCTAATTCTATCATATCTATTCAATTCTATTCAAGACTATTCAAGACTATTCAAGACTATAAAAGTCAACTTAATTTTATTCAACTTTATTTAAATAGAATTAAATAGAATAACAAATAGAAACAAATTATTCAGTTTTATTTAATTCTGTTTAATTCTACTTAATTCTATTCGAATCTATTAATTTATATTCAATTTTGTCGAATATATTTGAATAGAATGATATAGAATCGAGTAAAAAGCATAAAATTAAACTCTTTTCATTAATTTATTTAATTAATTTAATTTATAAAATTGCATAGAATATTATGGACGTTTTTAAAATTGTATAAAATTGAATATAATTAAATTATAAAAATATTCGTTTCTACTTGAATTGAATAAAACTGAATAGAATCGTATGGACTTATTGATTATTTCTATTATATTCGACTTTATTTAAATATGGAATAGCATATGATTGAATGAAATTGAATAGAATTCAATAGAATTGAACAGAATACAATGTAATTGAATAGAATTGAATATAATGATATAGAATTCAATATAATTGAAGATAATTATATAGAATTGAATATAATTGAAAAGAATTTAATTTAATTGAGTAGAATTCAATTTAATTGAATAAAATTGAATTGAATTCTATTGAATTGGATAGAATTCCATTGAATTTAATAGAAATCTATTGAATTTAATAGAATTATATTGAATTTAATAGAATTATATTGAATTTAATAGAATTATATTGAATTTAATAGAATTATATTGAATTTAATAGGATTCTATTGAATTTAATAGAATTCTATTAAATTTAAT
Source organism: Leptopilina drosophilae (assembly GCA_032873175.1). NCBI lineage: Eukaryota > Metazoa > Arthropoda > Insecta > Hymenoptera > Figitidae > Leptopilina > Leptopilina drosophilae. Next base: position 37,257,845 of record CM065486.1, on the reverse strand, counting down.
AGAATTCTATTGAATTTAATAGGATTCCGTAGGGTTGAACAGAAAAAAGGAATACAATAGAATCTAATGAAAATGTATCGGATCGAATAAAATTCCATAAGAATTTTTCCCAATGTCTATAAAATTTATACACAAGACCATAATTAACAAATCAACAATGAAAAGCAACTATCGTTTATATATTTATGCATTAATGAAGCATTCAGACAAATCAATTGTCGACATTGCAAATAAAAAACAATTGAAATGTTCATAAACATATAAATGTGACAAAGAGAGAAATAGAGAGCGAATGAGAAAAAAGTAAAAAAAAAAATAATAAAAATGAGAGACAGAAACACGTTCCCCTTGTTGCTAATAATCTCGCGTCTAATCTCGCGAGGAACAAGTGTCTGAGATTTTCCAGTCGATTCGTTCGTCCATTCATTCGTCCGGTGCGATGTGTGCGCGCCTACTCGCGCTTGTTAATAGCGTCAAACGAATGTAAGTCAGCCAAAGGTTGGCATCAGGTATACATTACAATACTGACACGATCAACAGCTTCCTTTCTATACACATTTATTATACACATTTTATATAGTATATTCGCATATATATACAAATCGAGATAATATCCATTTTATTCGCAAAAACCTTTCGATAATTTTCTACTTTGCGATTGTATTTTAGTTTATAATCACTACTGACTATTTTTTTAAATTCAAGCAAATTTTTTTAGATTTCTTTTTTTAATTCAATTTTTTTAATATTTTCTTAATTACAATATATAATTAAGTATTTTTAATTGTTTTCTTTTTATTTTTAATAATTTCAAGTTCTTGTAAACAAAATCCTAAACTAATTCCATCTAATTCGATTGATTTTTTTTATTTTTTTTGTTTAACTCCATCTAATTTTATTTTATTTTGCTAAATTCCATCTAATTCGATTGAAGTAGATTTCATTTTTTTCAATTAGATAGAATTTAGCAAAATTAAATAATATTAAATAGAATTGAACAAAATTCAATGGAATTAGATGGAATTGAACAAAATTTAACAGAAATCAGTGAAATTTGATAGAAATCAATAAAATTAAATAGAAATTAATTGTAATAGGATACAAAATAAATAGAATTACATAGAAACTAATAAAATTACTTAGAAATTAATAGAATTACATAGAAATTAATAGAATTACATAGAAATTAATAAAATTACTTAGAAATTAATAGAATTACATAGAAATTAATAAAATTACTTATAAATTAATAGCATTACTTAGAAATTAATAAAAGTACTTAGAAATTAATAGCATTACTTAGAAATTAATAGAATTACATAAAAATCAATCAAATTAAATAGAAATCAACGGAATTGGAGAGAAATTAATAGAATTACATAGAAATCAATGGGATTGTATAAAAATCAGTGGAACTGAATATAAATCAAGGGATTTCAATAAACATCTATGTAATTAAATAGAATAGATTTGAATATAATCCAATAGAAATTGATATAATAGAATTATTAGAGAATAATAGAATTGGATAGAACATAATTGAATAAAATTCAATAGAATTAGATGGGATAAAATTCAATGAAATGAAAAAGTTTAATTTCCTCAGTTTATATTACATTGTTTTTTAATACAATTGAATTGAAATGAATAGAAACGAATAAACTAAAACTATTTAAATCCATTTTATTTAATTTAAAAAGAGTAGAATAAAATTAACTAAATTTCTATAATTTAATTCCATTCCTATAGATTCGAATAGAATGAAATAAAGTGAAATAAAATTAAATAGAATTTAATGAAATGAAGAAGCATTAAATAGAACGAAATAGAACGAAATAGAACGAAATAGAATTAAATGAAATGAAGAAGCATGAAATAGAATTAAATAGAATTAATTGGGATTTAATAGAATTGAATAGAGTCAAATAGCAACTAAAAGAATCAAGCTATTCATTTCTATTAGATTCTATTTGAATTTTTAAAAGTTAAATTCATTTTCATTTGTTTCAATTCGATTGTATTCGTTTTTACCCAATTTCATATTTTAGTAAAGATATAATTAAAATAGAATAGAATCGTATCAATAAATAAATTTCAATCAATTTTATTCTACTTATTGATTGAACTATAAAATTTGCAGTAAATTTTCTCGCCTTAATTTATATTCTCAGGTGTGTAAATAATGTAATAAAAAATTAATTATCGTCATGAAATTCGTATAGAGTTGTTGCAAATTGAAACCTAAAGAATGCGCTTAACGTAATAATTAACAATTGCGCAGTGACATCAACCTCAGTAGTGACGCCCACATATGGCTCCCACTCGCTTCATTGGCTAACGCTCCATGACCTTCAAAGCTGTGGCCAATCAAGTAAAGGTGGAGTCTCGTGTAGGTTTTTTTTTAAATATAATATCCAAAAATTATTTATTTCGGTGAAATTGTATTTTTTATTAATATTTTCATCATTTAAAGTGAAACTACAAAAAAAAAAGATTTCTTCAATTTTATTTATTTTTGTTATAAATATTACTTAACATTCAATCCTATTCGAGTTTAATTTAATACAATAGCATAGAATTTAGCAAAATTAAATACAATTGAATAGATATGAATTTTTATCAATTCTATTCGATACTATTCAATTCTATTCGATACTATTCAATTCTATTCGATACTATTCGATACTATTCAATTCTATTCAATTCTATTCAATTCTATTCAATTCTATTCAATTCTATTCAATTCTATTCAATTCTATTCAATCCTATTCAATCCTATTCAATTCTATTCCATTCAATTCTATTCGATTCTATTCAATGCTATTCAATTCTATTCTATTTAATTCCATTCAATTCCATTCAATTCTATTCAATTATATTTAATTCTAATCAGTTATTTTCAATTCTATTCAATTATTTTTAATTATATTAAATTATATTCAATTATATGCAATTATATTGAATCATATTGAATTCTATTCAATTCCTTTTAATTCTATTCGATTCCATATTCAAATAAAGTCAAATATAATAGAAATAATCAATAAGTCCATACGATTCTATTCACTTTTATTTAATTCAAGTTGAATCAAATATTTTTAGAATATAATTATATTCAATTTTATACAATTTTATAAACGTCTATAATATTCTATGCAATTTTATAAATTAAATAAATTAATGTAAAGAGTTTAATTGTTTGATTTTATGCTTTTTACTCGATTCTATATCATTCTATTCAAATAGGTTCGACAAAATTGAATATAAATTTATAGAATCGAATAGAATTGAGTAAAATTACATAAAATCTTATAGACGTGTATAGAATTGCATAAAATTGAATATAGTTAAATTCATAAAATATTTCATTCTATTTGAATTGAATAAAATTGAATTAAATCATATGGAGTTATTGATTATTTCCATTATATTCGACTTTATTTCAATAGAATTGCATAAAATCGAATAAAATTAAATGGCATTAAACATAATAACAAATAGAAGTAAACTAAACAGTTCTATTTAATTCTATTCAGTCCCACTCAATTTTATTAATTTATGTTCGATTTATTCAACCCTATTTAAATAGAATGAAATATAATCGAATTAATAAGAATTCAGTTCTACTTAATTCTATTCAATTCTATTTAATTCTATTCAATTTTATCAATTTCTATTTAATTTAGTCGACTCTATTTGAATAGAATGAAATAGAAATTAGAATCGAATTAAAAAGATTAATATTGAACTACTTTATTATTTCAATTAATCTGTTGAGTTGATAAAATTGCATAGAATAGTATAGGCGTGTATAGAATTGATTATAATTAAATTCTATAAATATTCTATTCTATTTAAATAAATTTGAATAAATTTGAATAAAATCATCGACAGACATATTGAATATTTCAATTATATGAAAGACTATTAAAATTGAAATGAATAGAACTGTATACAATCGTATTGAATCGTATAGAATCGAATAGATTTGGATAGAATTGAATAGAGGTAGTTGATTATGATTATAATTGATTTTAATTTTAATAGTATATTAATTTTAATAGTATATTAATTTTATTTTTAATAATATAATAATTAGTAATATTAATCTAAAAACTAATTTGATTTCTTAATAAATAAAAAATAATAATTTTTTTATTAATTCTATGAAGGGTAAAATAGCAAAAAAATAGTATATTCAATAAAAATCAGCATTAGGGAATTTTAATGAAATTTAATATAAAAAAATTAACATGCAGTTAATGATATTAAAAATGGATATAATGAAATACAATTTGAGAAGTAATCGCACTGATAGAATCGAAGAAAATATATTCAATGGGAGATATATTTGTATTTATTTATTGAATATATTTTGTTTTGTGCAAAATGAAGCGGAAAATTGAAGTAGGTGTGAATTCGATTACTATCTATTAAATTCCGTGGATATAATTTCCCTCTAACAGTAGTTGTAATTATATCAAAGAAATCTGTTATCTTATACTAGAGATCGAGTGTCGATAGGCGTTAAAAGCCACGGCCACGTGTATCCAGAGTCGCATGTAAGGCCAGACAGTTGACCGATCAATTAAATCCATTAATTAGAAACTCAGCCCGTCATAACCAGCATTGTTCCTGCATCCCTCTCACTCTCTCTCACTCTTTTGCTCTCATTTTCATTCAATTTCATTTCAAACAAAATTGGTCGAACTTATTTCTTTCTTTTTCACTTCTTTTTTAATTTTTTTCCCATATTTCATACTTTTCCTGCATTTTTACATTTTTTTTTCTTCTTTTCTTTTTTTCTGGACTTTTTCATTTTTTTTAAAAGCAAAAATTGTTTCTAAATTCCTAAATTGTTTTATTTATTATTTCTTTAATTTATTACTTTATACTTTTTTTTTAATTGTTTTCATTTAATTCATACATTTTTCTATTTTCATTTTATTCGTTCTTGATCAATTTTATTTTTAAGAAGTTATTTTTAAATTTCTAAATTGATTCATCATTATTTTTTCATTCATTTATTCTTTCATTCTTTCTTTGTTAATTCTTTTCTTATTTTTTTCATTTCATTTTTTCCATTTTTCTTATTTTTCTCATTTCATTTTTTCCATTTTTCTTTTTTTTTCTTAAATTTTCTCTTTTTCTTTGTCTTTTACTTTTTTTAATCATAAACAAAAATTGTTTCCAAATTTTTTTAATGTTTCCTTTCATTCTTTCCCATCATTCTTACTTTTTCTATTTTTCTTTCCTTTTCTTGGTTTTTTAATTTTGTTATAAAAAAAAATTTCTAAATAGTTTCATTTATTTTTTCTCTTTTTCTTTGTCGTTTACTTTTTTCAATTCCAAAAAAAGATTGTTTCTAAACTTTTAAATTGTTTCATTTATTTTTTCTTCTTTTTCTTTTATTTTTTTTAATTCAAAAAAAAGTTGTTTCCAAATTTTTTAATTGTTTCATTTATTTTTTCTTTCACTTACTGCTTTATTTTTTCCATTATTTCCCTCCTTCTTTTCTTTATTCTTTACTTTCGTTATGAATGTCACACAAAATGAAAAGATTTTTTCCAAAAAAACATTTTATGTCTGATTCCATCAGTCTTTTTTCAAGTATATTTCTTCTAACTCTTTTATATTATAATTTCATTAAAAGAAATTCATTCCGTCAGACTTACAGGCATTTATTGTAAAATATAATTTAATTTTCTGAAATTTTAATTGATAAAGAAATGTATATGGCTGTAGAAAAATTTTATCTATTATTCCAAAATTTTATATATATATATATATATATATATATATATATATATATATATATATATATATATATATATATATATATATATATATAAAAAATACATATACGTGTATAACTAATATATTCACCTGTGTCAATACAAATGTTTCTAGACAATTATTTTTTTAAGAAATTAAATTTTATTATTATATAGATATTTTTCTTTTACGACAAATTTAAAAAATTTTTATATATAATAAATCGATAGAATATTTTCAAAATATTATTTTCAAAACTAATTAATTTTTAAATAATTTTTTTTGCAAATTATAATAAAGAAATTTTAAACCAATCTTTTGAAAATATTATTATATATATATTTGAAACTAGTTTATTGAAATTAAGTAAATTTTCAAACTATTTTTTTTGAAAATTAGTAAATTTTCAAATTAGTATTTTTTTGAAAATTACTAAAATTTTAAAATATTCTTTTCAAAACTTATTAATTTTTATAGAAGATTTTTGTAAATTATAGTAATATTTATTTGAAACCTATTAGTTTGAAAATAAGTAACTTTTTAAACTATTTTTTTGAAAATTAGTAAATTTTTTAACCATGTTTTGCAAATTTCTAAAATTTCAAAATATTTTTCTCAAAACTAATTAATTTTCATAGTAGTTTTTTGAAAATTATAGTAAAATATTTTAAACTAATTTTTTGAAAAGTAATATTTATTTGAAAATAGTTTTTTGAAATTAAGTAAATTTTCAAACTATTTTTTTTTGAAAATTACTAAAATTTTAAAATATTTTTTTGAAAATTAGTATATTTTCAAACTTTTTTTTTGAAAATTACTAAAATTTCAAAATATTCTTCTCAAAACTAATTAATTTTCACAGTAGTTATTTGTTAATTATAGTAAAATATTTTAAAGTAATTTTTTGAAAAGTAATATTTATTTGAAAATAGTTTTTTGAAATTAAGTAAATTTTCAAACTATTTTTTTTTGAAAATTAGTAAATTTTCAAACTATTTTTTTGAAAATTAGTATATTTTCAAACTTTTTTTTTGAAAATTACAAAAATTTAAAAATATTCTTTTCAAAACTTATTAATTTTTATAGAAGATTTTTGTAAATTATAGTAATATTTATTTGAAACCTATTATTTTAAAAATAAGTAAATTTTCAAACTATTTTTTTTTAAATTAGTTAATTTTCAAACTACTTTTTTCGAAGTTAACTAATTTTCAAACTACTTTTTTCAAAATTAACTAATTTTCAAAAATGTTTTTTCAAAATTATAATACAAAAATTTTGAACTAATTTTTTGAAAAGTATAATATTTATTTGAAACTAGTTTTCTGTATAAATTAATTTTCAACTCGATTTTCAAACAATTTTTTTGAAAATTCATGAACTTCCAAAATGATTTTTTCAAAATTAACTAATTTTCAAATTAGTTTTTTGAAAATTATAACAAAAAAAATTTTTTATTTAATTTTTTTGAAATTAGTAAATTTTTTAAACTAATTTTTTGAAAATTTATAATTCCTGAGAAAAATTCAAATAGAAAACGCAATTTTCTTACTATTGATAAAAATCGTTTTTTTACAAGAGAAACAATTGGTTTTATTATAATAAAAATGAAAAATCGTTTTTTTGTCTCTTTTTAAATTTATTTATTTATTTATTTTACATGTAAACGGGCTACAAAAATTATGCGAGAAATATCTATTTTTTCTCCAATGCAAAAAAAAATTCGTTTTTTTAAAAAAAAATATTAATCATATGTTCGTGTGATAGAGAGATTTGCCACTTATGTATATATATATATATATATATATAAATATATTATAGTGCAATAAAAATTACGTAGAGTATTTGTGGGGACTGACTGACAGACGGACAGACAAGCGCACGCCTCCTTACTCACTTATAAAGTTAATTGAGGGCAAACGTCCACCGTGACATTACTGCCTAAACTAAAAACATTCGTTTCTATCTTTCATATATCGATGATGATGATAATGATGATGATGATGATCCTAATAATCCTAATAATAATAATAACAATATTAATATTAATCACTTATTAAAGTGAAAACGTGTTTTTTAAATTTGACTTCTTTTTGTTATTGTAAACCGACCATAAAAAAAATTATTAGTTTAATTATTTGTGTAATAATATTAATATTAATAATTATTATTACAATATTATTATGATTATAATTATTATTACTTTAATTAGATATTTATATTATTAATATTGTTAACAATAATAATATGATAATTATTTATTTATTTCATTGTTTACAATAATTATTATAAACAATAATAGTAACAATAATAGTAACAATAACAATAATAATAATAACAATAATAATAATAACAATAATAATAATAATAATAATAATAATAATAATAATAATAACAACAACAACAACAACAACAATAATAATAATAATAATAAATATAATAACAACAACAATAATAATAAATATAATATATAAATAATAATAATAATAATTTTACTATTAATTTATAAGTTTTATTATTGAACGTTTTTATTATTTTTAATATTATTCGTGCAATATTAATAATAATTTATTTAAATAACGAAACAATTTAAATACAAATATTATAATTTACACTATAATATAATTATAATTACATAATTATTATGTACATTATTATTTTTATTAATTGATTATATATATAAATGTAATATATATAATTTTTTGATAATTTTATTCCTTTATAATATGTAAAACTATTCATAAAATTGAAATTACAGACAACTTTAAGGTACACATAATAATAATATATCACACTCTATACTGATGAGACAGTTGCTTCTGTTTGATTTTGTAAATTAAACGCTCATACGTATTACCTGGGATTATTAAAATTTTTTCATGTTCTACTTTTTTTTTTTTATTTCTTTTCTAATCTTTTATATACATACAGATATATAATGTATATATTTAACTCTCGTGCGTCTATTTTATATATTATAATCAAATTGTATTGAACTTTTTTTTTCACGAATAAATTCATAAATTATTAATTTTTAATAAATAATAATTTGTGTTCATTAAAATGTGCATATATTTTTTGATTTATGTATTTTAATTTCTTTTTTCTTAATCAAAAATACACAAAATCAGAATTTTTTTTATTAGCATATAGTGAAAAAAAAATTTTCTTTTTTTTTTTTTTGATAATAAGAGCTTTAATTCTAAATCTATATATGTAACACAAAATTTATTAGTTGATAAATTGACTTTTTGAATTAAGGTTAAAATTTATATTGTTTCTTGTCGAATTTCCTTTCTTTCTATTTACACGCTTGAATAAAACTTCCGCATCAGGTAATTTTACGTTGTTTAAATTTTATATAACGAGAATCAGCTTTTAAGTGACGTATTATCATTAAATATTTTTTTTCAGTGCATTTTTCGTCAAGAATTTATAATTTTTCTTTTTAATAATTACAATAAGAATGTAAATTTCTTCCCGTTTGCTTTCTTTATTTGAATGACGCGCAAATTTTTCTAAATTTACTGCGTAAAAAACTCTTGACTTGTATTTTGAGGTTATGTTTGTCTTTTGACGAGAATAATTGCATTGTAGAATCACCATAATTGAGTTTGATTTTAAGGTTATGTTGAAAACTTTAAATTTGTATAATTATTTAAATTTTAAAGACAAATCCTCCTCTTGAGATATATTTTTTTAAATTCTGCTCATCTTTTGACAACTGTAATTATATTGTAGAAATACCTTAAATTTTTTATTTTACATTCACTGTTAAACAATACAAATGGCATTGTAGAATCACCATAAATGACTTAAATTCTAGAATTTATACTTACTTTTAATGCATGGCATTGTAGAATCACCATTAATTCTCTAAAAACTTAAAAAAGTCTCATATACGTTTACAATTAAATTTTTATCAACATTTTTGGCATTGTAGAAGTATCGTAAAAATTCTGGAATTTACACCTATTTTTATATAATACGTATAGTATTGTAGAATCACCATAAATTCTCTAAAAACTGAAAAAGGCCAATATACGTTTATATTAAATTTTTAACAACATTCTGGCATTGTAGAAGTATCGTAAGTGACTTAAATTCTAGAATTTACACCTATTTTTATACAATACGTATAGCATTGTAGAATCAACATAAATTCTCTAAAAACTAAAAAAGTCTCATATACGTTTACAATTAAATTTTTATGAACATTTTTGGCATTGTAGAAGTATCGTAAGTGACTAAAATTCTGGAATTTACACCTATTTTTATATAATACATATACTATTGTAGAATCACCATAAATTCTCTAAAAACTGAAAAAGTCCAATGTACGTTTATATATTAAATTTTTAACAACATTTTTGGCATTGTAGAAGTATCGTAAGTGACTTAAATTCTAGAATTTACACCTATTTTTATACAATACGTATAGCATTGTAGAATCAACATAAATTCTCTTAAAACTAAAGAAGTCTCATTACGTTTACAATTAAATTTTTATGAACATTTTTGGCATTGTAGAAGTATCGTAATCTTAAATTCCAGAAATTATACTTACTTTCCAAAAATACTCGTTACATTGCAGAATTACCGTAAATAATTAAAATTTTAAGGTTACATCAGAATTTTGATTTTAAATTTTAAGATTGTTTTCCCCTATTGAATAGAAGTTTTTACCAAGGGGTACATTATTGTAAAAATAAAAAGTGCATTGTAGAATCACTATAAATTACATTTTTTATTTTTCTTAAATTCTTAAGGTTGTGTTTAAAATAGAATTTACTAATTCTATTACTATTCTATTATTATTATTATTATACTAATTCTATTATTATTATTTACTAATAGAATAGAATTAATTTATGCTAATTGTAGAATTGCTATAAATAATCCAATGGTTAATTTATTGATGTTGAATTTTTGTCAACATTTTTCCGAATTGTAGAACTGACTTAAATGATCAATAAGTTTCAAAGTAAACGAAATATTTGACGCATTGTAGAATGATCGTAATTATCTTTACATATTTAGGTTACGTGTCGAATAGTTTCAATTGTAGAATGAGCGTAAATAAATCAAGGGTTAATTTAATATTTAAATTTTGTCAATATTTGCTCCATTGAAGAATTGCCCTAAGTGATCTAGTGTAATTGCAAAATTACCATAAATAATCCAATGGTTAATTTAATACTGAATTTTGGTCAATAGTTGCCAAATTGTAGAATTGGCCTAAATGATCTGTAAGTTTCAAAGTTGAGAATAATTGTTGCATTGTAGAAGCACCGTAATTGTCTTAAAATTTTAAGGTTGTTTTAAATAGTTACAATTGTAGAATTAACATAAATAGTCCAAGAGTTAATTTATTGATATTGAATTTTTGTCACTAATATTTGCTGAATTGTATAACTGCCCTAAATAATCTGTAAGTTTCAAAGTAAACAATATTTGACGCATTGTAGAATGACCGTAATTTGCTTTATATACTTAGGTTACGTGTCGAATAGTTTTAATTGTAGAATGGGCGTAAATAAGTCAAGGGTTAATTTAATATTAAAATTTTGTCAATATTGGCCCCATTGTAGAATTGCCTTAAACGATCTATTGTAATTGCAGAATTACCATAAATAATCCAATGGTTAATTTAATACTGAATTTTGGTCAATAATTGCCGAATTGTAGAATTGGCCTAAATTATCTGTAAGTTTCAAAGTTGACAATATTTGTTGCATTGTAGATTGACCGTAATTATCTATATATATTTAGGTTACGTGTCGAATAGTTTCAATTGTAGAATGGGCGTAAATAATTCAAGGGTTAATTTAGTATTTAAATTTTGGCAATATTGGCCCCATTGTAGAATTGCCTTAAATGATCTATTGTAATTGCAGAATTACCATAAATAATTCAATGGTTAATTTAATACTGAATTTTGGTCAATAATTGCCGAATTGTAGAATTGGCCTAAATGATCTCGAAGTTTCAAAGTTGACAATATTTGTTGCATTGTAGAATCACCGTAATTGTCTTTATAAATTTAGTTTTGAATAGTTGTAATTGTAGAATGGGCGTAACTAATTCAAGGGTTAATTTAATATTGAAATTTTGTCAATATATGCCGCATTGTAGAATTGCCCTAAATGATGTATTGTAATTGTAGAATTACCATAAATAATTCAATTTAATACTGAATTTTGGTCAATAATTGCCAAATTGTAGAATTGGAGTAAATAATCTACAATTTTCAAAATTAACCATGTTTCCTGCATTGTAGAATCACCTTAATTGTCTTAAATTTTTTCTTTAAGGTTATGTTGCAAATCTCTTGCATAAAATGTATGCTTTATATATATACAAAAAAGAATATATTTATCTCTTTTCCGTTGTCTTTAGCGCTGACAAATTGACGAATAGATGGGGATGCCTTGATAAATTATAGTAATGGCGTGACGAGCTACAAATATTGAATCTAATTATGGTAATACGCCGGCAATCTATTTGCATTGCTGAATAATGAAGACACAGGTGGCACGGAAAGATCCCACCCTGATGCGCGTGTGAGTGACCTAGAGAGACTGGAATTATTATTATGAGAGAGCGAGAGAGAGAGAAAGAAATATGGAGGTTGAGAAAAAGAGAGGAAGAGAGAGAGAGAGAGAAAGATGAACTTGATGATGAGTGTGTCTGTACCGTTTTAGCACAACGAGAGAGAACCTCTCATTCACTCAATGAAACAAATGATCTCCATATGCCTATTACAATATTAGACGTCATCTAATAATGGTCCACAAGGACTTGCCACAAGATATTAATCCAAATGGCTCACTAATATTGCGACCAAAAATTACATAATAGTAGAGAAAGAAAAAAACATTTTTTTTTTACTGAAAATTTACACGGGAATAAAATTTTTTTGTCAACTTCTGAATACGAAAAAGTAAAGACTTTTTTTACCTATTTATTTCACGTTGAATTCGAATTTTCTCCGAAACGTCAAATTCCAAAATGGCGGATCCAATATGGCGGATATGAAAATTAAAAATCAACTGAATTTGCTGGAAATTAGTTACTTAGACGTTCTTGGAATCGCTGATTACGAATTCAGTGTCAGAAGTTAAAAATTCAAAATGGAGGATTCAATATGGCGGATATGAAAATTAAAAATCAACTGAATTTGCTGGAAATTAGTTACTTACAATTAGACGTTCTTGGAATCGCTGATTACGAATTCAGTGTCAGAAGTTAAAAATTCAAAATGGCGGATCCAATATGGCGGACGAAAAAAAAAATTTTTTTTAGCTTGAAACTTGTTACTGGGTTTTTTTACTGTTTCTGATGACGAATATGAAGACATTTTTACGAATTTAGTTTTATTTTCATAATTATTTTCGCTCTCACTTTCACTTTCACTTGATAGTTTAATACAAAAATTTATGTTTGATTTTTTGGGAATTTCATTTTTATTTTTACATTTGCATTGTCGTCCCCACTTTCAGTTTCATTTTAGCTTTCATTTTGACATTAATTTTATTCATATTCACTGTCACTTTCACTTTGATAAATTTTTACATTCTTTGATAGTGAAAATTTAATTACACAAAAATTATTTAACTAAATTTTTTTGTAGCTTCAATTAACAGTTTCACGGAGACAAAAATTAATTTTTAGAAAATGTGAGAGTGAAAGTGAAAAGAAATTAATTTTATTTTTGGTTAAAGTTAGAGTCAAAGTGGAAAGAAATTAATTTTATTTTTTGTAAAAGTCAAAGTGGAAAGAAATTAATTTTATTTTTTGTAAAAGTCAAAGTGGAAAGAAATTAATTTTATTTTTTGTAAAAGTGAAAGTGGAAATAAACTAATGTTAGTTTTTGTAAAAGTCAAAGTGGAAAGAAATTAATTTTATTTTTGGTAAAAGTGAAAGTGGAAATAAACTAATATTAGTTTTTGTAAAAGTCAAAGTGGAAAGAAATTAATTTTATTTTTTGTAAAATTGAAATTGGAAAGAAATTAATTTTATTTTTGGTCAAAGTCAAAGTGGAAAGAAATTAATTTTATTTTTTGTAAAAGTGAAAGTGGAAAGAAACTAATATTAGTTTTTGTAAAAGTCAAAGTGGAAAGAAATTAATTTTATTTTTTGTAAAAGTGAAAGTAGAAAGAAATTAATATTAGCTTTCGTGACATTGACAGTAAGAAAAAAAAATTTTTCTCTGTTAACGTATAAGTGAAAAAAAAAATTCATTTCATTTTCATTTTCACTTTTACAGATTTTATATTTGACCAATTTTCTTAAATACAAAGATTTTTTACTTTATATGGTTGAATTTTTTTCTATTTTATTTTTGTTTCAACTTTCACTTTCATTTGCACTTTTCCCTTTGTGGAGGTGTATTTTTATGTATTTTCATTTTCACTTTCACTTTCACTCTGATATTTATTTTCTTACTTTTAATGCAAAAGTATTTAATATTTTTTTTGTTTTAAAATTAAAAGAGTTTTTTTTCTTCGAAGGAAAATAAAAAAATAAATGTTAAAGTGAAAGTGAATGTGAAATTGAAAGTAGATGAAAATAAACCCCCAAAAGTGAAAAGTGCAAATGAAAATGAAAATAAAAGTTAAAAAAACAATTAAACAATGAAAATAAAATAGAAAAAACATACATTTAATATTTTTAAATCTTTCTTGTTTGGAATATGAGTGTGTAATAAAATCTGTGAAAGAGAAAAAGAAATAATGTAAAAACTAAAATGAATTTTTTTAAATTTTATTTTCACTTTCACTTTGCTATAAAGTGAAAATAAAAAACAGTCAAAGGCAAATTGTAAAAGAAAATGATTATTAACTTTTGTTACTTTTATTTTTACTTTTACAATGATATAAATAAAAAATAAAAAATTCTCAAAGTAAAAATGTGGAAAAAAATGAAAATGAAATTTTTTACTTCTATTTTTATTTTCACTTCGATATAAAGTGAAAATAAAATACAGTCACAGTAAAATTGAAAATTATCCTCAAAATTGATGACCTTAAGAATCTGTATCTTTAAAGTATATAGTATTTAAAATTATAAATTTTTAAAATTAACAAGATTCAAAATTTAAGATTTTCAAATTGTACGATCTTTAAATTTTAAGATCTTTAAAATTTAAGATTTTAAAAGTTTAGGACCTTCAAAATTTCAAACCCTTAAAATTTTAGAACTTCAAAATGTTTGACCTATTAAAATTAAGATGTTCAAAATTTAAGACCTTAAAAAACAAAGATCGTTAAAATTTACGATCTTTATAATTTTTGAAACTCAAAAATCGAAGATTTAAAATTTTATGCCCTTGAAAAGCAAAGCCTTTTTTAAAATTTAAGATTAGTGAAATTTACGTTCTTGAAAATTGGCAGTTCATTCAAATTTTAAAATCTATATTCAAATTTCAGATATTTAAAATGAAAAATCTTAAATCGAAGATCTTTTTACATCGAAGATCTTCAAAAATGTAGGATATTTAAAATTTTAGATTCTTAAAATGTTTGTCTTCTAAAATAAAAATAAAAATTAAAATAATTTCAAAATTCGGGATCATAAAAACTTATTAAAAGTTAGATAACCTATTTTTAAATTTAACATATTTATAACTCAGGGCTGTTAAAATAAAAGTTTTTTAAATTTTAGAATCATTTAAATTTAAGATCTTTAAAATTTAGAATCTTTAAAGTTTAAGATTTTTCCTCGACTACTAAAATTCCTGTACCTAAGCTACAATTTAAAAAAAATGTTTCATTTCCAAATATAAAAATGTTTTACAATACTTTTTTGATAACAACAACAATTCCCAACGTTTTCCTAAAAATATGAAATTGGAGTACTATTTACCTTTCTCTGCGGGGAAGATAGAGAGAGAAAGAGTCAGGATTTCAGTAAAAAATAGTAAAAATGTATGTGTTGCCAAAATTCAATTTCAGTTATTTTAGAACTAGGGGATCGAAAAAAGGGAAAAAAAGAAACAAAAAAAAAAAAAAAACTCGAAGGAATTAGCGGTTGGACGCGTGCAATATGAAAGACTGCATTGTCGTCTAGACGTATTAGCGACTTCTATACACAACGGGAAAAAGAATAACCCACCACTCCTCCTGTTTTTTTTTTTTTTTTGGTTTTTTGTTTGTATCCCCCTCTTATCATTGAATTGGGGTGCTAGTCGTAGTAAATCTCCAATGTGATTGAGTGCTTTTCTATATTATTTTACTATACTATATCGAGAGAGAGAGAGAGAGAGAGAGAGAGAGAGAGTGTGAATACACACTTTTAAAATCTCTACCTGTTAGGAAATAATTTCAAAAAATTACTGCAAATGTTTATTAGGAGAAATTTTTTTCAAAAACTTCTTTAACATTTTTTTTAATTGCAATAGAATCGTAATTAATTTGCCGTTTGGCATTTTTCATACATTCATTTTGGGGTTAAATTTTACTTTTACGTTAGTACTTCTACTCGATCGTGACTTAAAAATCGAATTTTTTGCTGGAGATTATGTTCAAAAATGAATTAAGGCCTTTTTTAGCACACTCGGTCATTTAGACCAACAAAAGTCCTTTAAGGAAACAGAAGATGCTTTCAATTAATTTTTACACGTACGACTTAAATAAACTTAGAGTTATTCCTGCACTAATGATTTTTTTTACTAATTAAAAAATTAAATATTCAGGAGCTTCCAGGAGTCACTAAATTTAACTTTAGGGAACTTTGGAAGTCTTCAAGAAACTATAAAAATCTTTAGGAGTTTTTGGAAACTTTTGAATGCCTATAGGAGTCTGTAAGTGTCTTAAATTTTTTTTTAAATTCTTGTTGGATTTTTTAGGAGTATTTAGGAGTACTTAGGAGCAGTTAGGAGTCTTTACAAATCTTTAGGAGTTCTTAGAAGTATTTAGGAGTCTTTATACAAGTCTTTAGGAGTCCATAGAAGTATTTAGGAACCTTCAGGAGTCTTTAGAAGTATTTAGGATTCTTTAGGGGTCATCAGGAGTATTTAGGATTCTTAGGAGTCTTTAGAAGTATTTAGGAGTCTTTTCAAATCTTTAGAAGTCCTTGAAAGTAATTAGGAGTCTTTACAAGTCTTTAGGAGTTCTCAGAAGTATTTAGAAATCTTCAGGAGTTTTTAGAAGTATTTCGGATTCCTTAGAAGTCATTAGGAGTATAAATAGGATTCTTAGGAGTATTTAGGAACCAGGAGTCTTTAGAAGTATTTAGGATTCTTTAGGAGTCATCAGGAGTATTTTGGATTCTTAGAAGTCTTAAGGAGTTTTTAGGAGTCCTTAAAAAACCTTTAGGAGTCTTTATGAACGTTTTGGAATCTTTGAAAGCCTTTAAGATAATGAATAGAAAAGTTTTCGGAGCCTAAAGAAATTAAATAATCTTTCGAAGTCATCAGAAGTATTTCGGAGTCTTAAGGAGCCTTTGGAAATCTTCAAAAGTCTCTAGCAATCATTTGGAATTTTTAGGAGACCTTGTAAGTCATTAATAGTTGATTAGGTCAAGGAACCGTTTGAAATCTTTAAGAACCTTTGTAAGTTTCTAGAAGTTTTTACTGAATATTTAGAAAAAGTCTAAACAAAGTCAAAGTCAAAGTTTATAGTCAAAGTCTTAACGAGTCTTTAAGAATAATTAAAAACCTTTGGGAATCTTCAAAAGTTGTTGGGAGTCCTTAAAAGTTCTTTAGAATTTTCAAGCAATGACTAGAAGACTTCTTAGGATTTTTCAAACGTCTCTAGGAGCCTTAAGGAAACTTTCTAACTCTTTGTAAATCTGTAAGAGCTTTAGAAGTTTTTTTCTTTGTTTTTTCATTTGTTTTCTATAGCGCAGTCTTTGGAAAATTTAACAAAGCCTGTAGAAAACTTTAGAAGTTTGGAAAATTTAGGAGTTAAGAATAGTTTATTGCTGTTTCTTCAGGTCTATGACAATTTTCGGGAATGTTCGAGAGTCCTACAAAGTTTTCAGGATGCTTTAAAAATCTTTAGAAACCTTTGGAATCTTTATAAGAACCTATTGGGAGTCTTTGGAAGTATTCGAGTCAAATATTCGACCTTAAGGAGTCTTTCAAAGTCTCAAGATGTCTTAAAGAATCTTTAGGAGTCCCTAGAGGCTTTCAGAAACTTTTTAGGATTCTTCAACACTTTCTAGGAGAAACCTTCTTTTCTTTTTGAAACCTTTCTTTCTTTTCGAAACCTTTCTTTCTTTTTGGTTCCAAAATCTTGAAGAACCTATTGGAAGTCTTTGGAAGTATTCGAAAACATTTAGGAGTCTTTTAAAGTCTCAAGGTACCTTAAAGAATCTTCAGGAGTCCCTAGAGGCTTTCAGAAACTTTTTAGGATTCTTCAACAGTTTCTAGAAGAAACCTTCTTTTCTTTTTGAAACATTCTTTTCTTTTTGAAACATTTCTTTCTTTTTGATTCCAAAATCTTGAAGAACCTATTGGAAGTCTTTGGAAGTATTCGAAAACTTTTAGGAGTCTTTCAAAGTCTCAAAGACATTAAGTACCTTAAAGAATCTTTAGGATTCCCTAGAGGCCTTCAGAAACTTTTTAGGATTCTTCAACAGTTTCTAGAAGATTTTAGAAGACATCGAAGGTTTTTAGGAGTCTTTAGGAGTCCTTAAGAGTCTTCCTAAGATTTTACAAGCCTTTAGAACCAATAGCGACCGTTATCATGGTATTTCAACCAATCACGACCATCATCGTGGAATATTCAACCAATCACGACCCTCATCTTCCCAAACCCAAAAAAGACCTCTTCTTCCATTAGAATTCTCTGCTTACGTTTGGTTTATAATTGTAAAGAAGAAAATTATCTTTTTTTCGTAGTTTACTCAAGGACAACAAAAAATCAATAGAATCTAAGTAATTGAAAAACTAAAATAGCTCGTGTCAATTCTATTTCGGATAAGTGAATTGAAAACAATAAAACAAATTGCAAAATAGTCACTTATTAGAATATTAGCAAAAATTTTTTTCGACCACGAGGAAAAAAAGAGGAAGGCTCTTCCAATAATCTTTCGTGGGATGATTCGCTAATGTGTAGGAAGGAATTTTTTTTCGCCACCACAGTCAATTTCACAATAGAGTGCGCAATGTGAATGTTGAGGTTAGTGTATGTGTATATATATATATAAAGTTATGCCATTGAGTAGTGAGGTGGCTCTTTGGCGACCTTGACCATCATTAATGTCGGGAGTCGTGTATATATTGGAGAGATGCGTGCGCCCTTTGGCGTGTGGAGGAACGCTTGTCTCGTGCCGCGTGCACATTCCGCATGCGGTGGCCCCCCCGAGTCACTGGTGGAGGCTAGGGCGATAAAGCGTATGCAGATTAAAACATTTTATTTGAATGATAATATAACACTTGTTGATGCAAGAGCGTTGGCCTAGGTTAGCATAATAAACATTATGTAGATCTCTCGACTCGGCCACATACTATCCTGGAGAGTCTCTTCTGGTATATATATAATGTGCTTGGCGGGTTTTAGTCTCTCTCTTACTCTCTCTCTCTTTTTCTCTCTCTCAGTTTACGTCTGTCTCTCTTACTCACTCTCTCTCTCTTTTTTCTCCTTCTTCTTCTTTTTTCTATTTTTCTTAACTGATAAAGAGAAAGAAAGAGAAAAAGAGGGTAAGAGAGAGAGAGAGAGAGAGAGAGAGAGAACCAAAAAAGAGAGAGAAAGAGAGACAAAAAGTAAGTAAGAGTGAGAGAAAAAGAGAGTAAGAGAGAGAAAGAGAGACAAAAAGTAAGTAAGAGTGAGAGAAAAAGAGAGTAAGAGAAAGAGAGACAAAAAGTAAGTAAGATTGAGAGAAAAAGAGAGTAAGAGAGAGAAAGAGAGACAAAAAGAGAGTAAGAGAGAAAAAGAGAGAGAGAGTTGCCTCAACCTCCCCCCCCTTTTTTATCTTTTACTCATCCCGGTTTCCCTACCATCCAGTAAAGTATTGCCCTCCACCTCCCCCTCCCCCCTGCGCCCCTTCTACTTTTGCAGCACATTCACCAGACGTCGTTCATTCATTAAAAGAGCCAAGGAGTAGCGCGTGTGTTGTGTGCATTCTCAATTTTATCGATGCACCGATCGACTTACTTCCCGCATGCATTGCTTATGCAGATTCATACTTTATAGGTGATTCCTCTTCTTCTCTTGATCTTCTTCTTCTTCTTCTACTTCTACTTCTTCTTTTCTTATTCACTTTTTTTTAAACTATATTTTTCCTTCCTTCTCACTGAGAATATGTAAATCTTTACTTCTTAATTTTTACTATTTTTCCTTCCCTTCTCCTTAAAATGGACACTTTAGTTTTTAATTAATTTTTTTTACACTTTAATTTTTTTGACACTTTAATTTTTTTGACACTTCTTTTTGTAATTTCTGCACTGTATGTTTAAGAAGCAGAATTCAAGTTGGGATTTTGGGAAAATCGATTTTTTACTGCATTTTCTTAGTGTGGGGAAAAATTTGGAAATTTACAGAACGAACTGTTTAAGGTTCTCCATGTTATGTTTATGTTTGTAAACATTGTCGAAGCCTTTTGTCGATTTTTTTTCTAATTGCGCCTATTGTGGATAAAGAAGACCAAAAAACAAATTTTGGAACAATTTTGGAAGGTGCTGAAGAAGTAGAAGATTTATTATATGGTCCTGGAATAGATGATACAACGTAACTTTAGAAGAAAAATTGTTTACAATGAGTAAAGTGGTTTTTGAAACCTTTATTATGGACGCGGTTCTTTCAAAAACAATGTCAAAAAACGCCAATTAGTCAAGAAATTTTTTTAGAAGTCCAAAACTACCTTTGGGGGTCCTTTAAGTGTCTTACAAAGTCTTCAAGAACTGTTGGAAACGTTTAAGCGCTTTTAGGGCATCTTTAGAAGTCAATGAAAACCTTTAAGAGTCTTCTAAAGACGTTAGGGGCCTTAAAGAAACCATAAGCGCCTTTTAAAGACTTTTGGAGTCTTGCAGAATTCATAGGAGTCGTCTAAAGTCTTAAAGAATCATGAAGAATTCATAGGAGTCTTCTAAATTCTTCAGGAGTCTTGATGAATCCATAGGAGTCTTCTAAAGTCTGCAGGAGTCATAAAAAAATCATAGAAGACTTCTAAATTCTTTAGGAGTCTTCTAAAGTCGTTAGGAATCTTCTAAAATCGTTAGGAATCTTGAAGAATCCATAGGAATCTTCTAAATTTTTTAGGAGTCTTCTTAAGTCGTTAGGGGTCTTGAAGAATTCATGGGAGTCGTCTAAACTCTTTAGAACTTTTGATGAATCCATAGGGGGCTTCTAAAATCTGCAGGAGTCTTAAACAATCCATAGGAGTCTTAAGAAGTTTTTAAGAAACAGTGTCAAGCGATTGGAGTGTGAAACAATTTTATAGGTCTTTGGAAGTTATCAAAAGTCTTTAGGAGCTTTTAGAAACCTTTCAGAATCTTCAAACGTCTCTAGGAATGATTTGGAATACTTAAACAGTCTTCAAAAGTGTTTAAAATATTTTAAGTATTCTTAGGAACCGTTGGAAGTTTTCAAATGCTTTTGGCGGTCTTTAGAAGTCTTTATAAACCTATAGGAGTGTTCCAAAGTTTTAAGGAGCCTTAAAGAATCCTTAGAAGGCTTAAAGAAACGTTAGGAGTCTTTTGATCTAGAGTCTTTAGGTGTCTTAAATAATCCTTACGAGCCTTAAGAAGTTTTTAAGAAACAGTGTCAAGCAATTGGAGTGTGAAACAATTTTATAGGTCTTTGGAAGTCATCAAAAGTCTTCAGAAGCTTTTAGAAGCCTTTCAGAATCTTCAAACGTCTCTAGGAATCATTTGGAATACTTAAACATTCTTCAAAAGTGTTTAAAATATTTTAAGCATTTTTAGGAACCGTTGGAAGTTTTCAAATGCTTTTGGCGGTCTTTAGAAGTCTTTATAAACCTTCAGCAGTGTTTCGAAGTTTTTAGAAGCCTTAAAGAATCCTTAGAAGTCTTAAAGAAACATTAGGAGTCTTTTGATTTACAGTCTTAAAGTTTCTTAAACAATCCTTAAACCTTTTCGGAAGTTTTCAAGAGTTTTTGACATGTTTTACACGACATTTGGAATTCTCAAGCAGACACTAGAAGATTGTGGCGATCTTTCGCGAGACTTATAATAATTTAAGAGTCAAATATTAAGCTTCACTTGATTGTTAAAAGACTTTGGTTCGGCTCACGAGGATCGAACAATTAGACGAGTGAAATTACCTTATCACTAGAAATAAGAGAAATGAAGACCATGTGCTGAGCATATCCAAAATGGCATATTTACTGCAGTCGGAAGAAGAGGAAAACAGACTCACCGTAACTCTGCCTTTTGGTGGTGGTTAATTAATCCTTCGAGTAACAAGCTCTGTTGGATGAGTTATATAACTAATCTCTTTATTTATTGGAGTAACACAATTTCAATTCGTTCATTACAATCGAAATTTTCTTAACTCTAGCACACTCCCATACATTGTTCGTGATACAACCGTTTACAAGCGCGTCTCGCGTCTCTCTGGTGAGAAGAAACATCCACGCTCTTGACCTTAGCCAAAAGGTTTTATTTTTCAAAATATCAGTTAGTATTATGGCCAATTCGTCGCAGCACCTACTGGTCTACAATTTACTTTATCGACACTGACAAGAGGTGACAGCGCCAATTTTAAAAGAAAGCGATAGAATCGTTACAAGATTTTTGGAGATTCCAAATGTCCCCAGTATTCTTAATGAAACTTTAGGAGTCTTTGGAAGTTTTTAAGACACTATAGAAAAATTTAGGAGTTTGAAAAGTTTTTCATAGTTTCTCTGAAGGACTGTAATAATTTTTAGCAAACTTTAAGAGTCCTACAAAGTTTTCAGGGCCCTTAAACAATCTTTAGAAAAATTTTAAAGTCTTTAGAAGGTTTTAGAAGTCTTAATAATAAAGTCTGCAATGTTTTGGCGTCAACAGAAGTCTTTATAAACCTTTAAAAGTCTTGCAATGTCTTTAGGAACCTATGGAAACCTTTAAGAGCTTTTGAAAAATTTTAGAAGTCTTTAGAAGTTTGTAAAAACTTTTCACAACCTTAAGGAGTCTTCTTAAGTTTTTAGGATAAAGTCTTAAAGAATCTTCAGAACCCTTCAGGAATTTTTCAAAGTCATTAAGAGTTTTAAGGAATCTATAGTAATCTTTGGAGGTCTTCAAAAAACTAAGGAAACCTTTAGAAAATGAAAGTTTGAAAGCTTTTGAATGTCTTTAAAATATGTCCATCAAAAATTATGTTAACGCTCCCACTATTCCCCTATCAATGGATAAAAGTAAACACCATAAATTTTCGCTCCTCGTGTGTTAAATTTTTATTTTATCGCATGTAATTTGTAAGATAATCTCACATTCATAAATATTGATTTGCATGCGACATTTTCCTATCATTACCTCTCGTTTTCTATTTCTGCTGCAAGTGTTTTGCAAGTATATGTATGTCTGTTGTGTTTATTTCTCTAACCTCGAACGAAACGACAATATAATTAAACATATTATATTACTTGTGTTCCCTTCACCTTAACGCCAGAAGCAATTAAGCAAGAAATTTGCAACCCACAGCAACAGAAGTCACTTGCGTTGTAAATTGTAAAAGCAATGAGAAGTGGGGTTAGTTCCCTCTTGTCCCCTTATAAATGAATGTAAAGGTATATTATACGTACACATAAATGAAACTTAAGGCAATCGTTAGTGCCTCGCGTCTCTTGTGTTGTTGATGTCATTTATGGCTTGTGTATATTACACTGCGTTTCGCACGTTTATGTCTTTTCCTGGATGGAAAATATGTTTTGGGTCAAGGTTGTTTTTCGACCTCTTGTCAGATGACCTCTGTATCTTTTTGTAGGCTTTAAAAGTTTTTGAGAGAGTTTAGAGGATTGGTAAAAATTGTAGGTATGTTTAGAAAAGGTTAGCAGCTGTTAGGAGTTATTTTAGCAATTAGATTAGGAATTAAGGAGGTTTCTAGCAGTTTTTGGAAGCGTTTAGGAGGCTTTTTGGTTCATTAGGAGTCTTCCTAAGCCTTTCGGAGACTTTCGGAGTTCTTTGGGAGCCATTAGGAATTTTTAGCGGACTTAGAAATAGTCATCAAGAATCCTTAGAAGCCTTTGACAAACTCTAGATAGTAGTAGATACCTTTAGGAGTTTATCGAAGTTTTTTGAATTTTTTTAGGAGTATGTAACCAGTTTAGAAATATTTAAGAGTACTACAAAACTTTAGGGGTATTGAATAAACCTTCGGAATCTTTGGAAGTATTAAAAAGCTTTTCAAGAGATCTTAGGAGTCGTTAGGAATCTTTTGGAGTCTTTAGTCGTCTTTAGAAGTCCTAGGAAATCTTTCGGAGACATTAGAGTTCTTTAGGAGACATTAGAAGACTCTAAGAATCTTTTGTAGTGTTTAGAAGTCTTTTGAAGTCTTTAGAAGTCCTTAGAAGTCTTATGAAATCTTTCGGAGTTCTTAGAAGTCTTTAAGAGTTTTTAAAAGTTTTTGAAAGTCTTTAGGAGTCTTTAAAGAATCTTAAAATGCCTTTAGGAGTCTGTAGAAGTTTTTTGGAATTTTTAGATGTCTTTGGCAGTTTATGGTAATCTTCACGAGTATTTAAGTGTCCTTAGACGTCTTATGGATTTTTTTGAAGTCCTTAAATGACTTTTGGGGTTCCTAGAAATCTTTAGACGTCTTATAAAGCCTTAGAGGTCTTTAGACGTCTTTAGGAGTGTTTGAACGTCTTTTGGGGGTTTTTAGACGTCTTAAGGAGTTTTTAGACGTCCTTAAGGGTTTTTAGAAACCTTATGAAGTGTTTAGAAATCTTTAGGAGTCTTTAGACGCCATATGAAGTTTTTAGAAGTCATTAGGAGTCTTTAGACGCCTTATGAAAAGTGTTTAGTAGTTCTTAAAAGTCTTTAAACGCCTTATGGAGTTTTTAGAAGTCCATAGGAGTCTTCAGACGCCTTATGGAGTCTTTAGAAGTCCTTAGACGCTTTATGGGGTTCTAAGAAGTCTTTAAATACATCTTGGGGTCCTTAGAAGTCTCTAGATGTCTTACAGAGCTTTTAGGAGCTCTTAGACGTCCTTAGGAGTCTTTGGACGTCTTTAAGAGTGCTTAGAAGTCCTTAGGAGATTTTAGAGATCTTATAGAATCTTTGGAAAACCTTAGACGCCTTATGGTGTTTTTACAAGTCTTTAGCTACTTATTGGTGTCCTCAGAAGTCTCTAGATATTTTACAGAGCATTTAGATGTCCTTATGTATATTTAAACGTTGTTAGGAGTCTTTAGACGTCTTATGGAGTCATTACATGATCTTAGATGACTTATGGGGTTTTTAGAAGTGTTTAGAGCTTTAATGGGATCCTTAGAAGTTTCTAGACGTTTTATAGAGCCTTTGGGGTCATTAAACGTCTTTAGGAGTGTTTGGACGTCTTCAGGGGTCTTTAGATGTCTTTAAGAGTTTTTAGACGTCCTTAGGGGTCTTTAGGAATCTTTGGACGTCTTCAAGGGTTTTTAGGAGCCTTTTGAAATCCTTAGGGTTCTTTAGGAGTCTTTGCACATCTTCAGGGGTCTTTAGAGGTCTTTGGACGTTTTTAGGAGTCTTTCGATGTCTTCAGGGGTTTTTAGATAACCTTAGGGGTCTTTTGGAGTCATTGGACGTCTTCAGGGGTTTTTAGATATCCTTAGGGGTCTTTAGGAGTCTTTAGACGTCTTCAGGGGTCTTTGGACGTTTTTAGGAGTCTTTAGTACTGCTTAGACGTTCTTAGAAGTCTTTAAGTATCTTTTGACGACTACTAAAGCTTATTTCGAAATGTGCAGGCTCCGTAGTGAATCCTAAAGACAGCGAATCGCTCCATCCAATTCAGGTGCTACTGATCTGTCATCATAAGTCCCTCAGGAGTCTAAAACAAAAAATACAAAATAAATTTCGAAAAATTACTTTCAAATGTAACGTAAAAGTAGTGTGAATGTCTATTGTTTAGAATTTACGTGTCTGCCTCAATGAACCAAGTGTCTCCCCGCTATTATTTTACTTTTTTCTCTCATTTTTTTTTTGGCCGTGGCGATTTTTCGATACGAAGGCTTTTGTGTATATACACATATACATGCATAGAATCCCCGTGACAATGTGGGCATTGTGAGCGTCCCATAGTCTTCGTGTTTTTGTTCACATTTGTTACTCTTGGTGAGCAGCCCTGGCCAAGACAAGCCAAATAGGGGGGATGCGCAAATGGGGTCCACAGGAGCCCAGCTGTCCACAAGTCTCAGCATCGGATTGCTGGTCCGATAGGAGGGGGAGGGGACCATCCAGGTTCCCTGATAAACGAAGGGTGTCGATCTCTCTATCTCTCTCTTTTTTTCCTTTTCTCTCTCTCTCTCTCTCTCTCTCTCTCTTTCTCTTGATACGAGGACATTGAGGCCCCTTTGAATCTCCGCTTCTGACATTCCGTCTGTCGCTCGTTCATTGACGCAAACATCGCACGCGCTAAACGTTGATTATCTCTTCTTTCGCGTCTTCATCACACACTCCATTTATTTTTCACTTTCTGCTTTGGTAATATTAGAATAAATTTTTTTTTCTTTGTTGATTTAAAATTGGGAAAAAAAATTTTCGTTTTTCATTCAAAGGAAGAACAGACATTTTTTCTTTAAAGGCTAAATTTCGCTTGAAACTTTTCGGGAAAAAAAATTATTTATTAAAAATAATTGATATATAGAAGAATTTTAGTTAAAAATTTTTTAAAAAATTGTATTTTTGAGAAATTGGAAATAATTGCAAAAAATCAATTATTTTCAGAGGTTGTTAATTTTTTCTGAGAAATTCAATTATTTTCAAACATTTTTTTTTTAATTTTTAGTCAAAATTTCAATCATAATCATGAATAATATAATTCTTCTCTAAAATTCAATTACTTTTAAAATTTGTAATAAAATTCTTGATATAATTTTCATTCTTATAAAAGTTTTTGTAAATTTAATCTTTTACAAAACAATTTCAATAATTTGAAAAAATTTCAAAAAAATTAGAAATGGAAATTTAATTAAAAAATTTTTTATATAAATTTCTTCGTAATAATTTAATTATTTTATCAAAAAAATAATTTTTTTTTCAGAGATTCAATAAATTTGATAAATTATAAAAGGTTTTTTTTAGGAATTTAATTATTTTTATAAAATAATAAAACTCATCGTAAAAGTTTAATTATTTTAAGAATATGGTAATAAAGTTCTAAATAAGAATTAAATTTTAAGAAATATTCAATTATTCAATTTATTTATTTTTGTATTTAAATAATTGAATTCTCGTAGAATTTTTCAAAAAATTGATTTTAAAATAAATTTCAATGGAAATTTTCAATTGTAATTGAAAATTAAAAGTATATCGTCAATTTTAAGAAATAATTGAATTTTGAAAAGGTTTCAAATTTTCAAAAAAAGGTTTTCAAATTTCTTTGAAAATCAGAATTTTGCATTCCTTTAATAAACAGTTTTAGAGAATTAATGTTTTCAGTAAAAGTTTAATTTAATTTTTTTTAATAATAAGAGTTCTGACAGGTACTTAATTATTTTCATAAACAATACAGTTTTTTTTAAAATTCAATTCTTTTCATTAACAATATAACTCACAGCAGAATTTATATTATTTTTAACACAATTTAAGTCGAATTTTTTGAAAAATTTAATTATTCATAAAAATTCTATTAAAATTCGTCGAAATAATTAAATTACTGAAAATTTTTATTTATTTAAAATTGTTCAAAATTTCTCACGAGAATTCAATTTTAAGAAATATTTAAATATTCAATAGATTATTTACTTAACTATTTAAATAATCGAATTCTCGTAGAATTTTCTAATAAAAATTGATTTAAAAATGAATTTCATTACAAAATTGTAAATAATAATTGAATATGAAAACCTTGGCGTGAATTTTTAGAAATAATTCCATTTTTGCAAAAGGTTTAAAATTAAAATCTTTGAAAATTTGAATTTTTCGTTCTTTTAACTGACAATTCTTTGAAATTAATTTTTGAATTGTTTTTTAATTTTTGAATTGAATTTTTAAAAAATATTATTTAAAGGTTTTATTTTTCAATACATTATACATATTTCAGAATTTCTGAATAATTAAAATTTCACATAAAATTAAATTCAAAAAATCAAAACTTAATCAAAATAATTGATTTGAAGAAGTATTTTGGTTGAAAATTTCTAAAAAAGTAATAATCGAATTAGCAAATAATGAAAATAATGGGGAAAAAGTTATAGTTTCTTAATATTATAATTTCTTTTTTAAATTATAAATAAAAGTAAAGTTTAAAAATTTTTTTAAATTACCTGTTTTCTATCTTTTAAAAATAAAAAGTTGTAAAATTTGACTAATTTCGATCAGTCAAACAAATTTTATTATAAAAAAAAACGTAACAAGGAAATTATATTTTTCTTTGTTTATCAAAATTTTTTTTAATTTTCAAGTTTCTATAATATTATTTTATTATAAAACATGAAAAAGTGAAATTATTTTTGTAATTATTTATTTATTGCTTATTTTTTTATTCTTTATTTCTTTTTTATTTTATTGTAAATCATAAAAACGTGAAATTAGTTTTGTTATTGTTTATTTATTATTTTTTTATTTTTTATTTATTTTTTATTTATTTTTTACTTCTTTTTTATTTCTTTTTTATTTTATTATAAATCATAACAAAGTGAAATTATTTTTGTATTTATTTATTGCTTATTTTTTATTCATTATTTCTTTTTTATTTTACTATAAATCATAAAATAGTGAAATTAGTTTTGTTATTGTTTATTTATTATTTTTTTTTATTTTTTTTATTTTTTATTTCTTTTTTATTTTATTATAAATCATAACAAAGTGAAATTGGTTTTGACATTATTTATTTATTCTTTATTTCTTTTTCTATTTTATTTTAACATTTTAATTTCAATTTCTTTTTAACTTATTTTTCTCCTAATTTTTTTCTCCTTTTTTGTATAGTAATATTTTTTTACTTTTCGTTTTTTTTTTAACTTAAAAAATGACGTTTGCTCAAAAGTGTATTATATAACTTTAATCTATTAGCGTCAATTTAAATTTTAAACGGTCCTTTTTCGGTCCCTTTTTTATTATTTTTTTTGTATTTTTTTTTTTGTATATTTTTTTGTGTTCTTTTTTTTGTTAATGATACGACGCCTTGTTATAATGGACAGAAGAGAGTAATTTTTGTCGATTGGCACGCGCGCTACTGTGACTTGGCAGTTTTTCGCTTTAAAAGTTATTTATATATATAATACTTGAATCTCATCTCGATTAACTCGTTACTGCGTGAGATTCTATTGTATCGTGATTATTCCCGCTGGAATGGTCAAAAAGTTATTCAAAGAAACCGTGACGAATTTCATGAATGATGGCTCGAATCACCAACTGTGAAAAGTTATTTCAACCCCGACGTCTACTAATCTAATTGTAAACGCAATGCTAAATAATAAATCAATATCTGTCTTATTATAAAGAAAGGAAGAAAAAAAACAAATATATATGAAATAATGTGGGGAAATTAATTATTAAAAGCAGAAAGGTAATATTTTATTAAAATTCATTATTAAATTATTCCTATTATTATTATTTATTATTAAATTTTATTTAAATTTATCAATTTTTTTTGTGTTCGGTAGTTTTATTTATCACTTCTTTTCTGTAATGTAAATAAACAATTTTTCAATTCGTATTTATTTTTAGTTTATTTCTCTGTATTTTTTTGATTTTTCTATAAATTCAGAAATAAATTTAATTTAATTCTTTAAATTTCAATTCAATTTTTATTAAAACTCAAAATTAATATTAATTATATTTTTAATTAATTACTAACTAATTATATTTTTTCATGTTTAAATCATATATTATTGTAAAATAAAAATAATATATTATTAAAATAATAAATATTAAATAATATTGAAAAGAGAATAATATAAAGTAACGAAAAAGAAATATAAATATAGTAATAAATAAAATTAACGCATCGAAAAATAAAAAAAAGGGGAAAATGAATTAAAAAAACAAAATCAAAATATACAGAAGAAATAAAATGTTGAAAAAATTAAAATCGTAAAGTTAAATAAATGTAACTAAAAATAAAAAGCGATGTTTTTTTAAATATATTTTTACCCTACTATTTTTATTTTATTTAAAAAAATTTTTTTCTTTCATATTTTTTAATTTTTTTTTCATTTATATTTAAAAAAATTTTTTTTTCTTTCTTATTTTATATTTTTAATTTTTTTTTCTTCGTTTTATGAAACATATGAATGGAAATGCGATATCAGATTGGCATCAAAAGGAATCCAGGAAAGCAGACATATACACACACGTACCATTGGTCTTAAATCTAGTCACAAAACATATTAGACATGGTTTTCACCTGTTTCGAGATTTAAAGGTTGAGCCCACGCTAAAGGGACACATGCCATATATTTCTCTCTATATTCTGCATAGTGTTCATTAATTACGTCGACCACGAAAGAAAGGAAACGAGAAATTATGGATCCACTTTTATCCACAAAATCTCATTCGTTCGCTTATATTCATATATATATTTTTATAAAAGTGACATCATTTATTTTTTCCATTAATGAAAAACGTGAAAGCATAATTTTTTTTTAATATACACTTGACCACAGTCAAAATATAATAATATTTAGTTTAAATATTCATTATAAATAAATAAATAAAAAATTATTAATGTTAAATAATAGTAATAGTAATAATAATAATAATAATAATAATAATAATAATAATAATATAATAATATAATAATAATAATAATAATAATAATAATAATAATAATAGTAATATTTTTTTTTATTTTTAATTTGCGATTACGATAAAACATGCAGAGATTATAGTTAATGGTAATAATTTTTATTGATTTATTTCTAAAAACAATAATAATAAAAATAAATATTAATAATAAAATATTTTGTAATAATAAAAAATAAATTTTATTATTTTATAATAATAAAAATAAATAAATAATAAAATAAATAAATTCTGACCAAGAATCCAATTATTTAGAAAAATAATTCTTCCAAACAATTCAATTATTTTGACTATATTTGGAATCAAATTTTTTACAAAATTCAATTTTATTTTCAAAAATGTTAAAATTTTTCACAGAGATTCCATTACTTTTTGAAAATTTTAATAATACTTTTCGCAATTATTTCCATTATATTCATAAATAATAAAATTCTTCTTGCGAATTCAATTATTTCGGAAAATTTTAATTTATTTCTTTACAATTTTTCAATTATTTTCAAAAATAATAAAATTCATAATAGGATTTCAATTATTTTTACCAAAATTTTACAAGAATTACTGATAAAATGTGATTATTTAAAAAAAAAAATTTTTAATTTAATTCCTTTAAGAAATTAATTATTTAAAAAAATGTTTTTTTGAAACTCTTTTCTATAGAATTCAATTATTTACACAAAATATTAGAATTTTTAACATGAATTCATTTATTTTTGAAAATTTGAAAAAAAATTGTTTGAAAAAAACATTTACTGGAAAAATAATTGTAATTCAATTTTTTAGAATAAATTCAATTATTCATTTAGATTTTAATAAAATTCTGACCAAGAATTCAATTATTTAGAAAAATTATTCTTCGAAATAATTGAATTATTTTGACTATTTTTATGAAATTCTTTATAAAATTCTATTATTTTTATAAAAAACAATATTCGTTTCAAGAATTCAATTATTTTTCGAAATTTTGATAAAATTTTTTGAAATAAGTCAATTATTTGAAATATAATTTTAAATAGAGTTTTTTGAATTAATTCAATTTTTCTTTTAAAATACAAAAATACATATAAATAATTCATTTTTTTTTAGAATATAAAAAATACATATTTTTTAAAATTCTTTATAGAAAAATTCAATTATTTAAAAAATAATTTAGAATTTTCAACAAGATTTAAATTATTTTCCAAAATTTTAATAAAATTGTTTGAAAGAAGTCAATTATTTTAAACAAAATTTTAAATAGATGTTTCTGAAATAATTTAATTTTTTTTAGAATATAAAAAATACATAATAATATAATAAATACATTTAAATAATTGAATTTTTCTAAAGAATTTAAAATACATATTTTTTTAAATTCTTTAGAAAAATTCAATTATTTAAAAAAAAAATTAGAATTTTCACCAGGAATTCAATTATTTTCCAAAATTTTGATAAAATTGTTTGAAAGAAGACAAATATTTTCAATATAATTTTAAATCAAATTTTCTGAAATAATTCAATTTTTCTTTTATATTTTAATGCAATTTTTTCAAAAATTCAATTATTTACATAAATAATTCTTCGAAAGAATTCAATTTTAAAAAATAAATAACAATATTATTTTCGAAATAATTCAACTATTTTTTTTATCATTTTAATAAAATTATTTGCCAATTATTTTTAAAAATGTTTCTTTGAAACTCTTTTCAAGAATTTAATTATTTACAAAAATATTAGAATTTTTAACAGGAATTTAATTATTTTAAAAAATTTAATAGAAAAACTGTTCAAAAGAAATCAATTACTGTCAATATAATTGTAATAAAATTTATTTCATTTAAATTTTTCTGATGAAATTCAATTATTCTTTTAGATTTTAATAAAACTCTCACCAGAAATTCAATTATTTTTCAAAGTATTAAATTTTTTCTTGGAAATTTCATTATTTTAAAAAAAATTCTAATAAAATATTTCACAAGAATTCATTTATTTTCATAAATAATAAAATACTTTTTGGGAATTCAATTATTTTCAGAAATAATAAAATTCTTCTTGGAAATTTGATTAATTTCTGAAATAATAAAATTCTTTTTGGAAATCTAATTAATTTCTGAAAACTTTAAAATAAATTCTTTGTAATTATCTAATTATTTTTTAAATTATTTAATATAAGTAAGAAGTATTTTATAATTTGGGGAAAAAGTGCAACAAACCGAAATTTTGATATAAAAAATACTAAAGATTATAAAAAAACTTATATGAAATTTAATAAAGTTATGTTAAAATCGAATCAAAATTCTTGATATTTGATATATAATGTTAATAATAATAATAATAATAATATGTTTATTATTGATTGTACCAATAAAAAAATTATAATTACAATAAAATTGCAAAATTCGAACAAGAATTCTGTTTCATTCGTAAAAGAAAATTTCGCGTCAGGTAAAAAGTATTTCAAGAAACGAATAATTATATTCATCATAATATTACTAATTTCAAATTAAGTTTTTACTTCTTTCTAATGCACTGTTTTTCTAGAAAATGTGGAAACATTTCTTTCCACACAATTTTTTACACTCATAAAACATTAAAAATACAAATTTATAAATTCAGAAAAATTTTTTCTTTTTTTTTAAGGTTATGTTCGATAGCAACGTGAATAATAATTTCTAAAGCTTTTACGTTTTCTTTCTCTCTATAAATTAAAATTTTTATTTAACGTTATTAAAAAAAGCTTATTTCTCCTCTTTTCCCAATGATTCTGATTTGATTTTTCATTTTTATTTACAATACAACTTCATTTATATACTTTTTTTTTGCAAATTCAAAATGGCGGATGCAATATGGCAAATGAGAGAATTTTGTCGTTTTTTGACAAATATTAAAAAAAAATAAAATGAATGGTAAAAAATACAAGTACATATTTTAGGAAAATAACAAGAAATTTGGGTCAAAATTCGGGAAAAAAAATTTTCCGTTTCTTCCATAAAGAATGAAAAAAGAAAAAAAAAGTAAAAATGAATGAAAAAAAAAAATTTGTTATGAATAGACTGTAAAATGTTGTGAAACCAGTATCGCGCACGTTACATGTAAGGAAGGAAGGAAGAAAGAGAGTGAGAGAGAGAGAAATACATATATATATATATATATTGAAAAAGAAGATTTCTCTCTTTGAGAGTACGTGAAATTTTCACGATCATTAGAATATACACAACTCGGCGTGAATCTTTCGCAGCATCCAAAAAGGAATCGTGCTGGGTACGAGAGTCGAAGGATTATGTATCCCTCTGACCTCACCTTCGCACGGGTTCTATCTCTCTTCACCCCCCCCCTCTCTCTCTTTTTCTCTTTCTTTCTCGTACGTGGCGATTCTTTTTTGTTATAAATCCCTTTGCTCCAGTAGACCTTTTCACTGAATGCGATAAAAATGAGCGGATTTTCTCTATCACATGGTCGTCTTTCTTTTGAACCTCCCCCCCCTTCCTTCCTTCATCCAATTCTTGAAATTTTGATTCTAAATAAAAAAAAATTTTTTTTTCAAAAAGGAAGAAAATATTTTTCATAACAATTTCCCAGTTGGAAATTAAAAATAAAAATTAAGGGAGACATCAGTCTATACGATAGTGAAGAGAAAAATTGGACCTGTTTAATATTTTATTCAATTTTCAGACCTGGGATCGTGTTTAGCGGACTAAAATACATTGAAAACGACTACAATGTTGAAAATAAGGAAAAATAATTTTTATTTAGTCTTACCCCCCTCCTTTTTTTGGAAAAGTAAAAATTTTAATCAATTTTGATAGCTGGGATCGTGTTCAGAGGGAATAAATACATTGAAAATGACTACAATATTAAAAATAAGGAAAAAATATTTTTTCTTTAGTTTTACCCACACTTTTTTCGAAATTTTAAGGGTAATAATGAATTTTGAAACCCTAGATCGTATTCTACAGACAAATATACGTTGAAAACGACTACAATGTTAAAAATAACGAAAAAAATTTTTTTTTTAGTCTTACCCCCCACTTTTTTTTAAAATTTAAAATGTTAATCAATTTCGATACCCGAGATCGTGTTCAGAGGACAAAAATACATTGAAAATGACCATAATATTAAAAATAACGAAAAAATATTTTTTCTTTTGCCTTACCCCCACTTTTTTCGAAATTTCATGGGTAATAATGAATTTTGAAACCCTAGATCGTATTCTACAGACAAATATACGTTGATACGACTACAATGTTAAAAATAAGGAAAAATAATTTTTATTTAGTCTTACCCCCCTCCTTTTTTTCGAAAAGTAAAAATTTTAATCAATTTTGATAGCCGGGATCGTGTTCAGAGGACAAAAATACATTGAAAATGACTATAATATTAAAAATAACGAAAAAATATTTTTTCTTTTGTCTTTTCCACACTTTTTTTCGAAATTTTAAGCGTAATAATAAATTTTGAAACCCTGGATCGTACTCTACAGATAAATATACGTTGAAAACGACTACAATGTTAAAAATAACAAAAAATAATTTTTTTTAGTCTTCCCCCCACTTTTTTGGAAAATTTAAAATTTTAATCAATTTTGATACCCGGGATCGTGTTCAGAGGTCAAAAATACATTGAAAATGACTACAATGTTAAAAATAACGAAAAATAATTTTTTTTCATTCATACCCCCACTTTTTTTGAAATTTTAAGGGTGATAATCAATTTTGACATCCGGGATCGTTTTCAGCTGACAAAAATACATTGAAAACGACTACAATGTTAAAAATAACGAAAAAAATCAATTTTTTTTGTCTTACTCCCACTTTTTTCGAAATTTTAAGGGTAATAATCAATTTTGAAACCCAGGAATATATTTTAGAGTCAAACATACCTTGAAAACGACTACAAAGTTATAAATAACAAAAAATTTTTTTCCAGTCTTACCCCCATATTTTTCGAACTGACTAATGTTGAAAATATCAAAAAATAAAATTTTTTAGTCTTACCTTCACTTTTTTCGAAATTTTATGGATAAAAATCGATTTTGAAACCCTGGATTGTATTCTACAGCCAAATATACGTTGAAAACGACTACAATGTTAAAAATAACAAAAAAAAATTATTTTTGAGTCTAACCCCCACTTTTTTCGAAATTTTAAGGTGCTAATCAATTTTGAGACCGAAGATCGTATTCTGGTGACAAAAATATATTGGAAACGACTATAATGTTAAAAATAAGAAAGAATCGATTTTTTTGAGTCTTACCCCCACTTTTGTCAAAATTTTTTTTCTAAAAGTTCTCTATTTTTCGGGTTCAATTTTAATCATAATAATAATAATAATAATAATAATAATAATAATAATAATAATAATAATAATAATAATAATAATAGTAATAATAATAATAGTAATAATAAAAAAATAATAATGATAATAATAGTAATAATAGTAATAATAATAATAATGATAATAATGATAATAATAATAATAATAATAATAATAATAATAAATTTAAAACGAAGTTTGAAACCATGAAATAATTTGGCTTCGTCCAGATTTTTCTTTTTTTCAAATAATAAGTAAATGTTGAATGAAAATTTGTACGTATATTGTAGTAGTAAATTGTGTATATATATACGCTTATTGATAAATTGACTCTTATTCTGTTAATGAAGTATTTTCACTGGAATTGTAGTGCTTGCGAGTAAAATGCAATCTTAATTATCAAGAGCGCAATTTTATTCGAATAATATATAAAAACAGTGGTAATTGAAATTCCACGAGTTTATATCTAGACAAAGTTGTTATTTCTCTCGCGTGGTTAAAACGAGAAGAGATTTTACTCTTACTTGTAAAGATATATATATATATATATTGGATCGCATGAGCGATAATAATTATACACACAGAGAAAGGTTCTCCCCAGTCACGGGTCTCTTCTAAATGCGGTTACTAACACGATAATTGCCACTATTACGTTCTCAAACGTCGTATTTAACGGTTAAACGACGTTCTCCTAACTAATCCTGGTATATTAGAAGGGATTCAAAAACGATCGATCACAGTCAATCACAATAGTGATCTCGTGTGTCGCATATGATTAATTTTTTTTATTTTTCAATATATGGCGATTCCTTAAATATATATGGGAAAAATTAAATATATTTCAACAGGATTTCTTTCTCTACATATCCGCAGTTGCTAAAGAAATTGAAAATTTATAGCAAAAATTTGGAAATGTTTTACAAAAGTTTCAAAAAGTTTCGAAAAAATTCAAAAAGTTTCAAAAAGTTTCAAAAAGTTTCAAAAAGTTTCGAAAAAATTCAAAAAGTTTCAAAAAGTTTCGAAAAATTTCAAAAAGTTTTTAAAGTTTTTCAAAAGTTTCAAAAAGTTTCGAAAAATTTCAAAAAGTTTCTAAAAGTTTTTCAAAAGTTTCTAAAAGTTTCGAAAAATTTCAAAAAGTTTCTAAAAGTTTTTCAAAAGTTTCTAAAAGTTTCGAAAAATTTCAAAAAGTTTCTAAAAGTTTTACGAAAGTTTCAACAAGTTTTACAAAAGTTTCGAACAATTTCAAAAAGTTTGAAAAAGTATTACAAAAATTTGAAAAAGTTTGACAATAGTTTGAAAAAGTTTTACAATTATTTTAACAACAGTTTTACAAAAGTTTTCGAGCTTTTCAAAAAGTTTCAACAAGTTTTACAAAAGATTCCAAAATTTTTTAAAAAAAAGTCTTAAAAAGTTTTGCAAAAGTTTCGAAAAGTTTTGATAAGGTTTAAAAATTTTACCAAAATGATCGAAAAGATGCGGAAAAATTACCGAAAATATAAGCAAAAGGAACAAAAGAAAATTGAAGAGATTGCGGAAAAACGGAAATTTTAATTTGAAATTCCTAAAGTTACCGGAAACTGCTAAATTTACTCTAAAAAAGAGAAAAAAATCCAATCGAAAGAATGCAAATAGGATATTTTAAAAAATTTATCAAAAACAAAAATTAAATATTACAAAATGATTTGTTTGTAAAATTTTTACTTCTCTTTTCTCAAAAATTTATACCCAAAAGTTTTCAAAAAATTGCACATGTTTTACAAAAGTTTCTAAAAGTTTTCCAAAAATTTCTAAAAGTTTCTAAATGTTTTACAAAAGTTTCAAAAAGTTTCCAAAAGTTTCGAAAAATTTCAAAAAGTTTCTAAAAGTTTTACAAAGTTTCTAAATGTTTCGAAAATTTTCAAAAAGTTTCTAAAGTTTTACAAAAGTTTCGAAAAGTTTCGAAAAATTTCAAAAAGTTTCTAAAAGTTTTACAAAAGTTTCTAAATGTTTCGAAAATTTTCAAAAAGTTTCTAAAAGTTTTACAAAAGTTTCTAAATGTTTCGAAAAATTTCAAAAAGTTTCTAAAAGCTTAACGACAGTTTCAACAAGTTTTACAAAAGTTTCGAACAATTTCAAAAAGTTTCCAAAAGTCTTACAAATGTTTGGAAAAGTTTAACAATAGTTTTGATAAGTTGTAAAAAAGTTATCAAAATAATCAAAAAGATGTTAAAAATTACTAAAAATATATAAGCAAAAGGAGTAACCAAAATAAAATTGAAAAAACTGCAGAGAGAATAAAAATTTTGCTTTAAAATTTCCAAAGTTACCAAAAATTGTTAAATTTATCCAAAAAAGAAAAAAAAATTACAAACAAAAAAGCAAAAACAACAAAAAAGCAGAAAACTTAAAAATATTTTCCAAAAATACTAGAAATTATAAAACAGCAAAAAGAGTGTCAATACGTTATTTGATTTACGATTTCAAACATTTTTTTTACCGCTAAATTAAAAAGTACATAAAAAGTATAAGAGTTTCCAATTAAGATAAAATTTTTAAAAAATAAAATTAAAACTAACTATTTTTTTCGAATTTCAATTTGAGTAAAAAAAAATTTTTTATCCTCCTAATTTTGACATGACATTATTCGTTATTTTCTCTCTTTTTATCTCCATAGACAAACATTTATCTAATAGACAAATTTCCATTCAGTGTATATAATATTCATCATTTATCAAAATCACCGGGTTAATATCCTAAGCTTAAACAGACAATATTTATTCAATTGTTCGTTTAGAATTTTCGTTTTCAAAAAAAAAAAAAAAGAAAAGAAAAATTAATCACTATAATTTGAAAGTGTTAAAAAGTAAGTTTGAAATAAATGAAAAAAATTGAAAAATTACTGTTTGTCAATTTTTTTTCTATAATATTTTGTAAAGGACAAAAAATTCTATATTTATGAAAATAATTGACTTTTAGCGGAGAATTTTTTTTTTTAATTTGGAAATAATTAAATTTCTGTCATACTTTTATTATTTGTGATTATTTTTTTATTATTTGTTTTTTATTAATTGTTTGCGCATAATCGTATTGGACAATTTTTTAAAGAATTAAATTTTTTATAAAAAAACTTTATTAAAATATATAGCAAATATTTAAAATCCTTAAATTGAGAAAATTTTTGAAAATAATTGAATTCTTGTTTAGAATTTTAGACACAAATTTTTAAAAAATTGAATTTGTATGGAAAACTTTATTGTTGACGAAAGTAATTGAATTATTCTAAAGGATTAATTATTGTATTTAAATTTTATTATTATTATTATTTATTATTATTTATTATTATTTATTATTATTTATTATTATTTATTATTATTTATTATTATTTATTATTATTTATTACTATTTATTATTATTTATTATTATTTATTATTATTTATTATTATTTATTACTATTTATTATTATTTATTATTATTTATTATTAGTTATTATTATTTATTATTATTGATTATTATTGATTATTATTTATTTTCTTGAAATTTGTTTAAAAATACGATTGTTTTAAATAATTGAATTTTTTATAAGAATTTTATAAACATATTGCTTTAAATAATTAATTTTTTCCTCTTGTAACGAATAACAATATTCGTTACAATATTGTAACCATGTTGTAACGATGATTATTGTATTGTATTGTTGTTATTGTTAAATAACAATTTATGCGAAAATAATTGAATTTTACAAAGAATTTGATTAAAGTGCCTCAAAATGATTGAATTATTTCGAAGAATTATTTTTGTAAATAATTGAATTTATTCAATAAAATTTAAATTACAATTATATTTACAGTAATTGATTTTTTTCGAGCAGTTTTTCTTTTAAATTTTCAAAAAATAATTGAATCTCTGTCAAAAAATTTTGTTATTTTCAAAAATAATTGAATCTCTGTGAAAAATTTTGTTATTTTCAAAAATAATTGAATCTCTGTGAAAAATTTTGTTATTTTCAAAAATAATTGAATCTCTGTGAAAAATTTTGTTATTTTCAAAAATAATTGAATCTCTGTGAAAAATTTTGTTCTTTTTGAAAATAATTGAATTCTTCATTAGAATTTTATAAAAATTGCTTTAAATAATTAATTTTTTATGATTCCCTATTTTATTTACCGCAGCGAGTGTACAAAAATTATGCCAAAACATTTTTTTGAGGTTATGTCAAAATTGTCGAATGTTTCCATATTTATTTATTATTATTCCAATATATTACAATTATATAATTGTTTTTAATTCATAATTGGTTAAAAAATTAAATTTCAATATTTGAAAAATAATAATTTAAGAATTAGGAAGTAAAAAATTGGTACTAAATATAATTTAATAAAACTTATATACAAACTATAACTTTTAAATAAAGTTGTAGGTCAAACATTACAGGTTTATAAATATTGATAGAAAAAAGACCATAAAATTTTATAGGATTTTCGATTGATTTAATAATTAAATTAATTTATCAATTAACAAATTTTTTTTGAATAAACGTTTTTCTACATAATAAAAGTGATGAATTGAAAAAAGAGATTAAAAATACCTTTTCTCGGAATTTTTTTGGTTTTTATAATTCATAGTCGTCTCTTATATTCGAGGTTAAAAAATAAAGCGAAGGATGATTTTTGAAAAAAAATTTGAAAGATCTAAAAAAATCCTAATATACTTATAATAATATTTGTGAGATAGACCTTGAATTTTATCGTGTCTGATTCCATCCACCTCCGAGAAACTATTATATATATATAGAAAGTGAACGAATTTTCGTGCAAAAGTTTTGTTGCATGTATATAAAAGCTGATACCATGCGAGGAGCGAGGAAACTGCAATTTGGTAAAGTGGGTCTTATATGGGGGAGGTCTTCCTTTTTTTATCCCGGGGTCAGATTTTGCTTCGACTTTAACCTTAACTGTTTGAGATCAGCATGAATGTTATGGTGCAACGTGTATTATAGTCTCTAGATGCATATATATATATATATGGATGCTGCAAGGCAATTCTCCACAACACAGGGAAGGTCTAATTAGATTTTAAGTGAGAAATTGAGCCTGTTGGCAATTTTAAGGAAGCCGAACGCCGCCCTGATTAATATCATTATACGCTTTCTTCCCTCAACATAAATATATATTATATATACACATACTTTTATGCATTATTATTATTAATAATATTTATTGTACTGTATTATATGGACTGGAACGAAAAATTTACAATAATTGACCTCTGACAGTCGATATTCTAACAGTCGATTTTAAATCAATAGAAAAAGAATTTTTTTTTAAAAAGAAAAACCCCATATACGTTATTTTTAAATTCGTCCAAAAATCGTTGATTCTCTATATTTCGTTTGCTAAACAATTCAAACTACAATGAGAAAAAAAATTTTTTTTTAATTCAAAAATAAGTAGTCATTTAAAAAAAATACGTTTGAATTAAACATATTTTATTATTGAATTAAACATATTTTATTATTGAATTAAACATAATTTTTATTGAATCAAACATATTTTATTATTGAATTAAACATAATTTTTATTGAAACAAATTTATTATGTATTGAATCAAAATTATTATGTTACTATATAGCTAAAATAACGCGCGTGAAGTTTCTTGTTTCAAAAAAAAAAAAATAATAA
Organism: Leptopilina drosophilae; assembly: GCA_032873175.1. Classification (NCBI taxonomy): domain Eukaryota; kingdom Metazoa; phylum Arthropoda; class Insecta; order Hymenoptera; family Figitidae; genus Leptopilina; species Leptopilina drosophilae. The sequence goes on along the minus strand of CM065486.1, from coordinate 37,216,292 downwards.
TAAAATTGCTTTTTGTTTCTTAAAAAAATTCAATTATTCAGAAGAATTCTACTCAAAATCACTATTTTTCGAAATATATTCAGGAAAGTCGACGTAAAAAGGCAGAAAATTTTGTCAAAAGTACTAAAACAATATTCAATTTCGAAAATTCATAAAAAAATTCTAAATGTTAGAATCTTCATAATTGAAAAGATTTTTATTTCAAACTTTTTCTATTTTTAACAATAATTGAACTCTACAGATTTTAAAGATATTTTTCGTTTATGAAAAACGTTAATAATTCAAATTTTCATAAAATTCGTTATATTTTTTAATAAACATTTCATTCATTATTAAAACAAAAATTCATTATTCATACAAAAATCCATTATAATAATGGATTTTTGGATAAATTTTACTTAAAACACTAAAAAAAATTGAATTTTCGAAAAATTATAAATGATTGCAAAAAACTCCATTATATTCAAAAGTTTTTTAATATTCTCGTCGAAATTTCAATTATTTAAAAAATTGCTAACAAAATTTTTGGCAAAGTTCAATTATTAAAAAAAATTTTTAATAGAATTCTTGCCAAAAATTCAAATATTTTCAAAACATTTCTCAATTTCATATGAATTTTATTATTTACAAACTAGCAAAACTATTCAATTTGCTTTTCGAAATTTAATGAAAATTGTTAATTTCTTCAAAAATGTAATTTTTCATACTGTCTTTCATTAAATGTAATTATTTGAAAAACTCGTATAGTATGCCAAAATATTTCTAACAGCAACTTGAATCAAAATTCATAATTTATTTCAATAAAAATTGGCAAAATTTTCAATTGTTTCAATTTTTTTTAAATTGTTTTCGAAAATAGAAGTAATTTTAAAAACTTTTAGCTTCATTTTTTCAAGAAACAATTGTACGAAATTTGTGAATTAAATTTTTCAAAACTTTAATTCTATTCGTTGAACAAAAATTTAAAAACTCATTCATATTTATTTTTCACAAAGAATTAAAATTTCCAATCATTTCAATGATGAAAAATAGTTTTTAGAAACAAAAATTCTGTAAATATTTTTTCCAAAATAAATATATCGAATTTCTTAATCGAAATTTGATTTATAACTTTTTTTCTACTTAAAACTTGTACTTTGTTTATAAATTGTCATTGAGAAGCAGAAAATGTGCAAAATATTTTCTAATTTTAATTTTCCAACTGTTTTTTTCATTTTTTTTTAGAAAAAATGAAAATATTAATTATTTAGTCCTAAAAAGTTTGTTACAAATGGCTAATTTTTCTAAAAAGAAGAGAAATATTGAAAAATAATAATAGTTTTTAAAGTAATAATAGTTTTTGTAGATTAATAAAAATAGTTTTGTATTATTTGAAAAATAATATTTCTGAATAAAATAAATAAATACCTATTATTAAATTTATAAAGTGAGAGTGAAAAAATAAAGAAAAATAATATTAAAAAATAATCTAATTCTTGCGAAGAATTTTTTAAAAATGTTTAAATAAATAATTTCCCTAGACTAATTTTATGCAAATTTTATTATAAATGATTCAATTTTTAACCAATTTTTATTATTCAGGAACAAAAAATGGAATTGTTACGAAAATTTTTATAAGAAATTTTTTAAATAATTGAATTCGGTTCAAAAACTTTGTGAAAATTGTCAATATTGAAAATCTTTGAATTGCGAAAAGCTTTTTAAAAATAATTAAATGTTTACAAAGAATTCTATTAATGTTTTCTAAAATAATTAAACGGCTGTGTGGAATTTTATTAAATTTTTTTTGAAAAATAATTAAATTTCAAAAAAGCAGTTTATTATTTACGAAAATAATTGGATTCCTGAAAACGATTTTTTTAGAATTCTTTCAAGTAATTGAATTTGCAAGAAAAAATTTATTAGTTTTCAAAATAATTGAATTCTTGTGATGAATATTTGTAAATTATGAAAATAATTGAATTTGTCAAAGAATTTTATTAAAATGCCTCTCAAAATAATTGAATTTTCGGAAATAATTTTGTTATTTATCTTTAATAATTGAATTCTTTCGAAGAATTATTTTTATGGAAATAATTGAAATTTTGGAAAAAATTAATTATTTAATAATTTGATTCTTGAAAAAAATTAGTTTTGTAAATAATTGATTCTTGGAAAAAATTGACTTAAAATCTAAAAGAAAAATTGAATTATAATCTAGAAGAAAAATTAAATTATTATTCCAGAAATATCTATTCAAAATTATATTTAAAATATTTGACTTCTTTAAAACATTTTTATCAAAATTTTCGAAAATAATTGAATTCCTGTCAAAAATTCTAAATTTTTTTTTAAATAATTGAATTCTTCTAAAAATTTTTTAAGAAACATGTATTTTTATTTACTAGTTTGAAAAATAATTGAATTCTTGTAACAAATATTGTTATTTAGGAAAATAATTGAATTCTTGATCAAAATTTTCTTAAAATCTAAAAAAAATAATTGGGTTTTTTAAAAAAAATTACAATTATATTTACAGTAAATGATTTTTTCAAACAGTTTTTTTTTTAATTTTCAAAAATAATGGAATTCATATGTTAAAAGTTCTAATATTTTTGTAAATAATTGTAATAATTACGAAAAATTTTATTAAAATTTTCAAAAATAATTGAATTTCTGCGAAAAATTTTTGATTTTTTGAAAATAATTGCATTATAAGAATTTTATAAACATTGCTTTAAATATTTGATTTTTTTTGAAATATTATGGATATTATGAAGATTCTGTTTGAAATATATTTGAATTCTTGTGGAAAACTTAATTTCTGTTAATTGAATTTTTCGATTAAATAATTTAGAATAGCATTAAAAATAATTGCTATTCTTTAATGAGGTTTATTATTTATGAAAATAATTGAATTCTTGTTTAGTTTTTTATAAAGAAAATATTTAAAAAATTGAATTCGTGTAAAAAACTTTACTGTTTGTGAAAGTAATTGAATTATTCAGAAGAATTGTTTCACAATTTTATTAAACAATTGATTTTTTTCAAATTTTTTTAATATAGTAAATAATAATATAGTAAATTATAATTAATAATATAATAAATATATATTACATATTATAAATATATATTAATATATATTAATATAGTAAATTATAATTAATAATATAATAAATATATATTACATATTATAAATATATATTAATATATATTAATATAGTAAATTATAATTAAAGTCGTGCAGAAATTTTTTTTTTTTTAAATAATTGAATTTCAGATGAGTTTTATCAATTGTTTCAAATAATTGAATTTTGAATGAATTTTATCAATTCTTTTTAAATAATTGAATTTTGCATGAATTTTATCAATTCTTTTTAAATAATTGAATTTTGCATGAATTTTATCAATTTTTTGTAAATAATTAAATTCTTGGAAACTGATTTTAAATTTATAATCAGCAAATATGCCGCCATATTGAGTCCTCCATTTTGAATTTTGCAGTTCCAGTGCCAGAAGAATTTTAATCTTTCAATTTCAATTCGTAATTACGAATTATATTTTCGTCTTTTCGCAGTTTTCTGACAAAAATGCCTTAAACCTTTTTTTTTAATTACCTTTTTGATAAAAAGAAAAATTGTATCGATTGAATTTATCAAGAAGTCGTTTCCTTTTGAAAAAAAAGAAAAGTTATAAACAAAGTCCAAAAGGTGGTCCAATAATAATACCCCTAATAAAAATAAAAGGAAAAACAAGCGCAATTACATAAAAATAATAATAAATATAAAAATAAACTCCAATATTACTGTAATTTTACTCTGACTGCGCGCAGTAATACTACCAGGAATATTATATACTTGGCTACTTGGGTTCGCTTTTGTTTCGGCATTTTCGATGACTGAAAAGAAACAATTGTGAGAGTGTTTGGAACGAAAGTTTTTACGAGCGGCCTGAGGATCGATCGAGAACGTTATATTAGGATCGGCTACCAACATTATAAAGCTACACACATATATATATATATGTAGTAAGAATGGATGAAGGCCGATGGTGCTCACGCAGCGGGAGAGCGATCACGAAAAAATTTTTCAAAAAAAAAAAAATAATAATAATAAAAAAAAACTAAAGAGAGACTCCTGGCAGATATGTCGACACTGTGCCTATAAATGCCGAAAGTGAAACACTAATACCAAATAGAAAAACAGTTTATAATCCCAAAAAGTTAAGAACCAACGACAATGGATCCTGCAGAGCGTAATAAGGGGCGTTTACAGGATTACACATATTATATATATATATATATATATATATATATATATATATATATATATATATATATATATATATATATATATATATATATATATATATATATATATATATTGAAGGAAGGTAAACGATTTTCAGGTATTACCTGAAATTCGATTGACGAGAACACCCTAATGGCGTTCGTATATTACTATTCGTGTGAACCTTTTGTACATATATAATAAACACTAAATTCAAGAGACTTTATCTCTATAAACATATTTATGCTTAAATCTTTAATGCTATTACATTATCATCAAGTTTCAATATCTACCCATCGAATTTATAACTTTTGCTCTCTTTTTAACCTAATTATTAACTTCTTTTCTCTTCTTGGCCTAATTTTGACCATTCATCTCTCATCTTGGTTTAAATTTTAGCTATTTCTTTCTTTTTGGCCTAATTATCACTTATTTTTCTCTTTTTGACCTAATTTTGGCCTATTTCTCTCTTTATGGCCTAATTATCACCTATTTTTCGCTTTTTGACTTAATTTTTGCCTATTTCTCTCTTTTTGGCCTAACTATCATCTATTTTTCTCTTTTTGACCTAATTTTGTCATGTTTCTCACTTTTTGGTCTAATTATGACCTATTTTTCTCTTTTTGACATAATTTTGGCCTATTTCTATCTTTTTGGCCTAAATTTTAGCTATTTCTCTCTTTTTGGCCTAATATTGGCCTATTTCTCTCTTTTTGACCTTATTTTGTCTTATTTCTCTCTTTTTGACATTATTTTCTCTTATTTCTCTCTTTTTGGCCTAATTTTGACCTTTCTTCTCTCTTTTTAATCCAATTTTTACCTATTTCTCTCTTTATGGCCTAATTATCACCTATTTTTCGCTTTTTGACCTAATTTTTGCCTATTTCTCTCTTTTTGGCCTAACTATCATCTATTTTTCTCTTTTTGACCTAATTTTGTCATGTTTCTCACTTTTTGGTCTAATTATGATCTATTTTTCACTTTTTGACATAATTTTGGCCTATTTCTATCTTTTTGCCCTAATATTGACTTTTCTTTTCTCTTTTTAATCCAATTTTTACCTATTTCTCTCTTTTTGGCCTAATTTTTACCTTTTTCCTCTTCTTCTTTAAATTTTAACCTCTTTTGACCAAATTTTTACTTTTGTCTCCTTTTTGATCCAATTTTTAACTATTTCTCTCTTTTTGAACTAATTTTTAACATCTTTTCCCTTTATGGCCTAATTTGGCATTTCTTACCTCTTTTTGGTCTAATTTTTACGTATTTCTCTCTTTTTGGCCTAATTTTTACCTTTTTGCTCTTCATGTTGTAATTTTTACCTCTCTTGACCATTTTTTTACTTTTATCTCTCTTTTTGGAGTAATTTTTATCTTTTTGACCTAATCAATACCCTTTTGTCTCTTTTAAACCCAATTTTTAGCTATTTCTCTCTTTTTGGCCTATTTTTGGCCTATTTCTCTCTTTTTAATCCAATTTTTACGTATTTCTCTCTTTTTGGCCTAATTTTTACCTTTCACCTCTTCTTCTTTAAATTTTAACCTCTTTTGACCAAATTTTTACTTTTATCTCTTTTTTGAGTTAATTTTTACCTATTTCTCTCTTTTTGACCTAATTTTGGCATATTTCTCTCTTTTTGGCCTAATTTTGACCTTTCTTCTCTCATTTTAATCCAATTTTTACGTATTTCTCTCTTTTTGGCCTAATTTTTACCTCTTTCATCTTCTTCTTTAAATTTTAACCTCTTTAAATTAAAGAGCTCTTAAATTTTTACTGTTATCTCCTTTTTGATCCAATTTTTAATTATTTCTCTCTTTTTGAACTAATTTTTAACATCTTTTCTCTTTATGGCCTAATTTTGGACTATCTCTCTTTTTTTGGTCTAATTTTAACTTTTTGTTCTTTTCTTGATCTAATTTTTTTTTTTTTTTTTCTATTTTTTTTTTAATTTTTTTTTTTTTTTTTACTTTTGACCAAACATTTTCTTTTATCTCTTTTTTTGACCCAATTTTGCCATTTTTTCTCCTTTAAAACAAATTTTTACTTTTCTCTCTTCTTTGACATAATTTTTTCCTTCTTCTCTTTTTGACCCAAAGTCACTTTATTGACATTTGACCCTTTTTTTCCTTTTTGACATAATTTTTTATTTATATTTCTCTCTTTTTCCCCTAATTTTTGATCTTTTTTTTTCTTTTCGCCCTAATTTTGACCTTTCTTCCCACTTTTTGGTCTAATAGGTACATTTTTTCTCTTTTATTGACACAATTTTTAACATTTCTGTCCCTTTTGATGTAATTTTTACGATTTTCTCTTTTTTCGACCTTCCCGTTGCCTTATTCTTATCTCCTTTTGGATTTAATTTTTACTTTCTTTTTGGCCTAATTATCACCTATTTTTCTCTTTTTGACCTAATTTTGGTCTATTTCTCTCTTTTTGGCCTAATATTGACCTTTCTTCTCTCTTTTTGGTCTAATTTTTACCTAATGCTGTCTATTTGGTCTAATTTTTACATTTTCTCTCTTTTTGGCCTAATTTTTACCTCTTTTGACCTTTTTACTTTTATCTCTCTTTTTGGAGTAATTTTGATCTTTTTAACCTAATCAATACCCTTTTGTCTCTTTTTGACCTAATTTTTAGTTATTCTTCTATTTTTGGCCTAATGTTCACCTATTTCTCTCTTTTTGACATAATTTTAGCCTATTTCTCTCTTTTTTGGTCTAATTTAAACCTTTTTTTCTCTTTTACCTAATGTTTAACTTTTTTTCATTTTTCGGCCTAATTTTGACCATTTTTCTCTCTTTATGGTCTAATTTTTACGTATTTTTCTTTTTTTGTCCCAATTTTTACCTTTTTCCCATCTTGTTTTAATTTTTACCTCTTTTGACCAAATTTTTATTTTTATCTCTCTTTTTGGAGTAATTTTTTCCTTTTTCACCTAATTTTTTATTTATTTCTCTCTTTTTGACCTAATTTTTTCATTGATCTCCCTTTTTGACGTAATTTTTAGTTTTCTTTCTCTTTTTGACCTTCTTGTTGCCTTCTTATCTCCTTTTGGATCAAATTTTTACTTTTTTCTTTCTCTCTGCCCGAATTTTTACTTTTTCCCTCTTTTAACCAAATTGTTACCATTCTTGACCAATTTTTTTTACTCTTTTCGCTCGTTTTTGGTCTAATTTTTACCTTCTTTTCTTTTTGACCTAATATTTAATATTTTTATCTCTTTTTAACCTAATTTATACCTTGGAGGACCTAATTTTTTATTTTTTTCTCTCTTTTTGATCTAATTTTCTCTTTTTTTTAACCGAATTTTTACTTATTTTTCTCTCTTTGCAATAATTTTTACTTTTTTCCTCTTTTTAAATAATTTTTACCATTTTTTTACTTTTTCACCTAATTTTCACCTTTTTTCTCTTTTTGGGGTCCAATTTTTACTTTTTATCTCTTTGTGACGTCTTAATCTTAACATTTTGTGACTTAATTTTTTTCAATTTTTTTCTATTTACTCTTGATTTTTTTAAATTATATGAAAAAAAATTTAATCAAAATTGTGTTTAAAATAATTAATTCCCTTCGAGCAGTTTTAATAAAATATTAAAATATAATTGAATTCATGACAAAAATTGTAATGTTTTTACAAATAATTAAATGTTTGTAAACGATTTTATTAGAATTTTTGAAAACGATTGAATTTACAAGAAAAAATTCGTTACATTTAAAAATAATTGAATTCTTGCAAAAAATTTTATAAAAATCTAAAATAATATAAATAGTTAAATTATTTCATTTCTTCTATATTTCTGACCTAATTTTTACCTTTTTTTCTCTTTTTCATTATTTTTACATCTTTTGAAATATTTTTAACTATTTTCTCTCTTTTTGTAGTAATTTTTACTTTTCTCGTCTGTTTGACATATTTTTTATCTTTTTTCTCTTTTCTATCTAATTTTTACAATTTTTTCTCATTTTGACCTCATTTTGACTTTTTTTCTTTTTTTAACCTTATTTTTACTATTTTTTCTCTTTTTAATCTTATTTTTACTATTTTTTCTCTTTTTGGCCTAATTTTTACTTTTTTCTATCTTCTTACCTAATTTTTTTTACTGCTTTCTCTCTCTCTCTCTCTCTTTCTCTTAGCCCTAATTTTAACTTTTATCATCTTACTTACATAATTTTTACCATTCTTTTCTTATTAACTTAATCTTTCCTTTTTTTTCTCTTTTTCACCTAATTTTTGATATTTTTTTCTCATTTTAACCTAATTTTTACTTTTTTCTCTTTTTGCCTAATTTATACCTTTTCCTTAGTTTTCTTTTATCTAATTTTTGATATTTTTTCTCATTTTGACCTCATTTTTCCTTTTTGTCTCTTTTTACCTTATTTTTACTATTTTTTTCTCTTCTTAACCTAATTTTAACTTTTTTCTATATTTTTACCTAATTGGTACCTTTTTTGTCTTTTTGACCTAATTTTTCCTTTTTTGAATCTATTTTTGACCTAATTTTTACATTGTTTAACCTAATTATTTACTATTTTCTCTCTCTCTCTCTCTCTCTCTTTGCCCTAATTATTACTTTCTTCTTCTTATTTACATAATTTTTACCATTCTTTTCTTATTGACCTAATCTTTCCCTTTTCTTCTCTTTTTTACCTAATTTTTGCTATTTTTTCTCATTTTGACCTAATATTTACTATTTTCTCTTTTTACCTAATTTGTACCTTTTCCTCAGTTTTTTTACCCAATTTTTACATTTCTTTTTCTTTTTAAACCTAATTTTTGCTATTTTTTCTTATTTAGACCTAATTTTATCTTATTTGTATTTTGTACCTTTTCTTGTCTTTCTGACCTTTTTTTAAAATTTTTTCTCTTTTTGACCTAATTTTATAAAATTATACGTTTTCCTTCTTTTTTCAAGATTTCATCCCAATTTTTATGTAAATTTCAATAATCAATTTTTTCAATTTGACCTGAACTCTAGTTTAGTTTACCTGTATTTAATTTGACCTAAAATCACTATTTTTAATTTGAATGAGACCATTTAGAAGATTTTGTCCTAATTTGACGTTAGTTGTGAAAATCTATGTCGTTAATTTGACCTAAATTATTGTAAAGTTAATAGTTAATAAATAAATAAATAAATAAATAAATAAATAAATAAATAAATAAATAAATAAATAAATAAATAAATAAATAAATAAATAAATAAATAAATAAATAAATAAATAAATAAATAAACAAATAAATTAATTAATTTATTTATTTATTAACTTATACATAATACATTAATTAATTTATGAATTAATTAATTTAATAATGTAATTTCATTAATTAAATAATGTAATTTCTGACTAAAATTTTTCGGCAAGAAGGAAATGAAGCATAAAGATGTTGGGTGACAATATGAGAAGAAACACATTCATATCTAGATATACCTGCGATCAAAGAAGAAAAATTAGCATTTGTAAATATAATTTGTGAGTATAATTATTGTCAGACGATTGACCAGATTATTAATTCAAAGGTCAATTCATATAATTTACAGCTGTGTGAATATAGAGAGAGTGAGAATATAGAAGAGTGGGAGGGAAAGAAGAAGAGAAAGATGTAATTTTTTTTCTCAATGTGCAATAACATATTAATATGTTCATCCTTTTCGAAAAAAATTGACTTTGTAAAAGTTAAATGATGACTCGTGTGTAGAGAAACGCGGTTGTTGGGTCATATATAATATAGAAAGAGAGCGAGAGAGTAGAGAGAGAGAGAAAAGAGAGAAATGACGTATTGCCAACAGATGAGAAGGCGTTAACCGTTTTCATAAACCAACATTTGCAAAGATGACGATTACGACGACTACGACAATCGGTAATCGACGTTGCAACAATCAATCCTATAATCGATCTGTCACCATTATATCAACTCAAAAGGATTTCTATTTTATTACCTTCCCTCGACCTAAATTATTGTCAGCAGTGGCTGTTGCAATTTCGAAATTATTTTTTTATTATCTTCTTTTAATGCAAAAACATCATTTTTAAAAAAAATTTTAAATAAATTTTAAATAAATTTTTGAATAAATTTTAAATAAATTTTTGAATAAACTTTAAATAGATTTTAATAAATTTAAAACAAATTTAAAATAAATTTAAAATAAATTTTAAATAAATTTTAAATAAATTTTAAATAAATTTTTGAATAAACTTTAAATAGATTTTAATAAATTTAAAACAAATTTAAAATAAATTTTAAATAAATTTTAAATAAATTTTAAATAAATTTTTGAATAAATTTTAAATAAATTTTTGAATAAACTTTAAATAGATTTCAATAAATTTAAAACAAATTTAAAATAAATTTTAAATAAATTTTAAATAAATTTTAAATAAATTTTAAATAAATTTTTGAATAAACTTTAAATAGATTTTAATAAATTTAAAACAAATTTAAAATAAATTTTAAATAAATTTTAAATAAATTTTAAATAAATTTTTGAATAAATTTTAAATAAATTTTTGAATAAATTTTAAATAAATTTTTGAATAAACTTTAAATAAATTTTAATAAATTTAAAACAAATTTAAAATAAATTTTAAATAAATTTTAAATAAATTTTAAATAAATTTTAAATAAATTTTAAATAAATTTTAAATAAATTTTAAATAAATTTTAAATAAATATATACATTGACCTGTAAATTTTGACCTAAATTTTCTACTCAATTTTATAAAAAAAAATTTGTAAGTTTTTTTTACCTATAAATTTTTATTGCACTCAATCTTTTGTTCTATTTTGTAAAAAGTTATCAACCTACCTAAAAACAAAAAACAAAACATAATTACATTACATTACATTATTTTTACATTTTCATTTCTAAATACAAATAAATACAATAAATTTCTAAATACAATTAGTTTTTTAAAAATAGCAAAAAGTATTTTACAAAAAAGCAAAAAAGTATTAGAAAAGTATAATAGCTATCGAAAAATTAAATTTCACGACTGAAAATACTCGTTTTAGAAACTTTAGAAAACTGACAAAAGTTACATTCTACATTTTTATTCCTTCAATTTTTTGTTAAATTTCGTAAAACAAATTCACTTCTCTACTCTTATTCTGAGATAATATCAATCAATTTAGTAAACATCGTTTTGAATAATAAGTTTTTTTCAAATAAAGAACAAGTGTTTTGAAAATTTTATTTAAAATAATTGTTGTTTTGAATTTTATTAATTTCTTTTTTAAATAATTGAATTTTTTTGCGCAATTTTATAAAAATTCAAGATTTAAAATAAGTAATTAATTTTCGAATATTTCATTGAAACTAATTGAATCGTTTTTGAAAATTTGACTTTTTCCACAGTTTTAACAATTTTTTTTAAATTAATTTAGTATTTTAACGAAAAAGTCAAATATTTGATAAAATTACAAAATAGATATTATTATTAAAAATAGTAACGATTTTACATCTTATGTGTCATTTTACCCCATATTTGACTTTTTCACCTTTTTAAACAATTTTTTAAAAAATTAATTCAATTTTCAACGAAAATGGCAGATATAAAACGAAATTACTGGAATATAAACGATTATTCCCGCCTTGCGTTAAATTGGTTTTAAAAATAGAAACTCTTTTATCCCCTTACGTTAAATTATTTTAAAAAATAGAAACTATTTTACCCCTTATGTGTTATTTTACCCCATATTTGCCTTTTTTCACAATTCTAACCAACTGTTTAGAATTAATGTGTTTTTTAACTAAAATGGCGAATATAAAAAGAAATTACAGGAAAAGGAATGATTTACTGCCATATATATGTCAATTTACCCCATTTTTTTTACATATTTCACAACTTTAACACATTTTTAAAATTAATTTAGTATTTTAACGAAAATGTCAAATATTAAATGAAATTACAAACATCGGTATTATTATTAGGAATACAAACGATTTTACCCCTTATGTGACATTTTACCCCATATTTGACTTTTTCACATTTTTAAACAATTTTTTTAAAATTAATTCAATTTTTTTTAAGAAAATGGTGAATATAAAATAAAATTGTAGAAATAGAAACAATTTTTCCCTCTTGCGTTAAATTGTTATTAGAAATAGGAACTGTTTTACCCTATTACTTAAAATTATTATTAAAAATAAAAACTATTTTATCCTTCATGTGTTATTTTATCTCATATTTGATTTCTTTCGCACTTTTAATCAACTTTTCAGAATTAATGTAATTTTTCAACAAAAATGGCCAATATAAAAAGAAATTGCAGGAATTGGAACGATTTACCCCCTCATGTGTCAATATACCCCATTCTAGACTTTTGTCCTCAACTTTAACACATTCTTTAAATTAATTTAGTATTTTAACGAAAAAGTCAAATATTAAATGAAATTACAAAAATATATATTATTAATGAAAATAGAAACGATTTTACAATATATGCGTTAATTTACCCCATATTTGAATTTTTCACATTATTAATCAATCTTTTAAAAATTAAATCAATTTTTTCACGAAAATGGTGAATTTATAAAATGAAATTGCAAAAATAGAAACGATTTTACCCTCTTGAGTTAAATTATTATTAATAATAGAAACTAGTTTACCCCCTTACTTAAAATTATTATTAAAAATTGAAACTATTTTACCCCTTATGTGTTATTTTACCCCATATTTGCCATTTTCACAAGTTAAACTAATTTTTTTAGAATTAATGTAATTTTAACTAAAATGGCGAATATAAAAAGAAAATGCAGGAATTGGAACGATTTACCCCTTTATGTATCAATTTACCCCATTCGAGACTTTTGTTCACAACTTTAACACATTTTTATAATTAATTTAGTATTTTATCGAAAAGTTAAATTAAAAATAATGTTAAAAAAATAGATATTATTCTTAAAAATAAAAACTATTTTCCCCTTAGGTGTCATTTTACCCCATATTTAACTTTTTTCAAACTTTTAACACTTTTTTAGAATCAATTGAGTATTTTAATGAAAATGGCAAATATAAAATGAAATTAAAAAATAGATACTTTTATTTAGAATAAAAACGATTTTAATCCTTATGTGACATTTTACCCCATCTTTGTTTTATTTTACAATTCTAACTAATTTTTTTAGAATTAATTTGGTATTTTAAAGAAAATGTCAAATATAAAATGAAATTACAAAAATAGATATTGTTATTAAAAATGAAGACAATTTCACCCCTTATGTGACATTTCACCTCATATTTGCCTTTTTTACAATTTTAACACATTTTTCGAATTATTAATTTAGTATCTTAAAGAAAATCTTAAATATAAAATGAAATTACAAAAATAGATATTGTTATTAAAAATGAAAACAATTCTAGCCCTTATGTGTCATTTTACCCCATATTTGACTTTTTCACATTTTTAACCAATTTTTAGAATTATTTATTTATTATTTTAAAGAAAATCTCTATTTTAATATGAAATTACAAAAATAGATATTGTTATTAAAAATGAAAATAATTTCACCTCTTATATGTCATTTTACCCCATATTTAACTTTTTTCAAACTTTTAACACTTTTTTAGAATCAATTGAGTATTTTAATGAAAATGGCAAATATAAAATGAAATTAAAAAATAGATATTGTTATTAAAAATGAAGACAATTTGACCCCTTATGTGACATTTTACCTCATATTTGCCTTTTTTACAATTTTAACACATTTTTAGAATTATTAATTTAGTATTTTAAAGAAAATGTCAAATATAAAATGAAATTACAAAAATAGATATTGTTATTAAAAATGAAGACAATTTCACCCCTTATGTGACATTTTACCTCGTATTTGCCTTTCTTACAATATTAGAATTATTTAGAATTTTTAGAATTATTTAAAATTATTTTTTAGAATTATTAATTTAGTATTTTAAAGAAAATCTCAAATATAAAATGAAATTACAAAAATAGATATTGTTATTAAAAATGAAAATAATTTCACCCCTTATATGTCATTTTACCCCATATTTGACTTCATTCACATTATTGAGCAATTTTTTAAAAATTAAATCATTTTTTTAACGAAAATGATGAATTTATAAAATGAAATTGCAAAAATAGAAACGATTTTACCCTCTTGCGTTGAATTCTTATTATTAATAGAAACTAGTTTACCACCTTACTTAAAATTATTATTAAAAATTGAAACTATTTTACCCCTTATGTGTCATTTTACCCGATATTTGACTTTTTCACATTTTTAACCAATTTTTAGAGTTATTAATTTATTATTGTAAAGAAAATCTCTATTTTAAAATGAAATTACAAAAATAGATATTGTTATTAAAAATGAAAATAATTTCACCTCTTATATGTCATTTTACCCCATATTTAACTTTTTTCACATGTTTAACCAATTTTTTTTCTTATTTTAATTCAATTTTTCAACGAAAATGGCGAATATAAAGAAAATTACAAAAATAGGTCACTTTGAAAATGAAATTCTCTTTCTTATAACCAATGTCATTTGTAGTGTCAAACTAATTGGGGTAAAAGGGAAATTTTTACAATTAGACTTAAATATTGCTTTTGATAACCAAAAAAAAATCTGTTTAACTAAATGAATTATCAAAAACCAATATAATTCCAAAAATAATAATAATAATAATGTGAAGCAAATTAAATAACAGTGGTGGAAAATAATAATGAATATTTGTGAGTGAGAGATAAAGTCAGTTTGGAATTGCGGTTTGGGTTTTTTGGAACGTGAAGGAGAAAAGAATGAAAGAAGGAAGCTTGAAGAGCGACCAGGTAGAAAATAGTCGAGCAAGAGAAGTCGACTTTGGCCAGCGGGTGCGCGCTCTCGATCTTGACTCGACCGGTTTCGCACAGATTCCCTAGGAGTTCTAGCCTTCGGGAGTTAGGGAGTTTATAGTTCGATCTCTCTCTTTCTTTCTTTCTTTCGTTCTTCTCTCTCTATCTCTCTTTCTCTTCATTCCCCTTTAAAAAAAAAAAAAAAAAAAAAAAATTGAAAAAAACAGATTCTTCTTCGTCCCCCCCTTCTACTCACTCTCTGGATACCGGTCAGTTCAAAACTTTTAAGACCGGACCTCGACCTCGACTCTCCTCACCTTGCACATCCCTGCCAGCAGGAAGTATCACGCTCTCTATCGTGACGCCAGGAATTATCTGGACCCTCCAAACGTTTTCAGCGAATCATTTATCATTAATCACCATTTTATAGAGATCTACTTGAATTAAGAATTTAACTGCATTCACTCGTAAATCTCACAAAACGGAATTTAATTTTTTTTTATTTTTCTTTTTTATGAACTGCTATTTTTGATGGAGGAAACAAGGTCATAATATTGTAGCATAAAGAAAAAAAAATTCTAATCGTAAATTTTTTTTCATGAAGAAAAACTAATTTTTTGTTTAGTCACTTTTACCCCTCTTTCGCATATTACCCCATAGAGGTACTGTTTCACCCCGTATTTTGTGGAGTAGATTGAAAGTTATTTTTATTTTACTTTGGATGCGTTTGCTGTCTCCGATATTTATTCCTAATATTTTATCTCGTAGTCACTTTTACCCCTTTTTCGCCCTTTGCATTTTACCCCGTGTGGGTTCTATTTCACCCCGTACATTGTTAAGTAGAATAAACAATTATTTTATTTTACTTTTAAAATTGACTATTTTCGTACATATATTGTCCCATTTATCCCTAATATTTTAATTCGTGGTCACTTTTACCCCTTTGTCGCATATTACCCCATAGAGGTACTGTTTCACCCCATATTATAAAGTTGATTAAAAATATTTTTTACTTCACTTTGGATGTTTATTGTCTCTGATTTTTTTTCTAATATTTCACCACGTGGTCACATTTACCCCTTTTTGCCTATCACCCCTTATAGGTACTGTTTCACCCCATATCATATAGTTGTTTAAATATTATTTCATTTCACTTCAAAAATTTATTATTTCTGTATATATTAATATTAATATTAATATTAATATTAATATTATATATTTATCCCTAATATTTTATCTCGTGATCACTTTTACCCCTTTCTGTCTATCACCCTTTATTGGTACTGTTTCACCCCATATCATAAGGTTGTTTAAATATTATTTCATTTCACTTCAAAAATGTATTACTTCTGTATATATTAATATTAATATTAATATTATATATTTATCCCTAATATTTTATCTCGTGATCACTTTTACCCCTTTCTGTCTATTACCCCTTATAGGTACTGTTCTACCCCGTAAATTGTAAAGTAGATTGTAAATTATTTTATATTCTACCTTGAAAATTAATTATTTCTGTTTTTTCCAATGTATTTAAGATCAAAATTGAAAGAATTGAAAAACATGACACTTTGCCCCTTTGTACCCTATTACCCCATTGTTATTATTACTTCTATTATTAATATTCCTATTTTCTTTAAAACCACGTTCTTTTTGTTAGCCGATAAATATAAAAAAGTAGAAAATAAAATAATTTTTCTTCTTTTGTTCCATTTTACCCTAGATTAATTTTTGAGCACTTTTACCCCAGTTTTGTAATTCCCTACCCTGTCTTTATAACCTTTACTTTTTTTTACCCTTTACTTTTCATACAATTAGTATTACGAAATTTACTTAATTGTAAATTGAGTTAATATTTAATTTGCAATATAAATAAAAAATTAATTTTTACAATTAATGTGTCATATTACCCCAATTCCTTTTGTAGAGTTGTTTCATAATTGAGGTATTTTTTAATCTACTTGGCGTTATTTATAAGAAATAAAAAAATTGGTGAAAAGTATCGGAAAGAATATTTATTGTTTATTTTACCCTTTTTGTTAAATTTTAAATACAATATGCGGTTGTATTGAATGTGTCGCTTTTACCCCATTTTTGTTTTTTTTCGCCCCTCTCGTAAGACATGTTGAAAAATTGAATTTAGTCTAATAAAATTAGTTAGAATTGTAAAATAAAACAAAGATGGGGTAAAATGTCACATAAGGATTAAAATCGTTTTTATTCTTAATAAAAGTATCTATTTTTTAAGTTCATTTTATATTTGCCATTTTCATTAAATTAAAATACTGAATTAATTCCAAAAAAGTGTTAAAAGTTTGAAAAAAGTTAAATATGGGGTAAGACGACGCAGAAGGGATAAAACTGTTTCTATTGTTAATAATAATAATTTATCTCAATGGGGTAAAATCGTTCCTATGACTGCAATTTCACTTCATATTCACCATTTTCGTTGAAAAATTGAATTAATTCTAAAAAAATTGATTAAAATTGTGAAAAATGTGAAATATGGGGTCAAACGTCACACAAGGGATTACATTGTTTTTATTCTTAATAATAATATCTATTTTTGTAATTTCATTTAATTTTTTACATTTTCGTTAAAATACTAAATTAATTCTAAAGAAAAGTGTTAAAATTGTGAAAAAAGGCAAATATGGGGTCAAACGTCACATAAGGGATTACATTGTTTTTATTCCTAATAATAATGTCTATTTTTGTAATTTCATTTAATTTTTTACATTTTCGTTAAAATACTAAATTAATTCTAAAAAAGTGTTAAAATTGTGAAAAAGGCAAATATGGGGTCAAACGTCACATAAGGGATTACATTGTTTTTATTCTTAATAGTATTTTTTGTAATTTTTATAATTTCATTTAGTTTTTTACATTTTCGTTAAAATACTAAATTAATTTTAAAGAAAAGTGTTAAAATTGTGAAAAATGTCAAATATGGGGTGAAACGTCACATAAGGGATTACATTGTTTTTATTCTTAATAATAATATCTATTTTTGAAATTTCATTTAATTTTTTACATTTTCGTTGAAAAATTGAAATAATCCTAAAAAAATTGGTTAAAATTGTAAAGAAGGCAAATATGGGGTAAAATGACAAACTAGTAGAACCGTTTCTATTTCTGCAGTTTCATTTTATATTTTGACATTTTCATTAAACTAGAAAATGAATTCTAGTAAATTGATGATTCAAGAATGAAAATCGTATTTGTTCCCACAGGTCAGCATCCGGAAGAAATGATATTCTTTTTGCTGCTAACCCTTTATCTGTTACGAGGCAAAACCTCAGGTGTCCAGTAGTTTGACGAGACAAACAAGACAAAATCCCCCCCGTGACCGTTGGTTAGCAACCGAATATTTATCGACAAACTCTCATACAACTGCCGTTTCTGGACCGTTTTGTGGAAGCTGCACCGCATCTCTCCTTCTTTCTTTATCTCTCTCACTCTGATTGTACATTATACACATGTAGTAAAAACTTGATTCTAAAACAGGATTTCCGCCTCTCTCGTCAAGAGGGAGTAAAGAAATTGGAAATTTATAAACGCTGTGCGACGAAATTTCTTTTTATTCACAAATACATAAAATAAAGAAGCATTAAAAAATAGTCAAACTGAAATATACCCTATTTTTTATTACGAAAATGTTTTTTTTTAATGATACTGGGGTAAAATGACACATTTGGGGTTATATTGAAAACTCTTTAAGTTCTAAAGAAGCCAATGTTTGTAGTTGGTTTTAGAAGTTGAGAAAACGTATTTTGTTCCAGATTCGAACTTCATTAGATAATTGGGGTAAAATGACACATTTGGGGTAAGAAGGAAAGTTACTTTTAATCGACTTTGGAATATTTAGATACAATTAATACAAATTTTTATTTGCTTCTGGTAATTAGCTCTAAATTAAAAAAGATGTGACACAAACGGGGTGAAATATATCAAAAATGGGGTAAAAGGGACATATTCAAGACTATCGCACTCTATAAGATTAAAAACAAAAAGGATAAATGTATCAATAATTATTTTTTTCACTTTTTAGATTTTTTTAGACTTGAAACGAAGGAGTAATATATTTCTAATTCGTTTCAGGTCTAAAAATGACTTTACTTCTAAAAAGATTGTAACTCTTTCAAAGTGACATATTACCCCACCTATAGTGAATATGCCATATTAACCCCCGCCATTTTAAACAGTTTGTGACTATATAAACGAAGAAAATTAAGAGAAAAAATGATTATTATTATACTAAAAAGTAAATTATAATTTAAAAAGTGACATATTACCCCGAGTTTAGTAAATATGACATACATTATTCCTTCTTTTTCAAATTTCTTGACTAATATTTAAACGAAGGAAATTGAAAAAAGAATCGTTATATTAAAAAGTAAATTACATTTTTAAAATGACATATTACCCCACCTAGTAATTATTTTGTTTTAGATTCGATTTTCATTAGGCAATGGGGGTAAACTGACACATTTGGGGACAAGTTTAAACAATTTTTTTAAAATTAATTCAATTTATCCAGAAAAATATCGAAAAGAAAATATAACTACAGAAATTGATGCAATTTTACCCCCTTGTGTGTCATGTCACCCCACATTTAACTTTTTCCTCAATTTTAACATTTTTTTGAAATTAAATTAGTGTTTTAACTAAAAACTTCAAAAATAAAAAATATTAAATAAAATTAGAAAAATAGATATTATTACTAAGGATAGAATCGATTTCACCCCTTATGTGTCATTTTGCCCCACAATGAACTTTTTTTTACAATTGTAACGAATTATTTCCAATTAATTCTATTTTTCAATGCAAATGGCAAATATAATATTAAATTACAGGAATATAAACCATTTTGCCTTCTTATGTGACATTTTACCCCATATTGGACTTTTTTACCTTTTCAAACAACTTTTTAAAAAATTAATTCAATTTCCAACGAAAATGGCAGATATAAAACAAAATTACAGGAATAGAAACGATTTTCATTCCTTGCGTTCATTTATTATGAAAAATAGAAACTATTTGACCCCCTTCCGTTAAATTATTTTTAAAAACAAAAAACTATTTTACCCCTTATGTGTCATTTTACCCCATATATGCGTTTTTTCACAATTTTAACCAATTTTTTTCGGACTTTTTCAATTTTTCAACGAAAAATATCGAATAGAAAATAAAATTTTAAGAAATTGATACATTTTAACCCCCTTGTGTTTCATATTACCCTATATTTAACTTTTTTCACAATTTTAACGAATTTTTTTAGAATTAAATTAATTAACTTTTGAAATTTCATTTAATATTTCACTTTTTCGTTAAAATACTAAATTAATTCTAAAAATTAAAAAATTGAAAACAGACATTATTATTAAAAATAAAAACGTTTGTACCCCATATGTGTCATTTTACCCCATATTTGACTTTTTTCGCAATTTTAACTAATTTTTTAAGAATTAATTCGATTTTTCAATAAAAAATAGCGAATATAAAATGAAATTCTAGAAATGGAATCAATTTACTTTACAACTTACTTTCTTATGTGCGATTTTACCCCATACTTGAATTTTTTTTACAATTTTAACCAATGTTTTCAGAATTGATTCAATTTTCAAAAAGAAAATGGCGAATATAAAATGAATCTACAGGAACAGAAACGATCTTTCGCCCCTGCGTTATATTATTTTTTAAAATAGAAACTATTTTCCTCCCTTAAGTTGAATTCTTATTACAAAAAAGAAACCATTTTACCCCTTATGTGTCATATTACCACATTTTTTTCTTTTTTCTCAATTTTAACAAATTTTTTTTATAATTGATTAAATTTTTTAACCAAAATGGCGAATATTAAACGAAATTACAGGGGTAGTAACTATTTTACCCCATTATGTGCCATGTTACCCCATATTTGACTTTTTTCTAACAATTTGAACACTCTTTTTTAGTATTTATTTAGAACATGTATATTTTAACGAAAATGTTAAATAATAAACAAAATTACAAAAATGTGTATTATTTTTAAAAAATGGAACGCTTTTACCCCTTATGTGTCATATTGACCCAAATTTGATTTTTTTCCAATTTTGTCCAATTTTTTTTAGTATTAATATTCAATATTTTAACGAAATTTGCTAATATAAAATTAAACTAAAAATATAGTGACAATTTTACCTTCCTATGTGTCATTTTACCCCATATTGTACTTTTTTCTGCCATTTTAGTACATTTTACAAAATGAGTTATATACGTAGATTCGTTTCAGTTTATTATCTTGCCTTCAATTTTTTAATATTGTCTTCACTGCGTTGTCGTTTTATTTTTTGATTACATTATCAATAAAATAATAATGGGGTAAGTTGTGACATCTATCGGGGGTAAAATCGAGTAAATGAATATTTTTACTTGTAGATGTAAAATTCTAAACGTTGTATACATATTTAGAGCCATTATCAAGATTGCAATTTAATTTTACCATGTTTAAGAAGTAATGGGGTAAGTTGCGCCATTCGTTTGGGGTAAAACGGCACATATCGTCCATTATTTCCATTTATAGCTATTTTTTAATTTTTATTTCTTAATATTATGACTATTAATGTCATCGAGATTTTGATTTATATATAAATTCAACTATTTTTGAATATTTTAATAAAATTCTATACAGTTCTGCTTACAACATTTCTTACATTTATTTTTTAAAATCAAATCAGAAACTATCGGGGGTAAAATCGAATAAATTGATATTTTTGCTTGTAGATGTAAAATTCTAAACGTTGTATATATATTTAGAGCCATCATCAAGATTTCGATTTAAATTTACCGTGTTTAATAAGTAATGGGGTAAGTTGCGCCATTCGTTTTGGGGTAAAACGGCACATATCGTCTATTTTTTTCATTTATGGCTATTTTTTTATTTTTATTTCTAAATATTGTGGCATTAATAATGTCGTCGAGGTTTTGATTTATATATATAAAATTTTTTACCCGTTACACGAAGGACACTCGGTTGGAAAATCCAGTTTGATTGTGGTCAATGATGTGTTTCATATACAGTTTCTTTTGCGCAGAATATATGTGCCTACACTGTGTTTATATGCGTGTGGTATATAAAATTGAACGCATCGTTCCGACACTTGCACTACATTCAATCGAGTTTTACAGGCGCCCCTGGCATAAGTAGAAATTATTACTCGCTTCCTCCATCTTCTCCATATTGCTTTTAATTCTCATTTATACACAAGTTCCTAATCGACTTCTTCAAAATGGACTATAGGCTTCATATATCATTCATTGAAATAAAGTACAATCATTTTACTCTCTCTCGCTCTTATATATATACTTGGCTACCTAAAGCCAATTAACTTTTAATATTTCCATTAAAGAGAAGTAGCAATATTTGTTGCTGATAATAATCTTTCTCTCCTTCTCTCTCTCTCTTTTCTCTTTCTCATTTGTACATATATTTTAACAGTTTATTACTTACTGTATCTTACAATTGTTATAAGTATAATTTTTTTGTTTTTGATATTTTTATAGTAATGATTTTTTACCCGAATAGGATAAATTGAAAGAATTACCACATTACCCCACATTGATTCTTTTATGCCATTAGTTTGTCGTTATGAATTGTTTTCTTCAAATAATACGGGAAAGACTATTTTTGTTTCACTATAAAGTTCAAAATAATAAATATTCACTATAAAGTTCAAAATAATAAATATTCACTATAAAGTTCAAAATATTAAAACCTCGATTATACAAAAAGGTTCAAAACAAAAGTCTGATTTCGAAAAATTACCGTTTTACCCCAAAAAACAACTAGTTTAAATTAAAAAAAAAGAATGAATAAAAAAATAAATAAAAAAATAAAAAAACTATTCTCCAAAATTATAATCAAATTGTTTTGAAACGATTCAATTATTTTCAAAAAATATAATGAATTTCAATTACTTTCCAAATCTATAGTATTTTCATAAAAATTTCGCAGAAGAATTCAATTACATTTAAAAAAAAGAATTTAATAAAATTCATTAGCAATTCATTAAAAATTCAATTATTTTCATAAATATATTAATAATTTCCCCAAGAAAATTTCATACCATTCTTCACAACAATTCAATTATGTTCACTAATAATAACAAATTTGGGGGAAACTTAATATGTTATAAAATTAAAAATATTCTAACCGAGAATTCAATTATTTTCATAAATAATAAAACTCATCGAAGAATTTCAATTAATTTTGATACAATTTTAAATTTATTATAATTGAACAATTCAATTATTTTAACAAATAAAGTTTTCCACAAGAATTGAATTATTTAAAAAAAAGTTTTCATAATATTTATTATATATCCAAAAATTATTTATTTATTTCATTTATAAATTATATTTATTGTTTATAAAATTCTTAAGAAAAATTCAATTATTTTCGAAAACAACAATAAAATTTCAGACGAATTCAATTCTTCTTCAAGATTTTAATGAAAATTTTCGCTATAATTCAATTACTTTCATTAATAATAACATTCTTCTCAGGAATTTAATTATTTTTGAATATTTTAATAAAATTCTATACAGTCTTGCTTACAACATTTCTTACATACTTTTTTTAAAATCAAATTAACAACTTAAAACAAATGGAATTTAAAAACTTTCAAATTTTTATCTTCTTCTTGAAAATTTAATTCTTTTAAAAAATTTTCCACACTTGAGTGACTTTTAAAATCTACTTAATTTTTATAAATTTGCTAAAAGAATTCGATTATTTAAAAAAAAATTAATTAAAATTATACTCAAACATTTGATTATTTTCATAAACAATAAAAATTGCACACGAATACAATTATTAAAAATTTTTTTTATAAATTATTTTAAAAATTCTAATTAAATCCTTTGCAAGAATTCAATTATTGTTAAAAATAAAAATTAATGCTTCTTTGAAATAGAATTATTTTTTGAAACAACAACAATTTTCACTGAAATTGAATTCTTTTTAAAGTTTTCAATAAAATTTTACGCAATAATTGAATTATTTTTGTAAATAATAAAATTCTTCTCAGGAATTGAACTATTTCGGAAATTTTTAATAATTCATTCAAACATTTTGAATGCAATTTTACAGAAATTTATCGAAAAATGTAATTATTTTTAGAAATTTAATTTCAATTTCTAGAAAAAACAGCAATTATTAAAAACAATTTTTTTTGAAACTCTTTGGAAGAATTCAATTATTTACAAAAATATTATAATTTTTAACAGGAATTGAATTATTTTAAAAAATTTAAGAAAAACTGTACTAAAAAAATCATTTACTGTTTATGTAATTGTAATTTTTTTAATTAATTCAATTATTCATTTAGATTTTAATAAATTTTTTTACCAAGAATTTAATTATTTGCATAAATAATGTTTCGAAAGAATTCAATTATTAAAGAAAAATAACAAAATTATTCCTGAAAATTAAATTGTTTTCAAGCATTTTAATAAAATTTTTTGCAAAATTTAATTATTTTTATAAATAACAATATTCATCATCAGGTTTGAATTATTTTATAAAATAAAGAATTTTTTCTTTAAAATTAATTTATTTTAAAAAATGAAGAATTTTTTCTTTAAAAATTAAAAGAAAATTGTTTTAATTTAATTATTTTAAAAAATAAAGATTTTTTTCTTTAAAATTTAAGTATTTTTAAAAATTCCAAAGAAATCGTTCGCAAGAATTTATTTTCATAATTATAATAAAATGCTTTTGCAAAATTCGATTATTTTTAGAAAAAACCAAAATTTTTCACAGAAATTCAATTCTTTTAAAACATTTTAATAAATTATATTAAAATTTCAATTATTTTTAATAAACTTCTGCAGAAATTGCTCAAAAAATGCAATTATTCTTAAGAATTTAATTTTATTTTCTCAAAAAAAAATCAATTATTTAAATAAACATTTTTTCAATTCTTTGGAAAAATGAAAAAGAAAATATAAATATTTGAATTTATCAGAGGAATTAAATTTCTTTTTTCAAAGTGAAACTAAAATTGAATTAATGAAATTCTTTGAAAGATATTAATGATTTTAAATACGTATCTTTTAAATAAGTTTGAAACAATTCAATTATTCTTTTACTTTGTAATAAAATTCTTCTCAAGAATTCAATAATTTACATAAATAATTTTTCGAAAGAATTCAATTATTTCGTCATAAATAAATTTTTATTTTTTTTTATATTTTTTTATTTATTTTTTTTTAAATAGCTTCTTTGATATTCAATTTTTTAAAGAAAAATTTAATAAAATGTGACACAGACTGTAAATTATTTTCAAAAAATTTTATTAAAATTCTTTAAAAATAAAATAAAATCAAAAAATAAAATGTAATTGTTTTTAAAAACTTTTTGCAAATATCTCCAAACAAAATTTAATTATTTGAAAAATTTGTTGTAATAGTCTTCGTAAAAGTTCAATTGGTAAAATTTACCATATTACCCCAGAATCTTTTTTTACAATTATAGTTTTAGGAACAGAGGAAAGAAAAAAAATAATCAAGAATTTCGAAAAAGAAAAATTTTCGGATTAGACCAGCTTAACTGTGTTAAAAAAATTGTATTGATTTTCTGAATTGGCAAAACTTTTATGAAAATCGGTGGTTCACAAAAAAACAAAGAAACACTTTCAACCTTTTTTTGAAATTTTAAATTGTTATTGTTTTTGCATTAACAAAATAATACAAAATTAAATAAAAATTAATAACTCAAAGGCCGTTTACTCAATGAAACTTACACTGATTACACAAAATTGTCCACTTTTTAAAAATATTTGCAAGATTGTAAATTCAAAAATTACATATTTAATAATATTTTTATAAACAATTTCAATTATTTATGTGTTCTACCACTCCAATTAAAATGAAACTCATGGGAAGTGTACTCAGTAGTCTCTTCTTGAAGCTCCAAAAAAAATTTTTTGATATTTTCAATTTGGAATGTAGATAACGAATTTGTTATTAAAAAGTGCGCCAACTCCACAGAGGGAGAAAGTTAATTGTCATGGAAAATTGAGTTTAGAGGTTACAAATATTATTTGTTTTTAATAATTTTTTTTTAAATGAAAATTTATAATATTGAGCAACGATCTGTTCAAATCTGATATCTTAGCTTAAAAAAATATTAATGCTACACATTTGTTAATTAATATTTAGTACATTTTTTCCCCATTGTTCATATAGATTGTTAAAAAAAATATTTTTAAGTTTTCGAAATTCTGCCGCCACAGATCGATTCTCAATTTTATAAATTTTCATTAAAAAAAAAAATTATAAAAAACAAATAATATTTGTAACTTCTTCAATGAATTTTCCATGACAATCAACTTTTTCCCTCTGTGACTCAAAAGGTTAATAACAAATTCGTTATCTACTTTCCAAATTGAAAATTCCAAAAATTTTTTTTTGGAGCTTCAAGAAGAGACTACTGAGTACACTTCCTATGAGTTTCATTTTAATTGGAGGAGTAGAACACATAAATAATTGAATTTGTTTATAAAAATATTATTAGATATGTAATTTTTGAATTTACAATCTAGCGAATATTTTCTTACAAAAAGGGGAAAAATTTTGTGTAATCAGTGTAAGTTTCATTAAGTAAACGGCTTTTGAGTTATTAATTTTTTTTTAATTTTGTATTATTTTGTTAATGCAAAAACAATAACAAAAATTAAAAATTTCAAGTAACGGTTAAAAGTGTTTATGTTTTGTTTTGTTGTGAACTACCGATTTTCGTAAAAGTTTTAATATTTTAGAAAATTAATCAAAAAAATTTAAACACAGTTGCGCTGGTCTGACTTTTTTGGTTTTAAGTTTGATAAGTGTTCACTTTTACCCCGTGTGTGTCTTTTGACACCAAAAAGTGTTCACTTTTACCCCCATATGTGTCTTTTTACCCCCAAAAGGGTTCACTTTTACCTTACATGCGTCTTTTTGTTCCAAAAATGTTCACTTTTACCCCCATGTGTGTCTTTTTGCCCCAAAAGTGTTCACTTTTACCCCATGTGTGTCTTTTTGCCCCAAAAGTGTAATTTTCCGACTATTTGGACACACAACTTAACTACAGATATTTGTATATAATAAAGACGCATGTATATACACCACAAGTTGAAGAAAAGTGGGAATGAAGACGCAAGTGGATAATAAAGTTAGTTGTGCTGCAATAATAAAGAGCTTTCGGAAGCAGGAATTTTCGTGTTAAACGGGCAAGGGATTAACACTTTATTTGGGAAAATAAGTGTGTTGAGTGTCCGCGATTGGGATTTTTGCCTTAGTGTTGTGCACCATTTATATATAAACGTATATATACATATATGTAGAAGAGAAAAGATGTTATACAAAAAGCGCCGTCAATCGTTAGCAAGGTACAAATTTCGCCATTTGCCGCAATAAACCTTCGAACCCGCTTGTAACTTCTTCTTATGGGAGGCATGAGTAATCGCCTTGTTAGCCCTTATGGCCTATAGCGCGTACTCATACTCTCGGCAAAGATAAAAAAAAAAATAAAGAAAAAAAAACACTGCACGACACTATATATACACATGTGCCGATCGTACACACTTATATATATGTGTACAAATACAAAAATTATAAAAAGAAATCAAATAAATATAAACAAAAATTATTTGTCCCGTTTTTTGTAAATAAATAACTTTCCATTCATCTCCAATTTTTTCCTATTGTTTTTTATTATACAATTATTTATCGTTTATTATATAGATACAATTTTGTTTTTCTTTACAAATACTGTTATTTTGCATTTTTTATAAATTTTTTTCCTATTTTTTTACGAATCAATTCAAAGAAAATAGTGTTTTTGGGGTAAAATGACACATACTGGGGTAAAGTGAACCAGGTGGTAATTTTTCAACGATTTTATCTAATTACAATGGGACTAAATTTTCTATATAGAACATAGCTGGAAAATGAATAAGAAAACCGTAACTTTTTGGGGTAAGTTGACACATAGTGGGGTAAAGTGTACCAGAGGTTAACTTATAAACAATTAAATAAACAAATTAAAAAATTGCCAACAATTGGCGTTGAAAAATAGTGTCTTTTTCCACTGACTTTTTTACACTTCTCTTAATAAATATTAGAGTTAAAAATTATCGACCAGAATTATTTAATAACTTGATAAACAATTGTTATAAACAAATTCCGAATTAACAACAAGTAAAGGCTTAAGTATTTTGCTATCTCTTTGACTATTTTTTCAATAAATTTTTTTTCATAAATTAACGAATCTTGAAACATTAATTTTTACATATTGATTTTTTTCAATAAAGTCATAAACAATTGTTGTAAACAAAGTGTATGGTAAACAAAGTGTATGTTAACAACAATTGAATATAAAAAACATTTTTTCTTTCAATATCATTTTCTTATTTAACTTTTTCTTTTTCTTATCTTGAAAGAGAAATTTAAATGTGACTATTCTATATTACATTCTTATTTTTTAACAAAGTTATAAACAATTCTTGTTAACAAATTATTTATTTATAATAACTGAAATTCTAGTTCAAAATTCGGTGTTTACAATTAAATTTAAAATTCAAGATATTAAACGCATAAAAAAGAGAAGAAGAAAAAATTATTTTTTACATGCACTATATATTAAAATTCAAATTATATATTCAAATGTTTTTATTTTGTTTACAACAATTGTTTATAACTTTATTAAAAAATTTGAATAGGTAAATTAAAGTTTCAAGATTCATTATTCCTATTATAGAATAAAAATAGTAAAGAAAAAAACCAAATCTTTACGCCCTAATTTGTTGTTAATTTGCAATTTGTTTATAACATTGTTTAGAACTAGCGTTTATAAAATTATAAATAATTGTGGTTAATAATTTTTTTCTCAAAAATTTATTAAAGGACAGTAAAGAAATCATCAGTGGAAAAAGGCACTATTTTTCAGCTTCAATTCTTGACGAATTCTTAATTTGTTTATAAATTTGTTTATAACATTGTTACAAAATAATGCTAATTAATTGTTATTATCAACATTCATTGCAATATTAAAATGTATAATAACACTAAGAAAAGAAATATTAAGAGAAAAACGATTCTTTTGATTCAATTGTTGTTATTTTGTTTAGAACAATTGTTTATAACTTTATCAGAAAATATTAATAGGTAAATCAAAGTTTCAAGATTCATTTTTTCCTAATCTGGTAGTAATGAAATGGTGAAAGCGAAAACTAAAGATTTACACCTTTATTTGTTGAGAATTTGGAATTTGTTTATAACAATTGTTTATAATTGTTATTTATTAAATCGTTAATTACTTATGTTCAATAATCTTTATATGAAAGATTCATTGAGGAAACAGTACATTAGTCATTAGTGAAAGAAAACACTATTTTTCAGCGTCAATTATTGACAAATTCCTAATTTGTTTATAGAATTGTTTATAAAATTGTTTATAGCATTGTTAAAAAATGAAGTTAAATCATTTTTGTTTCAAAGATTCATTAGGAGAACAGTAAAAAAGTGATCTGTAAAAGAAGACACTATTTTTCAGTGTCAATTGTTGTCAATATTTAATTTGTTTATAGAATTGTTTATAAAATTGTTTATAACAATGTTAAAAGATAAAGTTAAACAATTTTTTCCTAATTATTCATTAGGAGAACAGTAAAAAAGTCGTCTGTGAAAGAAGACACTATTTTCCAGCGTCAATTGTTGTCAATATTTAATTTGTTTATAGAATTGTTTATAAAATTGTTTATAACATTGTTAAAAGATAAAGTTAAACAATTTTTTCCCAATTATTCATTAGGAGAACAGTAAAAAAGTCATCTGTGAAAGAAGACACTATTTTCCAGCGTCAATTGCTGTTAATATTTAATTTGTTTATAGAATTGTTTATAAAATTGTTTATAGCATTGCTAAAAAATGAAGTTGAACCATTTTTGTTTCAAAGATTCATTTGAAGAACAGTAAGAAAAAGTCATTTGTGGTAAAAGACACTATTTGTCAGCTTTAATTGTTGACAAATTCCTAATTTGTTTATAGCATTGTTAAATAATAATAATAATTAAT
Organism: Leptopilina drosophilae; assembly: GCA_032873175.1. Taxonomy (NCBI): domain Eukaryota; kingdom Metazoa; phylum Arthropoda; class Insecta; order Hymenoptera; family Figitidae; genus Leptopilina; species Leptopilina drosophilae. Next base: position 37,186,130 of record CM065486.1, on the reverse strand, counting down.
TTTTATTGTTAACAACATTCTTTGCAAAATTAAAATTCAAGGTGTATATTAACCCTTCAATGAAGGATATTAGAAGAAAAACGATTCTTTTCATTCAATTATTGTTCTTTTGTTTAGAACAATTGTTTATAACTTCATTAAAAAATATTAAAAGATAAATTTTCAAGATTCATTTTCTAATTTTCTTATAATTTTCATTTTCTAATAATTTCTAATTTTCAAGATTCATTTATTCTAATATTGGAAAAAATAGTTAATGAGAAAACAAAATCGTTACACTTTTATTTGTTGCTAATTTGAAATTTGTTTATAACATTGTTGACTAATAATAATTAATTTTTATTGTTATCAACATTCTTTGCAAAATTAAAATTCAGGATGTATATTAACCCTTTAATTAAAAGTATATTAGAAGAAAAAACAGTTCTTTTCATTAAATTGTTGTTCTTTTGTTTACAACAATTGTTTAAAACTTTATTAAAAAATATTAAAAGGTAAATTAATGTTTCAAGATTCATTTATTTCTAATATTGGAAAAAATAGTTAATGGGAAAACAAAATCTTTACACTTTTATTTGTTGCTAATTTGAAATTTGTTTATAACAATTGTTTATAAAGTCGTTAAATAATAAAGTTAAACAATTTTTTAAAGATTTATTGGGAGAACAGTAAAGAAGTCATCAATGGAAGAAGACACTATTTTTCAGTGCGTCAATTGTTGACGATTTTTAATTTGTTTACAAATTTGTTTATATCATTGTTAAATATTGAAGTTAAAAAATTTTTTTCTCAAACATTCAATGGGGAAATTGTAGAAAAAGTCATTTGTGCTTAAAGGTGCTTTTGTGCTAAAATTTTCCAGCGTCCATTGTTGTCAATTTTTATTTTGTTTATAAATTTGTTTATAGCGTAGTTATAAAATGAAGTTAAATTAATTTTTTTTCAAAGATTCATTAGGAGAACAGTAAGAAAAAGTCTTTTTTGGTAAAAGACACTATTTGTCAGCTTTAATTGTTGAGAAATTCTTAATTTGTTTATAAATGCGTTTATAACATTGTTAACTAATTATTCTGTTAAACAATTTATATTTTCAAAAAATTTATTGCAAACATAAAAATGAGTGCTTTAGTGAATCAAGCAAATTTTTTTTACCATTTTCCTGTCATCAAAAAAAAAAAACAATTTGTTTATAAAAATTCTGAAAAAAAAATTTTATTGAAAAAACAATAATTTAGTTGGCATTCAAAAGAAAACTAATTAGAAGGATAATCTTTGTATAGGAAAAATTCACTTTTTAAATTTAATTTTTGTCACAATGTGCAGAATTATTTTTCTGTTTATCCATTCTCTTCTGTTCCTCAAAAACATTTATTTCTTTTTCACAAACAAAAATAATAAAAAAAAAAAAAAAAAAACCAACACTCACCCGCAGTAACGTATAGAGAAATGTTGGCACGCACACAAGCGCGTGCCGCCTCCATAAATAAGCTTCGTTAAAAGAAGTCGAAACTTGCGATGGCTCCTCGCTTGAATTTCTTCTGTCGAAGTTATCTTCCACGAAGGAACTTCAGGTCCTTATCCTGTTTCAATTTTTTTTTTTTCAAATTTTTTTCTTGTTTAGCTTCTCTCTCTTTTTTTCTCTCTCTCCCTCTCTTTCTCTCTCTCATTCTCTCTTTTTCTTTCTCCTTCTCTCTTTCTCTCTCTCATTCTCTCTTTTTCTCTCTCCTTCTCTCTTTCTCTCTCTCCCTCTCTCTTTTTCTCTCTTTTCCTGTAATCGAGAATCACGCAAACGCGTTTTGCGAGTACACGTGTATTATATTGACCAACAGCAAAGGTCGTATCTGCAAGGAGGTGGGGTGGGGGGTGCGGGCAAAAGGGAGGGGGGAGATGCAAAAAAAAAAAAAAAAGAAGGGAGAAGTCGCGTGGCCCCATATCTTTAAGGAGAGAAAACCAAGGGGGGTCTTTAGACGGACAATGAATGGAGACTAACACTGTTTTATCATGTAGCCAATTAATAACTATCTTCCTTTACCCCCTCTCCTTCCCCTTTTCCCCCCACCCACCCAATTTCTTACTCTCCCGTCTCCCCCTTAATCGCAACTTTTGCTTCAATGTTCTTCGTCTTTCCAAGATATCGTCTCTTTGCAAATAGATCTTTCCATGTAGATAATACACTACTATGTATACGTGCTGATATCATGCCAAGAATATATGTAAACAAAGATTCTTAGATGTACAAAGAGAAGAGAGAAGAAGAGAGAGAGAGAGAGAGAGACACTGTTTACATATTTTATGCAATTAAATTTAATCTCCTTGATTTAATAACAAAATTCCCGAAAAGTTTGCTTCTATAAATAAATTTAATGGAGGGGAAAATTTGATTTTAAATGCGAGTGACAGTTTACCCCGTTGGCATGTGTCATATTACCCCCAGTAGTCTTACATTTACTTTTTTTCGTAAATTAAATTTTAGGCAACTATATACTTTTAGGTAGAGATAAAAAATGAAAAAGACAACACTTTCGTTCCGATTTCGATCAATTTTTAAATGTTCCATTTTACCCCGTTGCCATGTGTCATATTACCCCTAGTGGTCTTACATTTACTTTTTCTTCGTAAATTAAATTTTAGGCAACTTTATACTTTCAGGTAGAAATAAAAAATGGAAAAACCAACACCTACGTTCCGATTAAGATCAATTTTCAGATGTTCAATTTTACCCCGTTGGCATGTGTCATATTACCCCTAGTGGTCTTACATTTACTTTTTTTTCGTAAATTAAATTTTAGGCAACTTTACACTTTTTTCCTTCGTAAATTAAATTTTAGACTACTACATAATTTCAGGTAGAAATAAAAAATGAAAAAAGCAACACTTTCATTCCGATTTCGATTAATTTTCAAATGTTCAATTTTACCCCGTTGGCATGTGTAGACTACCCCCAGTAGTCTTACATTTACTTTTTATCGTAAATTAAATTTTAGGCAACTATATACTTTTAGGTAGAGATAAAAAATGAAAAAGACAACACTTTCGTTCCAATTTCGATCAATTTTCAAATGTTCCATTTTACCCCGTTGGAATGTGTCATATTACCCCTAGTGGTCTTACATTTACTTTTTCTTCGTAAATTAAATTTTAGGCAACTTTATACTTTCAGGTAGAAATAAAAAATGAAAAAAGCAACACTTTCGTTCCGATTTCGATCAATTTTAAAATGTTTAATTTTACCCCGTTGGCATGTGTCATATTACCCCAGTGCTCTTGTTTTTCTTCCTGAATTCTATCTCTACTTTGAATGTAGTGGAAAATTTTGATTTAAAGTGCAAGTGACATTTTACCCCGTTGTCCTGTGTCATATTACCCCAGTAGTACTATTTTTACTTTTCCTTCGTTAATTAAATTTTGAGCAGTAAGCAGTACTGCTAATATTACAATTTTAAGCACTACTTTCAGGTAGAAATAGAAATTGGAAAAAAAACAACACTTACGTTTTGATTTCAATGAATTTCCAGATGTTCAATTTTACCCCGGATTTTACCTCTATTCCTCTCCTTCTTTTCGGTATAGTTATTAAAAATTCAAAAGTAGTTATTTACAAAAGTATTGCAATTTGAGAAAAATTAACATTTTCTAAGGCAGGGGAAAAGTAAATCAAAAAGGCAAAGTGTAAAAAAAATGTTCCGTTTTACCCCATTTGTTGTATTTTTTGGCTTACTTTACCCCGTGTCGTAAAACTCTATCCTTGACAATTGAAATTTTTTATCAATAAAATTATACAGGGTGCGAACTGCGAAATCAATTTCCCGTAAAGTAGAAATTGCGTTTCTACCCCCTTATGTGTCACATTACCCCAATTTTTTTCATTACTTCTTTATCTACTTTATCTGGAGTGTTAAAAATTCGAAAAAATTGCGAATAATTCCCAAAATACGTAAATATGTAAACAATTTCCAACTTCAGGTCAATTGACGAATAAAATTACGTTTTTACCCCCTTATGTGTCACATTACCCCAATTTTTTTCACATCTTTTTTATCTACTTTATCTGGAGTGTTAAAAATTCGAAAAAATTGCGAATAATTCCCAAAATACGTAAACATGTAAATACTTTACAAAATTTTAGGTCAATAGACGAAGCAAAATTACGGTTTTACCCCCTTATGTGTCACATTACCCCAATTTTTTCACTACTTCTTCTTACCTACTTTTTTGATGTGTTAAAAATACGAGAAAATTACGAGTAATTCCCAAAATACGTAAATATGTAAACAATTGCCAACTTCAGGTCAATTGACGAAGCAAATTACGTTTTTACCCCCTTATGTGTCACATTACCCCAATTTTTTTCACTTCTTCTTTATCTACTTCATCTGGAGTGTTAAAAATTCGAAAAAATTGCGAATAATTCCCAAAATACGTAAACATGTAAATAATTTTCAAATTTATGTCAATAGACGAAGCAAAGTGATAAAATTTTGATTTACATGTCAAAATAATTTTTATTGAGTTTTTCGTCGAGGCGGACGAAAGAGTCAATTTAGGTCAAAATTCACAAATTATGTGACAATTAGGAAACAATAATGAGACTGAAAGAAATATAAAAGTAGCTGAAAATTTTTTTTTTTGATTTTTGAATTTTGATTGCAAAAATTAATGTACATTATTACCCCATCATGGGGCTAATTCGCAAATTATGAGACAATTAGGAAACAATAATGAGACTGAAAAAAATATAAAAGTAGCTGAAATTTTTTTTTTGATTTTTGAATTTTGATTGAAAAAATTAATGTACATTATTACCCCAGCATAGGGGTAATTCGCAAATTATGAGACAATTAGAAATCAATATTGAGACTGAAAAAAATATAAAAGTAGCAGTAAATTTTATTTTTATTTTTGAATTTTGATCGAAAAGGTTAATGTACACTATTACCCCATCATGGGGTATTACTACCAAAAATTCGATTCTTTTAACTAAAACTCCAAATATTATCTATGAATAAATAAAATTAATGTTACAAATTTTTTTAAATTAAAAATTGTAATTATAATTTTAAAATTGAAAATTAAAATTTATGTCTAAAATTAAAATTTATTTTTAAAGTTAAAAATTAAAATTAATGTTTAAAAATTAAGAAACGATTTTTCAAAAGAAAAATTATTTCTGTTACAGTTGGACCTTGCTAGGAAAATTTCTTGGGACCTTTCTCACACAAATGGAGAGGAGATATTCGGCAGCTGCGCCAATACCCGTCGTCATCCCGCGTGTGAATGTGCATATTAATACTTAGAACTAACATTTACTATATACATAAATATATATACATGTTAAATCTACTATTAAAGGCTGTAGCAAGTGGGTTATTATGATTAAGACACTATTTTATGTAACTTCGATTTTTGTTATTTCACTCTTTAATATCTCCCATTTTCCCTCAGATATAAAAAATATTTTTTTACTTTTCTCTTTCATTTTTTTTTGTTATGTGACACATTACCCCGATTCTCTATTTTTTAGCCTAGCACTACTTTTCATTTATAACACAATTTTAGAAACATTAAAATAATTATTTCAAGTTCAGAAAAACATTTTTTAAATTTTATGCATGTGTCATATTACCCCATATCGACCGTTATCGATTATTCTGAACAATTTTAAGGCCCTAAAAACAAATGTTTATTATTATAATAGAAATTATTTATTTGAATTCAAATCTTTAAAACGGGATGAAAAAATTAAAGGGGGACGAAAAATAGATTTTAAAATTGGAATAGGTTACTATTACCCCATGTCACACTTCACCCCGATTCTTTTCTCTCTATCCAAGAATTTAATGTAGAAAACCCGGTTTATTAAAATATGTTTATAAATTCGAGAAAAAATTCTCCTTTCGATAATGTGTCATATTACCCCGAATTTATATCCTATTTTTGTGGCTTTAATATCAGTTTCACCCTTTGCAATACTTTTTAAATACAAAAACCTTTTTTTTCTTAATCAAAAATTTCATTTCGAAAAAGTCTGAACTTTTAAAAAATTCACAAATTCGAGAAAAACAATTTTTCTCCCCAATATGTCATATTACCCCGAAGTTACGTTAAATTTTTTTTCTCCCGTTTAAAAATGATTTTTGGTTATTTATTTTAATTTTTGTTATTTTTAACTAAAAATAAATAAGTAAATTATATCATTTCTCCATTTGTGTAAAATATTTTCAAAAAATTCCGACTTGATATTCACGTGACCTATTTTACCCCGTATTTTTTTTTGTCTTTTTCTACTCAAATGTAAATTACCAAAAATATTAGTAAAATCACATGTTTCAATTCACTTCAACTTTTTATCTTTTCCTCTGTTTTTGCCTTTAACAGAATTATTCTTCAACTTTACACAATGTGACACTTTACCCCATATGCAGACTTAACCATCATTATTGCTTCTTAATCAAAAAATTAATTTTGAAAAATGATTATAAATTATAACAAAGAAAATTAGTTAATAAATTTAAGTTAAAAATTTAAAACTCTATGAACTCTATGAACTCTATTGTGTGTCATATTACCCCGAATCTTTATGTTTTGATGTTTAAAAATTTACTTGTGAACCTTGTGAAAATTTACCCCTAAACACCCCCCCCCACCTAATCCTAATAATTTCTTAATTTGAAACATTAAAAAGAAATTTATGATTTTTACCTTCAAGAGCACTTTTTTCAACTTTATACACAATGTGACACTTTACCCCATGTGACACTTAAAATTGATTATTTCTTTTTAATCAAGTAATTAAGTTGAAAAAATGATAACAAATTGTTTAAAATAAAATCAGTTAATAAATTTGAATAGAAAACTTGAAACTTCAAAATTTTAATTATGTGTCATATTACCCCGAAACTTTAAGCTTCGCTGTTTAAACATTTTTTTACTATAATTATTTCTGTATTTTGAAACATGAATTAAAATTTACGACTGTTACCCTCAATAGCACTATTTTTCAACTTTATGCACAATGTGACACTTTACCCCATGTGACACTTTACATTAATTATTTCTTTTGAATCAGAAAATTATGTTGAAAAAATGATAAAAAATTATTTAAAATAAAATTAGTTAATAAATTTGAATAAAAAACCTGCAACTCTAAAATTTAATTTTTAGAGTGTCACAATTTTTAATTGTGTGTCATATTACCCCGAATATTTAATCTTCGCTGTTTAAAAATTTTTTTACAATAATTTTTTTTCTATTTTGGAATATAAATAAAAATTTACGATTGTAACCCTCAAGAGCACTTTTTTCCAACTTTATTCACAATGTGACACTTTACCCCATGAGACACTTTACCCTGATTATTTCTTCTTAATCAAGAAATTAAAATAAACGTTTGAAAAATAATTATAAATTATATAAAAGAAAATTTGTTAATAAATTTGAGTAATAAATTTAAAATATAACGATTTTAATTGTGTGTCATATTACCCCACATTTTTTTTCAAGTTTCGCTATTTAAAAATTTATTTTTTCCACATTATTTCTCTATTTTCAAAAATACATATAAAAATTGAAATTTACGATTTATTTATTACCTGTGTGTTATTAAAAAGTTTTTCAATTTGATATTCACGTAAACGAGTTTGACTATGGGTCGTCGCTTTAAAACAATAAATTTAAAATACGACTCACACGACACAGCGCGCGAGAAGGATTTATAAAAGTTTCAAGAGTCTACAAAAAAAAAAAAAAAAGTTTTGCGTTATAAGGTGGGAGAGATGATTGCTCGTAAAGTCGTCGACAATATGCACCATCTGCTATGCGAAATTAACGAAAGGGTTTTCTTTTTCAACTCATTTGTCCCCCTTATTATTATTTTTTTCTCCTTTTCTTTTTTTTTTATTTTAAACAGATCTTGTCGACCAAGTTAATTTATAGACACGTTTCTTCCTTCTTTCGCCTTGTAATAAAGTTTTTAAATTAAAAATTCTTTTTCTCTTATTCGTTTTTTTTTGTAATTTTCATATATAACATCTTTCATCAAGTAGGAGGAAGAAAAAATGACTAATGAAAAAGATATTTTTTTTTATGATTCTTCGCCTGCTGAGACAATATGAAGACATGTAAGTATAATATCAAATTTTTATGAAAATTTTAATTTCTCTTAATGATGAGTCAATAATATGAAAAGAGTTTAAAAAAAAGTTGAAAATGTTGGAAATGCTGAAATCGTAAATGAAAAAAATTGCGATAAAAATTAGTCTGTTCCATTTTACCCCGTTTGTTCATTTTTGACCCTTGTGGAAATTTATCCTTAAAAAAGCCCCCCCCCTTTAATTGGTTTAAAAATAAGTTAGAAATGAAAAAAATTATAAAAGTGAAATTGTGTTCCATTTTACCCCATTTGTTCATTTTGGCCCCCTTGTGAAAATTTTCCCCTAAAAAAGTCTCCCCCCCTCTAATTGGTTTTTAAAAAAGTCCTAAATTAAAAAAAATAGTAAATATAAAATCGTGTTCAATTTTACCCCATTTGTACACTATTACCCCTAGGTTACCTAGGTCGTTTTTAAACTTACCTCTAAAATATCCCCACTCCCTAATTTGTTTTGTGAAATTAAATAAAAAAACAAAAACGAACAAATTGAAAATAAATATTAAAATTAGAATTATTATTTCGAATGTACCAGTTTACCCCACTATTTTAATTTTAATCCGTTATGTTCGAATTTATCCCAAATTTACATAATTTTATGTGATTATTTTATGTGATTCAATTTAAAAAAATGTATTTTTTACACTTTTATTTTTAATGTATTATTGAAAAATCTTTTAATTTTGATATTTACGTAACTAACCCCGTGTGCACTTTTACCCCAAAAGGGCAAAAATGAATTGCTTTTTCCAAAGTTGCTTCTCCCTTTTTTCTATATTTACATTTGAATTACAAAAGTTTTCGTAAAATGGTCACGTGTCTAAATTTACCCTAGGTTTGTATTGTTACCCGTGTGTTCACTTTTACCCCGAAAAATGCTATTTATTTAGAAAAAGAGGTAAAATACCTTTTGAAATCTTTTTATTTGTCAATTTTACTCTTTGAAATGAGTAAAAAAATTCAAAAATGAAATTTTATTCCAGCAAAACGAAAATCGTTACACTTGGGGTAAAGTGGTGTTTTTTAGCAATATGTGTTTTACATTTAAAAAAATCATTCCGGAACATTAAAAATGACTTGCAGGAATAATTTAGAGCTAACAGCAATGTATTTTCTCGATTTGAAAATAGTTTTTTTTTGGAAAATTTATAATAAAATTTTATTTATGGAAAATGGACAATTTTATCCTTGGGGTAAAGTGGTACTTTAAGGAAACATTATTGTTTGGAATGAAAAACTAGTTTATAGAAATATTTTTTCCTCTATTATTTATTAGTAACTTTTTTCCAAAAACTTCTTTTTCTGAAAGAATAAAATTATTTTCAGAAGCATTGACAATGTTAACACTTTTGGGGTAAAGTGGTACTTTTCAGAGAAAATTCTCCTTTTAATATCAATTAATTTCGGTAACAGTGGAAAGAATAACGTAAATAAAAATTTTTTTCTGTAAAAGTCACAATTTTAAGGGTGAAAGTACATGTGGGATAAAATAATACAACTGGGGTAAAGTGGTACTTTAAAGAAAAATATTTGTCTCGAATCAAAAACCTAGTTTTATACAAATATTTCTTTACCTCATGTTTATTAATAACTTTTTTCACAAAAACTTTTTTTTTTCTGAAAGAATAAAATTATTTTCAGAAGTGTTGACAATCTTGGCACTTTTGGGGTAATGTGGTACTTTTCAGAAAAAAATTCTACTTTTAACATCGATTAATTTCGGTAACAGTGGAAAGAATAAACAACAATTAAATTAAACAAATTTTTTTTCGGTAAAAGTCACAATTTAATGGGTACAATTACATGTGGCGTAAAATAACACAAGTGGGGTAAAGTGGTACTTTAAAGAAAAATGTTTGTCTACAATCAAAAACCTAATTTTATACAAATAATTCTTCACATTCTATTTATTCGTAACTTTTTTCCAAAAAAATTGTTTTCCTGTTGTTTTCCTGAAAGAATAAAATTATTTTTAAAAGTATTGACAATCTTGGCACTTTTGGGGTAATGTGGTACTTTTCAGAAAAAAATTCTACTTTTAACATCAATGAATTTCGGTAACAGTGTATGAATAAAGAACAATTAAATTAAACAAAAAATTTTTTCCGTAAAAGTCACAATTTTAGGGGTGAAAGTACACGTGGCGTAAAATAACACAAGTGGGGTAAAGTGGTACTTTAAAGGAAAATATATATCTCGAATTAAAAACTAGTTTACAAATATTTCTTCACATCATATTTATTCCTAACTTTTCTCCAAAGACTTGTTTATAGCCTAAAGGACTACAATTATTTGCAGAACTATATTCCAAAATCTTGACACTTTTGGGGTAAAGTGACACTTTTCAAAAAAATGTTCTGGAATCAATGTCAACTTCTTCTGATTTGTTTCCAACCTTGTTCTACAATGAAAAACAAGATTAAGAAATTAAATTTCATTCCAAAAAATAGAAAATATTTACCCTAGGGGTAAAGTGGTAATTTTCAAAAATTACTTTCTGCTGAATTGAAAATCGATTTAAAAAAATTTGATCTTTTTAAGTCATTATAATTTAGTTTGTTAGAGAAAATCAGGAAAAATTCATTCGGCCACTGGAAGAGTAGTGGGGGGTGATTTTGACCTTCCCCTACTCCGACTCTAGTAGCCTTAACCCTATTTAGCATTCAATTTACCATTTTCGTTGTTTTTTTAGTGGGAAAAAAATTTTTTTTCTTACAATAATTTTGTCTTTTTCTTTAAAAAGGAAAAATAATTGTTGATAAGTTTTTTTTAAACTTTACTTTGACAATTTTAAATAACTAAACTAATGAACTTTTAATTTTTTTTGCAAAAGGGTTTTTTTCAGGAACTTTCTGTTTTTCCTTTTTGGTGTTTAGCGATTGGATGGATTTCAAACATGAGTGTTGGGAATGTTACGAAGCGTGATTCTCGTCTCGTTGTCACCCTCGTATTCGGAGCTTTGGTAACCGAACCTCGTCCTCACACCCTCGTTTTGTATGTGGATGTGTGCCCAGGTCTCTCTCTCTCTCTCTCTCTCTCTCTCTCTCTCTCGACGTTATACCCCTTTGCGCAATCTAAACCAAGCCTCTGATCTACCATAAAGTCATTTCATAACCCATCCCGAGGGTTAACTATCCTCCCCCCTTCACCCCTCCTTTCGACTACCCCCCAAGTACCAAATCCCGAGTTAAACGTGACTCGACCGGTCTCGCAAACTCGTCACGGTAAATCCCTCTAACTCACCCTCTCCATCTCTCTCTCATATTCCATGAAAACTGCATTCAAGAAATCGATAATATTTCACTACTTTCAATTTATTCAGAGCTAAACTGAATTTTCTTTTTCATTCGGAAACAAAAAGAAGTTTTTTTTGTTGGTTCTAGTTTTAATAGCAGTTAATTCAAGGCAAAAAGGTAGGAAAATTTTTTTTTAATGCAAAGTCGAATTTTAAGGGGTAAATGTACACATGGGGTAAAATAGCACAGCTGGGGTAATGTGGCACTTGTGTAAATTCTTTTTTCGACAGCAATTAAATCAGATAATAAGAAATGTGTAAAAAAGTAATGAGTAAAAAATTTTTTTTCTGCAAAAAACATATGTTTGGGGTAAAAGTGCACACGGGGTAAAATAACACAGCTGGGTAATTTAATACTTTTGCTAATTCTACTTTCAACAGCAATTAATATATAGGTAACCGTGTGAAGAAATCAATGTTTAAAAAAAATTTTTTTTCGGAAAAAGGGACAATGTTTGGGGTAAAAGTGCACACGGGGTGAAATAACACAGTTGGGGTAATTTAACACTTGTTAATTCTACTTTCAATAGCAATTCATAAAGGTAACCGTGTGTGAGAAAAGAAAGTATGTAAAAAATCCATTTTCTACAAAGCTTGAGGAGAAAGATAAAAAGGTAAAAAGGTTTCAGGAAAACTGTCGGGGTAAAAGTACAAATAGGGTAATTTAACACTTTTGTTAATTCTACTTTCAACTTTCAAGCAATTAATTAAGAATCAATTAATATATAGGTAACCGTGTGGAAAAATCAAAGTGTAAAAATTCCTTTTTTTCGGAAAAAGGACATTTTTTGGGGTAAAAGTGCACACGGGGTAGAATAACACAGCAGGGGTGATTTAACACTTATATTGATTCCACTTTCCACAGCAATTAATAAAGGTAACCGTGTGGGAAAAAATCAATCTTTTTTTTTACAAAACTTCGGAAAAAGGTACATTTGATGGGGTAATAATGCACACGGTGTAAAATAACACAATTGAGTAATACACAACTTTTCTTAATTCTACTTTTCACATCAGTTAATTTAGATAACAATGTAAAGAACAGCGCAAAAAACGCTTTATTTTCGAAAAAATCCAAATTTAAGGGGTAAAAGTACATATGGGGGAAAATAATCCAAGTGGTAAAGTATTCAGCTTTCGCCAGTTCTACTTTTGCGTTTTTAATAGAAAGTAATGAAGACAAGCGCTTCTAGAAAACAATATATTTAAAAAAAAAAATTTTTTTCTGAAAAAGTCACAATTTTTGTTGGGGTAAACTTCCACAAGGGGTAAAATAGGGAAAATAACGACAAACGAGGTTATTTAAAATATTTGTTAATTCCACTTTTAACGGCATATAATTTATGTAACAATGTAAAGAACAGCGTAAAAAATGCTTTATTTCCGAAAAAGTTACAATTTTCAAGAAGTAAAAGTACATATGGGGTAAAATGACAAAAGTGATGTATTATTCAGTGTTTGTTATTTCTTCATTTAAGTTTGTAACAGAAAGTAATTCAGATAAGAGTTTTTAAGAAAATAATATGTTAAAAAACATTTCTTCGGAAAAAGGCAGAATTTTTGGGGTAAACTTACATACGGGGTAAAATATGCAAAGTAACACAAGTGAGGTTAACTTTTGTTATTTTCCCTCTTAACAGCAATTAATGTAGCCAAAGGAGTAAGTAAACAAAAATATTTTTAAATAAAATTTGTACAATGGTACATTATTGGGGGTAAAAGTACAGATGGGGTAAAATAACACAGCTGGGGTGATTCAAAACTTTTTGCAAATTGTACTTTTAACAGCAATTAATTCAGGTAACACTGTAAAAAATAATGTATAAAAACTTTTCTTTGAAAAAGTAAATAAAAATAACATTTTTAGCTGATAATTCTACTTTTAACAGTAATTTATTTAGACAACAGTGTAAAAAAACAATGTAAGAAACCTTTTTTCCCATAAATGTCACAATTCTTGGGGTAAAAATTCACAAGGGGGAAAATAACACAAGAAGGGTTCAATCCTTTGTTAATTCGACTATTTATATAAACAAATTTAGATAACGGTGCAAAAAAGTGATTTTTTGTGCTAAAATAGAATTTTTAGGGGTAAAAGTACACATGGGGTAAAATAACACGTGGATAATTTTACAATTTTTTTTTGTTGACAACTTTGTTCCTTAATTTTCTTAAGGAACAAAGTTGTCAACAAAAAAAATTGTAAAATTATCCACGTGTTATTTTACCCCATGTGTACTTTTACCCCTAAAAATGCTATTTTAGCACCAAAAAATTATTTTTCTGCACCGTTATCTAATGATACTTTTTTTTTCAAAAGTATCATCTAAAGTATCTACCAAAGTACCAAAATAAAAATCATAAAATATCAGTAAAATATAATTTCGAAATGCGAAATAATAGAAAATCTTGCCTCTATCGGGGTAAAGTGGTAAATAGCAATATATTTCTCAAATCAAAAGTTAATTTCTTAAAAAAAAGCTTTTTGTTTTGCCTCTAACTTTGATCTGCAAAAAACATACACAAAATTGTAATAAAATTTAATTCCAGAATAAATGGAAAATCTAGACACTTTGTGTGGGGTAAAGTGGTACTTTTTCAGCAATATCTTAATTTCTCTAATTACACATTAGTTTCGTAAATTTTGTTTTGTTTCACTAAAAAATTTTCTTCTACAATGAATTATTAGAATTTATCAAAAAAATTTCATTCTAGAAATATTGAAATCTTTACACTTTGGGGTAAAGCGGTACTTTTCCTTACATGTAATAAAGAGAATTTGTTATAAAAATTTTTTTCGGAATAATACAGAATATTTGGATACATTGCAGTGTTTTTTCCCCTGTCGATCAAATTTGGCAACAACAAATATAAAAAATTGCAAAGAATTAATTTTTCACTCCAGAAATATATGTTGCTGAAAAGTACCACTTTACCCCTTATTACTACTTTTATTATTCTGGTAGGAATCTCTATAGGTAAATTTGGGTTTATTCTCCTTGAATTAGTGTTTTAGCGAAGAAAAACTATGAAAAGAAAAACATTGAGAAATTTATCTCGAATTCGAGACAAATGACTAATTACCACTTTGCCCCAATGGGGGGAAAGGGGTAAATTGTCAATTTTCTTAAAAAACACTTTTCGTCTATGCACCAACTTCGAGGCACCTTGATATTTTCAAATAAGGTCAAATTCCTGGAATAGTTTTTAATGTTTTAGAAAATTACGAAAAAAATACCATTTTACCCCAAAAGAAGTAAAAAATTGTCTTTTTTCTTCTTAAATTTTTGTATAAACTTTACAAAACAAAAAAAACAGAGTTGCCCCGATTTGAGCACCTCTTTTGTAATTCCAAAAGGCAAAAGGGAGACGTAGAGTAAATGGAGGGACAAGGGGGGAGGGAAGGGAAGGGCGCGGATGAAGCACTGACGCAGTGTATGTGTGTGTGTGTGTGAGTGGGGTAGGTGGTCGGTGGTATGCCCAGTAGCCAATTCCCGGCTCTGGGCTCAACTCGGCGGGTCCATTCATCGCGGAGCTCTACGTGACCGGTTTACCAATCCACCTCTTCCTCTGCACCACATCGTTCGCGTATCTATCTATAAACCGTTCTCCTCCCACCCCTTTCCCATCCTCTTCCATACCTACTATACCTAACCACCCTCACTCCCTTTCTCCCTCTCAACCGGTATACTACGACTTCTGTATCCGTGCACCAAACAACCCCCTAGGAGTCATATCGACCCAGTTGGAAAACTCACTGGTACTGCTTTTTCTGACTCTCACTCTCACCCCCCCCCTCCCCCGCACTCTTCTCCTCTTTCTTTCGAAAAATACTTATCATTTGTCTGGTAAAATAAAAAAAAAGAGAAAAAAATAATTGATTTGCAGCTTTTTTGCACTAGTGGGGTGATATTGACATATTACTATTTATTTATTTTGTTTTTTGCAACAGCCTTATTGTTATAAGGCTGCTGGAGGCACTTTTGGGGTAATATGGTAATATTGCCACTGACACTAGTGGGGGGTAATGGTACAATACTGCTAAAGACACTAGTGGGGTAATAGTGTAATTTTAATAACTGTGGGACTAATGAACTTGGGGTGTATCGATAATAAAGGCACTAGTGGGATAATAGTGTAATATTAGTAACTGAAACTAATGATCTTGGGGTGTAACGGTAATAAAGGCCCTACTGGGGTAATAGTGTAATAACTGTGAAACTAATGAACTTGGAGTGTATCGATAATAAAGGCACTAGTGGGGTAATAGTGTAATAACTGTGGAACTAATGAACTTGGATTGTATCGATAATAAAGGCACTAGTGGGGTAATAGTGTAATATTAGTAACTTTGAGACTAATGAATTTGAGTGGAACGTAATAAAGGCACTAGTGGAGTAATTTTCTCATTTAAACTACTGGGGTAATGCTGCAATATTACTAGTAGAACGAATAATAATAATAGTAATAATATTAATAGAGTGTACATGTGGGGTAATATTGTAATATTGCTACTGAAACTAGTGGGGTAATGGTACAATACTGCTAAAGGCACTATTGGGGTAATAGTGTAATTTTAATAACTGTGGGACTAATGAACTTGGGGTGTAACGGTAATAAAGGCACTATTGGGGTAATAGTGTAATATTAGTAACTGAAACTAATGATCTTGGGGTGTAACGGTAATAAAGACCCTAGTGGGGTAATATTGTAAAATTCCAACTGAAACTAATGAGGTAATAGTACAATACTACTAAAGGCACTAGTGGGGTAATAGTGTACTATTAATTACTGTGGAAGTAATGAGCATGGGGTGTAACGTTAATAAAGGCCCTAGTGAGGTAATGTTCCCATTAAAACTACTGGGGTAGTACTGCAATATTACGAGAAGAACTAATAATAATAATAATAGTAAAAATATTACTAGAGAATACCTATGGGGTAATATTCTAATATTCGTACAGAAACTGGTGGGGTAATATTGTAATATTCCTACTTAAACTACTAGGGTAATACTGCAATATAACGAGAAGAACTAATAATAATGATAATAATAATAATAATAATAATAATAATAATAATAATAATAATAATAATAGTAAAAATATTACTCGAGAATAACTGTGGGGTAATATTCTAATATTCGTACAGAAACTGGTGGGGTAATATTGTAATATACTAACTGAAACTAGTGGGGTAATATTGTAATATTCCTACTTAAACTACTAGGGTAATACTGCAATATTACTATATTTGAAGTAGTAATTACATTACTAGAGAATACCTGCGGGGTAATATTGTAATTTTCTTACTGAAACTACTGGGATAATACTAGAATACTACCATTAAATCTAGTGGGGTAATAGTGCAATATTAGTAGGAGAATTAATATAATTTCTGCGTTATATTATTACTAGATATACTTGTGGGGTAATATTGTAATATTCTTATTATAACTATTGGGGTAATATTGTAATATTCCTATTATAACTATTGGGGTAATATTGTAATTTTCCTATTATAACTATTGGGGTAATATTGTAATATTCCTATTATAACTATTGGGGTAATATTGTAATATTCCTATTTTAACTATTAGGGTAATATTGTAATATTCCTATTATAACTATTGGGGTAATATTTGTAAAAAATAAAATCGTGTACCAATTGAACTCTATTGTTCACTATTACCCCTAGGTGAAAAATTACCCCTAATATTTCATCATTTACTAATTTGTCTCGTGGAAATAATTACTAAACATAAAGCAACCAATTGATTGAAGTTAATATTAAAAATGGAATAATTATTTTATATGTACCAGTTTACCCCACTGTTTGAATTTGAATCTTTTTATGTTAAAATTTAGTGAAAATTTAGTGGATTTCATTCTATGTAAACTAATTTAAAATAAATACTTTTTAAAATTAATCAATTTTTTCATTCGTCATCGAGAATTCAATGTGGAAAGTACGTTTTAAATTATATTTACAAACACTATTTTTTCTTTATTGCCTTTTTGATTTTTTTTTTTTTTTTTAATAACAAGAACTTTGGAAAGAGCAGTTAAACAAGACAGACATATTGATTTCGCCATTTTTAATTTGAAAAATCTGACATTGAATTCGTAACCGCAGCGACCCCAAAAAACCTCGAGTAACGTGTTTCAGACGAATTCGTCAAGTTCTCAAAAAATTCGTCCGACATATTGGATCCGCCATTTTGAATTTTAAAAAACTGTCATCGAAATCGCAATCAGCGACCCCAAAAGCCATCGAGTACAAATTTTTAATTTTTTTAAATTGATCGGATTCACTTGAAAACCCCCGAGAAACGAGTTTTAAGTTGAGTTTTATGTTGCCCGGGGGTTTTTGGGGTCTCTTATTACGAATATGAAGGCAGTTTTTAAAAATTCAAAATGGCGGATCCAATATGGAGGACGACTTTTTTAAAACTTGACGAATTCGTCTGAAACTTGTTACTTTGTTGGGTTTTTTGGGTCGCTGATTACGAAATCGATGTCAGATTTTCAAAATTCAAAATGGCGGATCCAATATGGAGGACGACTTTTTTAAAACTTGACGAATTCGCCTGAAACTTGTTACTTGGGGGTTTTTTGGGTCGCTGATTGCGAATTCGATGTCAGATTTTCAAAATTCAAAATGGCGGATCCAATATGGCCGACGAATTTTTAAAAATTGATCGAATTGACTTGAAACTCGTTACTCGGGGGTTTTTCGAGTCGCTGATTGCGAATTCGATGTCAGTTTTTAAAAATTCAAAATGGCTGATCCAATATGGAGGACGACTTTTTTCAAAATCATTGAATGCGTTTGAAACTTGTTACTCGGGGGTTTTTGGGGTCGTCGATTACGAATTCGATGTCAGATTTTAAAAATTCAAAATGGCGGATCCAATATGGCCGACGAATTTTTAAAAATTGATCGAATTGACTTGAAACTCGTTACTCGGGGGTTTTTCGAGTCGCTGATTGCGAATTCGATGTCAGTTTTTAAAAATTCAAAATGGCTGATCCAATATGGTGGACGACTTTTTTCAAAATCATTGAATGCGTTTGAAACTTGTTACTCGGGGGTTTTTGGGGTCGTCGATTACGAATTCGATGTCAGATTTTAAAAATTCAAAATGGCGGATCCAATATGGCCGACGAATTTTTTAAAAATTGATCGAATTGACTTGAAACTCGTTACTCGGGGGTTTTTCGAGTCGCTGATTGCGAATCCAATGTCAGATTCAAAAAATTCAAAATGGCGGATCTAAAATGGCGAACACCTTTAACAAAGAAATAGAAATTGAACGTCGCAAGTGAAATTCAAAGAGAAGGTAACGGGTAAATAATAATAATTGCATTTGCATTTTTTCAAAACCATAGTATCGCAGCGAAATAATTTTGAATCTTGATGCTTTTTTTCCCGGTAATGTCATATGGGAATCAAATATAATGTTGTCGTCCGGTACTAAAGCACATTTTGATATATCTTTGTTTATGTATATATCTGTATATATCTGGGAAAATTGCCATAGGTGGTCATGACGATGAAACGGCTTATTCCTCAACAATAATCACAATATGTTCCCCTCTCCCACCTTTTCTCTCTCTCTCTCTCTCTCTCTATTGTGTGTACGTGTCTGTGGAAGAGGGCCGTATTGTTTTATAGCTATGACGATAACTTGACTGCACCAAAACTAAAGGGAGAGTGTGTGTACTCTTGAAGGGTGGGGGGGGGGGTGGAAATAGAAGGAAAATGGAGTGGGGGGAGATGGCTCAGAATTAAATGAAACAATGGCTCAGGGTGCAGTTAATGCATATTTCGTATATGTCTATATATCTACATGTACAGATATATATATTTGAGTGTATATTGTATAACCGCAAGGACCTCAAAAGTGTAACGCGGTAAATTTTAACTCCTCCATATTTAAACTATATATATGTATATACGTTTCGTGAGATAATACATTTAGACGAATAATAACGCAAAACATTGTCCATTTTCTCCGGAATGAACAATTTCTGAAATCGTATTATATTTCTAACTATATATTATATTTAATTAACTGGAAAAAAACTAATTTTCAAGAGTATTTTTAAATTTTTTGTTGCCATATTGGATCCACCATTTTTTATCTTCGAAAATTGTCATCGAATTCGTAATCAGCGACTCCAAAAACCCCCGAGTGATAAGTTTCCAACGAATTCAATGAATTTTTCAAAAAAATGTCCGCCATATTGGATCCACCATTTTTTATTTTCGAAAAACTGATGTCAAATTCGTTATCAGTGTCTCAGAAAAACTCTAGGTGTCGATTTTTCAGCTTATGCAAGAAATTTTTTATCAATTAAAAGGGAAAAGAAAATCAAATAAACTGGAATAGAAAGTGGATGCGATAGTGGAAAGGGAAGTGAAAATTATTGAAAGTGGAATGGGGAGTAAAAATTATTGAAGGTGGATAGGTAAGTGGAATAGGAAGTAAAAATGATTGAAAGTGGATAGAAAAGTGGAATGGGAAGTAAAAATTAATTAAAGCGGAAAATCAAAAATGCAAAAAAATAATTGAAGTCGAAGTGCAAGTAAAAGAGAAATGAAAGGGGAAAATTAATGGAAGTGGATTCGAAAGTGGATGTCTAATTGGAAAGAGAAGTGAAAATTAATTGAAGTGGAATTTATGTAATAGTAGAAAGGGAAGAGAAAATTAATTGAAATGGATTAAACACTGGAAGTGTATGAGGAAAGGAAAGTCAAAATTAATTGAAGTGGATTTAAAAGTGAAAGTGGAATATGAAGTAGAAATTAATTGAATTGAATTAAACAATGGAAAAGCAAAAACAGGAAAGGGAAAATTAATCGATGTGGATTTAAAAGTGAAAGTGGAATAGGAAGTGGAAATTAATTAAAGTGGAATCAAAAGTGAATATATAAGAGGAAAAGAAAGTGAAAATTATTGGAAGTGGATTTAACATTTTAAGTATAATACTAAAAAAGGAAGTGAAAATTAATTGAAGTGGATTTAATATTGGAAGTGATATTAACACGAGAAGTGACAATTAATTCAAGTGAATTCAAAAATGTAAGTGAAAGTGGAAAGATAAGAGAAAATAAATTAAAGTGGATTCAAAAATCAAAGTAAAAGTAGAAAAGGAAGTAAAAAATTAATGAAAGTGGATTCAATAGTGGAAATTAATTAAACCCGAACTAAAAGTGAAAGTGAAAGAGAAATGAAAACTGGAAATTAATTAAAGTGGATTCAAAAATAAGAGTGAAAGGGGAAAGGGTAAGGGAAGTAAAATCTGTGGATTTAATACTTTACGCATTTGTAGAAAGAAAAGAGAAAATTAATTGAAGTGGATTAAACAGTGAAAGTGCAAAAGCATAAGGAAAGTGAAAATTAATTGAAGTGTATTAAAAAGTGAAAGTGGAACATGAAGTAGAAATAATTTGAATTGGATTAAACAATTGAATAGCAAAAAAAGGAAAAGGAAAATTAATGGATGTGGATTCAAAAGTGAAAGTGGAACAGGAAGTTGAAATTAATTCAAGTGGAATCAAAAATGGATATATAAGTGGAAAGGAAAGTAAAAATTATTTGAAGTGGATTTAATATTTTAAGTATAATACTACAGAAGGTAGTGAAAATTAATTGAAGTGGATTCAATATTGGAAGTGATATTAACAGGACAAGTGACAATTAATTTAAGTGGATTCAAAAATGGAAGTGAAAGTAGAAAGATAAGAGAAAATAAATTAAAGTGCATTCAAAACTCAAAGTAAAAGCAGAAAACGAAGAAAAAAGTTAATGAAAGTGGATTCAATAGTGGAAATTAATTAAACCCGAACTAAAAGTAAAAGTGAAAGAGAAATGAAAACTGGAAATTAATTAAAGTGGATTCAAGAGTGAAAGTGAAACCGGAAGTAGAAATGAATTGAAGTGGAATTAAAAGTGGATGTCTAATGAAAAAAAAGTGAAAATTAATTGAAGTGGATTTAATATTTTAAGTAATAGTAGAAAGGGGAGTAAAAAATAATTAAGGTGGATTTAATATTCTAAATGATAGTGAGACGAGAAGTGACAATTCATTGAATTGGATTCAAAAATGGAAATGGAAAAGGAAGTGGAAATGAATTGAAGTGGATTTAATATTTTAAGTAATAGTAGATAGGGAAGTGAAAATTAATTGACGTGGATTTAATATTAGAAGTGATAGTAACACGAGAATTGAAAACTAATTAAAGTGGATTTAAAAATGTAAGTGGAAAGGAAAATGGAAATTAATAAAAGTGAATTCAAAAGTGGAAACTAATTAAATTTGAAGTAAAAGTAGAAGTACAAGACAAAAGGAAACTGCAAATTTGTTGTAGTGGATTCAAAAGTAAAAGTGGTAAGGGAAGTGAAAATAAATTAAAATTCAATAAAAAGTGGATATCTAGGAAAATTGTATCAATTTAGTTCCACTTTTTTCTGTTTGGAATTTCGTTCCTCATATGACGTCACTATTTGTCCTGTTCCAAAAATGGTTATGCAGTTGGAAAAAAATAATGGTTGGGGGAAATGGAAATGTGAGGTTTCTCTTTCGATAATTTTAATGGGCGGCTACAGATATTAATTTCTCGAATGATATGGTGTCTTTTGCATTGTATGCAGATGAAGAAGGCTGGGCGACAATGACTCTATATATATATATATATGTGATGGGTTTCTCTCCTCAGAGGCAACGGGGCCAAAGTTGCGTGTTTCTTTGGCTCGTGTCATTTCTTGAGGAAGAAAAAAATCACCTTCCAGACACTTAGGTACACACAAACACCCGGCATGTCCATATATTTACATCTCATCAAATACAATCTATAAATTGTCGCCAATTGACAGTTTTTGTTTTATACTTTCTACAGAATTCTTTTTCAAAATACTTTCAATCGTATTTTTCCTTTTTTTTGGGTTTTATTATACTTTTTGTTCCTTTTTCTGCTTTCTTTTATTAGTGGTTTAGTTTTAATATAAAAACAGCGTAAAAAACTGGTTAAGATATTCAAAAAATTGTTGTCCGCCATATTGGACCCGCCATTTTGAATTTTGAAAATCTAATAGCAAATTCGTAATCAGCGACCCCGAAAATTCCCGAGTAACAAGTTTCAAGCGAATTCGTCAAGTTTTGAAAAAGTCGTCCGCCATTTTGGTTCACTGATTACGAATATGAAGGCAGTTTTTAAAAATTCAAAATGGCTGATCCAATATGGCGGACGACTTTTTTCAAAATCATTGAATTCGATTGAAACTTGTTACTCGGGGGTTTTTGGGGTCGTCGATTACGAATTCGATGTCAGATTTTCAAAATTCAAAATGGCGGATCCAATATGGCGGACGACTTTTTCAAAACTTGGCGAATTCGCTTGAAACACGTCACTCGGGGGTTTTTGGGGTCGCTGATTACGAATTTGCTATTAGACTTTCAAAATTCAAAATGGCGGATCCAATATGGCGGACAACATTTTTAAAATTGACCCATTTCACTTAAAACTTATTTTCTCTCTGGTTTTCAGGGTCGCAGATTACGAGTTTAATGTCGGATTTTAAAAATTCAAAATGGCGGATTCAAAATGGCGGCCTTATTCTTAATAACTCAACGAATTTGCTTGTAACTTGTCACTCAGGGGTTTTTGGCATCGCTAATAATGAATTCGACGGTAGATTTTAAAAATTCAAAATGGCGGATTCAATATGGCAGGCGAATTTTTTAAAAATATCACCAATTCACATAAAACTCGTCTCTCGGGGGTTTTCGGGACTGCTGATTACGAATTAGTTGTCAGATTTAAAAAATTTTAAAATGGCGAATGACTTTCTTTGAAAAAATTTACCAAATTTACTTTAGTTCAGTTGATTTAAAGTTTAAGTTGGTCAGAAAAAAAATTATTTTCGTTACTTTGAAGTTAGATTTGATTTTCGTTATAGTTTTAAACAAAAATAACTTTAAAAAAAGGGGAAGAAAAAAGTAAAAGAGAGAAAGTAGAAAGTATAAGAAAGTAGAAAAAATTTTGAAGAGAGAGAGAGAGAGAGAGAGAGAGAGAGGGGGGGTGAAGGGAAGGGGTGGGGGTGAACGGAGATAAAATGATATTTTCGCTGATTATTATTCCACGCGGTGAATTTGAAAGAAAAGCCGTAAAACGCGAACAATGTTCACGATTCGCGGAAAAAATGGAGTTTTGCAATAGGGGAGTTTATATATATATATATATATATATATATATATATATAAAGGGGAGTGTGTTTTACGGTAGGTGGAGATGTACGCAGACGATATCAAATTTCTTGGTTAGACTTATTCTCTCTCTCTCTCTCTCTTTCTCTCTGTTTTCTTTTTTATTTTTCAAATGCGCTCCTCTATTTCTTTTCTTGATTCGCCTACCTTCCTCTCCCCTCCCCTTTTACACAACACCATGGAGTGTTAGGCGAATGGGTTCAAACCTATTTCAGAATCTCTCCCCGTGAGAGGTTCGTGGATACGACACGGGGTGTCTCGCGATTTATGCAAAATGGTACCGTAACTCCCGAGGGAGCTTCACTGCAAAGTCACCCCTCTTCTATTCTATTCTATATATATATTCACTATACAGATACGTGTCCTATATTGTATACGCATGTGTGTGTGTGTGTGTGTGTAAAGTAACATGCGCTGGAATTTTGCATTTTTATATTGATCACAACTAAACACGAAATATTTAAAAATTGGAGTAAAAATTATTTCATTCAATTAATTCGAAAAAATTGAAAAATACTTGTTTCTTAGATAGGAACTAGATTGAACCTTCCTTTAGAAACCAGAATGGAACTAGATTGGCGTTTTGTTCAAATTTGGCTGTAAAATGGATTGAAACTAGATTGAAACTACTTTTGAAATCAACTTTAACTAGCTTGGAATTTCTCTGGAACTAGATAGGTACTAGATTGGAACTTTCTTCGAAACCAGAATGGAACTAGATTGGCGTTTCGTTCAAATTTGGCTGTAAAATGGATTAAAACTAGATTGAAACTACTTTTAAAATCAACTTTAACTAGCTTGGAATTTCTCTGAAACTAGATAGGTACTAGATTGGAACTTTCTTCGAAACCAGAATGGAACTAGATTGGCGTTTCGTTCCAACTTGGCTGAAACTGGATTAGAACTAAATTGATATTACATTCGAAATAAACTGTAACTAGCTTGGAATTTCCCTGAAACTAGATAGATACTATATTGGAACTTTCTTCGAAACCAGAATGGAACTAGATTGACGTTTCGTTCCAACTTGGCTGAAACTGGATTAGAACTTACTTGATATTACATTCGAAATAAACTGTAACTAGCTTGGAATTTCCCTGAAACTAGATAGATACTATATTGGAACTTTTTTCGAAACCAGAATGGAACTAGATTGACGTTTCGTTCCAACTTGGCTGAAACTGGATTAGAACTAACTTGATATTACATTCGAAATAAATTGTAACTAGCTTGGAATTTCCCTGAAACTAGATTGGTAGTAGATTTTAACTTTCTTCAAATCCAAAGTTTAACTAGATTGGTACTTACTTCATATTATACTAGGTCTAAATTAAAACTACCTTCAAACTATTAAACTGTAACTATTTTCGAATTTCCTCTAAGCTAGACGGGTACTAGATTGGAACTTTCTTCAAAACTAGACTGGAACTAGAGTGGAACTTATTAAAAATTATACTGAGCCTAGATTGTAACTTTCTTCAAACTATACTAGACCTATATTGAAACTTGATAGTTACAAGATTGATTTTTTTTTCAAAACTGGAGTAAAACTAGATTTGAACTTACTTCAAATTATATTGGCACTAAATTGAAACTACTTGCAAACCAAACTGCAACTAGCAAGATATTATATAGGGACTAGATTGGAACTTACTTTAACTATACTGGAGCAAAATTCGAAATAAATAGTTACTGTATATAAACTTTCTTTAAACAGAACGGTAGCTAGAGTGGAACTAGATAGGTACTGTATTCAAACATTTTTTAAACAAGACAGTAACTAATTTGGAAGTAAATAGGTACTATATTGAAACTTTCTTCAAACTACACTAGACCTAGAGTGAAACTAACTTCGAACTATACGAAGCCTAGATTGGAACTCACTGTAACTGTATTGAAACTAGATTGAAACTAGATAGATACTATATTAGGCCTTTATTCCAAATATACTAAGTCTAGATTGGGACCAACTACAAACTATACTAAGTCTAGATTGGAACTCACAGTAGCTATATTGAAACTAGATTGAAACTAGATAGAAACTATAATAGATCTTTTTTCCAAATATACTAAGTCTAGATTGGGACCAACTACAAACTATAGTAAGTCTAGATTGGAACTCACAGTAGCTATATTGAAACTGGATTGAAACTAGATAGAAACTATATTAGATCTTTTTTCCAAATATACTAGGTCTAGATTGGGACCAACTACAAACTATACTAAGTCTAGATTGGAACTAACAGTAGCTATATTGAAACTAGATTGAAACTAGATAGATACTATATTGGAACTTTATTCCAAATATACTGGGTCTAGTTTTGGACCAACTACAAACTATAGTAACTCTAGATTGGAACTCACAGTAGCTATATTGAAACTAGATTGAAACTAGATAGAAACTATATTAGATCTTTTTTCCAAATATACTAGGTCTAGATTGGGACCAACTACAAACTATACTAAGTCTAGATTGGAACTCACTGCAACTATATTGAACCTAGATTCGAACTAGTTAGATACTAGATTGGTACTTTCTTTAAACCCAAAGCGGAACTAGATTAAAATTTCCTTTAAACTTCACTAAAAGTAGACACGTTCTAGATTGGAACATCCTTCAAACAAGACTGGAACTAGACTGGCGTTACACCAGACCACTCATTTTAGATCCGATTTAGACCAAAAATTAGGTTTCTTTTCAATGATTTCGCTTTTAAGTTGCACAGACGTTTTTAGATTATGTTTTTTTCTCTCTCTCTCTCTCTCTATAAAATAGTCGTGTGCGGTTAAGAAATGAGTGAAAGAGTGAAAGAGAGAACTTGGAATGATGTTTTGCTCGGGCGCAAAAGGGCGACGGAATAAATAGGTACTTACGGGGGCCCGCAATGCCGGCAGATGATTGAGAGCCCGTGGATCATTTAATTTAATTACCTCGTGGGGTTAATAGAAGAGATAAAAGTCGCCGCGCGCTCGTGCTGGATATTATACACGCTCTGCACATACATATAGACACAAACTCACATTACTTAAACATATCTATACGTATATAGCTCATTGCAAAAAAAAAAAAAAATACTCCGTATATACGTCAAAAATTATATTTAAATACTTATTGTTTTTTTAATTAGTGAAAAAAATGGCAAAATACTTTCTCAATGAAAAAAAAATAGTTTTCTCCCTTTTTTTATAGGTTTTTTTATAGACATATATACTTTTCTCAGAGTTTAAAAACATACAAAAAATATGCTCCCCCCCTTCAAAAGTTCGTCATACTTTCCCCAGAGATTAAAAGTATACTTTCCCCCCTTCAATAGTTTGTCATACTTTGCCGATAGTTGCAAAGTATGACGAACTATTTGAAGAAGAGGGGGGGAGGGAGAAAAATTAAATTTTTTAGGGTCAGACCAGCTTAACTGTGATAAAAAATTTTTATTGATTTTCTAAAATATTAAAACTTTTATACAAATCAGTAGATCAAAATAAAAGAAAAAAAACACTTTTAACCGTTTTTTAAAATTTTAAATTGTTATTGTTTTTTCATTAACAAAATAATACAAAATTAAAAAAAAGTAATTACTCAAAAGCCGTTTTTACAAAATGAAACTTACGCTGATTACACAAAATTGTTCACTCTTAAAATATTTTCAAGATTGTAAATTCAAAAATTACATATCTGATAATATTTTTATAAACAAATTCAATTATTTATGTGTTCTGCTCCTTTAATTAAAATGAAACTCATAGGAAGTGTACTCAGTAGTCTCTTCTTGAAGCTCTAAAAAAAAATTTTTTGTTATTTTCAATTTGGAATGTAGATAACGAATTTGTTATTAAAAAAGTGCACCAACTCCACAGAGAGAGAAAGTTGATTGTCATGGAAAATTTAGTCTAGAGGTTACAAATATTATTTGTTTTTAATAATTTTTTTTTTAAATGAAAATTTATAAAATTGAGAACCAATCTGTGGCGGCAGAATTTCGAAATCTTAAAAATATTTTTTTTGACAATATATATGAACAAAGGAGACAAAAATTTACTAAATATTAGTTAACAAATGTGTAGCATTTATATTTTTTTAAGTAAAGATATCAGAATTGATCTGCTTGTTGCTCAATATTATAAATTTTCATTTAAACAAAAAATTATTAAAAACAAATAATATTTGTATCCTCTAGACTGAATTTTCCATAAGAATCAACTTTTTCCCTCTGTGGCGTTGGCGCGCGTTCTTAATAAAAAAATTCGTTATCTACATTCCAAATTGAAAATACAAAATTTTTTTTTTTGGGGGCTTAAAGAAGAGAGTATTGAGTACTCTCCCTATGAGTTTCATTGCAATTCGAGGGGTGGAACACATAAATAATTGAATTTGTTTATAAAAATATTATTAAAAATATGGAATTTTATGTTTACAATCTTGCGAATATTTTCTTATAAAAAAGGAAACAATTTTTTGTAATCAGTGGAAGTTTCATTAATTTATCGCAAACGGCTTTTGAGTTATAAATTTTTTTTTTAAATTTTGCATTATTTTGTTAATGCAAAAAAAATAACAAAAATTTAAAATTTTAAAAACTGGTTAAAAGAGTTTTTTTTTGCCATGAACTACCGATTTTCATAAAAGTTTTAACATTTTAGAAAATCAATTAAAATTTTTTTAACACAGTTGAGCTGGTCTGAACCTATAGAAAATATAATTTTCAATATTGAATATTCAGTTATTTTCAAATAATAAAATTCAATCCAGGATTTCAATTATTTGTAATATATACAATTTTACAGGAATATCAAAAAATATCAGTGTCAAAAAATACAATCTATTCTTAAAAATTTAAGTTTAAAATTTCCGAAAAAATCGTTTAATTCAAAAAAAAAATCGTTTCTTTAAAATTTTTTGGAAAAATTGAATAATTTACAAAAATATTAGAATTTTTCACAGCGGAATTCAATTATTATATTTTTAAATATTTTAATAAAATTATTCGAAAAAAATCAATTAACTTAAATATAATTTTTTTAAATTCTTTGAAATAATTTTATTATTATTATTATTTTAATTTTCCGAAAGAATTCAATTATTAAAAAATAACATAATTCTTTCCAAAAATTCAATTATTTACATATTGTATATAAGTAATTTTTCAAAGGAATTTAATTATTAAAGATAAATAACATAATTATTTTTAAAAAATCAATTATTTTGAATCATTTTAATAAAACTATTTAATTATTATTTTCAATATTGAATATTCAATTATTTTCAAATAATGAAATTCAGTCCATCAGAATTTCAATTCTTTGTAATGTATACAATTTTACAGGAATATTGATAAAAAAATCAATTTATTCTTAAAAATTTAAGTTTTACATTTCCGAAAAAATCATTTAATTGAAAAAAATCGTTTCTTTAAAATTTTTTGGAAAACTTGAATAATTTACAAAAATATTAGAATTTTTCCCAGGAATTCAATTATTGTCGAATATTTTAATACAATTGTTCAAAAAAAATCCATTATTTTACATATAATTTTGCCAAAATTAATTTTTGAAATATTAAAAAAAATTTTTTTTTCAGATTTTAATAAAATTCATCCGATAAGAATTCAATTATTTACAAAATTTATTTACAAAATAATACAATTACAAAATAATACAATTACAAAATAATACAATTATTTACAAAAATAATAATTTTTCGGAAAAATTCAATTATTAAAAATAAATAACAAAATTATTCTCAAAAATTCAATTATTTTGAATAAAAATTCATAAAAAATTCATAAAATTCTTTACAAAATTCAATAATTTCAAAAAATTCTTATATATTTTTGTAGGAATTCAAGTGCGGTCTTTTCTAACGAATATTTTTTAAATTAATAGATTTTTCCAATCGCGAATTATTAATTATTACTTTATTATTATTTACAGTTATAATAATAATAATAATAATAATAATAATAATAATAATAATAATAATAATAATTATTATTATTATTATTATTATTATTATTATTATTATTATTATTATTATTATTCAATATTATTTATTATTACACCGAAAAAAAATGTTCTCAATTTTAGATGATTCCTCTTCTTTTACAGCATTTTTTCCTCTTTCATATCAGCACTAAATTTAGTAATTAATTAATTAGTTTAATTTAATAATAATAATAATTATTATTATTATTCAATATTATTTATTATCACACCGAAAAAAAAATTTTCTCAATTTTAGATGATTCCTCTTCTTTTACAGCATTTTTTCCTCTTACATATCAGCACTAAATTTTTCTCTTCTTATCTCTTATCTTCTTTCTAGTATATAATTTTTTTTTTCAATTTGAAAGGAATATTTTCAATTAAAGAAGAAAGATTAAAATTCATTTTTTAGTTAAAAAAACTGTTAAACAGAAACAAAAATTTCTCTTTTTTTTTGTTGATTATGAATATTCGCCTATATTGAAAATAAAAATGTCAAAATAATTGTTCAGAAGAATTTTCATCTCACTTTAAAATTTTACTTTTTTCGATGTATTATAATTATTTCTTTGATTTTTATAAATAACTATATAATTATAATAATTCGAATAATTAGGCTTAGTCTAATCTCCAATACCAAAAAAATTATTTTTTTTTGGGCTTCAAGAAGAGACTATACTGAGTACGCACTTTCCATGAGTTTCATTGCAATTGAAGGGGTAGAAGTAGAACAAATAAATAATTGAAATTGCTTAGAAAATTATTATTAAAAATATGGACTTTTTAAATTTACAAACTTGTAAATATTTTTTTTTTTTAAAGATATTTCGACCTACTTTGCCTATAGTTTAAAAATATATAAAAATTATGTAATTTTTCTTTCCTTCTGCAATAGTTCATCATACTTTGTCTATTGTTTAAAAATATAACAAAATTATATAATTTTTCTTTCCCTCTTCAATAGTTCGTCATATACTTTGCCCATAGTTCAAAAAGATACAAAAATATTATCACGGTAAATCGTTAGGTATTAAAATAACACCAAAAAGGATTAAAATAATCCAATTTAGTGTTATTTTAATCTATTTTGGTGTTATTTTAATACCTAACGATTTACCGTGATTTTTCTTTGCCCCCCCCCCTCTTAATAGTTTGTCCCACTTTGCCCATAGTTTAAAAATATGAAAAAAATAGTTTTGCTCTATAGAAAACAAATTTAAAAAATTTTTTTTCTATTTTATTTATAGAAAAAAATTCTTCTTGTACATATTTTTGAAAATCGCTACTAATATTGTGGATATAAATAATAAATATCGTGTTTTTAAGTATATTAAATGGACGAAGGAAACGTGGGTGATGTGGGGTGTGGGGGGAGGGTGGATTTTGAAGAAGGGAACATGTCGCTCGTTTTGGTCGTCGTCGTGGCTGACTTAATTTCATAAACCGCAACTGTTGCCTCTATTCAGTTGGAAATGTTGCAGCACTAACAGTTATGATCCGCGCTTGCCTTTCTATAATCGGCTATTTAAACCCCCCCCCCCTCTCTCCTCTTTTCCCCTCAAAATCCCCTTTCCAGAACGTATATATATATGAATCTCACCAACCCATGCCATTTGCCACCCTTGGAAATTTAAAGACCTTAACTGTGACGAACTAGCGGTTTATCCTTGTGTCTCCTGATTTACGTCGCTATTAATGACGATTAGCTAGATATTGCAGTCTGATGATAGACAGAGAGAGAGAGGGAGGGAGCAAATTATTATTTCAAGATTGATAATCATTCTTTTTCGCATTAATAAATGGGGGAACTTTTAATCATTTATTACAGATTTGTTGTATTGATTATAAATTTCCAAAATTACTGCAATTGACTCGAAAGTACAATTAGGGGTAAATATATATATATGGGTGAATTTTCTGAAAGTGACACTTTTAAATTTCAGATTTTCAATTAATTCTTCAATTAATTTTCTTCAATTATATGGTTTTTTTCTATTAAAACTACTTAATTTCATACTCAAGAGTAAGATTTTTAGGTTGCGCAAAATTAATTCTTAAAAATATTAAACTTTTTTTTCATTTGAAAAATATTATTGTTGCTCCATTAAATTAATTTTATTTCATTGGCGAGAGCTTTTCTATTAAAAATTCACGCTAATATCGCATTCACGAAATCGAAAATAAAATTACACTGCTTAAAAATTAATAATTTGTATATTTTAATACCAAATATATTCAATTGGATGAAAATATAAATGTATTTAAAGTAATTTGATTTAATGGTAATTTGGGTTAATTTTTTCAAAGCAATGCAGGTAAATACTAAGAACAAAAGAAAAACTAGCATATTTCAAGGAAAAGGCTTCGGAGATGAAAAGCTTCGGAGATGAAAAATAAATTTTCTTTCATATTTGTATATACATTAGGGCGCAATTAAAATATGTTTTTTTAGTAAAACATACAAATCTCACACCCTCATTTTACCATCGAAATATTCTGTTAAATTTACTTCTACATTCAGTTATTTATCAAAAAGGAAGGCTTCGGAGATGAAATTAATTTTTACTCGGAGAAAAATGTAAATTTCGATTATTTATAATAATTTTTCTCCTTTTTGTAGATAAAATATAGGAAAATTTAACGTCAGATTCTCAGCTTTATTTTAATGTGCATTAAAATTTTGTTTAAGATATTTTTAAAGTATAAAATGCGTCAGTAATCATTATAAAGTAATTTTAACCTAAAACTGAAGACAAAGTTTAAACATTTTTATGAAAAGTAAAAGTGAGGTGTACAAATTTTAAAAATGCACATAATGATACAAAAAAACATTGTATACTTTCTGACAATATTTTAAAAAAATTTCTGAGAATTTGAAAAAACCATGAAAATTTAATTTTATTGTAGAAGTCCTATTGGAGAAATGTTGAAAAGGCTTCGGAGATGAAAGTAATTTAGTTATTAGGTAAATTAAGTTGAATAAAATTATTTAATATTCTTTTAAAAATGATAAATAAGTGCTGAATTTTCACTATGGAAATTGATAATAATTATTAAAGAATAGATTTTGTAAAATTAATCGAGACATAAAAAATGTCACTTTCAGAAAATTCACCCATATAGAGAATAAACTTTATGGGTTTTTTTTAAAGGCGAAATTCTTTTTCATGAACTTATTTCTTTCGTATTTTTTCTTTTTTGGGTTTTATGATATATAAATACTTTTTGTTCGTTTTTTCTGTTTTTTTTTATTATTTTTAGTTTTTTAAATATAAAAACTGCTTGAAAAACCGTTTTCAATGTATTCAACAGTTTAATTTATTTTAAGTTGAATATAGAAGAAAAAAAATTATTAAAAAAAATTTATTAATTATAATTAATTTAATACAGATTGAATGTCTAAAATATAAAGTGCAATTGGGGTGAATAGTGAATAATAAACTTCATCGGTTAATTTTTAGTTTATTATTTTATTTATTTATTATTATTATTAATTATTATTATTAATTATTAATTATTAATTATTAATTATTAATTAACTATATATTAATTTAAATGTTCTTTCATTCTTTCATTCACTTTTTCTGCCCCTCACACTCTGAAGTTATCTTTTGTTTATACTTTAATTTTCTGCTAACTTTAGATAGAAAATAGAAATCATCAGAATTTTTTTACTTCTTTTCATTAAAAAGACTAAAATTTTGTTTAATATTATGTTTTGTCAAATTGAAATTCTTCTTGCTCTTTACTTCTAAAAAAATTATAAAAATTATTAAACAACTGTGATTAAGAAATAGAAAATTTATTTATTTTCCATTATTTTCTTTTTAAATCACAATTTTTTAAAGATCCAAGTCAAAGACTCGAAGTGGTCGATTTCTTGATGTTTTCTAATAAATTGATATAATTGATTTTTTCATAATTTTATAATTGAATTCCTTAAAAAATTTTATTATTTATGAAAATAATTAAATTCCTTGTGAAATTTTAATTATTTTATATTAATTATTAATTATTTTAAAAATAATTGAATTGATTCAAAAAATTTTAATGTTTATGAAAACAAGTGAATTATTGCGAAAAAAATTGCAAATCAATAAAAATAAAAATATGAAAATAATTTATGAAAATAATTGAGTTTAGGAAGAATTTTATTAAAATTTTACATAATCTTAATTTAATTCTAGGATTTTATTTAAATTTTTTGATAAATAATTGAATTTTTTTGAAATGTTTCTTTAATTTATTGAATACAATCGAATTTTTTAATAATTGTATTGAAAATCATTAAATATCTGAGAAGAATTTTATTATTCATAAAAAATACTTTAATTCTTGCGATGAATTTTAATAATATATTTTTTTATTCAAATATTTGAATCACGTTGTAAATTTTTATTGAAATAGTAGATATTAAAAATAATTGAATTTTGATATTATTGAAATTAATTTAATTCTACGAAGAATTCAATTCAAATTATTTTGAAAAAAATCGAATTGTTAAAAATTATTTCATTAAAATCTTTGAAAATTAATTTTAATAATAATTTTAATAATAATTACATTTTTCGAAAAATTCCATTTTAACATTTGTACCAAAAATAATTGAAATTGTGTGATGATTATTATTATTTAAAAAAATAATTGAATTACCGGTTAAAAAAATGTTATTCTTCATTAAAATAATTGAATTATTGCGAAGAAATTTATAAAAAATTTGTAAATAATAGAATTCCTCTTAAATTTTTATTACTTAATTAATTCATTCGAAATTGTCATTTTCTAAAATATCAATATAAATTTTTTTTAAATAATTGAATTCGTTTTGCGAAATATTTTATTAAAATCGTACATATTGAAAATCATTAAAATTAGAAAAATTTCTGAAAATAGTTGAACTTTGGAGAAGAATTTTGTCATTTATAAAGACAATTGGGATTTTTACGAGAATTTTTTTCAAGATTTGAACATAGTTGAATTTAATAAGAAGAATTTTATTTTTTTAAAGAATGTTTGCAATTATTTTTAAATTCTACAAAATTGAATTGTTTTTAGTATTTTCAACAAACATTTAAATTGGAAAATTTTCAAATTTCATTATTTTTAAAATTGCTAATTTTATTTAAAAAAGTAGTAAGAAGTTAGTTAGTTCGTTTCTTTTGATTAATTTTCGGCAAATTCTATATATAATTTAAATAATTGAATTCTAGAGAAATATTTTTTCTTCATGAAAAAAATTGAATTCTTATATACGTATAGATTTTTATAAGATTTAAGAAAAAATTATGAAATAATTGAATTCTGATTAGAAACTTTATGAAAATGCATTAAATATTATACAAAAAATTACAAATTTCATTAATTACAAAAAGTTTTGAAAAATATAATTAAATTTTACAAAGAATTCTGTTAAAATTTTTGAGAATTATTAAGTTTCTGTGTGGGATTATTCTTAAATTTTTTTAAAAATAATTTAATTCCCCTATAGTAAGTATATTATTTGTTATGAAAATAATTCAATTCTTGGGAATGATTTTATTAAAATTTTAAAAAACATTTAGTTTCCTAGAAAATATTAAATGTTTAAAAAAGTCATTAACTTTTTCTAATAAATATTGTTATATATGAAAAGAATTAAATTTTGCAAAAATGTTTTTTAATGCTTCAAAATAATTTAATTCTGCAGTCTAAAATTCTAACATTTTTAAAAATAATTGAATTCTTTTAAAGAATTAAAAAAAAACTTTTTTTTAAATAGTTGATTTTTTGAAGACTTGAAATTTTTGTTTAAATAAATACATTTAATTAAAAGTAAATTAAAATAAAATTAATTAGTTAAATAAATAAAATTAATTAGTTAAATAAATAAAATTAATTAGTTAAATAAATAAGATTAATTAATTAAATAAATTAAATTAAAAATTAAAAATCATTAAAATCTTGCAATGAATTTTACTATTTACGAAAATAATTAAATTACAAAAAATGCTATTAACATTTTTTAAAAATAATTAAATTCCTCAGTAGAATTTTATTATTTATAAAAATAATTTAATTATTCTGAAAAATTTTATTAAAATACTTCAAAAGAGTTGAATTTTTGTAAAAAAAATTTTATCTGCTTTCAAAATATTTGAGTTCTTTAGAAGAATTCTATAAACATGGTTTAAATAATAATTTTTTTGGAAATATACTAAATATCACCAAAAAAAATTTTTAATAATTAAATTTTCGTGGGAAACTTTATTTTTGAAAAAATTTAAATTTTTCAATTAGTTATTTTAAAATAGTATTAAAAAGAATTAAAATTCTTCAATGGATTTTATTACTTATAACAATAATTGAATTATTAATTAGAATTTTATCTAAATCATTTTTAAAATAATTTAAGTTTTATGAAAAATTATATTATTAGTCAAAGCAATTGAATTTTGTTAAGAATTGTATGAAAATTTTCTTATAAATTATATTATCCAAAGATAAATTTAATTATTCAAAGATAAATTTAATTATTCAAAGATAAATTTAATTATCCAAAGATAAATGAAATTATCTATGAAGATAAATTAAATTGAACTGAAGATCAACTGAATTGATCTAAAGTTCAATTTAATTTAAATTTTACAAAATCAGAGAACGCAGATTATTAGCCTCTAAATTGTAGGTCAATTTATATATATATATATATATATATATATATATATATATATATATATATATATATATATATATATATATTTAAATATATATAAAAGTTCGAAACAAACGTTAAATTTCATTAAAAATTTACATTTACATGTCAAAAGTAGAGAGGGAAAATAAAACCTGAAAATTATATTAAGTTACCATTCATAGAATCGAGAATAAAAAAAATATACATATATATACAAAATTTATTGTTAAATTTAAGAATCCCAAGTTAAATTGGTCAAAAATATAAAATAAAACGGCTAATAGCTCTAAATTCGTTATTCATGTTAAATATTCATACAAATAACCCAAAAATCCAGAAAACAACATAAAGGTCACGAGTAGAAATAAACCCCAAAATTTTAGGCGCTTTAAAATTGATTTTTATAAAAAAAAGTATCGGACATAACCTAAAAATTCAATAAGTTGACGCAGCGTCGAAATTTTAAT
This sequence comes from Leptopilina drosophilae, assembly GCA_032873175.1. Lineage (NCBI taxonomy): Eukaryota > Metazoa > Arthropoda > Insecta > Hymenoptera > Figitidae > Leptopilina > Leptopilina drosophilae. Next base: position 37,149,298 of record CM065486.1, on the reverse strand, counting down.
GTAAATTTTGGCAATACATAACCTCGAAAATTTAGTTCAATATTCAATATATATATTAATATTCAATGAAAAAAAATATTTTTTCTGACAATAAATTTAGTTTCCGTATATATATAAAGACCGCGTGTATATAATCAAGCGTAAACGGTGAGAATTGTTAATAATTGAAAAATTTCGCTTATTTCTCGTTTAATTAAATTATAATTCAATCGAGTCTCTCTCTCTCTTTTTCTGCGGTTTGTCATACTTTGCCCACAGCTTAAAAGTTTGAAAAAATACAGTTTTCTCTACATGGCCATGAATGTGCCATTATTGGGCCATTTTGCCCATTTTACGTCACATTCAATAATGAGAATTATTCAATCGGTAATAATTAGGAAATTAATGTTAAGTTATTATAATAATTTAATTGATTTTAATTGGTTTTAATTGATTTTAATTTAATTTAATTTATTTTAATTTATTTTAAATTTTAATTGATTTTAATTTATTTTAAATTTTAATTGATTTTAATTTATTTTAATTGATTTTAATTTATTTTAATTGATTTTAATTTATTTTAATTGATTTTAATTTATTTTAATTGATTTTAATTTATTTAAAATTTTAATTGATTTTACTTTATTTTAAATTTTAATTGATTTTAATTTATTTTAATTAATTTTAATTGATTTTAATTTATTTTAAATTTTAATTGATTTTAATTTATTTTAATTGATTTTAATTTATTTTAATTGATTTTAATTTATTTTAATTGATTTTAATTTATTTTAAATTTTAATTGATTTTAATTGATTTTAATTGATTTTAATTTATTTTAAATTTTAATTGATTTTAATTTATTTTAAATTTTAATTGATTTTAATTTATTTTAATTGATTTTAATTTATTTTAATTGATTTAAATTGATTTTAATTGATTTTAATTTATTTTAAATTTTAATTGATTTTAATTGATTTTAATTTATTTTAAATTTTAATTGATTTTAATTTATTTTAATTGATTTTAATTTATTTTAAATTTTAATTGATTTTAATTGATTTTAATTTATTTTAAATTTTAATTGATTTTAATTTATTTTAAATTTTAATTGATTTTAATTAATTTTAATTGATTTTAATTGATTTTAATTGCGATTATAATAATCAAAATTATGTGCCATTTAAAATTGAAATTTAAAGAACATGTATGAAAATTTAAATTAAATTAGTGTGAATTATAATTAAGTAAAAATTAATAGTAATAATTTTTTTTATGAAGAAAGAAAAAGATGAAGAGAGAGAGAGAGGCAATAAAATTTGGAACATATTCCTCGAAATTAAGTAGATCAAGAGGAATGTAAATTTTTTCATTGCCTTAGGTATATTTATATGAAGAGAGATATTTCTCTCTCGGGCCCTGTGCGTCTCTCTCTCTCTCTCTCTCTGTTAATTTCGCAGATAAGGTATATCCATGTAGTTTCATAACCACACTATATATGCCATTGGAATGGGCGTCGGTTCACCGTTAATCCGCGATAAACATAAGAGTTTGATGTTCACGGATTTGGAAAGGCGGAAAGTGAGAGGCATGAGAGAGGCTCGACAGCATCAGAAATATAATAGGAAGAGAGAAAAAGAGAGAGAGAGAGATGCACAAAACTTGTATTTCCTAAAAACGCTGTCCTCGTACTTGTCGCTTCTCTTCCCTTCCTCTTCTCTTGCCGCATCATCATCATCGTCCTCAACTTCTTCCTTCTCTCATTTTTGGCCCCAAGTGTCAATTTTCTCTCTCTCTCTCTCTCTCTCTCTCTCTCTCTCTCTCTCTCTTTCCGTTTCTCTCTCTCTTTCCGTTTCTCTCTCTCTCTCCTTTTTTTCCTTTTCTCTTTCTTTCTCTCCTTTTTTCCTTTTCTCTTCCTCTCTCTCATATCCTCTCTCGGTCAATGGTCCATTGAGCTCTTTAAAATCTCTTGCTCAGTGTTTTTTTATTTAAAAAAACGATTGTTTTCCTAAAAAGTGCCATTTTTGGGCCGAATTTTCTTCGTAAATATTTTGCCATCGTGAATTCAATAATTTAGCCATCAAAGTCCCATTACTAAGGCCCAACAACGTTTCATTGGCAATTTCAATTTATCATCATAGAAAGTTTTAGCCATAAAGTGCCATTATTGGGCCATTTTGTCTCCTGTTCAATAATATAGGAATTATTCCATCAATTTTATAATTAAAATTAAATAAGCTTTCTCACCCTCACTATCGCACTTGTATTTTGCCATTCCTTATAATAATTCAACCCCTCTGCCACAAAAAAGTGCCATTTTTGGGCCGAATTTTCTTTATAAATATTTTGCCATCGTGAATTCAATAATTTAGCCACTAAAGTGCCATTACTAAGGCCGAACAACGCTTTATTGGCAATTTCAATTTGTCATCAGAGAAAGTTTTAGCCATCAAGTGCCATTATTGTGCCATTTTATGTCTTGTTGAATAACAGGAATTATTCCATCAATTTTTTAATTAAAATTAAATAAGCTTTGTCACCCTCACTATCGCATTTTGCCACTCCATATAATAATACAACCCCTCTGCCACAAAAAAGTGCCATTTTCGTGCCATTTTTGAAAAAAATGAGCATTTCTGCCAAATGGAGAAATTGCGAACATATAAATTTGGTGCCATTAATGTAATTGCGATGATAGGAGTAATTTTTCAGCGAGCAGGCATTAAATATAACGGAGAGTAAATTTGCGCGGTCAATTTTCGCGGCATGGGAAAATAAATATGGTACCGAAACGATATTATAGATATGGAAGCAGGCGAGCGTGTAAACTGTCCAATAAGTAAAGATTCAAACACGAATGTTGGACTTGTAAGTTGCCTGCTTCTTTTTCTTGTATGTACATTGTTTATTAACGTTCGAGAGAGAGAGAGAGAGAGAGAGAGAGAGAGAGAGAGAGAGAGAGAGAGAGAGAGAGAGAGAGAGAGAGAGACACGGCGCCATAAAGAATATGAACCGCGAGCGTATATATATAGAGAGAGGAGACAAGAATAAAAGCGTGGTTGACTTATCTGAACCACCGGGAAGAATTTTTTATACAGTGGACCATGTGGAAAGTCACGGGATATCCATATAGAGAAAAAGAGGCCCCCGAAGGTGCCCGAAGGGATTGGATGATTCTCTCTCTATATAGTTACGGCGCAACGATCTTATATATACCAGAAGCCGCGCGCAGTGAGGCCCAATCGTGCTTTATTGCTCCGACCTCTTTGCTCCAGACACACACGTGCCCACACAAGATGCGAGAGAGTACTTTCTTTATCGATATTATTGATTATTGTTATTACTATTACCATTACCATTATTATTATTATTATTATTATAATTATTATTATTATTATTATTTTTTATTATTTTTATTATTATTGTTGTTATTATTATTATTATTATTATTATGATTGTTATAATTATTATTATTATTTTTATTTTTATTATTTTTTTTATTTTTATTATTATTGTTGTTATTATTATTATTATTATTAATGTTTCGTCAAAAATTCTCGAAAAATTCAAATTATTATTATTACTATATAGCTACAATGAAAAAAAAATTATTTGAATCAAATAAAAATTATTTGATCCAAATAAATCATTTATTTGATTATAATCCAATAAATGTGTATTTGAACCAAATATACATATTTATTTGACCTAAATATTTTATTTTATCGCATCAAATAACTATTTATTTGAATCAAATACAAATTATTCAATTCAAATAAATGGAATACTCCAAACCAATAAATAATTAATTAAATCAATTATTTAAATTATTCAAATCAAATAAATGTAATATTTCAAGCTAATAAATAATTATTTGAATCAAATATGAACATTATTTCATTCTATATTTAATACAAAAAATTTTTTTAAATATTTAGTATTTTTTTTATAATTATTATTATATATAATAATCGTCGTGATTCCAGATTTCCGGATCTCTGCGTCCACACTTGAAGTTAGTTATAGTTATTCTTTTGTTTTTTATACGTTTTGATAGAAAATAGAATACATATATATATACATAATAATCGTAAGTATTCTTACCGTTAGCAAATTATCTGTATTCATTTGTTTTTGTTTTTTTTGTTTTTTTTTTTTTTTGAAAATTCATATTTGTAGGTTATTGTCATTTTCTTAGTGTCAAAAAGAAACCAAAAAAAAGTCGTTTTATTCACTTCACAAAATTGACAAAAATTCCATTCCATATTTTTTATTTTCTTTGCTTTTTCCTAATTTTCATCAAAAATATTTATTTTTTTCTTATCCTGCTAATAAATTGAATTTATGCTTCGAATTTTATTACTTATGAAACAATTTAAAATTTTTTAATTCTTGCAAAGAATTTTTAAAAAAAAATTGAAAATAATTGAATTTTTCAGAAGAATTTTATTATTTACAAAAGTAATTCATTTTTTTAAGCAAATTTTGTTATTTATGAAAATAATTAAATTTTCTTGAAAATAATAAAATATTATTATTTATTAAAATAATTTAATTCTTGCGAAGAATTTTTTTTTTTTTAATTTGGAAAAGAATTGAATTTTTGGAAAGAATTTTTAAAAAATTTTGAAAAATAATTGAATTTTATAAATTTTGAGAAAAATTGAATGTTTTGAAGAATTACATTTTTTCAAAGGATTTTGTAATTTATGAAAATAATTGAATTCTTTCGAGAAATTTTATTAATAATTGTTGAAAAAATAATTTAATTACTTTCGAAGAATTTTATTATTTATAAAATTAATTTAATTCTTTAAAAGAATTTTATTAATTAGGTAAATGATTAAATTCTTGCGTCGAATTTTATTAAAATTGATGAAAATAATTGAATTTTTTCCTACAATTTTATCATAAATTTTTTTGAATAATAGAATTCTGTTTGGTTATTTTATAAAAATAGTAGATATTGAAAATCATTGAAATGTGAAAAGTTTTTAAAGATAATTAAATTTTACAAAGAATTCTATTAAAAAATTGGGCAATAATTGAATGTTGATTGGAAATTTTATTAAATTTTTTTGAAAATAATTGAATTTTTCAAAAAAACATTTTATTATTTATGAAAATAATTCTGGTTATAACGGTTGAAATATTTAATTATTTTCTAAAATGTTAACAGAAATTTTTGTTAAATCAATTTCTGTCAGAAAATAACTACGAGAATTGAATTATTTAAATATAAATAATATTTGTAAATTCATAAAATAATATAATTTCAAAAATATAATTATATTCATTTTTCTGGAAAGAAGAGAAATATTGAAAAATAACATTAATAATTTTTGTAGATTAATAAAAATAATTTTGTATTATTTGAGGAAAAAATGCTGCAAAAGAAGAGGAATCATCTAAAATTAAGAACATTTTTTACTGTGTAATAATAAATAATATTGAATAGTAATTATAATTATAATAATAATATTTATAAATAATAATAATAATAATAATAAAGTAATAATTAATAATTCTCGATTGGATAAATCTATTAATTTAAAAAATATTCTTTATACAAAGTCCATTTGAATTTCTACAAAAATAAATTAGCATTTTTTTAAATTATTGAATTTTGTTAAAAATTTTATGAATATGCTACTCAAAATAATTGAATTTCTGAGAATAATGTTGCTATTTATTTTTAATAATTGAATTCTTTCGAAAAATTATTTATGTAAATAATTGAATTCTTATCGGACGAATTTTATTAAAATCTAAAAAAAAATATTTTTTAAATATTTCAAAAATATATTTTCTCAAAATTATATGTAAAATAATGGATTTTTTTTCGAACAATTTTATTAAAATATTCGACAATAATTGAATTTCTGTGAAAAATTCTAATATTTCTGTAAATTATTGAATTCTTCTCCAAAAATTTAAAAAAACGATTTTTTTTTAAATTAAACAATTTTTTCGGAGAAATTAAGTTAAATAAATAAATATAATTCTTATTAAATTATTCTTAATTCTTATTATTAAATTTTTTAGAATAAATTGTATTTTTTGATCAATATTCCTGTAAAATTGTATATATATATATATATATTACAAATATAATTGAAATCCTGGACTGAATTTTATTATTTTAAAATAATTGAATATTCAATATTGAAAATGATATTAAATATAGTTTTATTAAAATGATTCATAAGAATTTATTTCTTTAACATAATTTTAGTAAAGGATTTTATTAAAATGACTCAAAATAACTGAATTATTGGAAATAATTATGGTATTTATTTTTAGTAATTGAATTCATTCGAAGAATTTTTTATATGTAAATAATTGAATTCTTCTGTAAAATTTAATTAAAAGCTAAACGAATAATTAAAATAATTTCAAACAATATACCAAAATTATATTTAAGTTAATTGACTTTTTTCGAATAATTTTATTAAAATATTTGAAAATAATAATTGAATTCTTGTGAAAAATTCAATATTATTATTGTTTTATTTTTTTATTACTGTTATTATTATTATTATTATTATTATTATTATTATTATTATTATTATTATTATTATTATTATTATTATTATTATTATTATTATTATTATTATTATTATTATTATTATTATTATTATTATTATTATTATTATTATTATTATTATTATTATTATTATTAAATTATCAAATTATTATCTTATCTTTAAAAAGTCTACTTGAACATCTAAAAAAATAAATATTTTTGGTTATTGATCAGAATATTTTAAATAGAGATAACATTGAAATTTGTGGAAAATTGATTAATTGTTAGAATTTGGTCAATTTTTAACGATTTTCTCTAATTTCCTATAAAAAGAAAACTAGACCTTCTACAAAAGTAAATAATTTTTTTCTAATTTTAATTATCTAAAGTACAAATTATATAGTAAAGTTTGTCAAAAAATGAATAAATTTATGAATCTGGTCAATTTAAAGAATTTTTTCAAATCTTTCAAAAGTTCACTTGAAATCCAACAATAATAAATATTCTTTCTTTCACATTCAAAAAAATAAATATTTTTCGTTAGTTTCATTTTTTTTAAAACTAATTTTCTTCTTTTGCAACTTTTCATCCAAAAAAAAGTGTTAGATAATTGTACTATAATATATAAAACAATTTTTTATTTTTGGAAGAATAGTAAATTTTTTTAACTATAGTTAAAAAATGAAGAGAAAAACAATTTTTAATTTTTGGAAGAATAGTAAATTTTTTTAACTATAGTTAAAAAAATTTACTATTCTTCCAAAAATCAAAAATTGTTTTTCTCTTCATTTCCCCATATGATAAATTATAGAAATCAATTTATAAATATATAAGTAAGAAAATACGTAAATAAAAATTTGATTAATTGTATTTATTTCGCAGTAATAGAAAAAAAAGGATCCACCTGTTTTTCCATTCACGCGATGAATGATAGATATCTCTAAAAAGTGATTTTTATTTTCCACCTTCATAATAATAATGCACCCAACCCAGTGCTTCCTGAAATTTCAATGATAATAAAATAATAATAAATGACATCTCATCATGAGAAAAAGAAAAAAAAAACGAATCACCTGTGGTGGTCCAACTATCAATATATATATATATATTGAAAAAAGAAAAACCAAGAAGAAAAGAATTGAGAAACAATTCCGGTGATATTGAATTTTTTATTCACTGATGGGATTTAAATAATTTTTGATAACACTATATATATATTTATATATGAGAGTCTCGTCATAATATTTGTTGACTGAAATTAGCATTTCTAAGGTGTCATACTTATTCCATTGTAGGAAACTATAAATGATGGACAATGGAGAGTTTAGTGTCTTTGTGTGAATAGAAAATTTGTTCGGAAGTCAAGTATCTTTACACAATATTGTGGAAAGGTCATCTCATGGTCTTAACAACTTGAGGATTCTTGAATGTATATATATATATGTATGTATTTATAGGAGAAGAAAAGAGGAAAAAAAAAGAACAGAAAGAGGCTATTATCCTCGAGTTCTTGGGTATATAGGAGTTATCAAGAACCGACATCTCCAGTGTGGGTGTCCAAACGCCCCTTTAAGGACCCCATAAGTCGAAAAGCAACCCTGCCGCGAAGTACCCCACAGAGTATATACATGGATGTCCACTTGACTCTTTAGGAACATTCCTTTTAAATTCCAAATTATTTCCAAAATTTCACTTCCACAATTATAAGCCAATTAGGAACACCTTTTTTTTAATTTTTTTTTTTTTGAGAAAAAAATTCTATCTTTTGCTAACAGAGGGAAATTTTTTTTATACACGAAAATTCTTGTCGAGAAAGAAGAAGATTTCTGTTCAGACGAAAATATTAAAAGACTTCTTCTGTTTCAAAAGGTGGGAACTTTTTCGCAAAGAACAATTTTTTACTGTTTTAGAACCAAAAAGTGCGGTGAAAGTGAATTTTCCCGGATGTCTACACTGGGGAAAAATTTTTTTTAATTCAAAAATTAAGTAGTCAACCAAAAAAAGATGTTTGAATTAAATACATTTTATAACTTGTCTCTTTATAATAATTATATTTTATAATTCGAAAATTTGAAAATATAACAATTTAAGCCAGATTCAATAATTATAATTAGGTAATGAAGAATAATAGAATAATAAAAATAATTGAATTAAACAAAGCTTTTTTTCAATTTGTTGAAAATAAATTTGTCTCTTTATAAATATAAATATATTTTATAATTAAAAAAATTGAAATTATAGAAATATAATAAATAATAACAATAATAATAATAATAATAATAATATTAATAATAATAATAATAATAATAATAATAATAATAATAATAATAATAATATATAATATGTTCAATAATTATAATTTTTTATTGAATAATAATAATAGAATAATATAATTTTCATAAGCAAAACATTCATTTAAATTGAAATGGGAAAAAATTAAAAAACTGAAAGAAGGACTTTAAATTTAAAGAAACTAAAATTATAATCACGGTCATCAATTTTCCTTAATTATTTTCAAAAAAATGCAAAGAAATTTCAATTATTTAAAAAAAATTTTAATCCTTCCCTTATAAAAATTCAATTATCTTAAAATAATACAAATGAAAAATTACAATCTTATTTTTCAGATTTAAAAAAAATTGCGAATGTTCAATTTTATTAAACATTTTTAAGCATAAGTTTTTATTCAAAAGTAATTTCAAAAATAATTTTTGGTTGACTGTATGAAAAGATAATTATGTTTGATTCAAATATATTATTTTCTCTCAGTGTAATATTTTTCTTCAACAAAATTCCCGCGGTTATGTCCTAATTTTTACCCAGTTTTTTCTCATTAAATTTAAATATGATTTCGAACACGAATAACTCTTTAAATTCTTCAAAAATAATGTTTTTCAATAATTTTAATTGACAATTTGGAAAATAATTGAATTAAACAAAGCATTTTTTCAATTTGTTGAAAATAAAATTGTCTCTTTATAATTATATTTTATAATTCAAAAAGTTGAAATTATAAAAATTTAAGCGAGGTTCAATAATTATAATTATTTACTGAATAATAATAATAGAATAATATAATTTTCATAAGCAAAACATTATTTAAATGAAAAGGAAAAAAAGTTTAAAAAACTGAAAGAAGGACTTTAAATTTAAAGAAACTAAAATTATAATCACGGTCACCAACTTTCCTTAATTATTTTCAAAAAAATGTAAAGAAATTTCAATTATTTCAAAAAATTTGTTATCATTTCCTTGTAAAAATTCAATTATCTTAAAAATCAATTATAAATTATCAATTATCTTGAAAGATTACAATCTTATTTTTCAGATTTAAAAAAAAATTGCGAATGTTCAATTTTATTGAACATTTTTAAGCATAAGTTTTTATTCAAAAGTAATTTCAAAAATAATTTTTGGTTGACTGTATAAAAAGATAATTATGTTTGATCCAAATATATTATTTTCACTCAGTGTAATATTTTTCTTTAACAAAATTTCCGCGGTTATGTCCTAATTTTTACCCAGTTCTTTTTCATTAAATTTAAATATGATTTCGATCACGAATAACTCTTTAAATTTTTGAAAAATAATGTTTTTCAATAATTTTAATTGACAATTTGGAAAATAATTGAATTAAACAAAGCATTTTTTCAATTTGTTGAAAATAAACTTGTATCTTTATTTTATAATTCACTTTATTTTATAATTTATATTTTAAAATTCAAAAGTTGAAATTATAAAAATTTAAGCGAGGTTCAATAATTATATAATTTTGTATTGAATAATAATAATAATAATAGAATAATATAATTTTCATAAACAAAAAATTCATTTAAACGAAAATAAAAAAATGTTTAAAAAACTGTAAGAGGGACTGTGAATTTAAAAAATCTAAAATTATAATTACGGTCGCACCAACTTTCATTAATTATTTTCAAAAAAATGTAAATAAAATTCTTTAAAAGAATTTAATTATTTTTCAAAAAGTGTAAAGAAATTTCAATTATTTCAAAAAATTTTAATCTTTTTTTTGGTAAAAATTCATTTATCTTAAAACAATATAATTGAAAAATTACAATCTTATTTTTAAGATTTAGAAAAAAAATTAGCAGTTGTTCAATTTTATTTAACATTTTTAAGTATACATTTTTATTTAAAATTAATTTCAAAAATAATTTTTGGTTGACTGTATAAAAAAGACAATTATGTTTGATTCAAATATATTATTTTCTCTCAGTGTAATATTTTTCTTCAACAAAATTCCCGCGGTTATTTCCTAATTTTTACCCAGTTTTTTTCTCATCAAATTTCAATTTCAATTTATTTTCAAACATGAATAAATCTTTAAATTTTTTGAGAATAATTTTAATTTTAAGTATAAATTTTCATAAGTTAATTTAAAAAAAATATACATTTTTAAAATTTTAAAAAGAAAACTTAAAAAAAAGAAGTTTAAAGTTTGAAGAAGAAGTATTTGAAGAATTTTTAAAGTATTTTTATTTAATAACTGATTAATAATTGAATTTTATAAAAAGGCATATATTCTAATGTATTCATATTTTTAACGGCGAAGATTAATAATTAAAATTTTTATTAGTTAATTTAAAAAAATGCATTTTGTTTAACTATAATAAAAATTTATACTTTAAAATGTTGAATAAAATTGATCATTCGCAAAATGAATTTAAATTTCAGAATTGAAATTTCTTTACATTTTTTGAAAAATAATTAAATAATTTTACAAAATTTTACTTACATAAAATTTTTTTTATTGACTAATAAAAATTTATACTCAAAAAAGTTTAATAAAATTGAACATGCGCAAATTTATTTATTTTTATTAATAAAAATTTTAATTATTTTTTTTATTTTTGCTTGTTTTTTTTATTTATTTATTTTTATTTTTTTTAAACTGCTTCTTTAAAGTTTCTTTTTTAAAATTTGCGAATGTTCAATTTTATTAAACATTTTAAAGAATAAATTTTTATTCTAGTTAATTTAAAAAAATATACATTTATCTAAATTAACTAATAGAAATTTAATTAATAATCTTTTGCCGTTGAAAATATGAATACATTAGAATATGACTTTTTATAAAATTCAATTATTAATCACTTTATAAAATTAAACTATACTTTAAAAATTCTATTTGTTAAAAAGTTTTCCAAGGAAATTCTTCAACAAATTTCATTACATATTTTCAGTCAACTTTTACAATATTTTATTAACTTCATAATTTTTTAAAATTCATTTAATACATTTGAATAATATACATAATAACATTTGAATTTGGTGCGACTATTTTTTTAACATCAAATTAATTATTTTTTTTTCTATATAAATAATTCACTCGAAATTTTGTCGATAAAATTTAATGAATTCACCATTTTCGATTTTTAAAAACTAATTCTCCAGAATCGAATTCAAAATTCAAAATGGCGGATCCAATATGTCGGACGTGGAAATTAAAAGTCGACTGAATTATCGCTTGAATTTAATTAAATTAGATACTCGACGGTCATCGAGATACTAAAAAACCGTCGAGTATCTAATTTAATTAAATTCAAGCGAATTCAGTCGACTTTTAATTTCCACGTCCGACATATTGGATCCGCCATTTTGAATTTTTAAAACTACCACATTGAATTCACAATCAGAGACTTCAAGACACCGCAGCACTTTTTTAACTAACATATATCTATTAAGTTGCGATAAATTCAATAAACAAAATAAAAAATTCCCAATAATTTTAAATTTTTTTAGGTTCCAGTGCGGAGAGGGAAATTTTTTTTTTAACCAAAAAAAGTCTTTTGTCTGGTGAATCTCGGAATTTACGCGACAGTCACAAAAGTGTCGAGTCACCTAGAAGAAGAAGATGAAGAAAGAGAATAAAAATAAAAAAAAAGAAGAAGAAGGAGAAAGAGAAAAAAAATAAGAAGTAGAAGAAGAAGACTAAGAAAGAGAAGAAGAGAAAGAAGAAGAAGAAGAAGAAGAAGGAGAAGAAGAAGAAGAAGTAGGAGAAAGAGTAGAAGGTTACCCATTTTAATTCGAAATCAGATTCGAGATCCAAAAACCTGATATCCATTTGGGCAGAGAGTTAGTGTTTAATATACATGTGTCTGTTTGTGTGTATGTAGAGGGGGGAAAGGAAGGGAGGGGGGGGGAGAGAAGCGCGGCAAAAGTACCGCAGTCAAACAAGGCCCAGGGACGAATTGAACGAGGTCTGCATGGTGTCGGAATGCACATAAAATTGTAAGTTTAACCTCCTTGCTTTGGGCAGTAAGTTGTGTGCGCGCAAATACCGCAGATGCACCCTTAAAATCCCCCACCCCCCCCTCTATCGTTCCACCTTTTAGCCAATTCAAAGAAGAATATATACGAGAAGATCTTGTAACATACATAAATTTTTCTTCCGTTGAAACAGTTGCTATATGGTAACAATTACCGTGGCAACGGTTGCTATGGAAACAATTGCTGTGGCAACCATTACCGTTGCTATGACTATTGTTACCATAGCAAACGTTGCTATGACTATTGTTACCATAGCAACCGTTGCTATGATTATTGTTGCCATAACAACCGTTGCTATGATTATTGTTGCCATAGCAACCGTTGCTATGATTATTGTTGCCATAACAAACGTTACTATGACTATTGTTACCATAGCAACCGTTTCTATGATTATTGTTGCCATAGCAACCGTTGCTATGATTATTGTTACCATAGCAACCGTTGCTATGACTATTGTTACCATAGCAACCGTTGCTATGATTATTGTTACCATAGCAACCGTTGCTATGATTATTGTCACCATAGCAACCGTTGCTACGGTTTTGGTAACCATAGCAACCACTCTCATAGCAACGGTTGCTATGGTTATGGTTTCCACAGCAACGGTTGCTATGGGAGCAATTACGATAGCAATAATTGCTTTAGGAACCGTAACCATAGAGACCACTCGCATAGCAACGGTTGCTATAGGAACAGTAGCTTTGGAAACAGTAACCATAGCAACTGTTGCTATGCGAGTGGTTTCTATGGTTACGGTTCCCATAGCAATTATTGTCAAGGCAATTGCTCCCCTAGCCACTGTTTCCAAAGCAACGGTTGTTATGGTCACGGTTGCCATAGTAACCTATAAGAGTCGCTATAAGTGTGGTTGCTATGGTTACTAAAACCAAAGTAACTGTTTCCATAGCAACTGTTACTAAAACAAGAGCAACTTGTTCCATAGCAACTTGTTTCATAGCAACTTGTTCCATAGCAACGGTTACTATGAAGCCTAGAGACCTAAAGGCCCCTACAGGGGGCCGTTAGGAACTTCAAACAGAACCTACTAAAAATAACAGTGAATCGTCAAAAGTGCCATTTGACTTAAATTCTTATTAGCAGCTGAACAAAACAGTATAACAGTGGTTAAAAAAAATAATTCTCTATTGAAAACGATTTAAGTGAGAAAAATTCTTTTTTTCTTAATTTTTCATTAACGACAGGAAGGTTAGAAGGTGATGACAATAATTAACATAAAAGCAATAAGAGAATATATATATGTATTTTTTTTTTCTTTTCTTTTCTCGTGATATATAGCTATTTTTAGAGTCCGAGTCATGTCAACCGGTCTCCCATAAAGTCCTCTTGTATACACGTATATATACATTCTGATGGAGCAATGGGTACACATAGAGCGCGACTCGCAAGTCAACTCTTTCGACTTCCTAGTTTCGAGAAATCGAAGTGTCCATGGTTATAGTTGTATTCGCTCTCGCGACATTTTTTTTCTCTTCTCAACTTTCCCTATGCTGTGTGTGTGTGTTGGAGAACTTTTTAGTTTTTGAAAAAAGTCAATTTTTTCACTAATTATCATTATTATTTATTTATCAAAATACTTCTCTGGAATCGTAAAAATTATTATTATTATTATTATTATTATTATTATTATTATTATTACTACTATTCTTCTATTATTTTTTAATTATTAATTTTTTTCCTTAATAATGTCTTTAGATAAAAAAAATTCTTTTAATAACAGATTTAAATAAAATAATTATATGGAAGGAAACAAAAGGGTTATTGTTTTATAACAAAATCTATTGCAGAAGGACCATTACTATTTGGCTACTTCTATATAATGGACTTAATATTCGACTATAATTGAAGAAGAATTAATTTTATAGTATTTCTACAATGGGATACTTTTTAAAACTAATGTGGAAGGACTATTACTCTTCGGGTACTTCCACAATTCAATTAATGTTAAACTTGCAGTTAATCTCATTTATCTACAATGGAATAAATATATTTATATTAATATATATTAATCTATTGTAGAAATAGCATTATTTTTATAGTGTTTCTACAATAGGAATATTATTACAACTACTATAGATGGAGTCTTACTTATATATATAGGGTACTTCTACAATACAACTTGTAGGGTACTTCTACAATACAACTTGTAGGGTACTTCTACAATACAACTTGTAGGGTACTTCTACAATACAACTTGTAGGGTACTTCTACAATACTACTTATAGGGTACTTCTACAATATTACTTATATAGGGTACTTTTACAATATTACTTACAGGGTACTTCTACAATAGAATTAATAATAATATTTCCGTAAATGTCCATAAAGTCTGTAAATAGAATAATTAAAAACTAACCTAAATTATTTACTTCTGTAGCAGTTCAAGTCAACTTAAAAAAAAGGAAATTGAAAAAAATTTATACTTGTAAAACTTTTCGAATTTAATTTTTACATTCGCATTTTGGAAAGTAAGAGACACTCTTTTTTTCAAATAGCCGCGAAGTGTGAGATAAAGTTTCCTTTTTTCGAAAATAATCCATTCTCTTCTATTGTACATTACGCAAGGCAAAAAAAAAGAAAGAAACAAGTATGTAACGCATGTGTGTATACTTGAATGAAATTCCATGCAAGTCTCGACCATATATAAGACAAAGGCAAAATAAGCATATCTTTTAAACGAAACAAGTGGAAGTTCCTGCCAGCGAATATTAACAGACGCCAACAAGTAAACATTATATCGTTATCGTCCTGTATTAGCGCTATATATATGTATATGTATAAAAAAATAGAAAAAAAATTTTTCATTTTATTTTTCTTTATATATATATACTTGAATAGCGGACTAGGCAAGCATTTTTATACGGGCCTACGTATCTTAGCGTCGACCCTGAAAAACACGTTCCTTCTCCCTCTCTCTTTTCCACCAACATAACAGCCAAGCTGTCAAGAACGTAAATCCACGCGTTGACGATTACTGCTATGGACCAGAGAATATTCATACATATATACGTATACACTTAAGACAACCGGACAACCGCGAATAGACATCAGTCAGAATTAATAATTAATAAAGAAATAATATTAACGCTTATGATTAGAAATTTGTTTTCAAATTAAATCACAACTAAATACTTAAATCGTATAGAAATAAAAATAATTCAAGTCATAATGATAGTAAATACTGTCTTTGCGATAAAAAGAAAAAAAATGCGGTAATAAATATTAATTTGATTATTTTTCTACAATTGTAGAAGGACCATTACTTCTAGTGTGCTTTACAGTGAAATTTCGTTTGTGCTATTGCAGAAGAACCATATTACTTTCTGTCCACATTACCATATTTCGACTTAATTGGATTAATAACGTACAATTGTAAAATGACCATTACTTGTAGGTTGTAGAAGAACCATAAACTTTCGTGTGCTTTAGAATTGTATTTTAATTCTGCTCTTGTAGAAGAACGGCATATTAATTTTCTGACAATAATTTTTCGTCACAGTTTTAATTCAATTAATAATGTACAATTGTAGAATGACCATTTCTCACAGTTTGTAGAAAGACCATTACTTTACTGTGTTTTACCGTTGAATTTTCATTGTAATCTTACAGCAAAAATGCTTTCTGTTCACATGATCGTAGTTTTTTTGTTTCAGTCTTAATTGAGTAAATAGTGTTCAATTGTAAAATAACCATTAGCCAGCTTTAGTAAATAGATAAATATTCCAAAGTTGTAGAAGAACCCATAGTTTCGGTAATTTCTACTATTGAGTTAATATCAAACTAAAAGAATTTTAACTGTTATTTCCTTAATCTAGTTAATATTGAATAATTGTAAACGAACCATAACTACCTTTTTTCAGTCGTACTACTTTTCTGTAAAAAGGACTACACTTTTAGAGGGCTATTACAGCAGAAATATATATATATACATTACTTTTTGCTCACATTTTCGTAATTTTTCGTTTCAGTTTTAATTCCGAGAAAATACTGCACAATTGTAAAATGACCATTAGCCAGTTTCAATAAATAGATAAATATTCTAAAGTTGTAGAAGAATCCTTAAGTTTTGGTTATTTCTACTATATGGAGTTAATATTAAACTATAGGAGAATTTTAACTTTTCTGTTATTTCCATAATCTATAGTTAATATTGAATAATTGTAGACGAACCATTAGAACTCATTTTTCGGTCATTCTACTTTTCTGTAAAAAGTACTACACTTTTAGGGTCCTATTACAGCAGAACTATATATTACTTTTTGCTCACATTTTCGTAATTTTTCGTTTCAGTCTTAATTCCGAGTAAATACTGTACAATTGTAAAATGACCATTAGCCAGTTTTAATAAATAGATAAATACTCTAAAGTTGTAGAAGAACCCTTAGTTTAGTTTTTTTCTACTATGGAGTTAATATCAAACTAGGAGAATTTGAACTTTTCTGTTATTTCCATAACCTTAATAGTTAATATTAAACAATTGTAGACGAACCATTAGAACCTATTTTTCAGTCACTCTACTTTTCTGTAAAAAGGACTGCACTTCTAGAGACCTTAAACAAGGGAATTGTACAATTGCAAAAGAACCATTTTTTTAGTTATTGTCTCTATTGCGTAATAGTTCAGTTCTCTTGTAAAATAACCTTTATTTTCAAGATGGTTTCATTGTAGAGTTTCATAAAGACCACTACTTTAGTTTATTTTTACAATAGGAGTTAAATCACATTAGTGGAACGACACTTTTTTTGTAATTTCTAATAATCGAATAAAATTAATATTCAACTATTGTAGACAAACCATTATATCAGGGTGTGTAAAAAATAATTAATGCAAAAGGATGATTAGTTTTAGTGTCCTTTCTCAATTGGTTCAGTGCTGTACAATTATAAACAGACAATTACTCTTTGCGTTGTTCCACAATTTGATTAATGCGCAATTGTAGAAAGGCCATTATTATTAGTGTACTTAAACAATTACAAACAAAGTTAAATAATTCGGTTAACATTGTACTTTTTTTCGAAACAATATATAATCAATTATCTGATTACATATTTTGGACAATTATAATAAAGACCATTACTTGTAGGGTGAATTCACAAATGGATCTTTATAGCAGAGTTGTAAAATGACCATTATTTTATGTTACTTCTACAGTAGGTTTTAATATTTAACTAGTACATAATAATTACTACTTTCAGAATATTTTCGCAATTGAATTCTTCTGCAACTATTGTAAAATGACAATTACTCTTAGGCTTTTTTCACAATGGTATAGTATTGCATTATTATAGACTTAAGGTGATTTCACAATGCAGTCTTTATAATAATTTCTGTATATTTCCACAATGGAAATTTTTCTTGAAGTATTGTAAAGTGACAATTACTCGTAGGCTATTTTAACAATGGAATTATTGCATTATTATAAATTTAAGGTGAATTCACAATGTAGACTCCATTATATATATATTATATATTTTCAGATTGGAAATTATTCTTAAACTATTCTGAAGTGATAATTACTCTTAGGCTTTCTTCACAATCGTACAGAATTGCATTATTATAGACTTAAGGTGATTCCATAATGCAGTTTATTACTTTCTGTTTGTTGCCACAATGGAAATTCATTTTCAACTACTGTAAAGTGACAATTACTCTTATGTTATTTTAACAATGGTGTTGTTGCATTATTATAAATTTAAGGTAATTTCACAAAGCTGACTCTACTTTCAGTATTTTTTTTACAGTGGAAATTATTCTTGAAGTATTGTAAAAAGACAATTACTCGTAGGCTATTTGATTAATGGTATTATTGCATTATTATAGACTTAAGGTGATTCCACAATGCAGACTCCACTTACAGTATATTTCCACAATGGAAATTCTTCTGCATCTATTGTAAAGTGACAATTACTCTTAGGCTTTTTCACAATCGTATAGTATTGCATTATTATAGACTTAAGGTGATTTCACAATGCAGTTTATTACCTTCTGTATATTTCTACAATGAAAAGTCTTCTTCAACTATTGTAAAGTGACAATTACTCTTAAGCTATTTTAACAATGGTATTTTTGTACGCTTGTCTTAAGGTGATTCCACAACATAACCTCTTTGAATCAAAAAGTATTGTAAGTTTTTCAAAGAATGAAAATAATTTTTTATCTAAATTTGTAGGTTATAGAGTAATTTGAACAGAATATAGATAATAATAAATAATAGTGTAAAATGAAAAATATTAAATAACAAAGTAACAAATTCAATAATTAGTAAACAAAGTGAATTAAAAAAAAATTAAAATGAAATAAAAACATTTTTACATTTTGAAGAGAAAAAAAAATATAAATGACAGTACATATATATGTATATTTATATATTGACTCGTCCACATGCCATTTGTCTCTTGCGATGAGCCAACCGATTTGTTTAATTTGTTAAGTGTTAATTTTATATAATTTTTTCGTCAAACACCCGACAAAATGCAAAGATCCCTCTTTGCTCTTTTATTTTTCAGAAAACTAAACAGTAGTGTAAACACCAGAAGCCTTTGCCGCGTCATTGGCTACTTTGCGCGCGTGAATGTCTTATTTCGCAATATGAAGAAAACGCTAAACGTTTTGCTTTAGAACAAAAATTCACACAAATATATTTTTCCAAAAGTTATTTTCTTATATTCTTCAAAAATTATTTATACAGATAATGTACTTTTTCTTAATGGCAATTAAAAAAAATTTTTTTCCTTTAAATTATTAAAAGAATTTTTGTTTCTGAATCTTTATTGTGGAAAGACTATTACTCTTGGGGTTTCTATACATTTATTCTGGAATGACTATTATGCTTTGGGTTTTTATATATTTATTGTGGAAGGACTATTACTCTTAGGGTACTTTTACAATGGGATTAATATTAAACGACAGTAGAAACAAGTGTTAGTTCATGGTGCGTCTACAATGGGATAAATATTCGTCTATTGTAGAAGAACCGTTATTTTTATAGTGTTTCTACGATTCGATTGTGAAAACTATTAAAGATGGGGCCATTGCTCTTAGGGTATTTTCACAACCGTTTTTTTTATTTTATAATTTTACTATAAAAGATTTTAGCACTTTTAGGGTGCTTTCACAATGGTAAACAAAATTTAATCATTTATAAATATTTGTTTTTCTTATAAATATGTAGAATAAATAAAAGTTTTGTCTTTATTTATAAACCTCGTCTGCACGTTATATATTAATTGAAGAAATAGAAAAAACTTTTCTTATCCAAGTGAATCAATTGAAAATTCTGTGAGCGATGTATTTTCTATAATAAAACACATCAAAATGGATTGCAGATTTTACTTACGCTCATATAGTACATAAATCCTCAACTTGTTATAGACATATAGAAATCAGTTTCAAGATTAGAAATATTATTATGACAGCTAATAGATAATTCTACGTTGCAAAAAGAAAAAAAAAGAGAAAAATAATGATAAAAAAAATGGGTGGTATTTATCGATTGAAATCCAGGTGAACGTGAACTGGATGAGAGAAAATTCCATATATACATATATATAGCCTATATATTAACTAGGGTATATATATATATATGTAAAAATATTTTGTATGTATATTATATCCACAACCCTACGCGGCGCAATCTTAATCTATTAAACTACCGGAATGTTCCATTTTTTTTCAACTATAGTTATATTTATTTATACACAACGAGCACTTATCACTTCACGCCCTGTCGGATTTGAAAGCGAGGACATTTTCAATGCGGGAAAATTCTCAAATAACCTTCAACATGTGAGAAATCATATCAATTTTTAACCCTTTCTTGTATATGTATATATATTATTATAGAAACGGGAAAATTTTTATTAGTTGACGGATTAATATATTCAGTTTTGCGTATAATGCGAAACGTTTACTAGAATGTATAACTTCATTGTGTAAATATAGTATTTTCACTGTTTCTGTTTTGAATGATGAAATTTTTTTCATCATTATTTTATTTTAAAAAATAAATGCTCGCAGACATAAATTCATTTGAAAGCAAACCTTAAATTAATAATTATACAATAGTACCATTGTAGAAATAGCCTAAAAGTAATTATCACATAACAGTAGTTCAAGCAGAATTTCCATTGTGGGAAAATGCAGAAAATAATAAACTGCATTGTGGAATCACCTTAAGCCTATATATAATGCATTAGTATACGATTGTGAAAGAAGCCTAAGAGTAATTTTCACTTTACAATAGTTCAAGAATAATTTCCATTGTGCAAATATACTGAAAGTGAACTCTCCATTGTGGAATCACCTTAAACTTGTAATAATGCAATAATACCATTGTTAAAATAGTCTACGAGTAATTGTCACTTTACAACAGTTCAAGAATAATTTCCATTATGGAAATATACTGAAATTATTATGGAGGCTGCGTTGTGGAATCGCCTTAAGTTTATAATAATGCATTACTACCATTGTAAACAAAGCCTAAGATTGTCCCTTTACAATAGTTTAAGAATAATTTCCATTATGGAAATATACTGGAATTATTATGGAGGCTGCGTTGTGGAATCACCTTAAGTTTATAATAATGCAATACTACCATTGTGAACAAAGCCTAAGATTGTCCCTTTACAATAGTTCAAGAATAATTTCCATTGTGGACATGTATTGAAAGTAGAGTCTGCATTGTGGAATCACCTTACATTTATAATAATGCAATAATACCATTAATCAAATAGCCTACGAGTAATTGTCTTTTTACAATACTTCAAGAATAATTTCCATTGTGAAAATGTACTGAAAGTAGAGTCAGCTTTGTGGAATCACCTTAAATTTATAATAATGCAATAATAACATTGTTAAAATAGCTTAAGAGTAATTGTCACTTTACAGTTGTTAAAAAAGAATTTCCATTGTGGAAACATACAGAAAGTAATAAACTGCACTGTGGAATCACCTAAAGTCTATAATAATGCAATACTATACGATTGTGAAGCAAGCCTAAGAGTAATTATCACTTAACAATGGTTTAAGAATAATTTCTATTGTGGAAATACACTAAAAGTAGAGTCTGCATTGTGGAATCACCTTAAATTTATAATAATGCAATAATTCCATTGTTAAAATAGCCTACGAGTAATTGTCACTTTACAATACTTCAAGAATAATTTCCATTGTGGAAATATACTGAAATTATTATAAAGGCTGCATTGTGAAATCACCTTAAGTCTATAATAATGCAATACTATACCATTGCAAAACAAGCCTTAGAGTAATTGTCATTTTACAATAGTTGCAGAAGAATTCAATTGCGAAAATATTCTAAAAGTAGTAATTATTCTTATGTACTAGTTAAATATTAAAACCTACTGTAGAAGTAACGTAAAATAATGGTCATTTTACAACTCTGCTATGAAGATCCATTTGTGAATTGACCCTACAAGTAATGGTCTTTATTATAATTGTCCAAAATATGTAATCAGATAATTGATTATATAATGTTTCGAAAAAAGTACAATGTTAACCGAATTATTTAACTTTGTTTGTAATTGTTTAAGTACACTAATAATAATGGCCTTTCTACAATTGCGCATTAATCAAATTGTGGAACAACGAAAAGAGTAATTGTCTGTTTATAACTGTACAGCACTGAACCAATTGAGAAAGGACCCTTAAACTAATCATCCTTTTGCAATAATTATTTTTTACACACCCTGATATAATGGTTCGTC